>CM055191.1:9521035-10166035 GCA_029224185.1 Karalla daura | reverse complement strand
GGGCGCAAAACCGCAATTTTCTGAAGTGATGATAGAAGGAAATAAGAGCCTGTGAAAATTAATAAAAAGGAAAGAAAAGAATCATGGCTCCTTCTGTCTGTTATGAATGGGGCTCCTAAGCTCTCCTGATGCCGCCCAATTGAGGAGACATCAATCACCTATCAAAACTGTGGTCTCTTCACTCCCTGGCCATAATCAATAACAGACTGCTCTCCAGAGGATCAGTGGAATGACTCAGGGGTCTGGAATCAGATATAACCACAGTAGAGCTTTATGGTTCATCAGCTACTGAGGGCCTGACAGCACCTATCCTACACTGGTCGATCAAAACTGTCACTAAAGACTGGGTCATTGTGTCCTTTCCTTTCCTTTCCTTTCCTTTCCTTTCCTTTCCTTTCCTTTCCTTTCCTTTCCTTTCCTTTCCTTTCCTTTCCTTTCCTTTCCTTTCCTCTCCTCTCCTCTCCTCTCCTCTCCTCTCCTCTCCTCTCCTCTCCTCTCCTCTCCTCTCCTCTCCTCTCCTCTCCTCTCCTCTCCTCTCCTCTCCTCTCCTGCTGGAAATGCACCATTGCACACCAGTCGGAATTCAATTTTCACAGCCTTATTGTCTGACACTTTGTCTTTCCGACTTGTTCCGTCTGTCCACAGTGCCATCCATGAGGGCGTGGCTCCCATGAAGCAGTGCTGCAAGGGCTTCTGCATCGACATCCTCAAGAGATTGGCCAAGATTGTCAGCTTCACCTATGACCTTTACCTAGTGACCAATGGGAAACATGGGAAGAAAATTGATGGGGTTTGGAACGGCATGATTGGAGAGGCAAGTCTTTGTTTATCCGTTTGTGTCTCTGTGTGCGTACACCTTTGGTTCTGCCTGTCTGCTTTTGTGAGCAACATATGAGATCTCAATGTCGCTCCAGTGTCACTTGCTTATGTGTAGAAAGTGTATGTGTGTGTGTGTATGTGTGTGTGTGTGTGTGTGCAGCACAGTAGCATTGCTCAGCCTGTCCTCCCGCGTCCTGGAAGCAAAATGTAGCACATCAATCTCTGTGAGAGTTATGGCCACTTAACCACTGCGACCAATCAGACAGCTGTCATTTATTACACGCCCACAGACATGCACACACACACTTAAATCCACACACAGACACACACACAGACACACACACACACACACACACACACACACACACATACACACACACACTAATGTGTGGGGAAATACACTGTAATCAAGGACAGAAAAAAACATGCAGCCACACAATTTTGTTGAACACCCATGATTGCTAAAACATTCAGTGAAGACGTGCTCTCGTTTGCAAACACTCAGTGTTTATCTGTGGAGATGCATCTCTGCACACACACACACACACACACACACGGAGGGACAAACACACACATTATCACATACCCCCCGGCTAGTTGCGATTAGTCCATGATGTTTTCGTGACAACGCTCGCTGAGGTTCATGATCCCCCCCATCAAGAGACACGCGGAGATGCTGGCAAAGGAAATAAAAATAAAATAAAAACAGACACGGGCAAAGAGACAGGCATGCGCGCATGCTCACCCAAACACACACGCGCGCACACACTGAGATCGATATGGGGGCTGCTGTTTCATTGAAGCGCCCCACTGTTTCTATCTTTGTCCCAGAGGGAACTTGCCAAACGCCGACTGTCACAGGCTCCAGAAAAGCTCCAGCGCGCTCTCTCCTCTTCTATCATTTATAACTTGAGCCCGGGCCACGAGCTGTCTGTCGAATCTATTTTCACATGCGAAAGGCCAGGCGAATTTTGTTTTCTCAAACTAATGTCTGTCTTTTGATCAGATGCTCCAAAGCCTGCCATTCTTTGATCAGGTAATCCAGAGACTTGGCAGAGTTGAGCGGAGTGTGCTTTTGCTTCCTGCTTCGCTTCATTTTTGTGCTGATTTGCTCTGAAGAGCGGATGCGCCATGTCTAATGTAGATTAACATTTCACTTGTACAATCAGCCGACGCAGCGGTTTTCAGGGTTTTCTAGATGGTGGCGGGGAGGAGACGCGGCCTGAGCTCATTTTGCATGCTAAGGAGATGCACAGAAGACATGTGTTGGGTATTTGTACCGGGCTGGATCCTTGGCCTCTCCCATGCGGGCGCATTTAAGAGAGAACAAAGGGTCGTGGTTGAAGGGATGTCGCCATCTCACCTGGAAACGTCGCGCTGTGAAAACACTGGGCTTTTGTCTGTCTGCGTCCGCTGCAGGAATCGCTAATTAGCCTTCCCTGTCACCGCCGCTTCTCATCCCCCCCTGCAGGTGGTCTACAAGCGAGCGGACATGGCCATCGGCTCGCTCACTATCAATGAGGAGAGGTCAGAGGTCGTGGACTTCTCTGTCCCCTTTGTGGAGACGGGGATCAGCGTGATGGTCTCCCGTAGCAACGGGACCGTGTCGCCGTCCGCTTTCTTAGGTAAGGCTCGCCGGCGTACAGGATCTAATCCAATTGTAAAGTGTTGAGTTTGCATAAAGCGCCTCAGTCTCCGGCTGCCGGTCCTTACATCTAGATTAGCCGTTACTTTTTCTCAGCGGCTCACGTCTTCCCAACTTATAGTTTTACTCCGTCAGCAAACTCAAGGCTCCGGCGGGAGAGCGCTGTTATTGGCCTATAGACTGCATTGAGATGATTGTAAAAAAAAAAAAAAGAGGGAGAAAGTGAGAGAGGAGCTGTGTTTATGGACTTCTGGAGAATATCCTCCAATATCCTCCTGTTTTCACTGCGTACAAGGCTCCTCTCTATATATACGGCACATAGTGTTGGTTTTATGGAACTGTCTTCCCCCCTCTGTTGATAATAATGATCACTGCACTAATAACAGTTATTACCGAGGACATGCACAACTTCTTAATGAGCCCTCATGTTACGTGTTCATTCGACTCTCCCTTTGTCTCGCTGCACAGAGCCCTACAGTCCAGCCGTGTGGGTGATGATGTTCGTCATGTGCCTGACCGTCGTGGCTGTGACTGTCTTCATTTTTGAGTTCTTCAGCCCTGTGGGCTACAACCGCAGTCTCCAGACTGGCAAAAGTGAGTGATGGGCCCGTCTGGTAGATAGGCGGGCGGGGGCACACTGTGGATGTTGCAGCCGAAGGAGAAACATTAAACAAATGATTTTTTATTTTTCTTAATTCTTAATTCCTGCGCCATCACATTCAAGATTTATTGTCGGGACGGTTCAAATATGCAAGCCTGAATCTTAAACTGTAAGCGTGCTGTGGAGGATATTATACCTACAGTACGTTGAAATGCATCCAAGGATTCTTGATATTGAAGCAGCCATTTATTATTCAACAGCATAGTTTGTACCCCTGTGATATTCAGTATGCCTGATGCCTCGGTCCAATACCCAACCCGACTCGCCTCTTTTACTGCATGATTGCTGTGCTCTACATAATTTTACCTCTCAGTCATCCTCCCATATATCCCTCTCATGCTCTCTCATCTCTCCCCTTCCTTTCTCCTTTGCTCCTGTCGTATGAAGCCGGGAGTGTCTGAGCCCTTTGAATGGTGATTTGCACCACGCGGTTTAATTATTTGTAAGATCGCGTCGCCGCTGAATTGAAAGCCGCCACCCTTGGAAAACGTATAGTCGCCGTCTTATGAGCTCGGGTGTCAAAACGGCTGCCAGGTACTTTCATATATAGTAAACCCATTTTACAGATCACTCAGGGAAGTTTAATTTGAATCGGCTGCTTCATCGGCTGAATACACTATTGTGCCGTGCACTCGCTGGCTCGCTGTCAGGAAAAAAGTTGGATGCTACAACCAGTCGCTGCTCTCTAAAATCTCTCCTTTTCTCCCTCTTTCACCATCTCTTTGGCCAGAGGCTGGAGGCTCGACTTTCACCATAGGAAAGTCTGTATGGCTTTTGTGGGCCATTGTCTTCAACAACTCTGTGCCAGTAGAGAACCCCAGAGGAACGACCAGCAAGATCATGGTGCTGATCTGGGCCTTCTTCGCTGTCATCTTCCTGGCTTCTTACACTGCTAACCTGGCCGCCTTCATGATCCAGGAGGAGTACATTGACACAGTGTCAGGCCTCTCGGACAAGAAGGTACCTCCTCGCTTGAATACTGATTAAGTAGGCAAAGCAGAAGGAGAATTAAAGTCTTAGACTGAGCCAAATCCTGCACATTTGAATGGCAAATTGATTAAAGCACAGGAATTTAGAAATTAATAAAATCTCATTTAACACAACTCAATTACCACAGTTCCCGAATGCTTAAAAGACAGTTCTAAATACTACTTTAAGTCCACAGACTGCTCCCTTTTCAAAGATTTGATTTGTGCACGGAGTGTTGTAAGTTAGTCTGGAAAGTGGACAGAAATAGGTCAGACAGATTGGTGCACAGCCTGGTGTGTCTCATGCCCCTTCCGTCTCCCTCCCTCGCCTCCCTTTGCTCCACTAGTTTCAGCATCCCGAGGAGCAGTACCCACCTCTGAAGTTTGGCACAGTGCCCAACGGGAGCACAGAAAAAAACATCCGCTCCAACTACCCAGACATGCACCAGTACATGGGAAAATACAACCAGAGGGGAGTGGAGGACGCCATTCTGAACCTCAAGACCGGGTCTGTCTGTTACAACATTTACATGTTGTTCTTTGTCTCCCTCCACATCATCCGCTTTTAATGCTCCATCGCCAAAGTTCCCGCTGAAGTGTGCTGTGCATTTTATTATTCATTCAATTGTTCAAACTCTACTCGGGCACATCTGAAACGACATTATTGTTTGCTTGAGTCATGTTGTTTTTTGTTTGTTTTTTTCTTGGCCTGTATAAGCTTACACGACTCTGTACAACAGCAACAACCAAGATGCTCATGTAGCAAATTATTAAGTGTGGAAAAAAAAAATGTTTCAAAAGAGCCAATTAACAGAGCAGAGTTGCTCCACTATGAAGGATTTAAGATTTGCTGTCTTGGCAGCCAAGAAAACAAAAGTCTGCTTATGAAAATGTATTGTTTTCCAGAAAATGAGGACTCTCAAAATATTTTTAAGTAGTCGACTCCATACGAGACTGGATAAAGTGTTGATTATACATTTGTCAAATAAACGATCCCATTAAGACCTTACAACAGTCACTTACTGAAACACTGTCTTTTTTTTCGTGGAAAACCCTGTTTACCTCCGTACACATGCACACACGTGTGCAGGAGCTAAAACTGACTGCTGGCCCAATTACAATCAGATTTGCACACTGGTTGGCACTGGAGTCTCGCCACAAAGCCCCATTCTGTGGCTGTTTGGGAGCGATCGCATCTTCCCAGAGAAGATAATGTTGCCCGGTTGTCATCGAGGTGTAGATGTTGAAATTGGCGTTCCTCTTGGTGCTTTCAAGGCTTCTTGTCCAAAGTAGGTTTCCCTCCCCCCGAAAGCTGAGGGTGACGGTTAGAGCGATGCAGAGTAGATCTGAATGTGGAGTCTCACTCGCTTTCCCATCAAAACATCTCATGCAGATTCACGGAAAATCTAGAGTTACTGTTGAGCTGTTTTTGGTGCGTTGCACGTGTGTGATTCCCAGCAGTAATGGCCCATCACGCAGTGCGACTTTCTTTTCGAATCCAACTAAAGTTTCACATCTTTTGTCACACGTCTTGCTTTGTTGCACAGGTTCTCTCACCTTTACGCACTCTCTCTCTCTCTTTCTCTCTCTCTCTCTCTCTCTCTCCCTCCACCCCTCGCCGCTGCCTCCATCCACCTACACAGTGCAAGAAGCATTTCCCTCTTCACTCTCTAGTAGAATCTCTATCAGCCGTCATGTGTCGGATAATCCCAGTTTACTTTATCCTAAGCCTCTGTCATCACTTCTGCCTCCCCATCGCCTTGACACCACAATTATAACTCAGTGTTAACGTGCAACAAAAATTAGAAACTTTTGCCCATTTCCTGCTGCTTGTCTTTCCACCTCTTGTCTTCCACCTCTTTTTTTTCTTTGTCTCTTTTTTTTTTTCCTCTGGCCCATTCTTCCTCCCCTCCTCTTCCCCTGATGCGCCTTCTTGGTGTGTCTGTATTTAAACTTTATAATCCTCATCACTCTCTGGCACCATCCCATGTCTTTTCCCCCTGAAGTGTGTAAATCTTTACCCCTCTCTCTCTCTCTCCCTGTCACTGCGCTCTTTGCGCCGTATAAATCCCCACCCTTCTCTCCCCCTCCTCCCCCTCCTCCCCCTCCCACCCCACCTTCCCGCTCACTCTTACTCACACATCTTTCGCTGATCTTTCCCGGCCCGATTCTATTCTCCTTGTGTTTTCTCTCTTTTCTGCAAAGCCTGCTTCACTATTCCACCCTTCCTCCCTTTTTCTTGTTACGATTTAACTTTTTATGCCCTTTCCATCATTCCATTCGCCGGGCTGCCATATATTTTTGCACGCCAACTCTCATTCCAGGTACATTGCAGAGCTCCACCTCTGTACCCCCTCCTCTCCTCTCCACTCCTCTCCTCTCCCCTGCCTCAGCTGTTCTCTCCATCCTTCTGCTCCCTCTCTCCCATTCAATGATGAATGTATTCTCCCTTGATCCCTTTACAGGAAACTGGATGCTTTTATTTATGATGCTGCAGTATTGAACTATATGGCCAGGAAGGACGAAGGTTGTAAGGTGAGGACTGAACTCACGTGTGCACTTCAAGTCAGACTCGCCGTTCACGGCAACTTTTGGGTTTTCTTTGCGCAATAATTACACATTGTCCTCTCTCCAAGGTGATGACCATAGGCTCGGGGAAGGTTTTTGCCACCACAGGCTACGGTATCGCCCTGCACAAAAACTCACGCTGGAAACGTCCTCTTGACCTGGCTCTGCTGCAGCTGGTGGGAGATGGTAAGAAGCGAGGCGAGGGGAGGGCGCAGAGGAAAATAATTAGGACAATGGAGGGGCAAAGGGAAGGTTATGGGTAAAATGACAGCAGGGAGAAACGAGCGACCGAGTAAGGCGAGGGCGGGGGGTGGATGGAGGACACAGGGGGTAGATGAATGAGACGATGTTGAGTAGTGGATGGGGGGTTATAAGGTGTGGAGAGAGTGATGGCTGTGAGGTGTTTTGATGGTGACAGAGGGAATAATGGTGTGTAGGAGAGGGTTGATAATGCTGCTAAAGAGGTTTGTGGGTCTCTTTATTGGGTAAAAGAGAGAAGGCGAAAGAAAAGGGGAGGTGGGAGCAGGAGGAATATCATTTCTTAGCTCCACAATCGCAGGAACGGCTCGATTCTGTTGGGGGGGGGGATGCACATTCTCCTGCATTTTCAGCCAATGCGGCTTTCTCCATCTTTCGCTTTTTTTCCCCCTGCTCGGGCGAGTAAAGGGAGGAAAAAAGGAAGAAGAAGGATTTACTTGTGTGAGTCAGTGTTGTAAAAAAGGATCATCACAACTTGTGCGGTGACAGATTTACACTCATTACAGATTAGCTGAGACTGACACAGAGAGTGAGGAAGTGTGAGAAGAGAGAGAGAGGGAGAGAGAGAGAGAGAGAGAGAGAGAGAGAGAGAGAGAGAGAGAGAGAGAGAGAGAGAAAACACCTGAAAATACCCTGAACAGAGGATGTGGAAAAGCATCCATTGGAGCAGAAAGGGATATAGAAAATGGATCATATAATTGAATAATTGATAGCTATGGGAGCATTATTAGTATGCCGTTTGTCTGCAGCGCACACTTGCGTCCAAGATTAATCCACGGGAGAATAGCTCCTAGCTTGACGGAGGGGATCTGTTTTTAGCAGTAGTCGTCAGAACACTAATGCTTGATTGTCATTTTACACAGTCCGCCACACGCATTTATTGTCTCAATCGGATGCTGCTTGTTTGGCTTTTCCTCATGTTTTAAATCAGCTTTGCTTATGGCGTGGCGGACAAAGCCCTTTAGCTGTTTCTGGCACGGAGACAGTTTAGCTGCTTACACACTGATAATGCCAATTTGGTGCCAAGATCTATTAAATAAGACTGGCGTCTGGAGCTGAATGGTTGGACCTGGGAATGGATGTGTGTGTGTGTGTGTGTGTGTGTGCACGCATGCATGCAAGGAAAGCAGAGCTCAGACAGCCTTGACATGTTGTGTCTGTTCCTTTCTTTTAATTCTCGCTGTATGTCCTTGTCCTTGCTTGTGCTTCTGTGGAGCAGGGGCTCTCCTCGCCAGCTGTGAGCCCAGGATGGATCTAGTTATAGGGCGGCGTTGAATGCTGAGGGTTCTAGTCGTAGGCAGGCATTATTGGAGTGGATTACTAAGGAAGAGGATTAGTTTGTTTGGATGTGGCGGGTGGGAGTCACATTCAGCGTGCCCTCAAAGGCTGCATCTCAACAATCGCCCCGCGGCTCAAGGACTCTGCATCACACCTGCAGCTCGGCTAAATCATGTCACGGTGTTACATCATTATTGTGCTCTGCCGCGTCGAGTCATATCATTTTACAACTGCGTTAGAGGATAGAGGGGCGCTGGAGGAGTCCAGCATGGCTTCGTCAGTCCCGTGAGCGTGTTGTTTCCCCGCGTTGCTGCCTCTGGTGATTCATACCACAGCTTTAAGAGATGGTCCATTGATCTCGCTACAACTTGATTCCTGATAAAGGCAAAACTGCTGAGTAGCAAGAACCCCGCCCCCCTCCCTTCTTATCAGATCCTCTTCTGTTTTTTTCATGTGGTATCAGGGTTTCGATTCCAAGAATATATTATTCAGTGAGTAGATATTAAAAATGTGAGAAGCTGGGTTTGCAGCTCTTGGCTGGGAGGGTGTTTTTTTTTTTCTTCTTCTTCTTCATCTTTTTTCTTTTTTTTTCTCCCCTGAAATCTTGCGATGAATGCTGAGAGGTTTGTCATGTTGTGATAAAAACACAGGATACACGGGTCATGGTTTACCGCTCAACGACTGTGGAGCTCAGCGTCTCTGGACACGACTGGCATGCCGCCACATCTGGCACCGCTGCATAATCCAAAACATGCACGCAGGCGCTCCTGCATTTACATATGTACACAGGCACAAGGACACACAAATACAGTTTCCTTTATTAAATAATGTCTTTGCGGCTGACGCCAGCTCCGCGTTTGCAGCGTGCCAGCTCCACCTGACCTGACCTGCCAGGAACGACAGAGGTGGAGTGTGAATTTGACACACCTGTCAGATTTGGCAGGCCCGAGCTGGCTGCGACTGAGAGGCAGAGACAAGTGCCATGGCGCGGGTCTAGGGGAGGGAAGTGGCAGGCGCGGCGAGAAAGAGTCAGATCGCGCAAGAGCGAGTGGGAGAAGCACAAGATGAATCACTGGAAGTCAAATGGCAGGAAAGCCGGGAGATGAGACTCGGAGCTTAGAGAGAGGATTCAACTGGGGCTTGTGAAGTGGAGGACAGACATCAGACTACCTGTTTATCTGCACCCTTCACTAAGACACTTGCTGTTTTCACATCAGGCCCCTGTTTGGACACGCAGCTGCTACTGAAGGTCAATGACACCGATAAATCCTCTTCAGTGGGGCCGCGCTCACCTTTGTGCCGGGCGATGTATGTGCGTATGACTGAATCCGAGACGGCGGGTTTTTACCTGAGTCTGCCAGTGGGCTGCGGTAGCTCTGTGTCCATCTGTTGCTGTAGCTGGAGGCCACGGCTGATTGGCTAATGATGTTCTACAGGAGACACATTAGCCTGATCACACAGATGACTGAGCCGGCTTCATCTAAGCTATGCAAGCACAGCTAATGACGGCGCAAATGAAAAGCTTGAGCTGGAGTTTTCACAGGGCAGCGTAGTGTTGCGGCGAGTGAATGCATGGCTTGTCAGCTTTTCAACTCTTGCTTTAGCCTCTTGACTCGAAATAGTCCAGAGGCTGTAATACGCAGTTAAATGCAACCCCCGGACCTGGTTATTGCGGCGCTGCCCATCTTGTCATTGCTATTAGTGTTGCAGAAAGCTGTCATTAAGAGCTCTGTTGGATGATTCACGGCTCTAATTCTATCATGAATCATATGCTGCATCTTCTCGCTGTCCATCACTATGGTTACACCAGCAACTCCCACATTCAATCACAGCTTTAGCAGGGCAGCTTGCACTCATTAGACCCGTGAGATCACAAATTGAAAAAGCAGGGTAGTGGGTGAGGTGGTCTTTCTTGGGGTGTAGTAGTTTAACAGATGAGAATCTCGAACCCCCCCCCCTCCTTGAGCTCGCCACCTTGATGGAGATTCTGACCATCCCTCCAGCACAATTAAATGATTATGATCTTCTCCTCCTGCCTCTGTCTCTGTCCCTTCCTATCTGTTCTCTTTCCCTCTTCACGTTTCCACCTCTTTTTCTCTCTCCCCTCATCCTCTTCAAGCTGAGGAGTGTTCCCGCTGTTTGTCATAATGACACAATCTCAGCCTCTCGTCCTCCATCTCTGCTTCCCATGTTCCAGCTCCCTCCAACTCTCTCTGTCTCTGCGTCTGTCTCATTTCCCCTGACGCGTCCGTAGACAGAGAGAGAGCGAGCAAGGGAGGAAGAGAGAGAGAGAGAGAGAAGGAGGAAGCGCGCCGCTCCCTCACTCTCTCTCTCTTGGTAAAATATTCTTCCCAACTCTCTCATTACCTCCCTCCCTCTCCTCCATGCTTGTTCAACCTATCCAACCATCTCACTGTGGCTCCTGCTCTCCCTTTCTCCTCCTCTCCTCATTTACTCTGGGTTACGATGTTGAGATTAGGTTGTCGGTGCCATTTTACTTCTCCGGGCCACTTCATTGTTTTGGACTCTCTCTTTCTGTCTGAGTCTCCTTTCTCTTTGTTACTTTGGACACAGTGCCGCTTTATGTTTAACTGACCTTTGACCTTGACGAGTCACCTTGGATAATGGGCTAACGGCAAACAATGCTGCAGAGCTGCACTTCAGTGCTTATTATTAGCCTTTGAGCCTCCCTGAGTGTCCCTGTGTCTGTATCTATCTATCTATCTATCTATCTATCTATCTATCTATCTATCTATCTATCTATCTATCTATCTATCTATCTATCTATCTATCTATCTATCTATCTATCTATCTATCTATCTATCTATCTATCTATCTATCTATCTATCTATCTATCTATCTATCTATCTATCTATCTATCTATCTATCTATCTATCTATCTATCTATCTGTCTGTCTGTCTATCTGTCTGTCTGTCTGTCTGTCTGTCTGTCTGTCTGTCTGTCTGTCTGTCTGTCTGTCTGTCTGTCTGTCTGTCTGTCTATCAATCTATCTATCTATCTATCTATCTATCTATCTATCTATCTATCTATCTATCTATCTATCTATCTATCTATCTATCTATCTATCTATCTATCTATCTATCTATCTATCTATTTATCTATCTATCTATCTATCTATCTATCTATCTATCTATCTATCTATCTATCTATCTATCTATCTATCTATCTATCTATCTATCTATCTATCTATCTATCTATCTATCTATCTATCTATCTATCTATCTATCTATCTATCTATCTATCTATCTATCTATGTATATGTCTGTCTATATGTCTATCCATATAAATTTTCGCAGTATGTTCTTGATCTACTCCTAAGCCTCCAACCCTTAAGTCTTGGATCCAGCATGATCCCCTCTTTTCCTTTGTGTCTTATCTTGTACTGTATTCCTTTACCTTTTTATTGTGCATTCCAAGCCTTCTCTCGACCCACTTTCTCTACTTTCTTTCATCCTCTCTACCTTTACCCCTTTTTAACCTTATCCGCTTCCTTTTCCCCTCTCCTCGCCTATCCTCTCCCCATCCCCCACTCGTCCCCTCTCCAGATGAGATTGAGATGCTAGAGCGCCTCTGGCTGTCCGGTATCTGCCACAATGACAAAATCGAGGTGATGAGCAGTAAACTGGATATTGACAACATGGCCGGGGTCTTCTATATGCTGCTGGTAGCGATGGGCCTCAGTCTGCTTGTGTTTGCTTGGGAACACTTGGTCTACTGGAAGCTGCGCCACTGCATGGCCACCAGTTCGGGCAAATTGGACTTTCTTCTGGCTATCAGCAGGGTGAGTGTTTTTGTCTTGCTGTGTGTGGTGTTTTTTCTTCCCTCCCATATTCTAACATGTAAAATTAGAAAGGGAAGTATTTTGACACATGGACATTTTTTATCCATATTTCCACCAGAAAGAAGGTAACAATACAGCACGAAAGGACCCATGTATGCAACCTTATCCACACACACACATACACGTGTCAGCAAGTGTCCTCTGTCCTGCCTGAATGAGTGTGTGTCTGTGTGTGAGAGTGTCCTTATCTGTTACTGAGTGTGAGTGTTAGAAAGTGTGAGGTCTGGGGTCAATTCAATTCCACTCAGTCAATTCGGGAGATTAATTGAAATTCAATTCTGCTCACACCCTGGATATCCTGTTCCTTTGACAGTGACCTTGACAGAACCAGCCCACACCGTATGCATGTGATTATTGTAGCTTCGCTGATAATAATTTATTCTTTTTGCCACTGTGCTTGTAATTTATGCATTTATGTATGCTATTTCATTAACCAAACAATGCAGAATTGGACTATAAATAGGAGCGGATGTTTATCTGAAAAATAGCAATCTTGCATTTCTTTTGGAAACGGGAACTTATTTGGGGCTTGTTTTGCCAGTCTCATCCGCTCTCCTCATTTGCTGTCTCTCCCCGTGTCTCATGTACATACAGTAACGCTGTGTCTCTTTTTATACATACGGCAGTATATCTGCACTCTGCTGCATCTCTAAACATGTATTTTTTTTTGCATATTATCTTCATGAACTCTTATCACCCGCAGAAACGTGTCTTAATTTCAATTTTAATCTAAAGTGAAATTGTTTTAAGTCGTTCACATGAACTCAGACCTCCTGATTTGTGTCCTCTACTTCTCCCCTCAGGGTATGTACAGCTGCTGTAGCTTTGAGGATGAAACGGCACCAGGTGGAGCTAAAGCTTTACCGACTCATCATCACACTGCGATGGTCACTGTCCCGTCGCAGCCACACGTCGTCTCCACAGCCATGACCAGCCCGGCCATTGCCATGGCGCAGCAGCAGCAGCAGCAGCCACCACAGCAGCAGCAGCCACAGCCCGTCTACAAAACGCCTCTGCCGGGCTCTCCTCCCACCGTGGTGCATTCTGGGACAGCAATGGGTCCGTCCAACACTCCCATTTCTGGCGCACCCTTACCATGCTCCACGTTCCTGCCTCGGCCAGATCGCAGACTGGCTGTGGTGGACCGCTGGAGGCTCCCCAAATCCACTACAGCGACCAACCCGATGGCTGTGAGAGGGGGCATCACAGACATGGGACCCTTTGCTCAGAAAGTCCCGCCAAACTGGGTTTCAACTGCTGGAGGGGGTGGGGGACTTGATGGTTATAAGAGGTACTATGGTCCCATTGACCCTGAGGGACTGGGGCCCTGCATGGAGCAGCAGGCAGGGTCCCAGACCCCCAAGACTATGCCCAGGGGCCACCCCCAGCCCCCTCCAGCCAGTGTGGCCTTCTACTCAGAGAAGGGCATGGACCACGGGGTCGGGAAGAGGGTGGTGGGAGGTGGCAGCGGAGGTCAGGGGAAAGGGGCCGTTAAACCTCTGGGCACTCCCAGACTGCCTCCTAAGAGTCAGGCCCCTCTTCCTCCTACACCCCCACTGCCACACCCCTCTCCCCCTCTCCCCTCATCCTTCTGGAGGAAACGCAGGCCCAAGAAGCCCAAAGAGCCTGGAGGGCCGCTGTACGAGAACATTCTGCCCCTGGGGCGGAGGGGAGGAGCACGAGACGGAGTGAGGGAGGGCGGAGGGAGGCGGGCACGCCCCCTCTCTCCCCCACTCTCACTTCCTGTGCCAGTACCCCTCAGCCCCTCCTACACACCTCCTTCCCCCTCTGCATCCTTGCACTACACGTCCTCATCCTCTACGTCGACCACCTCGTCCACTTCCACGTCTTCGTCTGCCTCATCCTCGCGCTCCACCTCCCCCACCTACTCCTACAGCTCCTCGAGGAGCACACGAGACAGGACAGGGGGAATAGACGGAGAGGATGATGACGACGATGAGGAGCTGACGGAGGAGTCCAGCCTCCTCCTCGGCAGGGGGAGGGAGAGGGAACGCTCAATCATCCGGCCTCGTTCCTTCAGCCACGGGCGCCTGCCACCACCCATACCCCCCAGGAAACCACGCACATCCTGGGGTGACAGAGAAAGGGAACGAGAGCGGGAAAGAGGGGGGAGCCAACTGTCTCAGCTCCAAGAGTGGTGGGCGAGCTGGAGTGAGAGAGAGAGGAGTGGAGCGGGTGGAGACGCTGAGAGGCAGAAAAGGGAGAGGAAGAGGAGGAAAGAAAAGGAGAAAGAGAAAAAGAAAAAGAAAAAGAATAAAAAGAGGAAAAAGAGAGAAGAGAGGGAAAGAGAGCGAGAGAGGGAAAGAAAGCGGCGGAAGGTGAAAAAGAAGAAGAAGAAAGCACTTAAGACAAAGAAAAGAAAGAAATCGACGGGAGGAAGACGCTCTGAGCCAGAGGAGGGAGATGTGGAGGCAGACAGGGAAGGAGAGGGAGATGGAGACAGGGAGGGAGGGATCCCAGATTATTCCTCCTTTTCTAACCAGTACAGGGGGACATTTGGGGATAAGGGCCGAGATTCGTGGGATGGAGATCGTGAGAGGGGCAGGAGAGAAGGGGGAGACGAGGGCAACGACAGGGAGCAGGAAGACAGTAGTAGAAGCAGGGAGAGGCGTCCCAAATCCTCTCGCTCTCATTCCAGACATCACACCCCTAATAAGCGCTACCCCAACCTCAACAAACTCCCCGCATCGGTCAAATTTTGGGTGAACGGGAGAGGAGATGTTTCCAACGCCGGTCCCACGTCCCTGCACCCACTGCTTCCATCCGTCAAGCGGAGAAGAAGTGGAGGGATGGACAGGGAGGACAGTGGTAGGGTTGGAGAGCGGCGTCCTCTGTTAATGCATTATGAAAAAGAGAAAGCACACACAAGAGAAGGGCTGTCCTTCCCCGAGTGGGACTCTGAGGATGAGGATGATGACGACGACGATGAGGAGGAGCAGGTGGAGGAGAGGTCCAGGAGAGCGGGCAGGGGGGCAGTGTCCGAGTCAGAGAGGGACAGGGTCAGGGCGGAGGACAGTTATTCGGACGAGGGCTCATCAGGAGAGTTCGGACGCTTTGAGAGATACTGGGAAGGTGATGCAGGAGGGGGCAGCTCTGGAATAGGTGGAGGAGGGTGGTTCTTTGGCACTTACCCCTCCAGGGAGAAAGGGGGCAGTGTCAACAGCCGGGATGACTCCTTGCTCGGAACTCGGGCAGAGGGATGGATCGGAGCTGATTTCTGGGGTTCGGGGCCTGGGGTAGGTTGGGGGTCAGGGGGAGGGAGTGGAGGCCTGGGCCCACAGTGGCCCCCACCCCCTGCTGCCTTCCCTCCCCCCAGAAGATACTGGTCTATGGACAAAATCCCTGTGAAGGGAGATAAGAAATGGAAGGGTGGAGGAGGGAAGAGCAAGGGGCGAGCGAAGGACAGAGGGGACGAAGCAGGACGGGCCACCATGTGCTCCTGCAGCCTTTACCCCCAGCCCCACCCGTACCCACACCCGCACAGCCGCTCGCACGCCTCCCACTCCAAGAGAGGAGCCACGGCGCTCTCCCACAGCCAGGAGGAGCTTCTCCCCCACTGCCACAGCTTCAGCGGGGGCTCTCGCCCCAAACCCCTGCCTCCGAAACCAGACCCCAGTCAGGCCAAATCAGGCAGCCAATCTAACCTCAGCCTCAGCCTCAGCACACAGCCCGCAGACCACCCGCCGCAGCCCTCGCCCTCGCCGCCGCAGCAGCCGTCCATGTCTCCCACCGCCCTCCCGATGCCCATCCCGCCGCCGCCCTCCTCGGCCTCCGTCTCGCCCCCGGCAGGGGTCGGGATGGTGGGCCAGGGTCAGGCGCCGGCCTCAGCCAGTGCCAAACTGCAGTATCAGAGACTGCGCTCGGTGCCACAGCCACGGAGGTTCTACTCCCCCCACCTGCCGCTCAAAGCCAAGAGCCTGTGCTCGCGCCGAGGGTCGGCCCACTTCTCCAGCCTGGAGAGCGAGGTATGACAGGGGGAGAGGAGAGAGGGAGACGTGGGAGCGAGCACCGCTGCTGTTGAGGACCATGGTGCCACGGCAGCCGGAGCCAGGGACGACACCAGTGATTTAGCCGCCTTGTTGGCCATCGGTGATCAATTAGCCACCATCACTGCGGGCACCGATATGGACGGCAGCTCCGCCGTGGCCGCCGCCGCCACCGCCGCCGCCGCCGCCGCCGCCGCCGGCACTGCTACTCTGTGCGAGGGCAACGCCACCGGCTCCCGCTCCATCGTACGCGTTCTCGTGAGGGCGACAGTGAGACGCCACACCAGGGTGAGCTACGTCCGCTTGGATGGTTCCCATGACGACGTGAGCGAGGGCGAGACGGCGTCACCGGGGACCACAGCTCCTGAACTTCTTCTCCGCTCAGAACTGAGCTTCGTGATGTCATCTTCGGTTCTCCTCCCCTCCCCGAGTCACAACTATGGATGAGAATAGTCTCCAACCTGTGAGTAATGATGTCATATTTGTACACACAAACACGCACACATTCACGAGCACACACACACACACACACACACACACACACACACATACACACACACACATGGAAACAGCGGAAATATGCTCAACACGTCTCCCTCCCTCTGGCTTTGAGAACACACCTCTTTGGGATGTGGAGAGACCGACCCTCTCCCGCCACAGACCAGGGTTTGGTCGACAGACTCTGGCTCCCTATCCTCCACGGCTGCTGGCTTTTGAACTGAGTTGGTGGACAGCTTCTTGGTGTCGGGGAGACTTTCCCCTCCTCCTCCTCCTCCTCCTCCTCCTCCTCTTCCTCCTCCTCCTCCCTTTTGTAAATCAGTTGATATGAAAAGCAATGCAGTCAGCTCTCTCACGCACTCTGTCTGCCTGGTCACCGTTCATGGGACAGTGAGGACAGTGCTGTTTATTAGCCCACAGTGACCTCATGACACCATCAGACCCATCTAGCTCTACCCCAGGACCATCCACGTGATGTCATGTTTTACTAGAAACCCTTTTAACTAATCAGATTGAACGGGAACCTCCTCCTCCTCCACCTCGTCCTACTCCTCCTCCCCCGCGTTGGAGCTTGTTATGTCACCTCTGGTCCAACCAGATCTCGAACACAGATGAGTATCAAAGTATTTGAACAACAAACTGAACTTTAAAAAGAGAAATATCAATAAGAACAAAAAGGACATGTAGCAGATTTTCCTTTATGTCTGTCTTTTTTTCTTTGTTACTCAGACTTTTTTCCCCCCCATACCCTCTTTTTTATTCTATCAATATATTTCTCTCACTGTGTTAGTGTTTTAATAAAGAGGAGGCTGGATGTGGCTAGTGTTGGAAGTGGGAATGATTCAACTGCAGTGCCAAATTTCCACTCAAGCGCTTTTAAGCAAAATTGTTCTTTCAAGCAATTTGTTTCCATTGATAAAGCCCCATCTTTTCTCTCTACATGTGAACAGCGCATCATTCACCAACATGTAAGTGGATCAGGGGGGGATGATTGGTGCAATATCTGTAATTGGCACTAGATGGCTGCATAATATTCAAATAAGCTTTGGAGACAATAGTGCAAGAGGCCTCTGGTGAGTTTTAATAATTGTAGCTCTGTGATGCAAAGAATGGGACGTGCAGCTATGAACTTTATTAATTTTATGAAAGTGGCTAGCCACGATTTATTCAGAACAGACGGAAGTGAAACCAAGTGCAGTCTATTGTAGAAGCTCTCCGAGGAGGTGTTGCATTGTATTTCACTGCGATACTGCACCTGGGCAGAGTCTGTAGGTGATGGATTAAATGAAGCACAATTCTTCACTTTATTATTTTTGTTCTTCAGACATGTGTGCTACAGTTGTTGCTGCACAATCTACAGGTAACATATTTTGCTGGCATGCGGAAAACTTATTCACTTGATGTTATCTCATGTTGCAGTTGTGGACAATAAAAATTCGCTGTAACCACAGTTGAAATCAAGTACCACAGATAACTGCGCTAAGGAAATGATCTTGTTCTCAACTATTTCCTTTTAGCAAATAAGACTGAACAATATACTGTGAATGCTCTGAGTTCCAAATTGAGGTGCATATACAACAGCTAAGACTTCACTGAACACAGTCAATAATAACTCCTCCTATCAAGATCGTCAAACGACTGTTCGACTTTGAGCAATATTCCCAACTTCAATGTGACAGGGATGCAATGGCACATCTGTTTGCATCTGAGACATTGTAATTGTTTTTCCTTCTGGTTTAAAATGCGATCATTTGTTTCCGCCAGAGTCAGATGTTCCACATCTTCAGTGGTTTTTCTCCCTGGGTGGAATAGGCGTCATCTAATTCGGTCTGATTGTGGCTGTGATGAATGTGTTACAGTCCACAGCACCTGGCTCTGGCTGACCAATATGAATTACCAAATGCTATGTGTTCAAGAGAGTCGTGAACTCTTAGCATTGTACCTTCTGTGTGCTGTGCCAAAAGCCATCTACTGTGTAAACTGTGCCAATGTTGCCAACATTGCGACGCACGCCCTCCATTTTCATAAGGTCGCCCACACCCGCCTCATTTCTCACCCTAAGACCAGCCACAGCCCAGCTCTTCTCATATTGTAGTTGAATGTAGCTTTGACATGATGTAGCAAAAGAACACCTACTTTTAGAGTTTGTAGCTTTTGGATGCTGTTGATAATGGATAGACGGAGGGGTGGGGGTTGACCTGCAATGTTGAGGGACTGTGTGTTTTGTTTGTGCATGTCGTCACAGATCGAAGGGTTAGTCGACCTTCTCAGTTCCCCCCCCTTTTGACTCCTTTGCCTTTGGACGAGGGCAGACTGTATCTATAATCTGCACATGGATTGCTTTTTTACTAGGTCTGTGCGGGGCAATTTTTAAAACAATCTGTTTTTTTTTGTTTTGTTTTTTTATTTCTAGAGAGAGAGCTGCTTTTGGCTTTTCCCCCCCCTATCCTTTGGAAATTCCCCAGAATCACTGCATGTTTAGCGGAATGAAATCTCAAAGATTTGTGGTGGGCGGGTTGTTTAGTTCAACTGTAGCAAATGCTTAGGACCCAGGGCAGCCAGTTTGACAGGACAACAGTATGACTGCTTCCTGTGTAGTAGTACACAGTCATTTTTAAACAATCAACAGGGCTTTAACCTGGTATGTCATTGAGCATTACTGATTTCTTTTGAGGCGCTAATACTTAAGTCTGTGACTGCATGAACAGAAGTGACTCTTAAAAAAACCCTCTGGCTTATTTTGTTTTATTTATTTTATTTTACGCTGAAAAAAAGAATATATTAAAATATACTATGTTTTTGAGAATGTACCATGTTATACTGTGATTTAACTGAGATATTTTATTGTATTCAATTATCATTTGAATTCTATCATTTACCTATAAAGAAATATATATGTACAAATAAATATATACATATATATACATACAGGTATATATATATATATTAGTTAAGTTTGGTATATTTGGAGGAAGTGTTAGATGAAATAGTTTTAAATGTTTTAGCTTTGTAGCGATTCTAGACACTGAAATCATTTTTGAATTTCGATTCCTCCTATATGACTGTGAAGACATTAGTGCCTGTGACAAAAAAGACAAGTAAAAGTCTAAACTCTCTATTCATCTGTATCTACTATAGCTATCAGTCTGTCACTCCTCTCGTACTACCTAACATGACTTTTTGACTCGCTGCTCTCACACATCTCTCACACAGTCTGCTGTCTCTTTTGCTTTCTCCCGCTCTCCTCTCCTCTCCTCTCCTCCGCGGCTCCTTCCCTTGGTTTTCATCAACGAGCTATAAGAGCATTCTCCACCTCTCCTCTTTTAAAGTTTTGTCATACGGCGATCGCATCGTTTCGTTAATTAACCCATCCATTGACCTTTGTTTTTTTTACTTTGATCACCCCCCTTTTTCGAATCAGCTCATCCCTCTGTCTGTCTCTCACTTAGCAAAAAACAGAGACCAGTAGATACTGTGTTCTTGCTCCTTTTGACTGATTGTTGATGATGATGATCAATTAATTGATTGATGAAATAATTAATGAACAATGTTACTATTACTGATGTGACTGAAGTGTGTATCTGACGACCATGCCACTGTAGCAAGTCTGGGCTGTACCACACCACCAGCGAGCAAATGAGGCCACAGTTGCTATGGTGTTGCCATGGCATTTCCATGGCGTTGCCATGGTGTCCTCTGCACCGCCACCACCTGGTGCCTGCTGGGTAATATAGTATAATGTCCTTCACTTTTCCCCCCAAAGCTTTGGTCGAAGATCTGCTCTGCTCCCCTCTGCTCAGTCCTGATCTCAGTCAGTGGGAGGTGAAGTCTTTCAAAGCTCACTCTGGGAGAGAGCTGAGGGGCGACGCAGCGGTGACATGTCTGCGGTCTGTGCTGATCTAGACTGGACTGGTTTGGCTTGAGGGGTCTATGATTAACCTGGAAAGCATCGGTTTGCGCTGCCCTGCATGGTTAGTGTGTTGTGGCGATTATGTTTACATGTACAAAATATCGTAGGGGTTTTTTTTTTGCATTTTTTGCCTTTCTTCCGAAAAAGACAATATTCCCACCCAGCGGTTTTGCATTGCCTCCACGTCTGCATGCTGTCAAAATAAGAAATAATCACCTGTTGTCCTCTTCTTTGCATCCTTTTAAGAATATTAGAAGGTTTACAACCCCTAGTGGTGGATTGTACAAGTACAGCCTCCATACTTCAGACATCCGAGCACCTTCTCGAAAAGGTGCAATATTTACGCAAAACCCAAACATCCATAAAATCTTTCTCCTGCTCACCAGAAATGTGGGTTTTTCTTTTGTGCTGTCGGCTAGTTGTTTTATTTACGATGCAGAGAGCTGGCTGTAACAGTCAAGAGGCTGCCTCTTGCACTGAGAACCCCAGTTGAGACACATATTTGGGTTCACTGTATTAAAAAAAGAAAGAAAGAAAGAAAGAAAATCCTGCTGAAAGCTGAATAACATCAGCATGTCCCAGCACTGTTCATGTAACATTCAAAATAAGACCTGATTCATATTAATCTTCCAAATGGAGTATGCTGTTTGAAGCCCCGCGTCACAAATGTTGGAATATTGTTGCATTCGGAATAATAGTGGAAAATTAGAGTGCATGTAAACATAGTCTAAACCCGTGTCTACACTTGTTGTATTTGTTGTATTGATTCTGTGTCTTTGTGTTTTCCGTGGAGAGGGTACGCACCATGTATGCTTGTTGCATGTGCACCAGTCAAAATCCCACTGCACCACGATCCTGTCGTGCTCTCCATCGCTCTCCTCCTGTTTTTCCCTCTCTCACTATTTCTCACACACACAGAGAGTGCATGCATATTTAACACACAATGCGTAAATCACTCAGCCAATGATCCTCATCTTCCTCGAGCCCTCACTAAGCTGCAGTCTAAAGCATCGCCTCGAGTAGTCTGATCATCCCACACAGGCACACGTGTGGCTCCATACATGCACACAATGCGTACGCCACTCACACACACACACACACACACAGATACACACTCTGGAAACCAGAACTCCCTTAAAAATGTCAAATCCTTTGTACAACAGAATTTGCTTTAGAGATTAGAGAGGAATTTAAGTGCATTCACAGTGACGGTTGTGCTCATTTTGAGCGATTGGTTCCTTGAGTTTGCTGCGTCGTCCTGCTCTCTGCTTTGCACTGTCCTGCCTGCTCCGATCCATCAAATCCCGTTAAGAGTAGTCGTGTTCAATTTGTTTTACTTTGCTGACTTGCTCCACTTTTGATTTACCTTGTTGTCCTAATCTGCTTTGATTTATCAGATTTACTGTCTGGTCAGATTGTATGCATCGAGCAGTCCAGTCCAGCCTAGCGCAGTGGGCTCCAGGCGAGTCGAGTGCCTGAGTTTGTAAGAGGCCCCCATCCCCTCTCTCTACTGGCCCCGTTACCTGGGGAGCAATACGCGTGGCGCTCCAGAATACAAACAGGGTCTTCATTGGCTGCATCGGCCGTGAATTATATCAAGGAAATACAGGAGCGCCACACGTTGTACTCCCCAGGTCTGGGGCCTGCATGTTGCACCATGTAAAGCTTGTCGGACCCGCAGTGACAGGGCACATGTACCCACAGAAACCAGTGTGTGTGTGTGTCTTTTCAGCATTGTACACGCCACAGTTCTGCTCCAGTAACCTCGCCAGCACTATAGGCCTACTTACCAGTTGCTAAGGCGGGTTGCTAATAGGGTGATGTTGCTCCTAGCCCAGACTGGTCTGGTCTATGCCCTAATTTAAATGTGTTAGTTTATTTGACATTGTCTGTCTGGGGTGGGGCTGGAGGGTCAGTGCTGCACTTACTTCCTGAGAATTGCTTCATAAAATATGATTCTCTTTAATTAACGCCAGTGGTGCTGTGTTTCCTTCCAAGTCTGTTGTCAGGAATGCAATTATAAATAAGGGACTTTGAAACTGTTTGTGTGTGTCTGCATGTGTGTGGGCGTGTGTGTTAGAGAGTGTTTATTTTCTCCTGCGATAGTACTTTCACAATACGAGCTATTACCCAGTCAGAACTCCTTCAAAGTAAATTTATGGAGAGCTGAAAGAGTAGTTGCTTTCTTCCTCCTGACAGGCAGTCCTCTGCCAAAGTGAGTGTGTGTATATGTGTGTGTGTGTGTGTGTGCGTGTGTGTGTATATGTGTGTGCGTGCATGCTTGCATATATTTTTCAGAGGTTCCTTCGGTTCTTGTCAGAGTTTTGGCTTTGATCTGGCCAGAGCTGACCTAACATAAACCACTCCTTTCACCCTCAAAGCGAGCAACACACCTGACACTCTGCCTCAACTCTCAACCTCAGCCCACAATGGCCGAGTCAGAGCCACCTGACCCGCTCCTCCTCCCCCGCTACAACAAGCAGATGTTTGCTGATCTTAACAGAATTTTAAACAGAGCCGACCCTGACACAGCTGATGCGGACGCATTGAGTGATGTTTACACCGATAGCCTTCAGTTTGATTTCTTTTTTCTTTTTTTTCCCGGTTGTTATGTTGTTTTTTTGACTTTCATGAATAGCATCGATTATATCAGGAAGAGGGAGTCAGATGGCTCTGCAAACACGGAGAGATATGCAGCATTAAACCGAATTTGAAATATTTCTACCTTTCATCCTCCTTTGTGGAAAATCTCAAAGCCGCCTCTAAGTTTATTCCCAAACTTGTTTCTTCCAAATGCTGCTCAGCCGAGCATGAAAACGCACCCAAACAGTACCTGACACATGATATTCGGCAAGAGTGTTGATGGGGATATTAAATATGTTTTGTTCTGCTCCCTGTGCGCCTGCGATCTGCTAATTAGCCATGCTTTGTCAGTGTGATGGGCTAATGGCTAATTGCATTGTGAGGCCTCTGTGTGTACATGCAGTAATGACTTAACGCTCTAATAAGATTGAGTTACAGGCAGTTGGATCATGGTGTCCCCAAACACTGATCTGAGGTCAGTGTTATGCTTTTCTCTCAAATAGCTGCGATGGGAGAGCGGAGGGGATAAACTGATCCTTGATGTCCCGGTTGGGATTTTGATCACTCGCATTAGGATCTGTCATTTATCTGCGAGCAGTTTGGCCGCTGTGTGATGCCAGACATGATGCGGCGCATTCTTACAGATGCCAAAAGACAGGAATACAATTTTTATTAGGTTAAATATACATTATATGGAGGGAACGCTGCTCGGACTTGGCTTTTATCTTAAAATAATAAAACATCTATGGTCTGGATCGGTCAGCTGATAAATCTATGCATCCGTAAAAGCACTTTCTGCCTGCTCTGCTGTTTCGCCCTGCCTTCCTTCTCCGCGCAGATGCAAACTCCTTGGCCGCACACATTCACACGTACAGTACGGTGACACACACACACACACACACATGCACACACACATGCACAGTCATGAGCGGTGTGTGTGGGAATGGAAGGAGCGTGCTGCGTCCCTGCTGAGGTGCAGCAGATTGATCCTGTACTGATCTGCCACCGGCTCCCTGGGGATTTGTAACGCATGTCTGCGGTGCAGGGCTTAACACTCGCTCTCTCTCTCTTTCTCTCTCTCTCTTTGTCTTCCTCTCCTTCCTTTCCTCTCTCTCTCTCTTTCTCTCTTTCTCTCTCTCTCCAGTGAAATGCGCGCCCCATCTCTTGCCATGCAGGGCGGCAGGCCTCACGCTCCCGTACCTCTCACCCTCCATCTCTCTCAGTATTCTGCCAAAAGCTGCCTCCCGCTCTGTTTTGATTGTTTTCCACTGCTGTTTCCTCTGACTGACTCTGTTATTTCATTTATTCTCTGCTCTACTGTATCTCCAGTTTCTCTGTCCTCGAAGCCACTCTCTGTAGATTTCCCCATCACTGCGTTCTTATTAGCAATTTCTCCATTGTTTCTCTTTTGCTGACGCCGCTCCTCTTCCTCCTCCTCCTCCTCCTCACATACGTTTGTGGAAACACATACATGTCCGTGTGGACGTTTTCAGAACAAGTTAAACCTACAGCCGTGTACATCTGCACACACGACACCCGCACACGCGCAGCACATGTGGAAGGGGAGCGCTGTTTCTCTTTCATCATGTGTGCAGCGCCGCAGGGTTCTACAACTCATCGGCTTGATCTCTGAAGTTGAAAAAAAAAAAAAACACACCCAAGCACCCTTTCATCTCAGGCTTTTTTTTTCTCCCCCCCTTCAGATGCACAGCCAGTCTCTCGCTTCCTCCATGTTCACACGAGCCACAATGGGCCACGGCCAGAGACAAATGAGCTAACTGTCCCGCAGCTTGGGCCACACTGTTTGTTTGTGTGTGTGTGTGTGTGTGTGTATGTGTGTGTGTGTGTGTGCGTGTGATAGTATGTGCAGTCGTACGTGTGTGTGTTCTCTCTCTGTAGCGGGCCTTTTATAGGTCCAAGCAGCAGCAGCGTTCGTAACAGTGGCTATTTGATTAGATGTAATGACAATGAACTCGGGAGTGTATTTGCACAACAATGCAAATACCATTTATTAAATGCTAATTTCTCTCCTTAATGTAGTTCACCAGGATCTCTGTGGATGTGTAAGCTTTTTCTCACTGAAGAGGCTTTTTTCTCCTGTGGTATGACATTATGCTCATGCAGAGAATTAGCACATGAGCCGACAAAGGAAAAGCTACATTAAATACTTTTTTATGCTGTTGAAATTTAAGTCCGCAGTGGGTAACAGTTATTTTCATGATCAGTTTCTTCAGCTCATTATTTGTTCAATAGATGTAAGAAAGTATAGGGTAAAAACAATGTGAGGAGTGTTTCATCAGTCCCAAAAACTCACACATTCAAAGCAGCAGTTAATGGACTAATCAGTACATGTCTAATGTTGTTTGTGTTTACCTAACCATCTGTCATTTTGTTTTCGTTTTGTTTTTTTCTGTGAGAAATGAAGAGTTTTGTGTGCAGGCTGTCTGCATGATAGAGGAGTAACATCAGTGGAAACACGGGTTTGTCGCTGGCTGCAACCAGTGTGTTTGAAGCAACATTAGCACCACATCTAGGACACGATAATTATTCATACTACATCCTTGTTTGCCTGTGTGTTAATGTGTGTGTGTGTGTGTGTGTGTGTGTGTGTGTTTGTGTGTGTGTGTGTGTGTGTGTGTGTGTGTGTGTGTGTGATGCCACCTACCCAAAGGGACTTCATCCTAGACAACTGGGATGAAGATTAAGACATCCTCAGACTTTACCTTGCTCTCCCATCGCCTCATTATCCCGTCGCCCCTCTTACCCTGAGCCTCTTGCCCTCCCGCTTTCATCCTTCCCCTTGAGCACATTTTGTTCACAACCTCCTCTTCCTCCCTGCAGCAGCGAGGAAGGATTCGCAGCCTACAGTCGAGCCTTTGAGTCCTTGTTAGTATTTAGAACATACTGTGAATAGTAGCATGTTTCACCTCTTGTGCCTGTTTTTATTCGCATTAGGTGGTGGATCAACGGAGAGGAAGAAAAATCATTATTTTCAGAGGGCAAAAGACGTTGCAAAAATCGTTTATATGAATGCACAAACAGTTTTTTGACAGGCTGAAAATATAAACAAAATCTTGAAACACTGATACAGTGCTGGTCCTGTTTAAAATGGCCGTAATCAATATTTTAATTTCTGTAATGGATCACATGCTTTCTTGTATTTGAGAGGTTTTGCTGAGATAGAATTACAGCATCTCCAGCTTTGTGTCTGTGTGGGTATTGAAGAGGTATCTTTTTTTTTCAGCTGATTGTTCTGGGTTTTCCAGCCTGTAGCTTCACTGTTTGACACATTCTCACCACCTGAGTATTGTGGCTTACGCTTGCAGCAGGCAGCTGTTTTCCCCGAGAAAGACCGCAACTGTTTGCTGTGCGCCACCCGCTCTGCAGCAAAACATCTGACAGTCTCCGTTTCGCGGCTCGCTGGTGGATGTAGTGGAGCATTTAGCGGTTTAAGATTAACATCTTTGCCCCTGAAGTCTGGGGAGACAAAATCGGATGTGGGATGGGAGAGTAATTCGTGTTCATCAGGAGACTCGGGTGTTCACGGCTCTGATGACTGTCCATCCATTACTGCAGACTGTTTAAACAGGAAACGGCTTGTCATCGTTTGTCAGTGATGTGTTCAGAGTGGCTGTAAAATCAGTTGTCGCTCCTCCTCCGCTCTGCTCTATTGTGGTGTGTCAAACCACAAGACAAGTATTATATAGTAGCATGTAGACAAATGCGCAGTAGGTTTTGTTTTTATCTCACTTGTCTGAGGGGTCTGCTGGAGCCTATCCTAGCACACGTAGGGCAAAGCCAGTGTGAGCGCACACATACACACCATTCACTCTCACATTCACCTAGGGATGATTTAGGGCCTCCAAACAACCTAAACTTGTTTTTGGACTCTGGGAGGAAATCTGAGTACCTGGAGAAAGCCCTCAGAAAGATGTGTGAGGCAACACTGCCAGTGTGTCAGTGTGGTTTTTCACTCATGATGTGTGAAAGAAATGAAGCCTGATTTGTAAGGAAATCATAGCCAGTGAATGGTTTTACACAACAGTGAATCTAAAATAGATTTAGACGTGTCTGTGTCTTGTGCCTCCACAGTCTAAAAATATTATCACAGCGATTATATTCAATTTGCACCATGTCTTGTTTGCTCTTGTGCTTTTGCATTTCGGCAGTGTTTGTCGGTAACATGAGAGGCGGGTCAGCGGTTAAATAAATATGGACAACAGGCTGGTTTGCTTCGGCGCTGACTGTCTGCAGGCCGCGTTGATGGCCCCTCGTCGACTGCCAAATGTCTCATTCGACTGGCGTGGACGTTTGTTGCTCCTTTCCAAAAACACAGCAGACCTCTCTTCATTAAAAGAGCAAATACCAGCGCGCACCAAGCGAACACCAGTGCAAGCAAACGGGGCCAATTGGTTCTGAAGAGACAGATTTAACAGGCAGATATGATTACCTCAGACACCACTTCTCCCCTGATTCCACAAACAACAGTTAGGCAAGTCAATTTACCTTAATTTCATTGGAGGAGAAAGCCAGCCAGCCAGGCAGCCAGGTTGAAGCCGGCGCTTTGTGCAGGCGAGTGCTCGTTAGACGATAATGGATGCGTGTAATTGGTGAAGTGCTGATTGCCCACCCCTTCCCCCCTCCCCAAAAAAAGATTCCATCGGAGGAGAATTTTCTGTTTCATTAAGCCATGGTCAGAAATAATAAGATAGCCATCTGTAGACTGAAGGAGAAAAGGAGGCGAGACGAGGATGGAAATGGTAGTAACTAAGAGGCAGTTTGGGGGGTTTTTGTGGCGTATCGTTTTCATTGATCAGTCCTCGTTTTTCCCGTCTCCTGTTGTCAAACGTCATCTATATATTGCCTTTCATCTCCACGTCTGTCTGTGGCTTATATCATTTCCCCCGCATCTCTCCCTCTCTCTCTCTGCCTCTCTCTCTCTTTCTCTCTTAATCACGCAAGCTCGATTCTGTACATTTCTCATGCTGCCTCGCGTGTGTACGTTGCCACGCTTTTACACCCTTGATGTATCATTGGCTGGCTGCGCACCAAGCGGCTTTTATGGGCCCGGGGATCAAACGCTGTAAAGCGTGCTCTGATAGGCATGCAAACGCACACTGATACCGACACTTTAGAGCCACAAGTGCTTACTCATCACACCACATGGTGGGGAAAGCATTGTGAGTCGTTTATATGCTTTGTTATTCAATGTCCTGATTACTGAGGAGCGTGCGGGTCCTCGGCTCATATTTTTGTGCTCACTCCACTCCCAGCCTCTCTCTCCCCAGCATGCACACACACACACACACACACACACACTATACGGGGACATCTTCCTCATTTATTTGTGACAATAGAACAAGAACATGACTCATCCAAGATAAGACCGATGAAGAGTGCGAGTCTTATGGGCCAGAAAATGAAGACAGTAGCAGCAGCAGCAGCAGCTCTGCAGAGACAGGTCTGGTGGCGGTTTGCGTGCAGGAAAAGCCCACTATCATTTCCAATCAGCTGCTCCCTCTGCATGACTAATGCTGAAATGACATATATCATTGTCAGATAGAGCATGTTCGCACAGCTGTTTTTTTTTCCCTTTTTTTTTCCTCCTTTAACACACGTATAATAACGATGGCCTCCAACACACACACACACGCACTTGTGCACACCAGCTCACTCTTATCTTTCTGGCTGACACCATTTTGCTCTCTAACAATCTTGCTAATTATAATTGTTAATTAATTCTCTGCCAGTGTCCTCATCAGGAGACTAATAACCTACATTTCCATTAATTAGACCTTCAACCCTGCGCTCCCTCTCTCTGTCTCTCCGTCCCACTCCAATCCACCCCTTCGTCCCCTGCCTGCCTCCGTCCCCGCTGCAGCCTGCCGCTGCTCCTGCTCCCAAGATTGTCACACACCACGTGCTCACATGGAGTGTGATTAAATGTGTGCACGCGCATGTGTGTGTGTGCGCACAGTTATGTGTGTGTGTGCGTGTGTGTGTCGTTTGTCGTCACAAAGCATTCACTCCACCGGGACAAAAAAACGCTGGTGCCCGAAAGAGAAGCTGTTAAGATTTTTAGGGTTAAAGGGACAGTTTGACATTCCGGAGGATATGGTTATTTACCCTCTTGTCGAAAGCTTGATGGGAAGATTGATGTGGTTCTCTGGTCTCTGTGGTGAAATGTGAGGCCAGGGCCGGCAGCTGTCCAGCTCGCAGAGCCATGTTTCCCGCTATTTCGCTGGCTCCGTCCGAAAGTAAATTCCAAAAAAAAATCTGCTTTTTTTCCTCAAACCCTCTAAAGTCGACTAATTAACACATTGTAGTCCGTGTCTCTGCTGGTTGCTTGGCAACTGGTCCTTGGCTATCGAAATATGACCCCCTCCCACACACACACACACACACACACACACACACATACACACACATACACTACCTCCTTAGAATTTTTTCACTTTGCTTGTTGAACAAACTGATCAAGCAAGACATAGCATGGCTGTCTGTGAACTTCAGAAGAGCCGGTTTGCGTTTTTTGCTTCTAGCCCTCGGACAGAGCTGCTGTCTCCAGCTACACACTACTACCTGTTAAAGACGTGTGTGTGTGTGTGTGTGTGTGTGTGTGTGTGTGGTCCCATTTTTCTTACCTGACTCTCAGCAAGACAGCATATCAGTGTAATAAATGTCGAACTATTCCTGAAAGAATTGGTTTGTGTCTCATGAATGAATGAATCAATACAGTGTCCTTCCAAGTACGAAAACATGTTTCTGGGTGTGTTAGTGTTTTAGTGTGTGTGTGCGTGCGTGTGTGTCTATGTGTGTGTGTGTGTGTCTGTGCCCTTGACGGTATGTGGGCAATCAATGTACAAACAGCCCCGCTCTCCTGGAAACTACTCTTCCCATCAGGCTTAGCTGACCTGGTTTCAGTGCACAGTGGAGCAGTGTTATCATGCCACCACTTGCTCTGATCCCAGAACAAACTGCAGACGCTGTGAACACACCGTTAACCGCACTGTGGCGGAAAAGATTAACACAGTTGTTTATTTCACAGGCCCGTTGATGCTTCACTCATCTGGATCTGCTGCGAACCTCCATGACTCCCCCAACACCTTATTTCCAGACTTAGCAGCGCTCACAGAGCCTCTTCCCGGCCTCCTCACGTCTCAAGCTCTGTGCTCTTTTTCCTTCCAGACTCTAGATTTTCTGCCTCTACTCTTTGCGTCTGGTGCGAGAGAAAAAGGGGAGGCAAAAAAAAAAGTGCGGGACAGTTGGCGCCTGCTTGTCCACACTGTATTGGTGGTGGCAAAATGGCAGCTCCTCTATCGTCCGTCCTCCTTCCTCTACCTCCCTCACCCTCTCCTGAGAGAAGTAACCCAGATTTCAAAATGAATTGCTGCCTAGTCCCCTCAATCTTTCGCCTCTCGCTCTCTCTCTCTCTCGCTCTCTCTCTACCTCACTCTCTCTCTCTCTCTCTCTCCATCTTTCGTCCTCTTCTTAGTAAAAGGAGAATCAATCTTGGAAAGAGAATACCACCTCTCTATCTCGTCCTCCTCCTCACCCTGCCTCTGGGTTAACGGATATATACCACTTCACTTCTATCTTTGGTTCCTAGAAAGCTCCAGTCTCTCTTGTTGCTTCCTCATTTTGCTGTGATAGGGTTTTCTTTTTTTTTCTCCTCTTTTTTGCTCCTTTTTTAGTTACCACAGCTGCTGCTTTGCCGCTGTGGGTTTTTCTTTCTTTTCTTTCCATTTTGCTCCTCTTTTTTTGTTTGAAGTGCCCAGCTACAGGTGTGACACCACAGCCTTTCTTTTGAAGTGAGCCCAACGCAGGAGCGAGGAGGAGAGGAAGAGAAGGAAGCTGTCCTCTGGTTGAGCCTTTTCCTCCAAAGTTGCCACAGATTCAGGTACCGTGCCCAGTTAATCATCATCCTCTTTGTCCGCTCTCACTTTTAGCACAGATTTTTCTTCTTCTTTTGCTAATTTTTGAGCACTGTTCCATTTCTCCACACCATACTTTCGCCCTCTTGATTGATTTGCTCCTGCTACTTTGCTGAGACACCATTATTTCATCACTTTTTTTTTTCGAGCATCGGTTTTTGCTATGGGCTTATTTATTTATTCATTAAATCTCTGTTGGTGTTTCATTTATCATTTAGCAGCATGCAACACTTGCACCACAAACTCTCTCCAGCTAATATTTGCCATTTTGCACTTTTCCCAGCACATCTCATTCCCTGCAGACATATACATATTATTCTGGTCCAAACTTTACTTCAGAAATGGGACTAATTGCTAATAAGGGCAGGCAGGAAGTCAAGAGAGGATACAGGCTCTAATATTGGAGCAGGTGGTGGGGGTGTTGTTGACATGGCAACAGGAGGTACAGTTGACATGACGACCAGGGGATGGGTGGGGAGGGTAGTCGTAGCTGCGGGGCAGACGGGGGTACGGAGCGAGAGAGGGAGGTGGAGGTAGAGTGGACGGGCAGTATGTGGGACACACAGCGAGTCGCACCAATCGTTTAGCATCTCGGAGTCTCTTTGGAGACTTCTGTCTCAGGATGTGAATTAACCTCCTCGACTCCCCCTCTCCCTCCCCCTTTTCTCTCTCCTACTCTGGTGCCTGTCGCCCTCCTTGTGCCCCCCCTCTCCCACCATCTTCCCCTACACTTCCTGCCCATTCATCCTTTCTGGAGCTTTCTCTGCTACCCTACATCCCATGCGCCATTTATACTCCTGTCTCAACCATGACCCATTACACTTTCCACCCTCCCCTCCCTCCTCCTCTATTCCCTCCTCCTACTCCCTTCCCCGTCCTTGCTCCCCTCCTCCCTCCTCTCCCTCATCCATGTTCAAGGTCTTTGGCTTCTATATCTCTATAACCTCCTTACTGACACTCATCATCCTCTCTCCCTGTCTCTCTGCTCCTGCTGCCACATCCTCCAGGCATCATGTCCACCCCGGTCTCCCCCTCCCCCTCCCTCTCCCCATTGACTCTGGCCTCCCCGACATCGGCGAACTCCCCCGGTGCCTCCCCGCTGCCCTCGCCCCTCTCCCCTCCTGCCAGGGTGCCGGTCTTCCAGAGAAAGGGAGCGCTCAAACACAAGAGGATTGTGGAAGTGAAAGACCATCAGTTCACGGCCCGTTTCTTCAAGCAGCCCACCTTCTGCAGCCACTGCACCGACTTCATCTGGTAAAACACACACGTGTAAACAAGCACGCACACACACACACACACACACACACACACACACAACCACACACACGCACAAACACAACCACACACACACAGCAGTTCATAAGCCTCCTCCTCAGGCATCCCACTACTCCATCCGACTCTGACTTCCTTTCACCTGCAGAATCAGCCTACGCTGTGGAGACACCACACTGACCTGCTCTGATGACACAACCTCACCTCCACATTACAGCCCACATCCCACAGGAACCTGTTCAGGAGGCTCATGTGCACACACACCCACAAACACACACACAGTATACTAACAATTAGGTTACAGGTCTTTCTCAGTATCGCTGCTCGCATGCAGAATTAGACAACATGCATCGTGCAGAAAAACCCACGCGCAGAAGGAATTATTCAGCTCTACCAGGGGCGGGTGCTTGATTTAGCGTGTCAGAAAAGCCGGGGTGCTCGCAGGAGGCGTAGTGTGTGTGGAGCTCTGAAAACGCTGAACCCTGCAATTCCCATAATGCCACTCACGAACGACTTTCATTAGGCCCTGCCACCCCGCCATCACCGCGGTTATTTGTCAGACTTTTGAAAGCTCCTCCAGAGCCACAAAGCACATTATGCAAGTCTTTTCACAGTCTGAGTACTTGTAGTACTCCTTATAATGAGTAAACAGAACTTGATGTATAAAATCGGCAGTGTGTGCTTTAGCAAAAATACCTTGGGCGTCATTGGAGATTATTACCAAGTCTGTCATTCAAAACTGTTGAAAAATACTGTAAATGCGCAGATACACACTGGTATTAACAGTAATAAATGGAAAATGGAAACTGTTCTGCTGTGTTAGTCTCCTAATATTGAATGCATTGTTTAAGCAGTATTGAATCATTTCAGCTGCCCTAGGGGGCGCTAGTTTCAGACGTAGTCGTTTATAATCTGCAGGAGTTTATAGTCACTGAAGTCAGATCTTAAAATCAGAAAAAAATGAGGGATTTACTGTTCGTTTATGCATTAAAAAAAGAAAGGGAAGAGAACTTGTAGTGCAGAGAAGAACTAGTGCCTCAGACCTGTAGTCGAGTACAGTCCATGAGTGAAGGACATGCAGACCTGGTTATTCCTGTAACCAATGTGTCCTCCATGCAGACAACCCCGTTCTCCTCAGCGAAGCCGTGGCAGCGAGTGTGAGTTTGCGTGTGTGTGCGTGAGTGTGCGACTGTGTAGTTTTTGTATCTTTTGGACATATGGTGTGGGTGTGTGTCGGATGCAGGGCGGCGTGTGTGCCAGCAGCCTCTGGGTAGCTTTCAGGACATTTCTCCAACTAGCTGCTGTCTTGGCTGCGGTAGCAGCACTTAGCTCAGGGTGAAAACTCGCTTCCTTCAAACACCAAGACAACCTGCTGTGCTGAAGCCTCTTGGAGGATTGGCAGATTCTTTAAAGACTAATCTTTTAATCCTAATTTTGGTATGTAAATATCTGGTTTATTAAGTCAGCCTCTCTATTATCACTCATTACGCAAATGGGTTGTAAAAGTTACTATGTGTTGGAGTTAGAAATCACTGAACAATGGTGCAAGACTTCAGTGGGACTTAGCACAGTGGTACAAACAGTTTTTGTTTTGTTTTCTTTTTCTTGCAGATAATTTGATGTGTCAGTGTAAGAAAAGCACAAGTGTTACCAGTAACAGGAACGATGGGTCTGCCCAATGTGTCCCAGTAAGCTGTGAAAGTGTAACAATGAGCCAAAACTCACAGCAGTGGGAGAAAACCAATTGATTTACTAGAAAAAAATGCCTTTTGTCATTAGATTATACATATACATATACATACTCCATCCATCCAGTATCTTATTCTATAGCCATCTCCAGCTTACATGGTGCAGAGAACAAACCCTTGATAGGTCACCAGTCCATCATAAGATGTAAAGACTCAAGCACTTATTCATCTTATATGGAGATGGATGAGTACAAAGGCAATGTGTGCGTCATCCCAGAGGAATCTATGAACAAAGGGAGGAAGGACCAAGTTTGTACGTTGTGTCTGCAAACTGGATCTAAAAAATCCTGTTTGCTCCGCTTCTACTAATCTACAATCAATGCAGTTATATTTGTCAGTGTTCTGGTCCATGTTGATCATATTTTTCTGATGTTTTTTATGGTGCCTTTTCATTTAATGGCAGAGCTTAAAGGGGCTTTTCAATGCATCATTAAATTTAAAATGCAATGAATTCCCTGTGATATCCAGGCACCGTGCAGCACTGCCAACTCTGCCTGGACCCAAACCTGGTTCTCTGATGCTCCCTGCTGGCCAGAAAGCAGAACTCGTCTCCATACTCTTGCTTCTGCAGACGGAGACTTCTGTTGAATGCTGATCAAGGATCAGATTACCCTCAGCAGCTCCATGTTTAATTATTACTCAGCCAGATGGTGAACTGATTTTAGATCAGTGATTACGGTCAGTTTCCTGCGCACCCCTGGGCGTCTCCACTACGATTGTGGAGGAGCTTTCTGCTAGTGTCTTGTTCTTTTTTTTTTGCTTCTTCTAAAACCCCCAAATCAAAACTTGATTCACAGCAGGGAAGCCGCTGAGTGGACTCTTTAGTCAATCAATGGCTTTAATTATTCAATTAAAGCTCTGAGGAGGAGCTGGAAACCAGCCAGCACCGCAGTTCTGTCAACAGGAGAATGTGTTTGTGTTCGGGTGTCCGTGTGTGTGTGTGTGACAATAATTGACACAACTCTACTTGACCTGGTCAGCGGCTTAGAACAGGGACTTCAAACTTCACACATATTGACTTTGTTTATCAAGCTGCTAACCTCAAACACAGCTCCTGTGAGTGCCCCCAGCTTGTGCCTGCGTCTGCTGGTCTGAATACAGGATGGAATAATGCAGCAGCCCCTATCTGTGTCTGTGCAGCATTATCTTTGCTTGCCTGGCTGTGAAACAGTCTCCGAAGCAACATATTTCACCCTAAAGAGGCGCAGAGGAGATTGTATTTTGTGTCTTAATCCATGTGCTTTTTTTTTTTTCCTTCTCAGGGGCATCGGAAAACAGGGATTCCAATGTCAAGGTAAAGCCAAAGCCTGTGTTATTGCCTTTTTTCCTGCAGTATTTAATCTTCTCAGATGGTTTTCTTTTTCTGAGTTCATTTTTTGAAGCTGTTTTACCCTCTGTTTCCTCCAGTTTGCAGTTTTGTGGTCCACAAAAGATGTCACGAGTTTGTGACCTTCACTTGTCCTGGCTCAGTGTCAGGCCCTAATCCAGACGTGAGTAGACGTGTCAGCCTATTTCTCACACATCCCACTACTCTTCATGTTCTTGTTTCCCATTTTTTTCCCAGCCTTGCTCCATCATCATCATCATCACCATCATATTTAGACATCTGCTCTTTGCCGGGAACACGTGTGCATGACTCATCCATCAAGCTATGCATCCTTCGCGTCGCACAGCCTTGTCCTGCCTGTGACGTGCACGCTCATGTCATGTCATCCCACAAGGCCTCGCTGATACAGGGAGGTGGAGATAGAGAATGGGGGAGATACAGGTGGAGGGTGGGAGACACTGATAACAGGGAGAATTAGAGTGGGGGAGAGAGAGCGACAGGCTGCTCAGTCTTCCTCTCCGTGGCATTTTGGGGATTTCAGGGAGATTTGTCTTTTCCTCGTCTGTTTTTTTCATTCTTTTTTTTTTTTTTTTTTAGTCAGCCAAATAAACTGTCTCAGAAATTAGGTCAAGGGGAACGATTGTGTGTATGTGAGTGTGCGTGTGAAAGGATGAGAGGGTGAACGGAAACACACGTGTGAGGGGAGGAGGAGGAGGTGGTGTTTTTATATAGCGACTCGGAGGGACGAGGCAGGGAAAATAGTTTTGGAGAAGGTGGTGTGCTGAGAGCGGCAGCGGAGGGTCTGATGAGCTGAAGAGAGATAAAAATGATTCATCCTTCTCTGCACACTACTCACACACACACTCACACACACACACACTCACACAGCCGTGCCGAGTTGCACCCTCATTTGTATGTCCTCTCCCAGTGGAGAAATCTAATTGGCTTGTCCATGAATACTCCATTTAACATCTCTCCACTCATCGCCCCCTGCATGTATGTGTGTAAATGTGTTTGCGTTGTGCGCGTGTGTGTGTGTGTGCGCACACGCGTGCACATCATCTCCGAATTGAATTTCAGGACCTGAAGAGTCGACACACATTTAAAGTCCAGACGTACTCCAGTCCCACCTTCTGCGACCACTGCGGCTCGCTGCTCTACGGCCTCATACACCAGGGCATGAAATGTTCCAGTGAGTTCCACCACATACAAATACACTGTGATATGTCTGTGCACCATCTATGAGTCACGTTCTGGGGGTGAAGGAAAAAAACAAAAACGGTTCACGTGGTCACATGCACGCATGCATGCAGAGTTGACTCAGCCGTATCTGTGTTCAGAGCATTCTGGGAAATGTGCTGATTCACTTTCTCACAGAGGGGACGCACTCAAGTAGTGACGTAGTCTGGCTACAGGAAATAGTGTGGCACACATCGTCCCCGAGGCCATATAACTTGTTATTTGACAACTGGGTCTTGTACACACGAAAAGAAATGTGAATTAGTGATCATGGGAGCTGCAGAAAGTGAATCAGTTTCCCTGTGAGGCTTGCAGAATAATTACACGAAGAACCTGACAGAAGAATTTATGTCTAACAAGAGCGATGATGAGAGCATATCCAAAGCTGTTCTTTCTTCTTGCAGATGTTATATATAGTATTGATGATTGCATTATTATTATTTTAAAATGAGCTCTTTCTATGAACAGATGGAACTCCTCACACTTTCTGCAGCATTCTAGTACAGACAAACCAAGTCATAACATTATGAAATACTGAATTATTTTTGCAGTCATTTTCAATCTGCAACCTTGCCCATAGATGTCACTGTATGCACCATCCCGGTCCTATAAGGTTAAGTTTAATCTCTGGCCTCAGTAACTCTGCATTATATAAAATTATTTTAATACGTTTTGTTATGCTTTCACTTTTAGTTTTTTTTTCTGTGACATTTTCTTTTTCATTCCCCTGGATTTCTGCATGCGTTTGTTCATGCATTTGTATCCGTCTTTTCTCTTCGAGGTTGCGACATGAACGTCCATCGACGATGTGAGACCAGCGTTCCCAGTCTCTGTGGGCAAGACCACACCGAGAAGAGAGGGAGGATCCACCTGACTATCAGAGGCGAGTCAGAGGACGTCTATGTCACAGGTAAAAGTCCCCGCTGGATTATGGAGAGAGCGGGCGGGAAATGAAGAGTAGGATTACGTGGCTAATGAAGGATTTTCCTCGCTGTCCTGCCCCCTCCAGTGCGGGAGGCTCGGAACCTGATGCCCATGGATCCGAACGGCCTCTCAGACCCCTACGTTAAACTGAAATTGATTCCAGACCCCAAGAGCCACAGCAAACAGAAGACCAAGACCATCCGCTCAACGCTTAATCCTGTCTGGAACGAGAGCTTCACCTTGTGAGTCCTGAGAACTTCATTCCAAGTTTGACGGGCTTGAAAAATTCTATTCTATTCTATTCTATTCTATTCTATTCTATTCTATTCTATTAGATTACATTTTACATTACATTACCTTCTGCTGTGTTCTATTCTATTCCATTCCATTCCATTCAATTCCACTCCACTCCACTCCATTCCATTCCATTCCACTCCAATCCATTCTATTCCATTCCAATCCATTCCATTCCATTCTATTCTATTCTATTCTGTTCTATTCTATTCTATTCTATTCTATTCCATTCCATTCTATTCTATTCTATTCTATTCTATTCTATTCTATTCTATTCTATTCTATTCTATTCCATTCCATTCTATTCTATTCTATTCTATTCTATTCTATTCTATTCTATTCCATTCCACTCTATTCCATTCCATTCCATTCTATTCTATTCTATTGAACTACATTTTATCCCAAGTTGTACAGTGTATGCCCAGTCTAAGGTTTATTAAAAAACATTTGTCCAGGGGAATATATTCTTTAGGTACAATGATAAAGTCATAAAAAGGACCCTAAATTGAGTTACTTGGAAATCGCCTCAGAAATCAGGGAATGTCAACAATGTACCTCTGCATCTCTGTGAATTCATGAGTGTGGACACCCAGATGGCTGAGTTTTTTTTTGATTTCGTGTCTCCAGTTCGGTGCGTGGTCACCAGTGGGACCGGCGGCTGTCGGTGGAGGTGTGGGACTGGGACCGCACGTCCAGGAACGACTTCATGGGGGCGCTGTCCTTCGGAGTGAGCGAGATCTTCAGGCGTCCCATCAGCGGCTGGTTCAAACTGCTGGCCCAGGACGAGGGAGAGTACTACAACATCCCCGTGCCAGACCCGGACCTGCAGGTAAGGAAGCACAGTGGAAATATTCACATATTCACTCAAGCCGCTGCCCTCATGAGCATTAATCCAGCGGTCCTGGCATCGCCTTCATCTTCCCATAATTCCCTGCATCTAATAAACAGCAGCTGGCTCAGCTCACGCTGGGTCAGGATCTTGAACTTCTCTCCCTCGGGTTACAATTCAATCTGAGGAAAAACACACACACACAAAGATTTATGCCTGGTGTTGAAGCTAAATAATGAGATAATAAATTATATAGAGTCCCATCCTGTCTCTGTTACTCTCTGTCTCCACCAGGGTGCAGGGTTGTCCCAGCTGAATCTAATCCAAAACTAGGGGTAGGAAGCGGTTCTGTTTGTGGGGTGTCCAGATTGTGTGTGTATGTGTGTGTGTGTGTGTGTGTGTGTGTGTGTGTGTGTGTGTGTGTGTGTGTGTGTGTGTGTGTGTGTGTGTGTGTGTTTGATACTGGACTGCATCCAGCCATTCATCTCTCCATCCTCCCCCTCTGCTTCTCCAGGAGCCTCAGCCAGATGTGACAACGCCCTCCATGCCTCAAGGGATGCCCGCCCCGCTGTCTGAAGGCTTCCCTGTGGCCCTGTCCCCGACCCCTGTCCCGTCCTGTCCTCCCGTCCACACCCCGGGTCCTGCCAAAGTCAAAGTGGGCATCCATGACTTCAACTTCCTCATGGTGCTGGGCAAAGGCAGCTTTGGCAAGGTACACGCAGGGCGAGAGCAAATGTCACCTGTTTTACACACAATTAGCACCTTTGATCCAACAGCTATAAGCGATATCACAGAGGCCACTCGTGCTTAAAACAACAGAGATTATTCCTGGCTTTAAATGATTTTTTTTTCTATTGATGGACATGACCTTTAAGTGGCATTTCATACAGCAGCTCTGGGGCAAAGCCAAGCAAATTTTGTTTGAGAAGAAGAAAAAAAATCAAGGCCTCTTCATCTTTCAACAAACATGCTCATTGCATCTCCCACCACTGCCGAGTGATTCATTTAACCCTTTGCCTCTTTTTTGGTGTTGTCAGCAGTCGTGCACTCAGGCAGGCTGGCTTCCTACATGCCACACAGGCAGACACTCCTCCCGGAGGTGTTAATTTCAAGGGAGCCTCTGCTCTCCATTTTCTCTTTAATTCCCCAGTAGATGAGACATAATGAAGAGAATGAGAGTTTGGAGTCCTTTTCCTTTTTTTTTTTTTTCCTCCTCTGAAATCCCCCTGTGCTGTTTCATAACTGTCAGAGGAGAGTCCACAGAGGACAGGAGAAATAGACTCGACTTACGTAAGATGTGAGAGGAGAAGGAAGAAAAAAAAAAAACATGACCGAAGTGAGGAGAGACAGACCCCGGGGCTGCAGAGCGAGGGAGGTGAGGAAGAGACAAAGACAGAGATGGAGAGGAAGAAACAAAGTGAGAAACTGACCAACACGAAATGAGAGAGAGAGAGAGAGAGAGAGAGAGAGAGAGAGAGAGAAAGAAAGAGGGAGAGGAAAAAACTCTACTGTACATGTGACTGCGTGAGTAAGATCTGTAATACTCTGCAGGGTGATGAGTCCCGTTTTCACGGCGGTTAGTTTGAGACGGAGGGGGAAGAGGAGGAGACGTGAGCGCAGAGGACAGCGGGATTTCTCCCAGTGACTGGCAGTTCATCAATAGCACACACACACACACACACACACACACACACACGTAGTACACACACGGAGCCTGCTTCACGAGCTCGTTGCGAGGCCACATTGATTTCTGAAAAATGAAACGGTGTAATTTTCCGTACTCCTCTCCACGATTTGAAAGTGAAATGAGATCCTCTGGTGTCCACTGCAGCGCCAGCGCTGCAGGTCGGCCACGCAATCTCAGACGCCGTTGTTGTCAGCACTTTCCCGCCTCCTCTCTCTTGACCACATCTTCCTTCCTTCCTTCCTTCCTTGTCCGGACCCTCGCTAAAAGGAAAAACAAAAAAAAGACGAAGAAACCTGGGTCGCGCGGCTATCATTGTAGAAAATGACGGCGTCATTAGAGCAACCCGCCAAGCAGCCAATTTCACAGGCGTGCAAAAATAGCCGCTGAATGTGTTTTTAATGCCTGATGAAAAAACATGAGAGCCGCCGTTTCTCTTTTTCATTCATGAAGTTAACGTGTCTAGCAGATCCGCAGCCATGGAGCTGCTTTAATTAAACCTTGCTTCGCTTATTTCGCCACTTATTCAAATGGGCTCCCGCGCTGAACTTTCCGCGGCGTTTGTCCGTTTAATGCGATAACTTTTCTTCCTCTTGAACTATTTCACATTCTTAGCACATTACCCACTTAATGCAACACCGAGCGCTTAATTTCACGCACAAAAATCACCAAAATATTTCAAAATGTGCTTCAAAAGCGCACGGCTGCATTAAAAACCAGCAGAACTAGTTTCCTCCCAACTGGAGCACCTTGTAATTCATAACACAATGACCTAAAAAGTGTTCTGTACTGGCAGTGGTACAGTACATGCATAATTCTGTCTAGAGTTAGAAATGAAGCTTGAAGGAGAGACGTTCCCGGAAATTTTAAACACTTTTTTTTTTTTGCCAGGGTAATGGAAAAAAACGAGCTGCTGTGTGAGGAACTATGAAAAAGCAAAAATCTGAATTTCATTCATTTCATTTAGGCTTCGTGCCAGTGTTTTTTTGTGCATGTACTTGTGTATCTCAGCATTTCTAGACTCAGATCTAGTACAGTATCTCCTCTAGATTTGTAGGGTTTTTTTCTTCTTGTTGAACCAACATTTTCTCCTCCTCCTGTGTGTGTGTGTGCGTGTGTGTGTGTGTGTGTGTGTGTGTGTGTGTGTGCAGGTGCTGCTGGCCGAGGAGCGAGGCAGCGAGCGTCTGTTTGCAGTGAAAGTGTTAAAGAAAGACGTCCTTTTCCAGGACGAGGACACAGAGAGCGCCATGGTGGAGAGGAGGGTTCTGGCACTTTCCGCTCGTCCTCACTTCCTCACATCTCTCTACAGCGCCTTCCAGACAGAGGTGTGTGTGTGTATGTGTGTGTGTAGTGGGGTCTGAGCGAACCACATAACTTTCATTAAGTCGTCCATAAACCTGCCTGACATTTTGGCTTCGTTTTCTTCCCAGGAGTGGTTTTAGTCCAGGTCAGCTGAAAATTTTTGATTAATAAATGTAATAATTAGCTTGCTTTCTTTAACAAGGTCCTTGGCCCTGAAGGGGAAGTTTGAACAGATTGCTTTTTAATTTGGACAAGAGGTGATTATGCATGGAGAGAGTGTGTATATGAATGTGTGTGTGTGTGTGTGTGTGTGTGTGTGTGTGTGTGTGTGTGTGTGTGTGTTGCTTCTGCAGGACCGTCTGTACTACGTGATGGAGTATGTCAACGGAGGAGACCTGATGTTTCACATTCAGATAGTTGGCAAGTTCAAAGAGCCTCATGCAGCGTACGTATTCAAAAAGCTCCTCTCTATTACCTTTAATCAGAGTCCTCATCTACAGCTCCTCATTTCCTGCCTTTTTCTTACTCTGGTCTTTACACACACACACTCATCTCTCCGCTTTGTTCATTACACCTGGTGACTCATAAAAAGTCATCAACTCGAGTGCCAGCCCTCTTCTCTTTCCTCCGACTTTCTCCTCCCACTAATCTCATCTTTTCATCTATATTCTCCCTCCCCCTGGCTGTTCATCTAATCAATAATCTTTGATCAATCATCTAAAACTAATTCTTTCCCTGTTGTTCATTTCAAGCTCTCTTTCTTCATCCTCCTGCCTTTCATCTATTTGGTTACCCTCCCTTTCATCAGCCTCTTGAGCTCCATTTCCTCACCCCCATGAAAACCTTGGTCCAATTTTCTGAAACATAAAGCAACCAGTCTGGAGCACGCCTCCCCTCCCCGCCTCACACACACCTCCTGCTTTTCTCTCCTTTCAGGTTTTATGCAGCAGAGATAGCAGTCGGCCTCTTCTTCCTCCACAGTAAAGGCATCATCTACAGGTAGAGGAGAAGTGGGCTGCGGGACTGACACGGCCCGGTTTGGCTCCATCACCGCTCCGCAGTGCAGCTGTGACACAGATTTATCATGTCTTTTGTAGCTAATGACCGGTGTAAAGATGTTATCTATCAAAATGATTCATACTCGTGTGATCAATCTCCCTCTTTCTCCCAGGGATCTTAAGCTGGATAATGTGCTGCTTGACAGCGAGGGCCACATAAAGATAGCCGACTTCGGGATGTGCAGGGAGGGCATGTTCCTGGGCGACACCACGCGCACCTTCTGCGGGACCCCTGACTACATCGCCCCTGAGGTATACACCCCCCTAAACCGCTCTCTCCTCACGGTCCAGACTAGCTCCTGGTCTGACCCACCGTTTGTTGTTCTTCAGACCTCCTCTCTTGGACTGCTCGAGCCGCTTCGCCGCTTTGCGAGACGGTGGGAGCTGCTCGGCTGCAGCTGCCGTCCTCTCTGACCTTGTCAGCATTTTTGAATAATTAACTCCACCTAATTCAATTAGCGGTCGGTGGGCGCCAGCTCCACGTAGAAAATGCGATTGTCCTTCAGACGCGTACTGTGGGGCCCGTTGTCTCTCTGCCTGCGACTGACGAGTGTAACTTGAGGTGATTAACTCCCCCGAGTAACCAGCAAAACCGGCAAACTAAGGGAGAATCTAAAACGGATTTCGTCGATGATGCTGCAGATTTCCGCCTGCAAATAGCTGAGCTTTTTGAAATGCAAAATATCTATACGCAAGTGTGTGCCTGTTGCAAACATGCATTTGTGTGTTTCTGCTTGAAGTCATCGCAAACACTTGACAAATCAGAGCGAACGGCAAAAGTGGATGTGAGATCCAGCTCGTTTGGTGTGTGGACCTGCGCATCTGACGGCTGTTTACGTCTTTGATATTGTAAACCTTGCTGTGGAACCCCTGGGTATTGACTCTCTTATGTAAACACCCATTGATTCTCCCACATCTGCCATTTTGGAAGAGATACAATATATTTCCCCTGAGGCTGGGAATTGTTGCCCTCACTCAGCACAGGAACAAACACACACACACACACACACAGACACACACATACACACACATACCAGGGAGACAAATAAACACACAAATCCAAAGTCATGTGCTGATTATTTCTGAGCTCATTCGTATATTTACCCTCCCTAATGCCGTGCTTTCACTTCTCTCTTCTCTCTCTCTCTTCACTCTCTCTCTCTCTATCTGCTTTTCACTGCGGCTGCATATCATCCGAGCACGCGGCCGACTGCTATGGCTTTCTCTCACTCCGCCCGCCTCCCTTCCTTCCTTCTACTGCCTTATCTCCCCCGCTGCCATTCTCCTCCTTTATATCTCCTCTCCCTTTCCCCTCCATCCTTTTCAGATCGTGGCGTATCAGCCCTATGATAAAGCGGTAGACTGGTGGTCCTACGGAGTGCTGCTGTATGAAATGCTGGCAGGACAGGTAACACTCGGCTTAATCCCGACAATAGATCCCGTGTGCGCGGACTCTTTAGCCTCCGGTGCTTGTCCTTTGTGATCACTTCAAAAGACTTTCAAAAAAGGAACTTCAATTTCAAAATATTTGCTTCCAATTTGCTCACAATGCCTCGTGGTTATACTCTCTTTCCCCAGCCGCCCTTTGACGGTATAGACGAGGAAGAGCTGTTCCAGTCCATTATGGAGCAGTGTGTCACATACCCGAAGAGTCTCTCTCGGGAAGCCGTAGCCATCTGCAAGGGAGTAAGTCACCCCTCATTATCTTCCTAGCATGTAACTTTCAGCATGCTGACAATTAAGATAGATAGAAATCAGAAAATGACATGAAATAATGCTGCATTACATTTAGTTCTGAGGGCTTTCATGGAGGTTTTAAGAAATGTGATCAATCTGACATCTGTTGAATACGATGCAAATCAGTAGCTTAGCCTTGCATGAACACAAAGGCAGTACGCTCACTAATAAACATTTTATGTGTACTTCTTTATTAATCCATTAATACGTTTTTTTACACTTTGCACATTGGCTTTTGTAAGGATTAATTAGACAAGATATAGAAGTGTTCGAGTCAAAACTGTTGAATTAGTCCTTTACACACACACACACACACACACACACACAAACTCTCGATGACTGCTGTCAGAGCAGTGCAGAAAAGCCTCACCTGAATCCCACAATAACTGTTTATTTTTTTTATTTTCTTTCTCTGTTTCTCCCCTCCTTTTCTTCTCTCTTACCCCAGCTCCTGACGAAGAACCCGGCCAAGCGGCTGGGCGCCGGGGATGAAGCGGAGAGAGAGATCAGGGAACATCCGTTCTTCCGCTGGATTGACTGGGACCGTCTGGAGAGACTGGAGATCCAGCCCCCCTTCAAACCCAGAACTGTCAGTAGAACAGATGGACCTCAGACTCTATAGACTTGTTTTTCTCCCTGTCTTGTCTTTTCTTTTTGTCTGTTTTGTCTCTCTCTCATCTTTTCTCTCCCTATTCCTTGCCACTCTCGGCTCTTCTCCTCCCTCCATCTCTCTCTCTCTCACGGTGTCTGTCTCTCCGAGGACACTTCCAGGGGATTGAGGCTGTCACTTTCTTCCATCTGTCTCCTCTCTCTCAAACTCCCACGCTGTCTCTCATTTCCCTGTGTGCGCCCTGTCTCCGCTGTCCACATCGTGCTGTTCATTTCATCGCCTCTTCTCCTCCTCTGTTCAAACATCTCTGTCCCTCCTTCTCTCTCTCTCCCTGTCTCTCTATCTCCCTCTCTCTCCCTCGTTTTTCTGTTCATGGCTGGATCCTGGAGACGAGCGCAGGAACAGACAGGCCAGTCATAATAGACGGGACCCTCTAACCTCAGGGTCCTGCCTGCTCCTCCCATATGCAAATGCTTGTCATCATTAGCGCGCTGCTCGCCACTCTGCAGCCCGGCAGGCCAATGGCGAGCTGATCCTGGGGTGTCAGAGGGGGTCAGAGGTCAGGCCCATTAAGCAAATGAGATTCATATCATCCAGAGAGAGCGGCTGTCGCGCGCCGATAAGGAGCGGTAGGGGGAAAGGCGACGTGAGCAGCTTTCCACCGCCAGGAGTTGTGATAGTGGGAGAGGAAAGGAAAGGAAGGTGCGGGGGCGAGGAGAAGAAACGGCATGGAGGTGGTGTCTTTTTATAATCTCACTTTGTGTCTCTTTCTTTTTTCAGGACGGCGATATTGGTCTGTATATAGAATCAAGCATTGGCTGCAAATTGTGCTTCTTTCAACCTGCTCTTCCTCTTCATCAGGGCGGCAAAAAAGGCGAAAACTTCGACAAGTTCTTCACGGCGGCTCCGTCGGCGCTCACGCCCTCCGACCCGGACGTTCTAGCAGCCATCAACCAGGAGGACTTCGAGGGCTTCTCCTTCCTAAACCCAGACTTTGCCCCCTCGCCTCTCACCGCTGTTTGAGAACGACCCCCAGACCAGACCTGCACATGGTCCCACAGTCCCACCGACACACCCCCAGCCGTAGTTTTATAACAGGAATGTGAACATGACAACTAGCAGTATTGAAGACACCTCTCACAACACAATTGTGACGTTTACATGAAATTGCCAAGACACCTTTATAATCCTGCACTCTCTTTGATGTGTTTTATCTTGATAGTCACACGAAATGTTGCAGCAATGCAAACGAAGCCAGTACACCACTGTAGATGTCCTGATCTTAGAGGGGATTTTTCTTTGTCAGAAATCCCATAACCTCATATAAGTAGTGCAAACCTGATTCATGGATCTCTTTGCATGCAATGTTTCTAGAAGGAATTGCTTTGACATGTTAGTTTTCTATAGCAATACTAGATTATCTAAGGAAAGATGTATAACTTTATGATCTATTTATTTCAAATGTTTGTTTCCCATGACTTTCAGTAGAGGTCATTGTGTGTTTGTGAGAAGAAAACAGACGCGTTTCCAAGTCAGTTATTTCTCATACAGCTGCACGGGCCACGCACTAGGCAACACAAGCCACTTTTTAATCATGTTGCAGCTCCTGCACACGAGTAAAAATGATTCTTAGCGGGTATCTACCAGTGCGTTTATACACAGTGCAATAATTCAGCATCAGAGGCACTATGATTTATCTATCTCACTATTTGTGTGTGTGTGTGTGTTTGACTATGATGCAATCGGAGCAGGCAGAGAGAGCCCGGTCAGGGTCCTCTGGCCCAGCTCGACCTCCCAGTTTAACGTCACACCAGTGACCTCAGACGACCCAGCGGGGCTGAAACAACGTGCCAGACTCTGCCCGACTGTGTTAGCACTGATAGGAAGCCCTCGCATTGCTGCCACGGTTTAGGCCGCATCATTCAGCAGGTTTGCATGGGATTTTCTTTCCTCTATTATTCTTCAGCAAAGCTCCGGGATCAGGCCTATCCTCATCGCGTTACACAACGTCCCTGCTCCTCACAACTACGCTGGGATCTGTGTTTGCGTTCTCAGAGAGAGAAAAAAAAACCAACTACGCCTCCTTGCAGCTGAAACATGAAACTCGTGCAGGTACTTTATTACTTTTCTGGTGTACGCTGTGATGCTTTTTGCCACGTAATGACATACTCACAGCATTGATTAGCTGTAATTAAAAGTGAGGCTCACTGGGACTGTTCAATACGTGGAAAAATATTAGCAGTGCTGTCATTAAACATTATCTGAGCGTTGCAGGTGGCTGCAAACATTCACTTAAGTAAATCCCGTTTTCAGCCCCCTTATCTCACAAACCAGTTGGTCATTTCACACCCAAATCTGTTTGGTTTCCTTCGAGGCACGTTGATATTTTTTTCCCCCCTCCTTTATAATAATTACAACAATATCTCATCCTGAGGAGCAAAAACCTTGCAGATTTGCTTTAGCTGCACATGTGTGTGAGTTTCTTCAATAGTGGCTGATTACACCTCAGAGGAGTGGGAGTCAAAACACATCACAACACACAATACTGCAATACAATACGATAATACAGTCAGTAATAGGTAATACAATAGAAGATTTATGTATCTGTTAGTTGAGTTAACTTGTGTTTTTATGTGCTGGAAAAGATGGAAATAAACGTAGTGGACGAAAACAACCATAAAAGACGAGCGGTGGAGTGTTTCTGTCTGTCTTTGTGTGAAGCTGCTGAGAGACGGAGCATGGCCTCTCACTCCATCTTCCTCGCACGCCTCCCTTTCACGCTCACTCCCTCTTCCTCACTTTCGCACATGCTCACGCTCAAAAGTGCAATCTCAGGCATGTGTGTGTACATTCTTACACACACACACACACACACACACACACACACACACACACACACACACACGCATGCAGAGAAGATGCTGACCTCTCTATTTACTCTGCTACCGTAGTTGTCGAACCAGCAAAACCTCCTCTCAGGCATCTCACTTTCACTCCCCTCTCCTCCTCCTCCTCTGAAGCATCCACACACTCTCTCCTCCGCCCTCCGCCCTCCAGCCCCGCCCACCTTCTCCTCCCTCCCTCCCTTCCCTCCCTCCCTCCCCTCCCCTCCCTCCAGCATCATGATGGGACTAATATCCCCATAGAGATCTCAGTTATAACAAGTTGACCTTCACATTAAAATCTCATCAACTTCCCATCTCCCACTCTGCCTCCCGTCTTCTTCTCTATCTGCCCTTCATCGCTCTCCTCCTCTGCTCGCTGTCAGTGCCGCACTGTAAATGCTTTACTGCGTTGTTTTGTGTCATTCTCCATAAATCACGCTGTCAGAGTTTACTGTTGACGCTGTTATCTCTCTGATACGGCCCCCCACACTGTTGTCTGCTGATACGGGATCGTGTTTGGCCTCCTTCCGGCCTATGCATCACTATAATGAGCCTGGTGACACGTTATATCCTCCATATCAATGGGGGAGATCAAAAGTGACATGGATATGATGGACAGTCAATCCATCTCAAATCAAGTCATTGCATCACAGTTTTGCTGATAAACATGACTAGAAGGTGTTTGCATTGATCCACAAATGCTTGAAATCATGGAAAATCTCACTATTGATCCTACTTGAAATGTGATTTTGCTTGTGTCATGGAGACATCTCTTTGTAGCAGTCTCTTCATCTTTTTCCAATGTGATGCGGACACCTAAATGTGCAAGGAGATATGTCTGAGTGAATCCTGTGTGCTCTGTTGTGCCTTTTTCCTCACACATCACCCGTGACGTCAGCGGCCCGTTTCCAAACTCCTCTCCTCAACCTTTACTCCAACCTTGATATGTCCGTCTTTGTGTAACTGAGCCTGCAGCGTTCTCTGCTTGGAGTTGTGTGTGCAGTCCATCATTCAACGTCACTGTGACATGATATCATCCCTCTTCTTCACTACTGCATCCTCTTCCTCTTTCTCTCTCTCTCTCTCTCTCTCTCTCTCTCTCTCTCTCTCTCTCTCTCTCTCTCTCTCTCTCTCTCTCTCTTTCATGCCCTGAGGTCAGAGTGTGCTGTAGACTATTGATATCGTTGCTAAAAATATAGGATCCCTCCACCAGCTGGCCAAAAATAGACCAAGGGACACAGACCACAGGAGACAAGGGAGGAGGGGGCAAGAAGAGGAAGAGGAGGAGGAGGAGAGGGATGAAGAGAGCAATGAAGAAAAAGAGAGAGTAAGAGGTTATACTGCCTGTACCATTTTGCTGGTGCTCAGCTGCACTCGTGCTCTGGGGTCAGATTAGCGTTGAACCGGCTGCACTGAGTGTGTGTTTCCTGCTTTATATTCCACAAACTGTGAATCTGTGGGATCTGAATTAAATAACAAACTACATCTTCTCCAAGTAAAACTCACCCATGGTACCACCCCCCACCCCCCCCCCCCCCCACCCCATCTTGACTTTTTCCATATTCAAATTTATCACCAAAGCCTACTGTAAACTAGTCAGATTTGTGATGTCAGCAAAACTAAAGCTATCATTTCTGAACTGCAAAAAAAAAAAAAAAACGATCCAGTGACGTGTCCAGGGTGTATTCCCTGTCATCACACTTTGATAAACTCCAGCAGAGCTCAACGACGCTGTTAAGGTACAAAGTGGGTGAGATGAAACAAAGATGGATGAAAAAACAAGATAAATTGGTCCTTATCAAACTTTTCTCATTACTTAGTGCAGGTGCAGGGAATATAGATAGATAGATAGATAGATAGATAGATAGATAGATAGATAGATAGATAGATAGATAGATAGATAGATAGATAGATAGATAGATAGATAGATAGATAGATAGATAGATAGATAGATAGATAGATGGATAGATGGATAGATGGATAGATAGATAGATAGATTACGACATCGTGAGGAGGAAAAACACTTTTTACAGAGCAAAAAGAGAGATAGCAAGTAATCACTGCAGATGTGCAAAATACAAAAAGATACATAGTAGATGTAATTGCGTAAAGGAGAAAAAAATAAATGTATGAGTGATAAATTCGAGAGGTGTGGGCACAAGGAATAAAATGAATAACACTCTTAGTCACAGTGATAACAGAAAATGGTTTTAAAATGCACATAGCCATGCTAAACTAGAGCTGACACCAACTATTGCTCTGCGTGATAGAAAAAAAGCAATTGAAATCCAATTATTCAAAGAAAAAAAGAGCTAACAGGAGAAATAGTTTAACATGCCCTCCCTCCCTCACACTCCATCTCCACCCTCTCCCTCTCCCTCTCTCTCTCTCTCTCTCTCTCTCTCTCTCTCTCTCTCTCTCCTGCTCTATGTCTCTCGGAGCCAGAGAAGCTCGCAGAGCCAATCCACCGCAGTGCCTGGGACAGATTGGGCGAGAGAGAGAGAGAGAGGGGTATCTGAGAGGATGGGTACTGGGGCTTAAGGAGGGAAAGCAAACAGAAGAGGGAAAGAGAGAGAGAGAGAGGGAGGGAGGGAGAGAAAGAGAGAGAGGGGGAGAGAGGGCGCAGAGAGCCACCGAGCCTCCCCGCTGTGCGCTTTCCTGGCTGCACTGACGTGTGCGCACGACTCTCAGGGTGCAGGGTGAGTACCTGATATCTCTCCTAACTACAGAGCTGCGTGTTTGGGAGGCGATGACGCCTTTTCTACAGCCTGACTCACACATTTAAGATGCGCGTGTATAGTTGGGCATGCGTGTGTGCGCGCGTGTGCATGCGTGTGCACGTATATGTGTGTGCGTGTGAGTGATGTGATGGAAAGAGCCGCATCCGTAACGTGTCGTGCTCGGCGTTAACAGGCAGCTGCTCATCTTCACGTGAGGGAGTGAGAGAGAGGGAGAGACATAGAGAGAGAGAGAAAGAGAGAGAGAGAGCAGGTTTGTGTGCGCGCGTCGCTCACATGTTCCCTGTTCTGTTTATCATCTCCAAACTCCGCGTGTGAGTGTGTGACACTGTGCGTGCGTGCATGTGCATGTGCAAGTGCGTGTGTGTATGTGTCTGTGTGTGCGTGCGTGCGTGCGTGCGTGTGTGTGGAGAAGGTGGAGAAGAGGAGGAGGGATGGGGGGGTTAAACTATCCTAATGCGCACATTATGCTTCAGCCAGTCTTGTACTATTAAACATGCGTACATACCGTGTTACACTCATGTAGTTTGCAGCGTGTGTGCGTGTGCCGTGTTGCGAGTTTCTGCTGCTCAGATACGTTGTCAAACCCACCCATTGAGTCACGATATGTGTGTTTACTCCTGATCGGGTCTCTGGTGGTGGTAGTGGTGGTGGTGGTGGTTGGGATTGGTTCGTCGACGCCAGGTGCAGGTGCATCCACTCAGGTTTCCTCTTTATTGGGCCAAGGTCTTTCCCTGTGTTAACCTATATCATGTGCTCCCTGCTGCTCTCCAAACACACTTTTACTTCTCTCTCCCTCAGCTGCACAGCTCTGTATCCTCCCCTCCTCTCTCTCTCTCTCTCCTCCTTTCTCTCAGTCTTTTCTTTCCTGTGAGGCTTGGAGGTGATGTCAGTCTGCAGATTGTGACAGATTAGGGGAGAATTGAACCTTTTGTCCCCCTTGTGGCTCCTATCTAACCAATTCAATTGGCTCATTACTTTGTGGGCGAGGGAGCTGAGGGCCCTGTCTCCCAGCACTAAAATGGGATTGTTATCACAAATCTAACAGGCGAGCCGAATTTTCTTGCTCAATCTCAATCCCGAGTCTACAATGGCTGCGCCTCCAAAAGCTTTCGAGAGGATTTTTAGTTTTTCGGGGGGTGGAGATGATGTGAGCACAATACTTCCTTCATTTGAGGCCAAATCCGTCACAAAGCAGCAGGATGTGTCTCATCTGCTGGATCCTGTTGTCGGAGCTGATTGGATGCCTGTGAGAGGGATGAGGCTGCTGTCCGAGCTGCTGAACAGGTCTGGATGAGCCACTCGAGCACATCCGCTGATTGCTGCTCTGCCGCAACTCCAATTGATCCTCCTCTTCTCCACCACTTGGGCTCATCCTCCAGCTGCAAGGTGTGTCATTTCTCACCCGCTACAACCTCTCTTCTATCAGACTGGCTCAAACTATCGTCCTTGAAGCCACTTCTGGGCCCCAGTCTCTGACTGAGAAAAAAAAAACAGATGGGAGCACGGGGCAGCAACCAACACAAGTCAAACTTCAAAATCTGTCTGTATCTCATTCTCTGGTGTTGCCTCCGCTCCTCGGTCCAATCTCCATGAGTGTCAACATGCCCAGACTTGTCATTTCTCGGCAGATTTCTCTGCCCCGCACCACCAGCCCTCTCTGTTCTTAGACACACTCCTCGCCCACAAAAAAGAAGCTCTAATTTATCCCTTTGCTGCACAGGAACTGATGCAACTTACACAGTGGTCACGTTTCGCACAATGACTGTCCAGATGAGACGAGGCCAAGCTAAATCTCCAGCTGCTCTCTGCTTGATTTACTGCATCTAATACAACCCTCTGCCTCTCAAAGACTTAAATGTTTCTCACACAAAAAAGAAAGTGCAGGACAATGAAGTGTTTCTTCTGTTCCAGTGACTAATTTTTTTGCTGGACAAAGACTTTTAAGTTACCGATGAAAAGTCAACGATAGAACGCATTGGCCAAATCATGATGTGTTCTGATTGCAGGACTTTAGTGTCTGTTGGACTGGAAACGCATTAATAGTGTGGCTTTTAACAACTGATGGCGGTGCCGTTGGTGCATCACACAGGGGATGGTTCTCAGAGAAAAGTCCAAAAAACTGCAGAAAGGAGTCGGTCAGCTGCAGCACTGTCAAAGCTTTATTAATGGCAGTCACACAGGCTGGCTGGAGGTATGCAAATAACAGCTCAGCACGGCGCTGATATGCAGAGAAAAAGCTCAAACGTACGGTCTTCTCAAACCTCAGAGCAGCTGTGGCGAAGCAGCAGGCGAACCTGTGTGGGCCACTGCGAGACAAGGACAAGACGGCGGAGATGGAGTCAGGAGCTCCGCGATCGTGAAAACTTGACAAGTGAAGAGTGAGAGACGTTTCCAGCTGATGCGACAATCCATTATTTAGTGACAGTGAGGGTCAGGCTGTGGTGTCGGACCTGCACTCAGAGTTCAGCCTTCCCTTTAAATGCGTGCAGACTCAATCCACTGGCACACGGCTCTTCCATACAGCTGTTCGAGTGTCACATCTCATTTACAGTGACTTCAGTGTATTTAAACAGCCTGCACATTTTGTGAGATACACATAGAATATTCAGGCCACTGGAGACTCTAAATCGCCCCTAGGTGTGAGCGTGAGAATGAGTGGTGTGCACGTGTGTGTGTGTGTGTGTGTGTGTGTGTGTGTGTGTGTGTGTGTGTGTGTGTGTGTGTGTGTGTGTGGTCCCTTCCTTAGTCCAATGAACGCTGAGAGAAGGCACAACGGCATTGTTTGCAGATGAGCTGGAAGATCTACTACCATCATCTACCACTCAATGTGTGCATGCAAGCCTGCATGAGAGTTCAAGAAAAATAACAAAATATGAAAAAACAAAGCAGGTCAGGTACAAATATATGGTGATTTCTATACCTTCAAAAACAAGAAGGAGCGTGGTTCCTCATAGCCTGACAATGAAGTTCAGATGGAAAAAGTGAAGCTGAGCTCTTACACAAGGAAGATATGAGGTGAAATGACAGGTCAGCTGCATGAGGGGGAAGATCGTTTGAGTGTAACAAAAAAAAAAACACAGTCTAATGCAGTCAAAAGAGAGGATTTCATTCTGAAAACCACAGCCGCTTTAACTTTAACCTTAAATTCTTCGTAGTAAATGTAATGACTCATGTCATGGGGACTTTTATTTTAGAGCAATACGATGTGAAGCCGAGGCATGACCGTGTGATAACAGTATATAAACAGATTTGTGTCACTACAATGTGACTAATACAGATACACGCTCACGCTTATATATATAAACCCTCAAATGCATGCAGACAGCACGCTCAAACAATTTGCAGCAAAGTCTTTTCCAGTCAACCAGAGCTAAGTCACAGAAAGACCATGTGTGAGTCATGCAGGACCCCTCCTCCCTCTCTCAAAGTGTGTGCTTGTGTGTGAGTGTGTGTGTGTGTGCTCCTGTTATCTATCTTTCAGTCTTTTTAAATCCTTGTCGAACTTCACTGCTTTACCAGCGTTGGGTCATCATCTGTTGCTCCTCTCTGACCTTTACCGGGATTGGGTGCCACCGGATGTGTCGCCGCCTCGTCTTTAGCGTTAACGAAGTGAGACAGGACGGCCAGCAGCTGTGTGTGCGTGTATGTGTGTGTGTGTGTGTGTGTGTGTGTAGACGTCACATGTCCATCTTTGTGATGTGCCCTCCTCCGCCACTCTTAACGATCCCCCTCTATGACCCCTTTCCAAATTTACCTCCACTTTGGTGTTGACGTCTAATTCCTCCTGTCTGCTCACACCCCTGCGTCCCGCGGCTCTGCCCCGGCAGATGAGTTCATGCAGCAGCCGAGCGTTGACCATCCTGTCCACGGTGTTCGGGGCCTGCGGGCTGCTGCTGGTGGGGGTGGCCGTGTCCACGGACTACTGGCTGATCATGGTGGAGGGCATCATCCTGCAGCAGAACCAGAGCATGGAGGTGAAGATGGCGCTGCACTCGGGCCTCTGGAGAGTTTGCTTCGTGGCAGGTAAGAAGGCCGCCATTTGAATATTCATGTCGGGGAGTGAAAGGAAGGAGTATGGAGGACAGATGTGTGCTCACACACCAACTGCTATATATGTGTGTGTGTGTGTGTGCGCACATATGTCCACATCATCACAGTGACAAACACACAGAAACAGACCAGCCGAGTGAGAGAGCAGGGAGGGGAGAAAAGAGGGAAAGCGAGCTTCTGGCCCGGAGAATCGTAGCTGTCACAAAACATGATCGTTACCTGTGAGCAGGGCCGCAGAGGCCCCACATGACTTTTTTTTTTTTTGGTGGGTGGAGGTGGATGGGGGTGTTTTGTCTCTTCATGCATCACTGACTTTGATCCTACAAGCAAACCTCAACTCTATATGTTGTTTCCTTTGTGTGTGTGTGTGTGTGTGTGTGTGTGTGTGTGTGTGTGTTCTAACACAGGATCAGAGAACGGGAGGTGCGTCGCGTCAGAGTACTTCACTGAACCTGACATCGAGATCACCACAGAAAACACTGCAAATATCCTCAGTAAGTCAAACTCACATTCTCCTGCAGGAGTCCCTGCGGAGTCCCCCTGCTGAGTGATTATAGGTACTGACATCGGAGCTGCAACCGTGGCGGGGGCGGGGGGGCGACTGACAGAAAATTAATCTGCAACTGTTTGAAAAATGTTTACAGTCATTTTTCAAGACTAATTGCCCCAAAACTCACCTGTTGCAGCCTCTGCGAAGATTTGACGTTATTTTCCACATGTTTCGACTCACTTCTGTTAGGATCTTTAGGCACTGGACTAAACTATTGATCAAGGAGAACAAAACACAGATCAGAAGAATGATTTAAGCTTAAATTATTTCTAAAGACAGATGAATATGTCATCAACAAAAGTCTGTTTTGTAAGTGTTTTATGATCTTAAGTGTTGTTTGATTCAGGAAATTCTGAATAGATAAAGGAGTGGTCAAAATTCATTCACCCAATAAATAAGTGTACAATATTGCCCTATAGTGTACACTGTGATATACAATATTATAGTGTTGTGTGGTGGTTTGATCCCAGTCCAGTGCAGCATACAGGTCGAAGCATCCTTGGACGAGAAACCAAACCTGAAATTTGCTTGTGATGCTGTGTCATAAGGTGGGAATGTGTGTGACTGGGTAAAACTTCTAGTTAAAGCAGACGTACCGTGCAGCCTCTGTTACCAGTGTATGAATGGGTGTGAATGTGACACAGCAAAGCACTTGGTGGTGGTCATGAGGACTAGAAAAGCGCTACATAAGAACCATTCCATGCAGTCAAACATGCATGTTTAGGTCGACTGGAGACTCAAGATTGTCCCCAGGCCAGAGTGTGAGAATGAATGGTGTCGGTGTGTGTCCTGTGATTGACTGGTGACCTGTCCATACTGCATTGATCATAAACAAAAGTCAGTTTTGTGTTTTTATGATCTAAAGTCACAAAATACTGTAATGAAAACAGTCAATCAAACAGGAGTGACCAAACGAACACATTGGAAACAAATTCCCAACTTCCATGTGAGTCTTTCACTCAAAATCCATTGGAGCAGTTCAAAATAAGTCTATACTATGAAAGTTTTGGTCAGGTTTGCCACTTTTAGTCAGTTCTGAATATTCCTTGCTATGCAACTGTGGTATAACCTGCTGAGGAATTAGGTTAGATTAGATTATATTGGATTACATTAGGTTACATTAGATTGCATTAGGTTACATTAAATTATGTTAGATTCAACTTGATTGTCATTGCACATAAAGTGTAGATGAGTACAGCATAAAAGTTGAAAGTCCAGCTAGGAATCAAAGTACAATGATGATAGTAAAGATTAACATTACATATACACAGATTTTACTTATTCTGCATTGTTTTTAACCAGACGTCTTCACATACACTAAACAGAGTAGATATGAAGTCTGGAGATTTTCCTCCTCTGTTTGACCCCGTGACCTCTGTCCCCGCAGAGATGGTGCGGACGGCCACGCCCTTCCCCATGGTGTCTCTGCTCTTCGTCTTCACCGCCTTCGTCATCAGCAACATCGGACACATCCGGCCTCAGCGCACCATCCTGGCCTTTGTGTCCGGCATCTTCTTCATCCTCTCAGGTGGGAGCCATTACTCATGTCCCGCGCTCGCTCTGTGATTGATTGCAGCCGCTCGGTGCGTCCTGTGTCACACATGGAGACTCTTCATCACCGCTCTATTTTTAGTGATAGGATGCCTGTGTTTAGGCTCTCATTAGGAAAAAACGGTGACTGGATTAATGAGAGTTTGCCTCTTTTCTTTTCCCTCCTGTTTGACTTTGCATCACTCTGTAATCAGACAGGATTTGCATGAGGTTAAATGATGAATCTGAGCGCTTTGTAAAGCTGTGTTGAGTAGGTGTGACACTCTCTCAGCATCACGAGCAGCTCCTTCCAGCTGCCTTTTCTGCACCAGTGTAGTTGACTTTCTTGAACAGCAGGTGGCTGCAGTGTTCCCGTTTCTCGCCCCGTAGTAGAGGCTGTCAGGAGCCAAATTGGAGCTCATGTTCTCTGAAGGCTGTTCCACTTGACACGTTTGTTAGGGAGGCAGCGCCTCGGAGCTCGGAGGAGCATCAAACACAGTCCGCTGCGACAGCTCTAACGTGCCGTAGCAGGGGCTCGCTGATAAAGGGGGGAGCGGAATAATGGCTGTTACATAAGGGGGCTTATATAATGTTTATCCTGCGCCGCAGTGTTTTACTTCATGTGGTATCTTGATAATAGGGTGATAACAAGGGGCAAGTGTATCAAATTGCTTTGTTGCAGTCAGATATTCTGCTGCACTGGCTCTCTCTCTCTCTTTCTATCTCTCTCTCTCCATCCCTCCCTGATTGCCCTCCTCCCCACCTCTGCCCCCCCCCTCCTCTACTCACTTCAGCCTCTCACTTCCCTTTGCTCTCTCTTCCTCTCATTTCCTACTCGCTCTTCTCTTCCATTCACGGTATATTGTTTCAGAGCTCTGGCTCATCGTGGATGTGGTGTGTGTGTGTGTGTGTGTGTGTGTGTGTGTGTGTGTGTGTGTGTGTGTGTGTGTTCATGGACCTCTGAGTCATACGAGTCAGCTCCGCTGTCTTTGCTGACAAGGTGGTCGGGTCTGGTAAATATTGTAGTCTGGGCTACTATCGTAGCGCTCTGCTTAATATTACAGAGTTCAGTGCTGCAGCAAAAAAGAAAAAAAAGGAAAAAAATAAAATGCAGCCACAGCTGTCGGAGCGTAATTGTTTTGCACACACTTCCCTGTCTTTCCATCTGCTCTTCATGTGCATGTGCAATTGAAGCACTTTACTGACGTAACTTATTTAAAAGACGGTGTACCTTGGCCGGGTGATTGACAGCAGCATGATTCCTGCATTTTCCATGCTTTCCCATTTTAAATCGACAACACAGCCTCCTATGCTAGCAGTTTATGTAAAGGGCATGAGTACTTGACAGCCCTGTGGTGCATTTGAATGTTGCAGTGAAAGCTAAAAATACTCATATTTGCTGCTTGTAGCATGCAGCTTTCTTTGAATATTGATTCCTAGATGTTGGCCATATGTTGCAGCTCATGCATTTAACATGTCCCCGGTAGGATGGAAAGCCTGTGAGTATTCTTTGAGTACCGGGGACTTTAATGTTGCATATGTTGCTGCTTGTTTATAATGAAGTCTGCAGACTGAATCAAGCCTAATCTTACTTTTTGCTGCTAGTCTTCACCGGTCATCTGTCTTTACTACGAATGAATCTAAATTTTTCCTTCCAGGAAGAGGAGAGTTATAAGCAAACGAGCAACGTGAAAGATTAAAAACATCACAATATCCATCCATCAGTAGTTTTGCCCTCCAAGTACCCAGTGGTGTTGCAGGATCTGCTGGAGCCTAATCTCCATACACCCTGGACAGGTCTCAGGTCCATCACACACACCATTAGCTCTCACAATCCCACCTATAGGTGCAATTTAGGGTTTCCAATTAGCCTAAACATGCATGTTTTTGGACTTTAAACCTATGCACACACAGCATGCAAACAAAAAAAGCTCTCATTAGTCTGGCCAGGATTCTAACACGGGACCTTCTTGCAGTGTGTGATAACGGTCTTCTCCAATCCACCTTGTCACCTTCTTACTTGGGTAAACATTAAAAAAAAGTTAAATGATGGTTTAGTTAATGTGGATGTTAGATTTTTGTTCAGGCACTCACAGAAGTTACTTAAGATAAGAAAAATACCACAGTCTTGGTTAAATGAGATCAAAATGCTTATGTTCCCTCGGCCTAAATACACATCTGTACAGTTTGCATGCTGTGCCAAGAAGTTTCAGCTTACTTACTTACTTAACTTTCAACTTAATCCAGGCAGAAATGTTGTTTTTTGAAGACTTATCTGGGGAGAAACAGCTCTTACTGCATGGAAAGAAGCAAGCCAAGAAACTTTCACTGAGACTGTCCTCATAAGTACACACATAGTCATTGTCTCTCTCTCTCTCTCTCACACACACACACACACACACACACAGAGGATAGAATCAGAGGATACAGGTTGTTTGCTCCAGATTTAACAGCAGCTTTCACAACCTCATCACATTTAGCCCTCTTATATTTTTCTAACATTGTTTTGCTGCTATGAAGTCTTTTACCCTGTGGGTTTCATCGACCTCTCTTCCTCTCTCTGTCACTACGACACGCATAGACCCTGCTCTCTCTTTATTAATGTTAGCGTTTTCTCGGGCTGATTGCTTCGCGTGGTCACTCCACGTCTCGTCGCTCTCTGCTCTCTACGCTGGTGCAGCTGCCCGCATGACTCCATAATGACCTCCTCCTCCTTCTCTGTCTCTCTCTCTCTCTCCCCCTCTCTCTCTCTGACTGATTTGACTTTCTCTCCCTCTCTGACTCACTGTCATTGTTAATGGGCTGTGTGCAGGCCTCAGTCTGGTGGTGGGCCTGGTGCTCTACATCTCCAGCATTAATGACGAGGTGATGAACCGGCCCAGGGAGCCCGAGCAGTTCTTCAACTACTACTACGGCTGGTCCTTCGCCTTCGCCGCCTCCTCCTTCCTGCTCAAAGAGGTCCGTCTGGGCGCTGCGTGTCTGTGTGTGTGAGATATAAAAATAAGGGAAGTAGAGGGAGCGAGTGAGCGAGCGGGGATGTGCTGCATCTCTGTTGTGTGTGAGTGTTTGCATGCAGCGTGTGCAAGCAGGTAAGACGATTGGTATTCTGCAGATGATAGGAGGAATATAATAGTGATGACACAGAACTGCAAGGTGTGCATACATGCATGTGTGTGTGCGTGTATCCACACACACTCCAACTGCATGCAAATCCCCTGGTCACCTCCTCCTCCTCCTCCTCCTCTCCTCCTCCTCCTCCTCCTCTTGCCTCTTCCTCCAATCTTCAGCAGCGCTGCTCTCACCCTGCTGCAGTGGACAGTTCAGTGTGAACCAACCACCTCCCCTCCTCCCCTCCTCCATCCTCTCCTTTCTTCCTCATTTCATCTCCTACTCTTGCCTTTATCTCCCTCTCACTGTTTTATGTGTGCTCCAAAGTACCCCTCTCCTTTCTAAATCCAATTAAATCAAAAGCACTTCCTCACACCTCTCCGTCTTGCACATTGCTCTTAACGCTTGCCTCGCCTCTTTTAATTTCCCCAGCCGTCTCTTGTTAATGTTTCTTTGAAAATGTATTTTGTCTCTGAACTTGGTTTATTTATGTAACCACCTCCCTCTGTCCCTGTCGCATCTTATCTCCCCCTCATGCCTCCCTGCTTCCTCTTCTCACTGGCTGCTCCCAGGGGGCCGGGGTGATGTCAGTCTATCTGTTCATGAAGCGCTACGCAGAGGAGGAGATGTACCGCCCCCACCCTGCGCTTTACCGCCCCCGCCTGTCCGAGAGCAGCGACTACAGCGGCCAGTTCCTCCACCCAGAGTCCTCCTGGCCGCCGCCGAAAAGAGGCCGCAGCACGTCTGAAGCCTCCAGCGACATCTCCATCCAGCTCAACCAGGCGCCACCTGCTCCACCCAAGAGCAAGCTCCCGCCCGGCGGGCAGGGCAGCCCACCCTCTGGGTCCTCATCTGCAGGGAGCTACCAGATGCCCCCGCAGCCTGCAGGATACCCCACCACGCACACCCTGACCAGGTCACACGCCTCACACCCCCAGGGTCAGGCTCTGCCCATGGCCATGCCTCCATCACCCATCCCTCCCCCCGGGTACCACACGCACATGCACATGAGCGCCTCTCCCTGTTAGGAGAAGGGAAGCAGAGACTCACTGAGACTCCTCATAATCATGTATACAGTACATTTAGGTGATGGATGAGAGTACAGGCAGAGTGCCGAGCATAGATCATGGCAGATGAAGAGGAGGGAGAGGTGATCAAGCAAAGGAAAATGTGCCCGTTTGGAGCAATATGAACCAAGGACAAAGGGAGGGTTCGGAGCTTGATTTAAGGTTGTGGAGATTTTATGGAAATAGCAATGGATGGAGAAAATGAAAAACTGGAGGAGAGCGGGACAAATAAGGAGAAATTTGGTTTGGTGTGATGAAAAGAGGGGGGAAAGTGGTTCCTAGAAAGACTTCAGAGGTTATGGTGAGTGACAGAGGAGATATAGGGGGAGGGAGAGAGAGGCGAGGAGTGGAGTGGAGAGGAGAGCGAGGGCTGCGGTATAATACCAAGATACTGCAGTGCTGCAGGAAATTGGTATGCACTCGAAATGTACAACGCGAAACACTGATCACAAAGACTGAGACTGCACATAGTTTTCTACATACATAACACATGCCTATACATGGACTGAGTTCCTTTTTACCGGAAGATAAATGTGGTAAAATATATTCTTGTCTTCTCTGAATTTCTTACATCATCAATCCAGTTTCATAACTCACAATGTCAAAGTAGAATTATTAATAATATACATTAAAAAGATAGTTAACAATAGGGTAATTCTGATATGAGAACACTGTATGTGAATGTTGTTAAGCTTTGTAAAAAAAAAAACAAAAGAGACACAAACAGATGATATTCTGAAATATCATGGAGAAATCAACATTGTGTTTTACATATTTGTTTAAGGTACAAATTTCTAACTTCTTGTACATAAAATTGCACACGGATACTTCTATATAGATGTTGTAAATTATGAATGAAGCTTTTGGCACAAGTCACATCAAGAAAATGTCTGACTCATTCTGCTTGGGATGAGGACTCTGCAACAGGCCCGTACTACGACCAACTGCAACACGCCCTCTGGTTCAGAGGAGGCACCACCTGCCGCTGGCGCAGGGGTCTGACGCCCCCTGCTGGACGCTGCTCTGCACAGACCCCTGAGCAGCCCACCCACCCTCACTGCTCCTTCCTTACTGCTCTGCTGTGTGTGTGTGTGTGTGTGTGTGTGTGTGTGTGTGTGGGTGTGTGTGTGTGTGTGAGCAGGCAGTGCAGCACAGGTGAGTGCTCCATCCGGAGGTGGAGTGGACACCCGCCAGCTGTGGAGTCCACACGCTCAGATGCTTTAAAGACTGGGTGGGAGGATTTTTTTAAAGTGTTATTTCTATATCTGGACAAAAAAAGAAAAAAGAAAAAGAAAAAAAAAATCATGTGATGAAAGTATGAGTTACACTCACTTTGCTTAATGCCGATACCACTGTTTGTGACATGCAGCTCCTCTGTTTTAGAGACCGCAGCTTTATTTCGATATTTCCACTGAGAATTGTAAGAAAAGTTTAAAAATTAGGTTTCGATCTCACGTGTGTTAGGGCTACAACAAAACGTGATCTTCATTATCTTCTAAACAGCTGGTTATTTTCTTGTTTTCCCTCAATCCAAAACATCATCAAACTGTTTTCTGTCACAATGACCATGAAACGTGAAATTTCATATTTAAGAGATTGTGGTTCTTTTGCATTTTTCACAGGAAAAAAAATGCACAAACTGCTCTCAAAGAGTTCTTTATTGAAGGATGTGCTAAATAATGACCTAAAGACATGTCAGACGTGTCCTTTAAGCGCTGTTACAAACAGAAACAGTTACATTAGAGGCTAAGCAGCACTTTCTCCATTGACAATTTAGGCAATGTTATCATGCAGACTTCCTAAATAGGGATTTATTATACAACAACAAAGAAACAACAGTGCATATTTTCACATGCAGAATATGAATTCTCACAACAAGCAGAACCTGTGCATCGAAAACAGACGAGTTGACTCCCTTTGTATTAAAAGCACATGATGAGACATTTTGACATGATGTATATCTCTGTAATGAGACCTAAACCACCGTGTCAGTGGTCTGTGTGTAATGGCTGCTTTTCATTATCACTGTGATGCTGGAGAGAGAGAGAGAGAGAGAGATAGAGAGAGAGAGAGAGAGAGAGAGAAGGAAACACACTGGTGTCCCACAGAAGATGTGTGGGATGATAAAAACTCGCAGGGCAGGACGGAAACTCAGATATCACCGTGTTTCTCATGCAGGAGAGCGGGTGCGTGGTTGTACAACGCCGCCTCGCTTTCTGTTTCTGCAGTGGTGCAAATTTACAATGAGGCGAAGCCCTCACTGGCCTTTGGCTCTGCTGTTACAGTTAGGAGGTCAAGTGCCTTGCTCAAGGGCACAGAGAACTTTCCTAAGTCAGATTTTAGGCATCGAAACCCAATTCTTCCTTTACGTGATTAATTTCCTGTATCTCCTGAGCAGAACCCCTCCTAAACCACGACTGTTCCTTGCGTTTTCATCTCGGTACCTCTTTGTTTTTCCCTCTCTGCACCCCCAGCTTTTCCTCTCTGCCTGCTCATGATTACATAAAAGGGTGTAGCCACGCTTGCTTCTGTATAAAGCCTAGATCTCTCTGACCATCCTCGTGAAAGACTTTCGGCAAAACAAATGCTTTTCAGTGCTTTGGTGGAACAAATGCTGTATAATCTTATGTTCTATATGATTCACTAGCATTTTGTGATAAGATACTTGAAAGTGTTGACATCTGTTGCTCACTTTCCACCGAACATGAATAAAACTTTCAGCCTGGGTTCATTTTCCCTCTCTTGTTATCTGCTGATTTTCTGTTATAAGCAGCTTGGAGATCTTGTTTTTGTTACCCTCTGATGCTGGAAAGAAGAGAGAAGGTCCCAGGCTGGAATCCCGGTCAGACCGGGGCGCCTTCTGTGTGGATTTTGCATGTTCTCCCCATGTCCATCCTTCCACACTCCTAAACATTCATGTTATAGTTGATTGGAGATTTGTTAATTGCCCCAAAGTGTGAGTGTGAGAGTGAATGGTGTGTGTGTGTGTATCCTCTGATAGACATGTGCCCTGTCTGGGGTGTTTTACCTGCCTTCACTCTGAGTTCTGGAAATAGAGTGTGTGTGAGAGTGAGTAAGATAATGAGCGGTTTGGATGATGATATAAAGAGGGATCATGAGCTGAAACATAAGCCTTCATTTTAGCGTGTAATATATTGATATGAGCACAGCGTGTGCTCCTAATAATGTGGCACGAGGAGCGTGTTGGTGGGTGGCCTGGCCCGTGTGACTGAGGGAGGCACTGTGAGTGCGAGCAGACTGCACTGCGGTGAACCACTGGGTGTTAACCAGGCGCCCTCCTCAGTCACGGTAAGCCACCACAGCCTGGGGGCGACCATTGATCAGAGGGCTGTATATGTGTATATGTGTGAGCGTGACTGACAGTATGTTTGTCTTTGGGTGAAGGTTAGTGACTGCGTGTCACTGTGATACTCCCTAATAGCATTACATATAGTAGTACATTATGTTGTGACTCCACCGGAAGAAGAAACGAAGCACATGTCTCTGACGTGTTACATAAACCCCTGCAGGTGTCGTACAGTTAAAAAGAAGCACCTGATTTTAGTCAAGGTCGTGGAAGAATGAACTGTGAATACACGTGAAACAAGCAGAGGAACAATAAGAGAGGGAGCACAAAAGTTTAGCAACACCACACACCTAGTAAAAAAAAAAGATTTCCATGAGATATTTCAATGTAGAACTAAAAGAGAAATGTGCATGTGAATGTCTGCCTACGTATGTGTATGAGTGTGTGCCAAAGAGAGAGAGAGAGCGAGAGAAAGGGTCAGAGGCGTTACATTAGAAAGTCAAACATCAAACATCCACAGGTCAATAAAACTAAAAAGCATCCACACTGTGCTGTCTGACTTCCAGGAATGATAGTTTTGTTGTGTGTGTGTGTGTGTGTGAGTGTGTCTGTGTGTGTGTGTGCATGTGCATGTGTGCATGTGCATTTAAGTGTGTGCATATGCACGTGTGTATCTGTATGTGTGTTTGTGTGTGAGTGTGTGTGTATGTGTATGAGAGAGAGAGATCCCTAGCCTTTCTCCTGATGAATGAAGTCTGACTGCTGGTGTAAACAATCGAGATTAAATTGTGACTTGTGGTTGTTGTGTGGCCACTTTTCTCCAATAATGTTTCGCTATGAGTGTTTGTGTGTGTGCGCGCCTGTCTGTGCGTCTGTGTATTTGCCTCTGTCTGTTTCCTTTGTTTGTCTGTGTGTGTGTGTGTGTGTGTGTGTGCGCTTGTGTACATGTGCAGCAGTGTGGGTTGAGTGGATCTCTCTTTTCACCATCACCATTACTGCATGAAAGACCTGTCACTCTGTATTAGCTCTCTCCAGCTCTCCCTCACCCCTCTCTGTGTATGTGTTTGTGCTTGTGTGTGTGTGTGTGTGTGTGTGTGTGAGAGAGAGAGAGAGAGAGAGAGAGGGAGAAGGGGGTGAACTGGGCAGCAAAGCCATTTTAAAGCTATTGAAGGTCATCGTTCGCTCTGTTTTTTCTTTTTCCTTTTTTTTTGCATCCTAACTGCTGTGTGCAACCAGCAGCTCTGCCACGGGCTGCGTTTTTATAGATCTGCAGATGACATAATTTCGTCCATATTACAAAACAGCAGCCATCCCTCACTGCCACAGCCACTGGACTGAATAATTATTGCGATGATGGTCAATTATGGCTATTATTAGACAGGCACTTCTGAATCTCTGCCCATATAGATACATAAATATTGACCTGTAGATATTTGACTTGAGCCCATGCTGCACACAGCTCGCTCTCTCTCTCTCTCCCTCCCTCCCCCTCTCTGTCTACCTCTCTCTCTCTCTCTCTCTCTCTCTCTCTCTCTCTCTCTCTCTCTCTCTCTCTCTCTATGCAGGTCTGCACTCGTGCTGCATTTCCCAGAACAACCAGCATGCGTGGTCCTCATCAGCATCAGCATCATCTTCATCAGCATCAGCATCAGCATCACCAAAGAGGCACCACGCAAGTGTCCCACTGGCGTGTGTCGCTCTCTGGCCAGAATCGACCAATAACGACACACACACACACACACACACACACACACACACACACACACACACACACACACACAGACACAGACACACACACACACACACACACACACACACACACACACACACAGTGTACAACCTGGTCATGGCTAATAGGCTACTTACAAACACGCAGCCCCTGCGCGCGCGGCCCACGCTCCAATAAGCACATCCAGACCAATTCCCTCAATATGAGAGAGAGAGAGAGAGAGCGAGAGTGAGAGAGAGAGAGGAGGAGGGGTGAGGAGAGGATGGGGGAGAAAGAGGTTAAACCTTCGCCGTGATCTTGAGGCACAAACACACACTTGTTTGTGGATCTGATCTCGTGTCGACTCCTCTGACACGATCAGCCAGGAGTTTTTCGGCGGATGCGACAAGTTGGGAGAAACACGGAGGAGAGAGCAGACAGGGAGGGTAGGGAGGGAGGGGAGGGAAAGAGGAGGAGGAGGAGGGGGGAGGGTGATGGGAGGAGGGAGAGGGGAGGAGGAGGAGGGGGGAGACGCATTCTCCCCGAGTACACACAAGCAGCGGCCACATCCTCTGTACACACATCCTCTGCGCGCACAGTGACGTGTTTTGTATTAGCCCTTTTTTATATGCATGTTCAGCAGCTTTTACATCACTGCCTGATTACACACGCACACACACACATACGCACACTCACACACTGTGCGCGCCTTTCTATTTTATATATAAATATATATGCACAGACTAGGAATCGGGCTGCTATTGAACTCTCTGTGCTCCTCCTGTTATTTATTTTTTCTGCCTGGATCAGCCTGTTATTCAGCCCATCCACCGCCGTCCTCCCCCTGTCTTCCTCCCCCTCCATCTCCTCCTTCTCTCTGGACGCACTGAAATAAAGCCAGGCTGCAGGTAAGAAGCTCTCCCAGCTCCTCTTATCATTATAACCACCCCTCTCACTCGCTCTCTCTCTCTCTCTGCGGCTTTTATTATTATTATTTCTATCATTATTACCGTTACTTTACATCCTAGCGCATCCCTATTCATCTACACGCCACATTGATTTGTTTCACGTTGCCTGCAAGTTAGCCCACTACTGACACTGGAGATAGACTATACGGGAGGAAGAGAAAAAGAAAAAAACATAATAATGACACTAATTCTGAGACTTGTGCCACCTCTCTGGTTAAATGGTGAATGATGATTTTCCCACCTATTTCCGCGGGCCTATAATTAGCGACTGCAACGTCTATTATGCAAATGTAACCCTTATAATAGCTCGTTTGAAGCTCTCCCCCTGCATCCGCACCGCAGGTGTTGGGACTGAAATATCTTGTTGTGTGTGATTGAGATGATTAGCTGCTCGGCCCCAGGATCAGGAGTTGAGTCTGTGGTCGCGTTTTTTTTTGTTTTTTTTTCTCTCTTGGTCGTGGGATCCGTGTCCCAGTGCGCGGAGTTTGCTGTGTACCGGCCGCTTGATGATGCTTTGGCGTCCATTTTCCACCGTTCAGCCTGTGCAGCCTGTGCAGGCTGTGCAGGCTGTGCAGGCAGGGTGATGTGTGATGTGTGTGGCTTCCTCTGCTAATGAATGCACCGCAGTCCGCATCACTATCCTGGAGCTGTGCTCAGCTCTGTGCACAGCTCCTGCAGCTGGACTCTCCCCTTAACATCCCAGCCTGGAGCTGGAGTTGGACCCGGGCCACAGCACATTATCTGATGCGTTATGAGCTTCATGTTGTTGGTGTGCAGCATCAGCATCAGCAATAGCAGCAGCAGGAGCAGCAGCAGCAGCACGCTGTCTCCTCTCCCTGGCAGACCTGTGCTGCCTCTGTGCAGATCCAGAGGTAAAGGGCATTGAACATCTGGAGCCCTCTCAGTCATTCACCTCCCATCACATCTGGTGTGGATGTGGAGGGAGACGTCTTGTACTGGAAGCTTGTGTGCACTGCAGCATTCAGCGGTGAGGTCTACCTGTCTGTGCTGGGGCCAGGGCTGCAGCCCCTGACAGGTGCCGCTCTGAATGATTTCCCACAGATTACAATCATATGATGGGGGAACTGAAGCCAGTGTGGTCCTGTGTAGTCTGTGTCTCGAGCACAGCCTCTGGTCTGAAGTGCCCATCGGCCCCTGCGGCTCCACGGCTGTGATTCACATCCAACTTGTTTGGGCCTCACTTGATGATGCGAGCAGTGTCAGAGGGTGAAGTTTCCATATTCATGATCGCACTATCAAGTGAAAAGGCAGTAGTGTTTGACTTAATCATAGGCTGCACTACATACACAAGCACAGGCATGCACACATTGCACCAATTTGTATTTACAGACACTGACTGTGTATATATTTTTTGTGCATAGATCCTTAATGTTTGAATTGTTGTCCTGTTGCTTATTTATTCCCTTTTATCTGATCTGATATGCAACTAACATCCAAAACCACTTTCTTGTAGCAGTTTGTTGTATAACTAAGTAGTTATTAGACATAGCACTTCTGTAGTGGTCTGCAGTGTAAGTCACATTCACTCATTCACTCCTATTCATACTCTTGTGGCACAGACATGGTACATGGTGCTACAAGGCCCGATCAAAACTGCAGAGACCAGGGTCGACCCACCGAACTTCCGATACATGTGTCCCCGAGCCCCTAACTACTTTGCAATTCAGATTTTCCTGTTTGTTTGTTTATGATCAAATGTAGTTAGTAAATAATAAACGTCCCGGCAGACGTATCATAAAACATCGAGTCCACGTGAATCATTTAGACGCTGGTTTTTGTGACGGAGCGAGTTTGAAGTTCGCAGCGGGCACATTGCTGCACCTTTAAGGGCGTGCATCGTTGTGTTGTGTGTGTGCGGCGACGCATCAAACGTTGTGTGGAGCAAGTGTCACCTTTGCACCACGGTGTTGCTGCTGCTACCTCCCCGTCACAGATCTCTGAGGTGTGGTTCGCCCCCTCACACCCCCACAGCCCCTGCACATCCACCACCCCATGTGCTGAACACTGTCCATACCTTGTGTGTGTCTATGCGTGTGTGTGAGTGTGTGTTTGTGTGTGTGTGTGTGAGGGCTTGATGATTATCTCTGGGGATTTTGGATTACTCTCAAAAACAACCACCTCTAAGATGTGCTGTTTACGCTGTAAGGTGACTCATTGCAGTCAATACTGGTGCGTAGCCCACACACACAAACACACACACACACAGGCTCAGGTTGTGTTTTAGAGTCGGCCAAATCATAATCATCTAATACACGAGCGGCCCCTGAACAATCAAGGAGAGTGTCTGTAACTTGCGGATGTTTCCGCTCGTTTTGTTTTGCCATTTCGTTCGAGATTTCGCTGCTGGTCGGGTGGTCAGGTCCTTTCATCTCCTTCGCGCTCTCTGTCTCTCGGAGGAGAAGCGATTCTGCAACGATCATCACATCTGTCATGTAGCTATTGTTCAGAGGATCAATGCCTTTGCTGCAATTTTCCTGATGGCTCTCCTCTTCTCCTCGGAGCCTCCTACAGACGGAGGAGCAAGCACTGATACCTTCATTTCAATACGATCCCTGCGCCCTCCAACACAGCTCATTATCAAAACACTGCCATCCCATCATGTAACTTATGACCCCCCCTCCACGGCGGTGTCTGCTAGACAAACCTCTGCATATTTCTTGCGCTTTAAGTGAATTAATGTCGGATCTATCATTGCGCCTCATAGAGTGCAAATCAAACACAGGCTTTGCTGTATTTGCTGATTCAGTACACAGCGTTGTTTATAATTCCAGAGAGCGGAGGCTTTTATCCAAAGCTTTCTAATTGACTCCTGTCTCAATGGCTGTGACCCATGCATCAATTAACCTCCAGCTCTGGTGTTTTTAAGTGCTTCAAGTTGGCGCCACCGCCGCTGAGAGCGGGGTCTGTGATTGAACCGCATCGTGTCAGTGATATATAGTAAGCAACCTGTCGGTGCAGAGGCGTAAACATGCAAAGCAGGCATCGGGACCGGAGGCACACAACATGAGACCTGCAACAAGGCTGTAGATGTGTGTGTGTGTGTGTGTGTGTGTGTGTGTGTGTGTGTGTGTGTGTGTGTGTGTGTGTGTGTGTGTGAGAGATAGATGTAGAGTGAGTCTCAGTTATGTGTCAAGAATAAAGCTGAAAAGGATTTGTGCCAAGTAAAGTGTGAAGTCTGCAGGTTCTCTTGGTTCTTTTGTTTTGCCTGAGGCGTAACTCTAAAGATTAATGACAGCCAGTTAGTTATATTTTCCAATTAGTAATTAGCTGATTGACAGAAAGCGCTCACTTGTTGTTTGTCACAAAGTCCTTTCGCTAATGAAGCCCATAAAGAAGAAAGTAAGTGGATGTGGGGTTGAAGGATGAGGGGGATCTCCACCCCTGTCATCTGTGTAAGTTAGATATGGAGCTTAATCTTGAACGAGTTCGTCTTATTTTAGTATGAAGAATACCAACATGAACAAGGCAAATACAGTGGCTGCTCTGTCATAGGTCATACAGGTGTGATGTGTGCATATATAAACACAGACTCTTAGACATGAGAGATGAGTAATTCCTTTCTGTCAGAAAGTATTTCCACCCTATAGGTAACACTGTCAAACTGCTGCTCCATAATTACTTTGGCAAACAGCATTTTGATTTGTGGTTATTTGTTGCAAAAAACACCTTGTTTAGTTGTGTCTCCTATCAGGTCAGGAGATGCTGAGGGGTCAGATATAGCAGGAACGCTGAAAGTTTGCTCATTTCTACTTGTTTTATCTCTTTTGCTTCAAATGCTGAAATGTGAAAGAACATAATAAGTTTAGCTATGTTCTGAAAGTATTTCTTGACAAGATAAGACTCTAGGATGTCTCTGATGGCAGCTCCTTGGCTTGAAGACAGAGAAAAGAATTGATCCATTGATTAGCATTTTTCCCAGTGTGTCAAAAATGTCCATTTATTTTATTCTGTTTCTTTGACAACAGAAATTCATTGGTCATTTATAAAGGGAACCTGGTGGTTACGACTTCTGAGTTATGAGGACTTGCTGCTTTATTTCATTGTAAAGTGAAAATATTTGGCTGCTGGACAAGCACTTTGAGATTATTTATGACATTTTACCGAATGAATTATCGATGGTCAAAGAAATCATTAGCTGCACTACTTGGCTTTTTGAGTCGCTTGGAATATCTTCACATATTCAGTCCCCTCCGGTTAATGTCTTTCTCCTCTGCCACACTTTTAAGGTGGGATAATAAACTGACAACACACTTTGTTCTATATAAAAAACCATAAATTTGAAGGGCCAGCTTGAGGTTAATGCCCGGTGTAAGTGCACTTTGCTCGGGAAGGGCTCATTGCATCTCTTTCGTGTGCGTGGTTGCACGTGTGATGCGTTTCTGAGTGTACGTTCATGGGTTCAGTGGCATCAGGTCACCCAGAGATGCTTTATTTTGGGAGCCTCTCAGACCAAGGTGTTCCTGTCACTGCCTCCTTGAGCTGTGCTCCAGCCACATGCAGGCGGAGGATACTGGTGGACTCCTTTCATGAGCTTAATGGCAGTTCTGCTACGCTTTGCCTTTTAAACCTGACCTATTTTATGATTTTATTGTCATCACTTTGACAGTCGTGGGGTGGTTAAGGGGGGGTTTGAGGGCTGCATATGTGCTTGCATGCCAAAGGTTTGTTTATGTGTTGATCTTTTTCTGTGCACCTGCATGTGTGTGTGTGTGTGTGTGTGTGTGTGTGTGTGTGTGTGTGTGTGCCAGCTGTGGAACCTCAGCAGTGAGCTCAGGTGTGCAGCTTTTTCTCATGATTAAGGAGAGGAATCGTCTCCGCATTGCTCTGAATATTTAGGCATGTTTTCTTAATGTCCGCTGCTGCCATCAAGCACTCAGAATAGAATACGCTGCTTGTATTTTTAGAGCTGTCATCATAAGTAGGCCCAGTGCTGTTTTTATTTTTTTTTCTTCCTCTTCTGGTCAAGCAATCAGTAGCGGCTTATGTCATTTTCTGTTTCTGCATATCCCCCGCTGCACATGCATACAGTCGATGCAATGTGACTGGCCGTATAGGATCGTTATCATTGTGTGCTTAAAGACGCTCCCACATGGCCGCGCGGGCCACCACTGCTTTTCACATGTGTGGAAAAACTTATTACAGATGTCATCATTTATTCAACAAGCAGTTTGGTAGTTGATTTATGCAATGAATAGCTAATGGAGCAGCTGCTACAAAATTCAGATCTCCTGTGTGATTTATGGCTGCATTATTGGAGCCACAACTCGTTCGCTGTGCTTACATCTGAAACGAGGCAGTTCTCTCACGTCGGGCGTGAGTCACGCAGGTAGATCTGATTACATCTGAAGTTTTCTGACAGGTGAGGGCCCAGTCCAATAATGGTGCCTGTAGCAGCTAGCTCCCAGAGCGGCGCTGCTGGCCTGTGTTACTGCAGCACAGCGCTCTGCAGCCCCTGGCTGGCACACAGGCCTCTGAGTGTTGCAAACATCCTAACAAACTGCTTTAAAGGTGAACCAGGCAGCCCAAGTTTAGAAATCCATCCACCCATTTATTATCTCACCCTCTTTGTATCTTAACAAGGTTGCGGACGTCTGCTGGTGATGTTCTTCAGCACATGGAGGCAGGGAATACACCCTGGACATGGTGCCAGTCTGTTGCAGGGCAAACACACACTGTTTACTTGAACAGTCACACATAAAAGCAATCTGAGAGTTTCCAAGCGACCTCAACATATATCAACTTATATTTTTGGACTGTGGGAGGAAAACGGAGTACCCAGAGAAAACCCACACAGATATGGGGAGAACATTCAAATTCCACACAGATAGGCCTGTGTATTGTTATATATATCATTACATATAGGTCTGTGTATTTTAGTCTGCTATAAACCTGCACTTCAGTGATAATGGTTGACATTTGCCAGCCAATGCATCAGAGATTAGCAACATCTTTTCATTTTTCTTAAATTAATGCCACGTGTTAAAAACGTAAAATAAAATAAAACAAAACAATTTCGGCACTGACTTCAGTGAATCATGACTGAAGTGGTAATGAGTGCTGAACCTTTTAGTTTTTATCATGCCCAATATTAAATCAAGTTATTATTTTTCAATTTTCTATTATCTCAAAACCTACATGAGACACAGCGACAACAGATAGTGAGGCTGGAGGATCCAGTGTGTGATGTAAGCTGCAGCTGCTGTAGTCTGGAGCCATTTGCCTAAAGCAGACACAAGAAGATTAGTGGCATCATGTCCCTTACTCGAGGAACACTGTAAACACAACGTGCCTATAAGATAACTCTAAATGCAATGCGGTTTATCGTGGAGGTCATCATGTGCCCAGATTTAAAACTTAATATCTTAAAGAAACTCTGCCAACATTGTTCATAAAACTCTGCTTGGGTGAAGTGCACCTTTAAGATCCATATACAGTGACTATATTACGACTATATTACAATTGAAGGCTGCAATAGAGAAGAAAAATAAACACTTCACCTTCACTGTTTCCTCCATTCTGACCCCCTCCTCCCCGCAGGCCCTTATCTTACCCATTTAGTTCAACTCTCACACTTTCTTTCCTTTTTATTGCCCGCTCGGTCTTTCACGCTCTCTCGCCCCCGTTCCCCTCTTTCTTAATTATTGGTGGAGAATAGAAATTACAGATAATTAAATGACAATTATGATCTACCACACAGGGGAGTTTTTGCTGAGGGGAATAACTTAGTAGGTTATTGTTAAGGTCATTCATTAAATACTGGAGTCAAAGACCACACATGACACACACACACACTCACACACATGCTGCACTTTCAGGCCTCAGAGATAGTGTAATTCCTTCTGGAAATGTATTTTCCTCAGGGAGAGGCAGCATGTTGATAGGGTTGGAAGGTCATACTACACACACCAACACACGCATGCACACGCATATTCAACTTGTTTGCTTGCACATGAACCCACAACGTATAAATAAAGCGCAGAGCGGTGGTGTCATCCGACAGTTTACATAATAAGGAGCCTGAACGCGGAGATACGAGGCTAACTGTCTAACTGAGGGGAGCTGAGGGGAACATTACTGGGATTCAATAAGATTGGACGAGACCCATCCTCAGATGCACCAGAGAGGAAATGCGCACACACACACACACATAAACAGACACACAGCACACCGTCTCTCCTTCCATCCCTCCTTCTGTCTCTGAGGCAGCTCTGTTTTGGGTCTCACAATGCAAACAGGATGTAACCTATTTTGATCACGGTGCCATATTGCATCATCAAATATTAACAGACTTGGCTGCGCTGCATTATGTCTGCTAAATAATGTTTGTTGAATAATGTGTGCCGCTTTTATCGCATCGTCTCATGTCTTTCCTCAAATCGGTGAGAAAAGACAGTAACGGAGAGGACGAGGAGGAGGAGGAGGAGGAGGAGGGGTCTGCTTCTCATTCTCTCTTCAGTGACTGATGGCGCGTTGCCTTTATTCACGTGTGTTTGCGAGCGCACGTGTGTGCCTCTGTGTGTGTGTTTGTGTTTGTGTTTGTGTGTGTGTGTGTGTGTGTGTGTGTGTCTGGGAGCATCTGTGTCGCCGCGCTCGCACACAAATCTGTTGATGGAGCCTCAGCGCGCTGCTCTGTCCGTCTGTCTGGCGTTCAGAGTCAACACTTGTGCTAGTGACTGAAATACCCCCCCCCTCCTCTCATTTCTGCCTCTTTCTTTCCCATCTCTCTCTCACGCTCTCTCTCTCTCTCTCTCTGCTTTGCTCTCTCTTCCTCTTTCTCCCTTTATCTCTTGCCTGCCCCTCTCCTTTTCCCCCCTTCGCTCTATGCTGATCCAGACTTTGGAATTCAATGTTGCTATGGTAACAATGTCGGGTTGGTCCTCCCTGCCTCCCCCCTCTTGCTCCTCTTATTCAGGCTCGATGCAGTGCAACCCGCTCTGGAGTCACTCTGTCTTTAGCCTGTAACGCTGTCACCTCTGTAATTACTCTGATCTGTATTAGTGCTGTTCCTGTATGGATCTACATCATTTGAATTAAGCGGTATCCGCGGTATCGAATGTAGAGACGATTCGTTTAGTTCAGTTGACAGAAAATTAATCCGCCGCTGTTTCTTTTTGGCATAAATCACTTTTTAAGGAACTGAGCGGCGATCTGAGATCTAAGCGAGATCCAAGTGAGGGATATTTTCAGCCAAAAGTGTTGAGGTAGTGACAGCAGAAGAGAAAGTGTCCGGGCATCATCAAAGGCGCTGTGGCGATTAAGTCTCTGAGGACCACAGATTCATTTCGTTTTATATAATTCCAACATCTTGAAATCGTTTAAGGCTGTTAGTTGGAGGAAACTGATGGACAGCACTTCCTTCCTTTTAATGGAATTTAAATCATGTAAATTATCCAACTGTATTTGATTATTCATTCTCATTCATTCAGCCTTTTTCATTTATTTCATCTCAATGAAAACAATTTACTCACATCTGCTTGAGTGCCCACTCACCAAGGCTGTAGCTCACAATGGTTGTCATTATTACCTGAGCAAACTGCACCAGAGCAGCATTTAACACTCATCTAGATGCAGCATATATAAGATACTATAGTTCTTACTCATTAGCAATGAAGACAATTGTTAGGTAGCCCTGATGGAATAATTGCACCTGCAATTAAACGTCCAGTTTCTGAAACTACTTTGAAAATGTCTGTATGCATCCCTCCATCCATCCATGCATCCATCCATCCATTATCTTATTGGATTTGCACCCGATGGTGTTGATGCTGATGTCTATCTTATACTTATGACCCTTTTCCACCATAACAGTTCCAGTGCTGGTTCAGAGCTTGTGAACTGGTTGAGAACCAGTTGCTGTTCCTACACTCCATAGCTCCAACATGTCATCACTTTGCTGGCTGTTTTCTTTGGTGTAAATAACCTCGCCTCCTATCTCTGACATAGCTGGTTCGTACTTCTTGCCCAGCAAAGAAGTTGTGCTACTCTGGAACCAGTTTCTCTGGACCAGAGTCATTTCTGTCTGTCAAAACAAAAAAAACAGTCTCAAACTAAGCGCTGGGCCAGAACCAGCACTGGAACCATGTAGGTGGGAAAGGGGCATACAAGGGAGTACACCCTGGATATCACAGGACACACACATTACTTTCCCAATTGCACAATGACTGACAGATGCAATTTAGCATCTCTAAAAAGACTAAACATGATTGAAACAATGCTATTCACCATTCCATCATTTCACCCCCAAAACACCCAATGATTTCGCATTTTCTGTAAATTCATGACTTATTGTATGTGAGTAATCTAACAAAAAGGTAAAATGCTTTATTTTTGCACTTCATGTGTTTTGCAGGTCCCCTAGAGCAGTGACGATGGTGGAAGGCTTCTGCTAACAAAGGTTGGACGGAGAGCGGGACGAGCGTCCAAGCCACAACCTCCACCAGCAACTGCTTTCCAGTGAGGAAGAAAGACAGTGAGAGAGAGAGAGCAAGAGAAAGAGGCAACAAGAGAGAAAACGAGTGCAAGAAGGGGAGAGGGGAGCGGGTGAAAACAGTCGATGGATGCTGTCCGGATTGAGGGGACAGCACGTTCTTCACTGACGAGGAAAAGAAAGATTTCAAAATTGAGTCGAAGGATAGAAACTCGCCGTCAGGTAAGTGTGAGACTTTGATTTAGACTTTTTAAAATCTGTAAGTATCAGTGTGAAAAAGAGTCCTGAACTCAGGCACGTTTATTGTTTATTTTATTGTTTATTGTTACTCAGGCAGCCTTAATGGATTTCACCAAGTTAATGCTGTCCTGCTAGCATTAACTTCTCACTTGCAAGCAATTGCCCGTGAAGAGTAAAACAAAAAGTTCATGCATGTTAGGATGCTTAATTTAAGAGGTGGTGTGAGCATTACCTTATGTACCATCAACATTGAACATAACTGTCCATACAGGAAGTGCTTCTTTATCATTCCTAGCTTAGCTTAGTTTAGCCCAGCAAAATTTTGCATATAGCAACTATTCTTCTCATGCATTGCTTTCTTATCCATTTATTATGAAGGCCCAATTAGAGCAGCTTTTAATTTTTGAAAAGACGCTATCACTGTACAGGTTTTTTCTTTTCAATCTGCTGCTGATTGGTTGGTAATGATGTTGATCCTGGGCAAAGAACTTGATAGTCGATCCAGGGACATCTAGGTGTTGAGATCGGATTTTGCATTGCATCTCACACCCATGAGTCAATGCAATGAGCTGTGAGTGATTTATGTGATGCTATGAGTGTGAACATACGGCGAGTTTGCATGTAAGAGGTGCATCCATGCTGCCTGACTAATAAAGGCTGAACAGGTACTGCATGCTGAATATGTTGTGCGTGTGCATTAGTGTGTGTGTGTGTGTGTGTGTGCGTATCCACCTTAAGCTTTGCTGATTCCAGGAAGGCGAGAGCGGTGTGAGAGTCATGAATATGGAGCACAATGTGATTGGAAGGGTGTGATCTGTTGTGTTTCACATCAATTCTGTCTTGTTAAGCGGAGTCAGCAGAGTCATCCAACTCTCCTCCAAGGACACATCACACTGCCACTCCTGCACCTCCCACATCCGCCCCATCTTCGCTCTAGTCCTCTCTCATCGCCTCCCCCTCTGACTCCCACCCGCCCTGCACATCATCTCCTCACCTGGATCTTCACTGTCTTTTTCAATCAACCGCTCCGGGCTCTCCCTCCTAATGTCCATCCTCTCCCTCTCTCCTCTCCCGTATCCTTCACGTCTCAAGGCATGGTGTGTGAGAAGGGGATCCAGATCCTCCTCACCACCGTGGGGGCATTCGCTGCCTTCGGCCTGATGACGGTGGCAATAGGGACGGACTACTGGCTGTACTCCCGTGCCCTCATCTGCAACAGCACAGCCAACATCACCCAGGACGACCCCCATAACAAGGACAAGAAGGACCCTGGGGCGCTCACCCACTCTGGACTGTGGAGGATATGCTGCCTGGAAGGTAAGGCAGAGTTTTCTGGAGACATTCTGGGTTTATGGGTGGGATTTGGACGGAAAGGATGCATGTGAGGAAAAGTTTGTTTCAGTTGAGGCTGTAAACTTCAGCAAAAGGGATGCAAGGAAAGCTGATTTTTTGCTGCACAGATCTGGTTAATTCCAGCCATTTAGCATTTAATGTGGATCCAAATCTGGTCAGACTCAATCCTCCTGCCTTCAGGACTTGTAGGGACCTGAGGTTGAGAGAGAAAAATGAAAACTCAGGCAGCTGAAGACCAAAGGAACAGCTTGATATATTAGAATATAAGCTTTTTTGCTCGCTCACAGAGTAAGATGAGAAAATTAGTTCTATACAAATCAAAACTTAGGCAAAAGATACATAACAGGGAGAAACACCAAATAGACACCACATTATATTATATTTCATGAATCCTTTGTTACACTAATTTCTGAGATCTCCATACCAGGTGAGCTGTCCTCCTCCTCATAACAAGCATAGACAAGAGAATTTGCCTGAAAAGGTTAAAACCAAAAATGAATTAGTCCCCCAGTGAACATCACATGCCTTAATGATGTTCTTTATTGTGCAAATGTTGCCGGAGTTTGGGAATTTATATTCCTCAAAATGTCAAACCATCAATTTCAATCGTTTTAAATCATTTGGTGACTTTTCAGAGAGATCGGCCCAAAGAAAAATCCCTGCCCACACACACACACACACACACTTCATGCCACCATCAAAAGTCACCGCCTCAAAATGCACAAGTGTGCAAAGTGTGACTTTCTGGAGGACGATTTCATGAGAGTGCAGAGGAGTTAGGTTAAGTAGAGCGGCTCTTTGAATGTGCACAGAGATGAATAACTCTTTTTAGATGCCTCAAACGTGGAAAATAAATAAATAAAAGCATCATAGCTGTCAATAAGCAGATCTTTTATTTGGAAAGTTATTGGCTGCTGCCTGACTGTTGGCTTTTACTGAAGCGCAGTACATCACTGTCATTGCAGTTACAACCATTCTCATGAAAGCGAATGCCAAAGATTGTCATACTGAGCATAAATAAGTATAAATAATACACAAAATGTAGTAATTGCAGGGCAGCAACAAGCAGGTGCCTGATTATCTCTTTTTTTTCCGAATCTGAGGAGATTTGTCAATGAGTTGTGTTTGAAATATGTCTCAAATATGCATGCACTCCCACACCTACTACAGTAGATGCACTGTAGAAGTAATTCTGGCTTTCATTTTCCTGCCTAAGGTTTTGTTTTCCTTCCCCCTTGCAGAGTAGTCCAGATTGAGCACACACAAATGTTGTGATTGTTGTCTTTATGTGATTTCATCACGAAGCTCTTGTCTCTTTGCCTTTGCTGTAATTCCACTCTCTAAAACTCACCAAATTCAGCTGCGTGCGCTTCAACTGAACTCATTATGGTGGAATCAAAAGCTTGTACTTCTTGTCTGTGTGAAAGCTTTTACAAAGTGGAAACATATCTCGATTTCTGCAACATTGCAGCATCAACACATTTGTTAGTATTTGTTAGGCCGCACTTTAGTGACGGGAACACAAATTTTGCATAATTGCAGTGTAATTACATAATAAGGAAGCGTAACCCTCACGCACAATAATCCATTAATCATTGTGTTTGATTCAGGCTGCAGTCATTTCACTGAAGGGCTGAAACAAAAAGGCCCCTCGACTTCTCACTCCAAGTGCTGGAAGCCCCCAAAACTGGCACCGGCCATGTCTCGATCTTTAGCTTGTCTCTGCAACACAAGCCGCTAATTCATTATACATTGCACTGCCTGGCTAACACTCAACAGTAAAAGCTGGTATGGAGTTAACAGAGGAGCTGCTACGGCCAAAGGGGTGGTGTGAGCTCTCTTTGTGCCTTCACTCATGTTCAGACTTCGGTCTCAAGGAAAACCTCTTGGCTCTCCGTATAAAGCCTTCCCGGCCCATCCTGGGCTTGGTCATTGTACAAAGATAATTTGTCCTCATCTCCAAGCTTCCTGATAGCAAAGCAGCCAATTAGAGATAAGCTCCAGCCCTTGCAGCAGTGCTGCAGTGCACCCCCACCCACTCCCTCCATTGCCTCACTCCTCCACTCGCCATCCCTCTGTTTCACTCCCCCAAACATGATATTTAATCTCTCGCCGGCCTCGTCCTCTCCGTACAGTTTCCCTCTCTTTCGGTCTTTCTCCCCCCCGCCCTCCTCACATTGTGGTGCAGTAAAGCTGACAGTGTCTTGGCATGGCTTAGAGGTCAAGTATCCTTGATGTCTGTGGAGTATTCAGCCAAGATAGATGCTCAGTAGTCGTGCAGTGATGCAGTGAGGTGTAGCCGGAGTGGAAATGCAGGACATGCTCGCTCTGAAAGATTTATGCCCGTGGGTGGGTGGCACATTATGCTGTGGATAGAGATGTGCCCTGTCCTCCTCCCCGGCTCCTCTGCAAGTTTACTGAAGGTCGGCTTGCACTGAATTACCTGTCAATGACTGCTTTGCGCTTTTGTCAGTCCTGTCACCTGCACTCAAGCATGAGGCTATACTAATGATTATGATGCTATACTTACAATAAATGGTAGCTCAGCTCTTAATATTGGGCTCAATTTATATCTGTTACACCACTTGAATCCTTCCTTTATCTTACCTGTGATCTGGCTTATTACCCAATGGTGGAGGAGGGCTCTACTGGTACCTATCTCCAGAATATATATGGGTGGAAACTGGAGTAACTGGGGATACACACAAGGGAAAACATGCACCCTGTCAGATTCGAACCGAGGACCTTCTTGCTGAGACCACTTGCGCATCATGCTGTTCGGCAGAAGCTCAACAATTCCCTATTAGTTTCTCTCCAAGTATTTATCTATTTATACTTCATCCAACACCTTTAATTATTCAGCTGTTTACTTCAAGCGTTAATTCTCACAGTGTGTACTCTCCTGCCCGCTCGCTAGCTATTTCTCACACACTCCCAATCACATGGCATGTTGTTAAAGCTGTCTCAGTCTGCGGTTTCTTCTTTTGTTCCTCGTGAATATATATTCCCCTCCTTCCAAATTAGATAGACCACTGGAAATCTCTCCACGTGCCCCCTGTGTCGCACAAGGTATCCCCTTGCTGATCAAGCACATAAAACTGTGCAGGATAAAGCCCAGGAAACGCAGTGTAATTTTAATAGGGTCCTGGAATAAGGAGCTGATAGTGACACCGTATTTCAGATACTTGAAGTTTCAGCAAAGAACTGCAGGAAATCTGTCTAAAATGCCAAGTTCCACCAACATCTGAAGGTCTTCTGTGTCTGTGTGTGAGTCAAACAGCGTGACGTCTGCTGAGTCTGTGACTCCGAAAGGACGGTAACGCTGCTCCTTTCGAACACAACTGACCTGCCGTCCCCCTTCTGTACCTCCATCTGTTTTCTTTTCAGACCAACCCGTGGAAACGTTAAAGAGCTGTGAGAGCTGAGAGACCAGCTCACCCCCACATCTGTCCGTCTCTCCCTCCGTCTGTGTGTCTTCATTCCATCACCTCCATCCATCTCTCTCACAATCCACCCATCAGCAACGGTGGTGTGCTGTCATCATCGTGCGTGCGTCCCTCCGTTTCCGTCTGTCTGTCCACATGCAGGACGCCGACGGGTAGTTATCTGTCTGCCCGTCTGCCTGCATACTTGTATGTATTCACATGTGTATTCACATGTGTGTGCTTATATGTACGTATGTCATGTTACTAACTTGTATTCAGAGGAAGTAATGATTTTTTTATAGTTTACATCCAGCTCATACGCTTGGATTCAGAGACTTTCTAACAAATATGTGAATGTGTCCAGCTGTCAGTCAGTGTGTCCCTCAGGAGGATATTTGCTGTTTTCTGTTCTTAAGGCTGCAGTCATGAGTCTTTTTCTTCAAGCGGTGACCCTGTTTCTTCTCTCACGTCTCAGGAGTAAAGAGAGGAGTGTGTTCTCAGATCAACCACTTCCCGGAAGATGCAGACTTTGACCATGATGGGGCAGAATACGTCCTACGTAAGTCAAACTCCAGCACTGCCAGGCGCAGATGGTGAATATCAGAAAAGAGGAGAAAAGGCCCAGGGTTGTGAAATAATTGAGAAAGATTACCTTTCGTTACTATTTAAACTTGTTTTTCTGCCGCTCGTGCCTCAGAATAATCTCTGCGAGAAATAAACATGCGACAGAGTGTGCAAAAAAAAAAACGGAGGGAGATGGGGCGCCCTAGTTCGTCCTCAGTGCCCTGCAGTGATGTCTTTCTGCTCCATGCTACGCTACATGTGTGCCCGTGCATACATAAAGAAAAGCTTGTGCTCTGTTTACAATGTTGCAGAGGCATTTTGCTGGCATTTAGGTGGCATTTTCTCTCCCGTGGCCTAGTTGTCCTAGATGAGGGAGGAGTGTTAATGTGTGTGTTTGTGGGTGCGTGTGCATGCGTGTGTGTGTGTGTGTGTGTGTGTGTGTGTGCACATGGTTGGCAGACTTGCTGAAAGCACTGCAGGCCACATGGGAAGGGTTTGATTCAATCGTGTGTCTAGAACTGAGTAATTAATTTCCTCACCAATTATGTGTATATTTCTAATGGAGCAGATTTCACCATTTTCTATTTCTCTCTGATCATTTTCTTTATTCTGCGGCCACAAGTAGTGGAGTGTTTGGTTCGCTCCTCTTTAAGCCATCTCCAATTTTTCATTTCCACTCGTATCGGTGATGTTAACGTGCGCAGTCAAATACTACAGTCAACTCGGTGGTTGAGCAGCAATGTCAGAAATGCTGCAATCTGATTTTATGCTGTGCACAGCAGTTGAGCTTTTCACATGACTGCAGAGCAAAGTGAAAGGCACAGTGAGTAGTAAACACCGAGGATGATATCAATGAGGAAGAAAGCGATGAATCCCTCATGTTGTCGATATGAGTCTAGAGTGGGAATGGTGGACTCTGCCGCTAAAAATAAAAAACAGGATTTTATTGTCATGTCTCCAAGATGGAAAAAAAAGGCATTGTCTTTATTTTGAATGAAATCCTCTGCATATTTTCCATCTCTTCTTACGAATTATGCTATTGAATCACTTGTTTTACCCAATATAGCACATGCCTTCTGTTAGAGAGCAGCGCAGCCAAGTTAAATGCTGTGGATACAGGACAACTCTTATCTGTCACATCTTGACATGTAATTCACAAATTACACAATGGACAAAAACAGATTTTTGTTCAAGAAAAGCTATTTATTATTTATCAGATGTTGTTGTGATAGGGTCTCCTCATCTCTTAGTTATGTTCATCTTCATTGTTTTGGTTCAACTCAAGCTGCATTTTTGGTCTCATTGATAGAGTGCAAGACTATGGGTCAAAATATTGGAATCTTTAAGGCAAAATAATGGAAAATTAAGAAGTTAAATACACTGAAGGGTTTTTGCTGAGAACATGACCATAGATAACGTGACAATGTGAAGACAATATTAGATATTTGATCCATTCTCCTTATGCATACACATACATTCTTCTTTCATGTCTCTGTTAGTGACCATGACTCTGTGTTCTCTGTTTAGGGGTAGTCAGGGCATCCAACATCTTCCCGATCCTTAGTGCCATCCTGCTGCTGATGGGAGGGGTTTGCATCGCTGCTAGTCGCTTCTACAAGAGCAAACGGAACATCATCCTTGGGGCAGGAATCCTCTTTGTGGCTGCAGGTAACGCAGTAATGAAAATTATATGTGTGTATACTTGTCTGAGTGGGTGTCTGGAAAAAGAGAAAAACAGTTTTTATGCTTTGTTTGAGTTTGCATAGACTACTGTGTGTTTCATGGAGGTTTTTAGAGGAAGTGTCATCTTGTGGGTTGTCTTCATTAAGTGGGACACAAATCATCACGTCAGATGTGTTTATTGGTGGTGTGGGTTTATTTAACTCCTCTGTAAATACTCTATTTCTCTGCTCTTTCTCAGGTCTGAGCAACATAATTGGAGTGATTGTGTACATCTCCGCCGCACTGGGGGACATCTCTCCAAAGAAGGACGAGGACAAGAAGTGGCAGTACTCCTACGGTTGGTCCTTCTACTTCGGGGGCCTGTCCTTCATCATGGCCGAGATGGTCGGGGTGCTGGCTGTCAACATCTACATCGAGAAGAACAAGGAGCTGCGCTGCCGCTCACGCACCGACATCTTCAAGAGCACCACGCACGCCATGCTCCGCCTGCCCAGCTACCGCTTCCGCCGCCGCTCACGCTCCTCGTCCCGCTCCACCGACCCGTCCCGCTCGCGAGACCCCTCGCCCGTGGGCGGAGGCGGGGGCAAGAACTTCGGCATGCCACCCTCCGCGCTGCTCTCCCAGGGCCCCATCTCGGTGTCCACGTTACCGAACCCGCACTCCCGCTCCCACACGGCCCTGGCCGGAGGCGACATCTCCCTCTACACGCTGTCCCGCGACCCCAAACTGGGGGGTTTGCCACCCATGTACGGAACGGTGGACAGGGCCACGCTCTACCAGCTCCACAACTGCTTCCCCAAGGACGGAGGTGGAGGGGGCGGGGTGATGATGAGCGGCACACTCCCCTCGCTCAAGTCCCACAACCCTTCCAACTCTTCCAACTCCAACGCGCCCATGCCCAACTCAGTGGGCTCGGGTCCGCCGCCCTTCACCTCGTCCACGGTCGACAGGGAGCGGGGGATGGGCACTCTGGACAGGCTGAAGGGAGACAGGGAGAGCAACTCAAACACCCTCAATAGGAAGACAACGCCAGTGTAGAGGGGAAGGGCGAGGTGAGAAGGAGAGGGATGAGGAAGGGAGGAGTGGTAGAAGACAGAGAGAGGTTCTGTTTGCCTGGCTCGACCGGAGGTAGAAAGGCAGGTGAAACGCTATATCTCTCCCTCCATGTTCACTGTTAACTAGTCGACTCGATCTCACTGAGAACAAAAAGAAGTAATAACAGAGTGATAATAACAACAACAATGAACTTTCACAATGAAACTATTTTGATATTTTAATGTGCTAGAAATGATTTATTTTATTAATGATCAAACGCAATTAACCTTGGGCTATTATGAAAAACTTTCACATATTTTTTTGTGCAATATTAATGCTAATTTAACTAGATCATCATCAGTGTAAAATTGTTGTTGTGATTATTCTTAGCGTTATTACGGGCTAGCCGTGTTTGCAAGCACTATAGTTTGGAGCAAAAATCTTAATCTCATGTGTTATTTTCACTCTAATTTTCAGATCTTGATGACTTTTACTGTGAATTTCTTCCATGCAGAGCCACTGCGACTCTCAGTGAGCTGTGTGTAACTGTGTCAACGTGTCAAAGCATGAGTGTGCACATGTGGGAGAATGACGGCCTGTGTTGTTTTGTTATTTGTTTGGGTTTTTTTTTGTTTTTCTTTTTTAAAAAGACATATTCTATGAGTTTCATTTATACCATGAAGTCAGATTTGAATACTGTAAATTGTCTTCCAATATTGATACACAAAGAAATGCAACAATTATGTGAGTGACTGAGACAACTTTCCAACTCTGTTGTTATTATGAGTCTGAGTTTTCTATGGGCCTCCGTTAGTCTTATTTCCATTCTAATCAGTGTTAACAGTAGTACTTGTAGCTATAGTCGTGTTGAAGATGTTTGTTCTTGGGCATTAACAGAAACCTCTGACTGGAGGAAGCATAAAAAAGAGACATAGAATAATACATTTGTACAGGTTCGGGTCAAGGTGCCTGAGCAGAAAAACAAAAAAAACCTAATCATTTTTTTCTATGAAGAGTCCCAAAGTGAGACATGCAACTCATCCTTTTCAATGGCAAAAAAATACAATGTGTATATGTGGGTTGAGAGGGTTTAAAAACACTATGGAGAAAAACTTTTGAAAAGATACATGTACATTGTAATTATGCATACATATATTTGTAAAGTCTATAGATATGTTTTTTTTGTTTGTTTGTTTGTTTTTGTTTGTTTTTTTCGGGACCACTGTTCAAACTGGGTATGCATTTTCGTGCGGGTTTGGCTCAAGCGTTTTGTCCCTTGGACTCTTGTTTTGTTTGGTGGTTTCCATCTACCAGCCCCACGTCGCCAAACTCGCCCAGCCCCAGCCCCTGCCCCGCCCACCTCGCCATATTTGGTCACAGGATAATAACAATAACAGATTCACGATCGAGATGCCATGTTGACCTCCCCAAAGATTTTTCGTTCACTGTGCTTCCCCTGTGACCACTGACTCCGGAGTCTGAACTCTGACCTGTTTATGTTGATGAGAATGTAAACACACGCACCACCAACCCCAGTCCAACCCCACCCGCACCCCTCCACCCCACTCCCTCTGTCCTCTAAACTGTCCCGAGATCTGGGTCGAAACCATGGACGCACTGCTACATGATATAATGAAGAAACAGAACAAAAACAAAACAATCAGAAGCTTCCAGATTCTATACGTTTCCATTTCTTTGATTTCATTTCAGAAAAAGAATAATGTGATAAAAAAAACTGCACACAGATAGCATTTATGTGGGCAATATGAATAGTATGTAGTTGAGAATAGATATATCTAGACAAATGAATATGGTTTATCTAAATGTGTGATAAACTCAACACTGTATTGCACGAAGTTTATAAAAAAAACAATAACATACATATTCACAGGCTACTGTCTTTTGTTCTGTGGAGTGAGTTTTCCTTTATCCATAGACAGGCTAACAATGCCTGGTGGGAGATGCATTCAGGCCCTTTACTTAAATATAGACAAGGAGATTTCCATTGGTTATGGAACATTCTCAGTTTAATACTGAAGCCTTGCTATTATCTACTAAAGCAAACAAGACCATCAGCAAGATCGACTATATCCATACTGTTATTCTTTTCCAGGTCTGGTTCCCTAAACAATTTATAGCGTGCGACATAGAGGAATGTCTGTCTCCATTGTTTTAAGTTGTACCATGTGAGAAACCAATAAGGTTACTACAGGTTGAGCAAGAGAATGATGAACTTGTCGAATTGTGACATTTCTAATAACAGTGTGAACTCATCATTTAAGATCATTTAAGACATTGGATCATACAGTAGACACAGTTACAAACTGGTGAAGATGTTGGGCTCAACTTAGCACAACTCAACTCTAAATTAATAATAATGTCACACTGTTAAATACAAAGCAACTCTTTGCCAACAAACTCACCACAAGCTTAGATGTTTCCAATTCACTGTGCAGAACTTTACAAAGAGAGATTAACAACAAAGTAAATCTTAGCTGGATAAAAATTAATCATCTGCCTACAGAAAACCCCAAATGTTTTGTGTTTTTTGTGACGACAGAGTGTAGCCTAGCATAAGTACAAAACAGCATTAAAAGTTAAGCGTTTAAAATAAAGTGACGGCTTTTAGTTACTTTTTGGATAGAAGACACAAAGTGTGCGGCCTTAGTGATCAAACATTAAAGGTCTTTAAGTTAATCTTGGGATGCTATGATCCCAAAAAGAAGCTCGACCTTCCCTGTCAACCTGAAGCTCATAATATTTGCAAATATATGGAGAGCACCAGATGGGTGTTTTTTGCCAAACAGGATAATGTGTTAAGCAGCTGAAAGTTAATTCAGTCTACTTTTCTGTGACCACTGCTCCACCTGACCCCACCTTTTTTTCCTCCCCCTGATAGGCCCATCTGGTGTCTCATGCATGTTTTTGCATGAGCAATTATGAAATACTCTCAAAGGTCTGCTCTGGTGTCTTCAGGCAGCCTGGGCAGGTTTTGAGCCGCCTCAGAGGCCTTGGAGGCAATGGGATGGGAACACTTCCAGGAACAATCAAGCTAGAGGAGTCCCATCAGACACAAGAGATGAAACTTAAGGCAGATTCCCTGCGTGTTACATCCTCGTCAAGGGGCCTGAGATTCCAAATCGTGTTCCTGAACCCTGAAGATTAATTATGTGGGAGCCTTCCCCTGCCATTATCATACCTACTGCAGTGTGAAGCAGTGATGAGAGATTCAAGGAGGAAGGAGGAGAGGTTGCCAAAGCAGACTCAAGTCACTTAGATACAAGGTAATTCATATTTGGCATTACATCACTGATAACTGTTTGCGATTTTGTGCTTTTGGGAGTTTTTTATCTATAGGACCTCTATTAGAAATTCTTGGAAGCAAATTTCCATTACAAACATGCTGCTAGTGGCCCAGCACCACTTGTCACACTGTCTCAGTAGGTCTATTAACAGCTATATATACAACCAGGATAGTGTGTCATGTGGATTCAGTTTCTGCCCACTGTGAGTGTGACTCTGTGTGTGTGAGTGTGTGTGTGTGTGTACGTGCACACGCGGCTGTGCACGTGTGCGCATGCAGGTGAGCATGTGAGTGTATGTGACTGTCTGGATGTCACCCACTCCCTAGCGGGCAGAGTTTTGGAACAGCTCTGATCTGAACAGTCAGTTGTCTATGCATGTGTGCGGGTCAGTGTGTGTGTGTGTAGAGAGAGAGACAGAGGGAGTTGGAAAAGTAGTGTCCGCTAGGCTTCCCTGGAGACATCAGGGAAAGTGACGCACTGAGGTCAGGGGTGGAGAAGCAGAGGAGAGGGCACAGAGGTATGAGGATAGGCTGGGGGGTACATAGTTGAAATTCAAGGATAAGGTTTCCCAACCTCTGCAGTGAAATGCATTACGATGAGCTCTGGCCTAATTATAGAGGAGCCGGTTTGGGGGAAGGGGAAGTTTGGCAGAGAGGTTACGAGTCACACTGTAAAGGAGTGAAAATGGGTGAATGTCAACTTGAAGAGTACACAGGTCGTCATGTCAGCAAACAAAAGAAGCAATGAGCAAGATTTGCACCACGTGCACTGCATATATGGACTGAGATGTCATTTCAATTCAAGTCAGTCAAAACTGTGACAAAAATGGATTTACTGCACACAAATGGACACAAAAGTGTACAAACGCTGCAAAAACATCCATAAACATACACGCATACACTTTAATTTAAAAACAAAATTGAGCTTATAAAGTTACATTACAGAACATCACTTCTCACATATGTATTCGGCAGAAACTTCTCTTATCGTATGGCCAAGAAATCTATAACAGTAGTAAAAAAAATCCTTTTTTTGAAGTAAATATTTATGATGAGTGCCTCCAATATCAACTCCAAACTCCACTCTAACAAGCCATTTATGCCCTAAAATTCAAACGTGTTAAAACACTTTCTTTGGTGATGTTGCACAGAAAGATAAGGTGCACTCACACCTAGGACAGTTGTCAAAGCACGAGTAGCCCCCCTATCCCCACCCCTCATACGCCGCTGGCCCGCACTCGTTACCCCAAACCCAGCCGGTTAACTCCAATACTTACGTCATCACGTCATCACGTCGCTATACGTGACGTGTAGCGAACCTGACAACACGGCTGCTAATAAATAATGAATCAATCAATCACATTGCTACGAAATACTCCACCTCTTTCTTCTGACTAATGTAAAAACCCTGTTAATGTTGCCATTGTTGTTTTTGTCGTCATGGTTACGTTTCACGTCTCGCCTTTGTGACCGTGCTTGTGCGCGTGCGTGTACTGCGCTGAAGCACGGTACACCTGCACTCACACTATCGTGCCATCCAGGCTTCAGGGTGCAAACCTGGGCATTGCCGAGTCCGAGTGTGTCCTTAGTCGTGCTATAGCAGAATATAAATGGTTTAATATCAAAGTTGAAGAAAAAAAAAGTGAATATTTCACAACTGAATAAATTATTTTACATTGAATACCTTGGAAGATAACTATTTGAGTGGAAATGTCCCCTGGAAATATATTTGTGAAATAGCTTTTTGTTTCTGGTAGAAAGATATGGTGATAAAATATGATATTAAAATATATTTGTTCTACACACATTTCAAAACATAAATTTCATTTTATGTACAAAGTTTACCTTAAAAACTGAGTCCATACAATTATCCAATATACAAAATGTTATTTTAATTGCTTATCACAGTTGATTTCAGTCAAAAAAACATTCATCACTGAAGCAGCTATCAGCCAAAGAAATAGGTAATAAAAGTAATAAATAATAACTAAGCCATTTGTTTAATTAAAGTTAAAAAGTGTCATAGACTAATATATTAAGGACTCTAAGGAAAATTACAGCAGATAGTATAAGATAAGCAGGACCTCCATATTGATGTTAGCATAAAATATTTACAAAATAAAAGTTTAATTTGAAATTGCCTACTGTTTCTGTTTCACAGTACATGCTGATTTGGCCAAATATAAATACTGCTAACTACTAGCTAAAATATGTTGTACAAATGCAAAAAAGATCTCTGCTATACATAAACAACAACCACCGGGCTATTTTATTATCTACATTAACTACTGAAAGAGAGTGAGCCAAGAAAAGAAAACCCTCTCCCTTGATTCCTCAGTTCCTCAGTGCAATTGTCCAGATAGTGGACGAGGCAGATAAAGTCAAAAACTTAAAATAGTCTCGTCCCCAACACAAACCCTGACCCTAGCCTCTAAGCTTAACCCTAAAACTACTAATTTGTTCTCTGTTTGTTGACCAACAGAATGCAGTTAGATGGGGCTACACGCATTTGTAAAACTTGTTTAAATACTCACAGTACTAGCTCTGTTGTTCCCTACATCTATTTATTAAGAAATAAAGACATTTAAACAAATTCTTGCAAGCTAGCATCCTGGAGGTTTTGCTTAATGTACTGCTTGACCTATCTCCATATGCTGGATTAAGACGTCTCTGACAAGACATAGAGAACGCTGTTAGCATCTGTTAGCATTCAAGTGCTAGGTGGCGCTGTTTTTGTGTGGAAAGCATTTCTGCCAGGGGCTGAAAGGAAGAGAGAGGATGATGAAGAGGGACCCTCCAAGGATCAACAAGGCTCCCGCTGAGCCCACGCAGGCCACGGACCAGGACAGCTCGTGGTGGAGGGGGACGGAGTGGTCACTAGACAGCAGCGCCAGTACAGACTGGTGGAATACCAGGACAGAGAAAAGCACCAGCACACCTGCACAGTGGACACAATACAAACACATTGTCATATACTTTCATACACATAGTAACATAGAAGGCATGGACAGTGGTTTCTGGCAACCACATGTAGCCTTTGAACTGATTGGCTGTCTTGCCCACCACTCAGATGAATGACTGCATGACTTTCTTACTAAAGCTTAGAAACCTTTCCCCAAAATATGTCCTAACTGGAGTGATACAGAGAAACAACATATGCACAACCAGCCTTATACTGATATTGAAGAACCAGGAACCATTGTCATTGTGTCACCAGACACTTCACCAAATTACCGCCTCGCATTTATGTGGCTTCATCTTTACTTGCCTGAATGGAGGTGAATATATGCATATTTGGCTCATATTTTGTATCTTCTTCTGTCTTTGTTTTAGAACATTCATATTACAAAAAAATAGAAATTGAATTTGCCCATTGTGGACGACTTATTCATACATATTCTATTCTTTAAGTTGCCGATTCAATATCCAAAATCAATACACGAATAGGATGTGTTAACATTTTTGGACCTGCTTTACATATTAAGCTGGGAATAAACATGATATTCAACAAAGCCAAAGTAGTGGCAAATTTTTCATTCCCTTTGACATGTTTGAATGTAAAAAGGTAGTAAGTGATGTCAAGGTCCCACCTGATAGGATGAAACAGAAGGAGGCTGGCTTGAGAAAGAAGGCCACTCCCTTGCTCAGGGCCATGGCGATACAAATGGAGCCCATTACCATCATGGTCAGACTCAGAAGGGCCAAGATGGATGCTGCCAGATTTAGATCTGTGAGGGAGAGAGGAGAGAGGTTGAAACCTTTAAATGAAAGACAGTCATTGGTGGTACAAGTTTAAACTTAACGATTTCTGACAAAATATGGTGGATGTGTTGTGAAATTCAGTGTGGAAGTTGGTCAGTGTAACATTGCACCACTTGACTCTACTGTAGGAGCGAGTTATATCTGATGACTGAAATGTGGAAATGGAAACATGGTGTGAATTGTGCCACTTCCCATTTTGGCCTTGTCTAAAACAGATTTTACTGGCGCAAAACGGCTTAACAGGTGCACCCCAAAAGACTGTTGAACATTTCACAGCCGCCAACAGGACCAGACCTGTTTTCACTGTCACTCCATCACTCAAATGTCATCATTATTCCGTTAATTAAAATACTGCCCATAGAGGCTCTGCGTTAATGGTACTGCAATGGACTGGGAACCTGTCCAGGGTGTATTCCCTGCCTTCATATTATGAGAGCTTGGGATACCAGGACACCAGTGGGTATAAAGCAAGATGATGGAAATAAGATATCTGGGTAAGATAATGGATGGATGGCACTTGAATGGTGGTGGGATAAATAACTGATAAACTCCTACGATTTGATGCAGCATTCTTTCCCAGTTTGCCTGCAGAAACTTAAAAGTCATTTAACACGAATCAGTGATCGCACTGAATAGTGTTTGCACTTTGTGTGGGCAGCAACAAACGCATGCAAATTTGTTCACAGTAATTAAATATATTCACATTTAACCGGCATAATGTTTAAACACGATATCTCAAAGCACACAATGCCACAAATATAATTAATGATATAACCACAAATATGATACTCTGATTGATTCTCACAAATTGAATGACCTTAAATTCATCCAGGAATTTTTCTGAGTGTCTGACCAAGACATAGTTAAATCAATTTAAGCATCACGTCTCAGCCTGCTGGATTTCAAAGCGCAGTAGGACCAGAGGCTTCCTGGACAGTAAGGTAAACACATTAATCAGTCTGATGGCTTATGATTCGCTTTGGAAAATGGGCGGCAGTGGGAGTTAATGGACCGGAATATGCAAAAAGCGCCAGTATGGTCCTCTGAGCACTCCAGTGGACATCTTTATTGATAGTAACCGCATGATAGTCTGTATCTGCATGCATGTATCTGCGTGTAGCTTCTCACTCTTATTAGTCGTCTTCTTGAATATGACTGCATTCTCCCCAGAGGTGAAGAATTTGAAGTATGTGCAGTTGGATTCTGTGGGTGAAGGAAGAAGATCATACAAAGAGATCAGACACACACGCATCCACACTATCACACACATGTACGCCCATACGGGCCCTGCTCTGCATGGCTGCTGGTCTTCTGTTATGTGCCTCCTATGCATCCATGCACCCTGTCCTTCCAGGCATTATTCCTATTTATATCCAAGTGTTGAGCATTAGCTGGAATACCCAGAGACTCACACCGCTTCACAAACACTCAAACACACACTGCTCAGCATCTCGCATATGGCACCGCCAAAGATGGTGAGAGACAGCACAATGCTGAGGGTGGATGGCAGAGGGGAGAAAGGAGAGGTAGAGGGGGAGAAAGGGGCAGATGGAGGAGAGAAACAGAGAGGCGTGGCTGCAGAAGAAAGAGGAGTGAGGGGAAGAGGATGTGTGAGCAAATGATGAAGGGGGGATGCAGGAAATATGCAGAGAGGCTATGAGGATGAGATGGCAAGAGCAGAGGAGGAGTGAGTCGGAGGGGGGTTTGCAGATGGAGGGGTGGTGGGGGGAGTCACAGATGGAGAAGGAGGTGAGGGGAGCAGGAGATGTCAAGAGGGGGAGGAAGCGCAGAGGGGTTGGTTAATACTGCATTAGACACACACTCTCCCTCAGTCCCTGTCTGTCCCTCATCCTCGTTTCCCCCTCTCTATATTTAGACAAAAACTGTGAAGTAGTCAGATTCCACTTGGCTTCACAAGCGCATAGTGATGCCTTTCACCCACTGAATATTCTGTGGTCCAAGATGACCACATGCTTGCACACACACTTGCACATTTTGCAACACGCACACACACACACACACACACACACACATGCACACACACACATAAATTTGTGGCTGAGCTGATTTGCAGACACACAGCATTTATCAGCCTCCTGATTTTTTTTAACACATTATGCTATCACAGTCAACTGGTTTTTGCTCTCGCTACCCCTGCTGAGGCTATAATTATTGAGCTGTCATGTTCCTCTCCAGCAGCCGGCGAAGACGGATGGCTGGTCCTGACGTGACAGGCGCGGTATCGGCGGGGGCCGCGCGTTGCTCGGGACGGGGGCCAGAGGCTTGTAAACAGGGATGTGAAACGGAGACGCAGAGACGGCGAAAAACAGTTGTTTTTGTCCAAACACGACGAGCCGGCGGCCATCTGCGACAGGCGGCGTGGGCCAACAGTGTTAGGACGCGTGCGAAGGATTGTCAGAAGCAGACTGACTGCTCTCACACACACCAACAAACCATCTGAGAGGCACAGATTCATATCTGCACGGGCAGCTAGAGATGGAGGACAACTTGGCAGGTACGATGAATGAAGTCCTTGATAGATAAAACAATGTTGTACCTCATTACTCACACTGATGTATGTGAGCAGTATTTAATGTATACCCCATATGTTGTCCACGCATATCTCTGCTGGATGAGGATTTTTTTTGTTCTTTTTGGCCTCTTCAGAGCTTGGCTGCATCTCAGCAGATTCCCTGAGATAGTCAATGGCTCCAGGAGGATCTTGCCTCTTCCAATACCTGTCTCACTCTCACTCTCTCTCTCCATCTCCAGGCTTGCTTTTCAGACAGAAATAGGTCATTGTGTAGATAATCAACACACTCTAGAGAACCTACGCACGGTCAGGTTGAATAAAGTGCTCTTAGAAAGCAGCCATCGCCGCTCTAAATGTGAACGCTCAGCTAAACGACAGACCTGTGGCCTGCCACTCTGTCCTGCGTGCAGCAGGAGCCCGGAAAATGATTTTATCATTTGGTGCTGCACGTGCCTGCATAGCGTCTTTGTCTTGCTGAGGAATCGGAAATCGGCTCTTCTGTGGTCCAGCTCGTGCTGCGTTTCCCTGCATCGTATTTCTTTAATGATTCAATTTGCACATTATCTGTAGGATGACCTAGATACATATGTATGCAGGCTGCTTCACACAGATAACCATCCTCTCCCTTTATCCCTTTGCAAGGATACAGTGGATGTTCACGTATATGCATTTACAAGGAAACCTGCTTAAAATATCAATTATAAATTGTAAACATGTTGCCGAGAAATCTGAGGCGTGTTAGTGGATGAAAATCATTTCTACTAGGATGAAGCGTTGGAAAAGCTTCCCCTGTCTCTTCTGAGGTCACATGAAAGACCTCCAGATGCAAGCTTATTCCCCGAGGGCACACATCGTATTAGTTATGCCTGCTCCCTCTGTTCTCACATCAGCGGTGATAGCAAAGAGAAATCGCTGCAATTAAGTGAACGTGGTTTGTTTCCTCGATAACATCAACAACGTTCCCCGGCTCTGACGCTCAGAACCTTTTGACCTGCTTCTATTACTCCACGTTCATACCGACGTGCAGGCTGTAGCGCGGAGGCCGCCCCGAGGTGCACTTCACTTGCATGGTTGGGCAATTCGCGCGAGAGAGAGGCAGACGCGAGCAGACAGTCAGAGAAACACAACAAACACATGCCTTCCAGAAAACTCACCTGCTCGCCTGCCAGACAGCACAGAGGGCAGACAGACAGGGGAACATAAACTCGCACAGACACGCGCCCGCCAGAGGTCTCACCTCCAGGTAGTTCAGCGGGGCCGCAGCTTGTCCTCTCTGGGTCTATGTCGGCCACCCATAGGGTGCGGACGCAGCCCTTCCACAGGCCATAATGGGCCATCTGGCAGGTTTGGTTGCCGCTGAAATTCTTGGGTTGGGCCAGCTCCACCCAAAACTCTGTCCCCATGCCCAGCACCGTCAGGGTCACCCCAATGATACACACAAAGAAGGCCAGCTTGATCTTCCCCTCCTGGCTGTCACTCATCTTTGGAGGTCGCCTGTGTCCTCTTACACCTTTCATGCCGGCCAGACCCCCAGGTTGTCCGGCTCCGGCTACCCCGATCCTCCCCTCCTCATCTTGTTGCACAAAGAAGTTGGACCACATCCTGATCTCAAGCGGCCAGTGTAGACCAGGTTAAGGATGCGAAGAGGTTGAAGAGGTCTGGTGAGAGAAAGTGGGAAGAGGTCAAAGGTGATCTCAGTGCAGGTTAGGAGGTAAAAAAAAAGGGGAGGGGGCATGCAGGTATTACCTACCCTGTGATGGGTGGATAGACTGAGCAAAAGAAGTCGAGGTGAACAAAGGGATCAAGTAAGAGTAAGTGGGGTGAACACTGGAATTAAAGACAAAGCGAGATGAATACGGCTACGATCAAGAAGGGGGCGGATGAGGGAAGGAAAATGGGAGGAGATGGAGCCGAGGACCAGGAGAGCCGGTGTCTGTTTTCCGTCCAGTCCTGTGAATACGGAGAGAGATGAAACAGAGAGATGAAAGAGCAGCCGGCATATGCTTCACACAAGCAAAATCCTTTCATCACTAGCGTAATATTTAATTTCCAACAGCTTTATCAGCATCTACAGTTATCCCTCCCTAAAAGCCATATGACATGCTCTCAGCCAACAATAGATAAGCCATATGGTGTTTCCCTGTGAGGCACATTTTGCCTCCGATGAAGAAACAATGGTCCGAGCGAGGTGTTGGAGATGGCTGGCGTGGGGTCAGGGTAAGTGATAACACCACAGCGCCAGACTGGACCACCCGTCTTCCATTTTCCCGGAGGAGTTGACAGAGCTCTTCTCTGAGCAGGTACACTATCACTGGCTTAGACGCAGATCCCTTTTGATCTGAGGGGATAATGGGTTGCCACAAATACCCCCAATCCTGTATTACGTGTGCTGGCAAACGCTTGGAATCTGCAGCCGTGACTGCCTTTTTTGAGCGTGCATGTGTGGGTCTGTTTTGAGTGTGTGGGTGTGTTTTGAGTGTGTGTGTGTGTGTGTGTGTGTGTGTGTATGGCGTATCCTCTGGAGCCCCTGACCGGGCTCACAGAGCCGCTCCTGTTATCCGTCACTGCGAGCGAGGGGCCATCGGAGCAGCATAAACAACGTGAGCGACGGGGTACAACGGTGTCACTGCTCTGCGCAGGGTGCAAGGGAGGTGATAATTCATGCCTGAACCCTCTGACAGAGAGGGGGCGGCGGTAATTAACTCTGCGGCGCAGTCCAACAGGTCACATAGTGGAGGCAAGAGGCCCGGGCCAGCCAGGGAGGCAGCGGCAGTTGGTGGATCACTTAATTCAGAACTTTGCGCTGACAGCATCAGAGGTTTTATATAGGCGAGAAACGCATGAAATCCAACGAGCGCAGGTCCTTCGAGTGCAACAGGCTGGAGCATATGCATACAAAGAGCAAGAAGCAAGACGTCAAACAAGGAGTGTCGTTTTTCTGTACAGATTAGTCACCATCAGTGTGCAGTCTGTCCCACTCCTGATTGTTCAGTTATGTCATTTATTATGTCTTTTATTGACCAAAGACAACTCTGCTCTGATGTAGCATGTTGCTAGCATCAAATTCAAGCATATGTTTACAATAAGATTAAAATCGACAAAGATAATGAGGTAAAATGTAAACTATGCTGCTGTCTGTTTCCTGTTTCACTATCACATCCTGTGCTTTTTTTGCACTATTTAGAAAAATAGTCAACTTCTTTTTGCCTTTTTGCCTTTATTTTCCATACAAAAATACTTGAATAACTAACAGTCCAATAAGATAATGAAGGTTAGATTTTTAAAAATCATGCGTTTCATTGATATGTGTTACAAGTCATAAAACTCTTGTGTAAATCACAAACTGCAAGAATCAGTTCATTGGGGTGAAGAAACATGAGAGGTAACTGTAATAATCCATTAAAAGATCATATAAAAGCAGTGACCTGATGCTTCTTCCTGCTTGATGCTCTTGAAAATGAAAGAAAAATGACTATTGACAAAGTCTATCAATGTAACTATCTACTTATTGCCCAGAGACAGCTTAAAGCGAATGATGTACAGGGATGTATCGGATAATTAAGAGCTAAGGGAAAGCAAACGTGTGCATGACAGAAATGACACCCAGACATTACAAAGGTCCTCCAACATTAACTGCAATACACATTATGAAGACTGCAGCTGCTGACAGCCATATTAGTGGTCGTAGAATTACAAACCTTGATCATATTACATCCATATTAACCACAGGATGATCGGAGGGGTCTGGGTATGCCAGGCTACTGTACTGGAGAGACAACACACAGTCTCGAGCACATGCGAGATTGCAGTTTAAGAAGTTGATAATGCAACAAGAAAAACTGTGGCACGCTGACTGAGGTTCTGAGGCTGCAGGGAGTTTCGACACACGGGTGCATTTTATGTCACGGAAATGAGAAACTCTCCCCACTGTTTCACCAAACACAGCCACAAGCACCTGTGCAACACATGGGCGTAGGAAAGCAACAACCGGATAAAGCACTGCAGCGATTAAGAAGAATGAGTCTGACCTGTTTGGTGTGTGTTGTTCAGATCACGAGTAAGAGACGCCTGAAACTTAATAGACAGGGAGAGTTGTGATGGGAGAGTTTGTGTGACAGAGAGAGGGAGAGGGAGAGAGAGTGGTGGGAGGGAGGTGCGTTAGGGTTATGGAAAGTGAGTGTAACCAGGGAGGGGGCTGCAGCCTGGTTGGTTAGCACTGTTGATGATAAAATGCCTGTGTGTTTGCACTCCTGTCGGACCCTGCGACAGCAACCTGTAACTCACACTCGGGGCTCAACAGGACACTGTTCATGCTCCCACACACGTCTGGATTTTTAAACGAGTGCTGCAGGGTGGTCCGCTCGCATGACGACAGCCCCCCCTGATTAAAAACATGTCTGTATCTGTGGCAGCGTGTGTGTGTGTGTTTGTGCATGTCTATTTTAGACAGCCACCTGTTAATGACATTAAGTGCAGGGTGAAGGAGGAGCCTGTGTTTAATATACGAGAGGGGCCAGAGCAGCGTTTTGCAGCAACACAACACGTGTGGAAATGGGAGTAAAGGAGGTGAGGATGGGAAGAGGAGAAGGAAGACGGGTTTAAAAAATAAGATAGGGTTCAGATGAGAAAGTCTGGGCGTGCAGCTCCATGTCATGTTGGGCTGAGCCTATAGGACTTACCGTGGAGTTGTGAAAGTGTTTCTGTCAAAACCTGCAACCCATCAAGTTGTGCTACCAAGGAGTTAGGTGCAGATCTACAGTCTTGGGCTCTGTTTCCATACACATAACCCCATGCAACATTACTGTAAAGTATTATTTGATATGAGTTTGAGCGAACAGTGATGAAAAATTTGGCTATTCTGTAGCTGGAACATTTTTATATTTGTTGAACTAAGCTACCCCTAAAATCTGATCCAGACTGTGGTGCAAAGCAGTAAACATGCAAACATGTTTACAGTGCTGTTACCTCTGTTGGTAGAAGATAAAGAGGGGCCCGAACAGCCAGTGAGCTGAAGTTTAGAAAGGGGGAGAGGGTACCTCTTTGACAAACCAGCAATGTGTGAATCAAAGAAAATGTTATCGATTAGTGGTTAGCACTGTTGCCTAACAACAGGAAGGAACCTGGCACCATTAACATTAGATGTTTGCATGTTCACCCTAAGTCTGCATGGACATAGTGGGTAAGTGTGTGTCCAAAGATAGGCTAGCGAGCTGTTTAGAGTGTATTCCACGACTTTGCCCTATGTGCACTCTAGGCCCATGTGACGTCAGTAATGGGATAATAGATAAATGGATGCAAATTGATAGACTGACAATCTGAAAACTCTTTCTATCAAATAATGCAGAACAGCATCATGTGTCGCACTGTGTGCGCTGTAAGAACAAAGTTAGCATGTTTTGACAGAGAGGAAGATGTTGCTCACCTTCAGCCAAAGTCTCCATTATAGTCTAGTCAGCAAAATACCTTGATTGACATCAATAGAAACAGAAATGCGAAAGCATCACAACCTGATGTGTAGCAAATTCTGTCAAAACACCTGTTTCCACTCGTTGCTCCACCGTAGCTCAGGTCACATACATGACACATACAGAGAGAGAAGTCGAGCCCAGCGGCCAGCAGCCACACTGAGGTTGGGGCAGGGCAAGAGGGGGCGAGAGGTGTGTGTGTGTGTGAGCTGAGAGAGACAGACACAAGAGAGAGAGTCAGAGAAAAGGGACAAAACAGGCTGTAGGCTGTGATGGGAAAATAAACACCTACAACGACCAACACAGTCGAGCCCTGCGCCTTTTGGTGTGTGTGTGTGTGTGTGTGTGTGTGTGTGTGTGTGTGTGTGTGTGTGTGTGTGTGTGTGGGTGGGGGGGGTTGTTGTGAGGCCAGGACGCAGTCTGCAGACAGCCTTTCTTTTGGAGAAGGAAACATGACAGCCATGATGAATCGACTCATCTGGAGTACAGCTATCTGTTCCAGCGCACATATGTGTGTCTATTCTTTAAAATGACTTTGCTTCTAATTACGCAGCCCATCTCTGCTCCTCCATCATGCCAGATTGATAGGAAGTGTCCGCGGGCAGCGTGAGGCCATCAATAATCTACAGCATGCTGATGTGAACAGTCTTGTCCCCACACCGCTCAGGTGGCCCTGTCAGCAGCACTGATTTATGCTTGAACACGCTGCATGCAACCATGCGTGCACTGACCACACCGAAACCATTTCTTACTTTGACACTCGAAAGTCAGCCGGACTCAGAATATTTGAAAGTGCCTGAGACGTGGACAAACACAAGTATCATCAAACTGTTCTACAATACTGTCAGTCGAGAAGTACATAAATAACTCGAAGAAAAGGGCAGTGGGACACTTGTTCGTGCATTTTCTTCTCGTTTCTGGACCATCAGAGTGTACACACTCACCATGCACTCACACATGTTTGCATATGACAAATGAAAAAATGATGACAGGTCATCAGTTGTTGGAGAAAATAACAACAAAATGAGAAAATAACACTGAGAGGTGCTTGTGTACGCAGTTTTTATGAGTCTGTCTGTACAGACAAAAGGTTTAACCCTCTGCCAACAATGGAAACCTGAGGTCTGCAACCCAGATCTACGCTGACTGATAAGGAGGAAGTAAGGAACGGCACTGGGAGAAAGATGACTCAACACTGAAGAAGAGTAATGCCAACCCAGGGGCGGGAGGAGCCCCCCAGTTTGCTCATAAATGGCTGTGAAACAAAGAGAAACTTTGAGCATTGATGTGAGCTGCTGCAGGCTGCTGGACAGGCACTGCGGGCGCTGCTACCTTGCTCCCCTTGGCCGAGATGAAAAGATACCCTGTTTGATTTCAGCCTCAAGTCGAGTGAATCCTTTATTGAGGAGATTTCTCTCATATCGGTCCATGTCAGGACACTCACATTTACACTTTGGGGCAATTAAAAGTCACTAATTGAGTCTACAGATCTATGTATTTGAGGCGTGGGAGGAGAACATGCAAACCGACCTGGACTTGAACTACGGACCCTCTCGCCGTGAGACGACAATGCTCTTCACTGTTCCACCGTGCTGCAGATAAATGGAATTGAGCCCCATTTTATTTCATCATTTCTGTCTGAGTTTTGGATACTGTTACATACCCACTGTTAAGAAGGAGGACCGACATGGAACGAGGGAGCGATGGTGGGACGCTTCCACGTTTTTCGCCGTCATACGCTGCATGCGAAGTGGTGTAATGTACACAGAGTACTGCATCCATCCCACATCAGTGCTGCACACTCCCATTGCTGCAGTGTTCTATCTTTCTGAATGAGGATCAATGGGGAGGCACTGCCCAGAATGACAATGACCATCACAGGAGCTGCACATCCGCCACTAGAGGGAGATGATGCCTCTCCCATCTTCACTGCAGCATGGGGCCTGGGGAGGACTCCGTGCTGATAACATTTAATGGGTCTGGTGTGAGCCTGCCTGGATATCGTGATGTGGAAGAGGGGCGGGGGTGGGGGGGCAGAGGCAGGGGCAGTTTTACACGTTTCCTCTGGTGGACGTGGCCTCGGCAGCCCAGCTGAGCTGCTGTTTTATCTGTGCCCTGGGGGAGCAACAGGGCCGAGCGTGTTGCATCAGTGGCTGCTGGCTCTGTGCAGCGGGGTGCAGCGATGCAGATGGAGATGGGCAGTATAGGGCCGACACAGGGCATTATTCCTTGTCAAGAGATTTGTCGCTTTTCTGTAACTGTTTTACAGGAACCCCCCCACCCGGCCAGTGTAAATCCCCAGGTGGACTCAGCTTATGGCTGCTGACCAAGACTGTGCACTCATGTGGATCGACTTGCATTAAAGGGGAAAAGGCTGCATGTCGCAACTTCACTGGTTTATATGGAGGGGGGGGGGGGGGGTCTGACACTGCACGGGGCTATTTTCAGAGCTTTAAATTTGGACTGCAGCTTACAACATGAAGATGTGATGAATTAATAATGAAAATGTGTGCATAGGAAGAATTAAGGAAGATTACCATATATCCGGTCAAAACTATCATAGTTACATTTTATAATTCACTTATGACTGGCTTTTGCTTACACTTATCTACTGTGCTGATTCTGTGAGGACAGTTGTGTAACGTGAATGTGATGTTCTTTTGTGTTATTTATGGCTGCTGGTCACAACAGTTTCCCTTTGGGGATAAATAAAGCACTTATCTTAACTGGACTTGCATTTAACCACCTGCTTGTGAGATGACTAGGCTGCCCAGTTTAGAGGTAACCTCGGAACAATCTGACTTTAATAAACCGAGTAGGAACAGTGCTTCATTCACCCATCTTCTCCTGCTCCTATAGGGCCAAGGCAGAGAATACACCCCGACAGGTCTCTCACATACACACCTAGGGGCCATATTAAAGTCATCCAATTCAGATTCAATGCGTTTTGGACTGTGGGAGGAAACCAGAGGGGTGGCATGCAAACTGGCTGCTGGTTTGACTGGGATTTGAACCATCTTGTGGTGCTTTATTCTATATTATTAAGCTTGATTCACTGATCTAATGTGTCGCCCTGGTAAAAAAACGCTTAATGAATCAGACTGATGTCTATCTGAGGAAACACAAATTCATGAAGACTGATGAAAAGTACATTCATATTCTCAGGCGTAGGCACAGCAGTGTTGCTTCATATCATTACATAAAAGGAAAACTAATGGAGCATTTAAGGTGAGTGTGAAACAGCTCCATCGTTCGGACATTACCACTGACTGAGGGGCTTGAGAAATGATGCCGTGGACTGAATGAAAGTGACTGCGCATGGCTCCCATCCGCTCCATCTCCGTAATTAACTGTGAACATCATCAGTCAGCGCTTGAACGAAAGTGTGCCGCGGCCGTGAGGAAAAGACAGGACGCAGAAGAGAAGACGTCATGTAAATTCAGTTTTTAATCAACATTTGAAAACAAATTGGACAAATGAAAGACTTTTTGCTTTTTATAAACTAGATGCGTTTTTTTTTTTTTAGGTTTTAAATCATTTAAGAAATCACATTTTTTTTTCTCCAGAGAGCGAAAAACAGAAGAAATTAAATGACAGTGACGCCGAGAAAGCAGGTTTCAGAAAGTAAGGAGTAACATCTCGCAAAGTGTTTAATCGCCGACACGACCTCTCCACAGCGCCGTCTCAGGATGAAGAACGAAAGCAGTCTTAAGCCCGTACAGTGTGAACGTGTGGTCCTCAGAGAATCAAGGGCAGAAGATGAGGGAGATGAGAGAGAGAAGCAGATTATTCTCTAGGTACAAACACCTGGTTTCTAACACCCCGACGACTACTTCCTAATCTTTAGTGACAATCCTGATATACAGCAACGAAATAGCAAAAACCAGGGAGCTGACCGCTAAAACGTGAAATGATCTCAGTTTAATTCGTTTCACGAGTTATAGCAGAGTTGAGTTTAGTTGGGTGATGGGTTAGTGGGTCAGTGACCAGTGGATCCGTGTCTGGAAGTGACTGGGGGCCGAGTGTCGATGTGACAGACAGAGAGAGAGAGAGAGAGAGGGTGGTGAGGGTTTGGTTTCGCTCTGCAGTCAAACATGAATCCAGGGAATTAGTTACGTGTTTATTTGGTCTTGTCAAGGAAAGGTGAGACGCTGCACAAATCATAAGACAACCAGGTCCAACCCATCTTACATCCCCCCCATCTGCTGGGAAACAAACAGAAAATAAAAACCGGAGATGAAAGGCTGAGCCGACAGACTGTTGATCGATGGGGCCGGGCCGAATTTCTTCCTGGAGCAAATTGACAAGTAATAACATTAAGGCTTTTTGGTACGGGGACAGATATTCTTCCCAGCGTCCTTGTGTTTATTTCCTTGTGAATTACACCAGTCGTGTACCGCTGACAACACCGTCATGCACAAAAAATTTGGACGTGGGGGAAGAAAAAAAAACGTTAGAGAAAATACAAAAAGAGAGCAAAGAAAATAAAAATGATGTTTCCTGCGGTCGACGTTACGCAGCCAGGAGGACACGGTGATATTACAGCTCAAATCAGTGAAGCTACACACAGTATTGTAACAATTAACAGTTAACATTCAGATAGAGACAGATTCTGACACTCGTCCTGAGGGGGGGCAGTAGTCTGATGAGAATGAAGGGACGTGGAGAAATGATCCGAGTCCAACTCAGGTAAGGTGGAAGAAGGAAAAAGAACTGAATAAAACAACGACTCTCCTCTGCCCTCTGACCACGGGGGCCAAAGCTGGAGTGGCTGTTACAGCTACCGCGCCGGCACCAGACGGTGGAGCTGCAGTGCCCTCGCTTTGCTCTCCACCTCTGCTCACATCTCGCTCTCACCTAGCTGACTCCAGCCGCCTCCGCCCCTCCTCCCAGCCAGGATGCTCTGGCCACTCCCCTACTGCAACTCCGTCCTAATGTACTTAAAACAGGCTACCTCCATTTAAATACAAACGTTTAACTGTGGCACCCCCCTCCCACCCAAAATAACATCCCAGTCTCACAAAGTATAAAAACGTTTTTTTTGTCGTTGTTGTTCTTCTTACCCCGCCCTGGACCCTTTTAATACACACATTTCGCAAAAATCTTTTGACTTGTCCACAAGGTACAACCTGTGACAACCCAAACCTGACCCCCTCCCTCCCACTTCCTCTCCCCCACCACCTCCTCCTCCCTCTCCTAACATTGGTACTAGTCTGCTGGACATTTCATGTGGATCTTAAATGGCACGCTGGACTTCACCATTTGACCAAATTATAATTCCAAGATCGACCTGAAATGCATCGGTTTGAGGGCTGATTTTAGAAATGGGCTGCACGCATCCCCCCCTCCCCTTCCCTCCCCTCCCTCCCCAGCCCACCCCCCTCCCTCCCTCCCACACCCCAGTTTCTCTTCATGCCTGCTCTACCAGAAGTCCCGGCGGTGGTAAGCGTCTGGATCGCAGTATTTGGTCACCACCACCCTGTTGGCGAACTTCCTTCCCGTCAGACCCTGCATGGCCTTCTGGGAGTCGAAGACTGACGTGAACTCCACAAAGATCTGCGGCAGAGAAAGTCGAGAGTTTACAAACCATGTCCTATCCCACGTTCACACCACTTGACATTTCTGTGTGTGACCGCTCCCACCTTGCCAGTTCCCGGCACCTCCAGGCCATCCACGGGTCGAGGGATCTCGATGCTCTTCACTTGGCCGTACTTGCTGCACTCGTCCCTGACGTCCTCCACGATCTCCTCGTATTCTTCATCGTCCAGCAGCTCCTCGGGGGCCACCATGTTCATCAGACACAGCACCTCGGTGGGCAGGCCGCCCATCTGAGTGACCGAGCTGTTCAGACCCGGCACCTGCAGTGTCACTGGGGTCTGGTTTATACTTGTCTGGAGGGGAAGACAGAGAGGTCAGAGCGATTACTAAACTGGCATTTACTGATTACAGAATCTACTACTGATTCTGCCCTTTTCCTAGAAGTCTCTGAAAAACCATGTAAGCCACCACCTGAGTTTCATAGTCAGAACTGCAGCATTTTGCAGTTATCTCAGGTTTAATCAGTGGAAACTGTTAAAAGCGTGCGCTTGTTACCAGTGTGTCTTGGACACTTTATTTGGAGTGGATCTTTATTCGCTGGAGCAACTCTAAAAGAGCATCCAGCCTCCCACCACCCTGCTGTCACCCGTCCAGCGTTTGGACACTTACCAGAGTGGCGTTCTTGGATCCCACACTGGCCCTCTGCACCAGGAGCTTCTTGTCTCCCAACTGCATGCCATTCAGCCCAGCGATGGCCTGTAATGAGGTTTAAATAACGAGGGGGGGTTGGGGGGGGGGGGCAGGGAGAGGATCTGTTTAGGAAGGTGTGGTCATCTCTAAGTGAGGAAATAATGAGCCAGTGTCCAGAAGTGTCCGGCACAACACATCGTCGTTCTTGCTGCACTGGTTACCTGGTCGTTCAGGTTGACATCCACATATTCACAGAAGGCGTAGCCTTTAGATAAGCCTGTAGCACTGTCCTTCACCAGGTTGAAGGCCTTCAGAGGGCCAAATGACGTCAGCAACTCCTTCACCTGATACACAGACAGACAGACAGACACACACACACACAGACACACACACAGACACATAATGTCAAAGCAGCTAATCACCACTCCATTTGTATTCAATAAAAACAGAAATTAATCAAGGAGGTTTATTTTGGGGCATTATGTAATAAGATAGCTGGAGAGAAATGAAGGACCTCCACTCTGGGTCCTCAAACAAAGACATTTCAATACAGACATCAATGGGGGTGGACTCCATTTTGGAGCGGGCCTCAAGTGGCCGTTTAAGGAACTACAGCTTCTGGCGCCTTCTATATGAGCTTTAATTTTCAGGTTGCTGCTCAGGCAGAGTGCCGGTGTGGTGTGTTACGGCTCAGTTTGAGAGCAGAAGCGTCTGGTGCAGAAACACAGACCTGGTCGTCGTTCAGGTAGTTGGGCAATCCACCAATGAAGAGTTTGTGAGCCGAGTCGGGTACCACCGTGGACACCACACCTCCAGGAGACACAAAAAACAGAGAGACATAAAGCCGTGCAGCACAGGGAGCCACGTTCTGTATAGAATGAACTACTAATGGAATATGAATTCTGCCACAAGTATTTAGAGTTTAAAAACCATTAATTGGCTGTGTACCAGGCACATAGACACTGGGATTCTCGCTCATGCCAGGCAGGGGCTGGTAATCGTGGGGGCGGCGGATCTTGAGGCTCTGGCCTTGAAAGATGATTCCATCAAAGGCCATAGCCTGTGTTGTTTCATCCACTGAACGGAACTACACACAAACACAATCATGAGTGATCTGCTTTTGGGACTGGCGTCTTACCAGCACTGCTCCTCAGACATGGCGACATATACCGAACCCTGGGGAGAAGCTGTTAGTGAGTGTAAAGTCACCTCAAGGAAGGCAAAGTTCTTATCCTGGTTGATCTGTACTGCAAGCACAGGGTTCCCAGGGGCCTGAGTGAGACCACCCAGACGCATCTGGGCATTGAAGAAGTCCATCATGGACTCCTGCACAGAACAGAGACCAGGGCGGGGTTAGAAAAACACAAAGACGGAATAATCACAACCGAGTTAAATGCGGTGGTGTCCCTCACCTCTGTGATACCGAACGGGATGTTGCCGACGTAGAGGCGGCGAGCCTGTCGGGTCATCTGGCTGCCCACCACAGGTACGGGGGTGGGAGTGACAGCCAGGCCATCTGGAGTCATGGTCGGCAGGAGGGCTGTGGCTGGAATCTGGCCTGCAGCTGGAGACGAGGAGGACACGGCCTGATTAGGTTGTGCATTATTTATCCTTACGTAAGCAAACTGAAGCTTGATACACGCATTAGTGATGTGTTGCTGTCAAGTAAATACACTTCCCACTGTGGAAAATAAGTGTATTAACAATTTATGATGATCTGATGTTACCTTGCATGGCTTTGTACTGCATGGGAGTGATGTGTTCGAAGCCAGGTGGCGGCACATCCCAGTACTTCTTCACCTTCTTCTTCTTCTCACGGTGTGGAGAGCGACTGTTGGAGGAGGAGAGGCCCGGTGAAATCAGGAGACCACAGACACCCTACCATAACTTCACTAACATAGCTGTGATCCACTAGATCAAAAGAGATGGCTCGTGGCTTTAAAAATCTAGCATCATTAAGGGGGGGATTTCATTCAGTCATCTATTCAAACGTGATTAAATTTGAGAACATACTGGTAGGGGGGATAAAAGGGGACAGGATAACCCTACCCAGCCAGACATTTACACAATTAGGCAACAGGACACAGAATCAGAGGCAGGTCATTACATTGCAGTTGTTGCGATAATGCACAAAACCAGCTTTGTGTTAGTTTGCTGTATTACCTTCCAGCATTGTCCTGGGGATAGCTGGATGGTGAGCTGAAATGACATTGGAAGGGTTTCACATTTCTCTCAAATCAACCATGACATTTTCACTTGACAGAATCACTTCCTGAATTTCTTTGACCACCACCACCACCATGTAGAACAGATTTCCAGCCATCCTGCAGATTTGCATTACAAAAAGCACAAAATCCTTACACATTGGGATGACTATCCGGTAAGCCTAACAGCGGACTTGCAATAACATTTTGGGACTATTAATATTGCCTAGAGGAAATCCTCAACGGCACTCAGCAGCTGCAGGGGGGGGGGGGGGGGGGGGGGGGGGGGTTGATGGATTAATTTTACAGCTTCCATGGGTTCACATAGAGTAACCACCCACAACTTGTTGAAATTCCATCCAGAGAGATGGAAAGCTTCAAACTGTTACAACCACAATCTAAACATTTGACTATCAACGTCGGGTGTACTGGGTTTTGCAAAGATAGCATCCTGCGGACACTTGTAATCTAGTCTGAAAAGAAGCGCAGGTGATCTGTGTCCAGACGGGGAGACGGTTCCCCTGACAACAGTCAGGCTTCGTGAGTGATTATCAGTTGTGTACTGGGAACAACTTGACCCAGTATGAAAATCTGAAGCCTGAAGAGATCCTATCATACACTCTGTATGAGAGAATCACACGTACACAGGGCGGCTTCATTTAAGTCAAAGAGATCTGATGTTAGGCGACACCGAGGCATCTAAAATGACAAAGCAATTCTTCAGAGAGGAGATCTATAAATAACTGCCTGTGATGATCACCGATTCTTGAGCGGATATTCTGACAAAAATAGAGGGAAATGTATAATTTAGTCTCCATACTGTGTGTGAAATGATCAAGATGGTTGAGGCAGCTGTTGCTTTGTGTGTAGTCAAAAGTTTGTCCCAGGCGCCTGAGGCAAAATTACCACAATGTCATTAGCACCTGTGACAGAGGGCTCAGGGACCGGGATCATAAAAATAACACCATCCAAAATAGATGAGATGAAACTCAGCTCGATGCTGAGAATCTACTACAATTCATATGAAAAGTCATTTTGTAAGATAGCGACGCGGCCAATTTTCAAGCCACTTATGCGCTGGTACACTTTCCGTAGCCTGATGACCAGCAAATCACCTGTCAAAATTGGTGCACTTCCTCTTTTGACCAGAACGTGATGAGCTGGTGTTACAGTGCTGGGATTACTCCATGACATTTTAAGAGCATCACTAGAGCAGGCTTAATGGGAGGGTTTTTTTTTTCCCCTTTTCTTTTTTTTTTTTTCCTAAAGACAAAATCACTGCAAATGGATAACATTTCAAAGCAACAGATGTAAAATCCTGGTGCATTTTCTTTAGTTTGGAGTGTGCAGCCAACTAAAATACAGAAGTTGACGTGTTAAATGTAAATTTGGCGAAAGTGCATGTGACACCTAACTTGAAAAAGTGTGTGCATGACAATGTGACTATCATTTTCTCTGTTAGCAGTAGTCGTTGTAGCATATATTTGTATTGTAATTCTATTCCAACTAGTGGTTATTAGATGCAATACAAACAGGAGTCTTCAGTCATCTAGGAGAAAGCCTCCATGTGTGGATATTATTTGACGGTGGGATACCATTTTATCCGGCTTGGTCCCGGTTGTGGTGCACAATAGGTACAAACCTGCGTCTGTGTCTGCGCTCCTTACTGTCCCCTCGGCGGTCCCGGCTGCGTCTGTCCCTGTCTCTGCTCCTCCTTTTCCTCTCTCTGCTGCGGCTGCGGGAGGAGGACCGGCGGTGGTGGCGGTTCTCTTTGTCCCTTTCAGCTGCAGGAAGAGATAGATTGGATTTATTCACTCACAAAAAACAACAATAATATGAAATCAAACCACCTGTGCAGGCTGCACGGCCTGCCCTCACCCCAAGTGCAGGGGGATGAGGGATGTGAACGGATATGCCAAGCCGAAAAATCTGTCACGTAATTATAGCATGATTTCTGTTATTTAACACTGCTGCGCTACTCTGCAATATTTAACACAAGTATGAGTACTTTCACCGTTTCTTGTCATGCTCTTTTTGCCAAAGCATCAAAATCTTGCACCAATGGACATTGAAACGAGGTAAATTATAATAAAGGAAAGCTTAGTCTCTCTAAGTCTATGCAGAGACACAACTATGGAAGACATAGATGATATAGATACAAACTCCATTGATGAATTAAGGAGGTTCCCTCGTGGAAACGTCAGAGTACTAGGTTAAGTAACTGGCCGTGTGTTGTGAATTTTTAAATAAGATCAGCTTTTAGATTAATAGTGTGCAAAGCGACAGGGGAGAAAGGACGCCTCCAGCTAATAAGGCACAATTAAGATGCAATTTGCATATCTGCATTTTTACAGTTTAAGAAACTCGCAAACGATCGATGTCCAGAACTTGATCGATACTGCGAGCGTTCATGTGAATCGTGTGATAAAAATGTCTTAAGGGCTGGATGCAAAGCAGTTTAGAGTAATAATAAGTGATTTTCTAGTGGAGATGTTTAGTGAACGCAGCAGCTGCTGGGGTTAGCTGCCCGTGTCATTCCGTCAGCTGGTACAAACAATTACTTCGACCATCTCTGCATATAAGAAGGATTGCAGATAGTACAGTATGTGCATTTCGATGCAATTATTTGTTTTTGGCAATTTTTCCATTCCCGATTAGCCCGACGGGTTGAACCGACGGCCACACGGTGAGCTAACGTAATAGCTTACAATGCTCCAGTAAATAGACACATCCCTGGCGGCTAAAGGCTAGCAGCGCTTGCAATCAATAGCGCCGCGGCGATTTTCACGCCGATAATGAGCAAGAAGTGGGTTTACCTTGTTTGTTTTCGGAGAGCTGCCTTTCAAATTCGTCGAAGTCCGACATCTCTGTCGATCGCAGGCTAGTACAGGTTCAGAGACTGCGTTGTTCAATAGGCGGAGGCTAGCAGTGAAGCTAGCGACTGAGAGCACAACACTTTTATTAAAGCAGCGCCTCGATGCCGCGAGAGCTCAAGTAATTATGCTCAACCCCACGATAAAAAACACAACAATGAGACCTACAGTGGATTAACGAGAGCGCAGGTCGCCGGTTTGTGGTTCATCCACAGAGTTAAATAGACGAAATGACTGAGAGGAGAAAACGTGTTCGCATGGGTTAGCAGCTAGCGATTAGCTTATAGCAAAGTCCAGGAGAAAAGGCCCCGACGCTGCTGGAGCCTCGCTAGCTTGAAGAGAAACCAAAGCCCAATGAATGAGACCTTTTTCTCAAAGCCCGATAGAAATCCCGCGCGGTCACCGGCCCGTAAGGCGCAGGTGTTTGACTTTAAAAGCCAAACGTGCGCGAGTTTGAACGTTTTAAGCCAAGCGAAAACAATAAAGATTTCGGTATGCCCGCTTTTTTGCTCCGTCTCCCTGGTACCCCGTGACACCGGAAGTTGATGGACGACAGGTTTCCGGTGAGAGAGTCTGTAGGAGCACATTTGAGGGTCACTGTGAAGTTTATGTGCTGTTGCGTCTGCTCGTCCCCTTATGCTCTTTTTTCCCTTCTCTTTTCTTTTGTCCAATGATTCTTTGAAGCGTGTGTTGTTCATTGTGGGAGCAGCCTATATGGTTTCCAGAGCTCAAACATATATGAGAGGCTCAAAGTAGAGCTGCTGCCCCTCCACATAGTGAGAGATAGATTGATATAGATTGATATGTCCATTTTCTTACAATGCACGGTTCTGCTGGTGTCTAACTCTAGTGCTCATATGATAAAGACAGGGAATACAGTCTGGACAGGACGCCAGTCCATTGCAGGACTCACACATCATTCATTCTCTCACTCACACCTTGGGGCAGTTTAGGGTCTTCAATTGACCTTAATATTTATGTTTTTGGAGTGTGGGATGAAACTGGAGTATCAGGAGAAAACCCATGTATGTGAAGACAGAGGAGAACACAGGAATGGCCAATTCAAGTTCCAGCATACAAAACTATATATATTAGAGGTGTTAAAAAACATATCCATGAGCATAGCAGGTTGTTGAGTCCAAGGAGTCTTTAACACTTTAGCACAAATTTCAAGTGATCTATCAAGATAAGATAACATTAACCGCAGTTCTGTCTATGTGTTAAGGTGTTCAGTGTAGAGACATACACATCAAATTCATTAATAAAATAGAAGCTGCCGTCATAGTATAACTTATCATGTAGTGCAAGTGTAGAAGCAGCAGCAGTAGTGGTTGTGATGAAGTCTTGAATTGAGACATTATTTATCTAAAAAAAAAAAAATCTTCTCTTGGTTTGCAAGTGTTCTTTGAAGGTCATCTGTCCTCCTCCACTACCCTGCCTGCTGTGTCCTGTGCCTTCGCCCTGCCCCCACCTCTACAACCCACTGAGGAGTTGTACAGTGCGATGGCACAGGAGACAAAGGAATTTTTCAATGTGTTGGTGTTGCTCCTTGGAAGCAGCAACCCGTTGCTGAACAAACTTCTCTGGTTGCTGATGACAGTGTGCAGAGGATGGCAGTCATTGTCCAGGAGGGCCAGCTGAGGTGGTTTGGGTTTCTAGACAGGATGCCTCCCATATGCCACGATCATGATAATCTCATTATTTTGGTCACAACTCGTCATTGGAACATAGACAGACAAGTGAATCTTCACCGCCACAGACGGCATAGCTTCAACATCACTATGGAAACTACCCATGTCTGCCTACAAGAGATGCTTAAACTCCTCTTGGGACAGGAACTCTTCCTCAAACTGGGATGGTTAATTATTTTCAGATATTTCATGTAAAATAAAGTATGCTCAGACTGAGATCACATTGTCTTTTACTTGAAAGATCATTTACTGCACAATTTTAATGCCTTTCCTGATTCTTTAAGGAATAACAATCCTTTTGCACATAAGGTTAAATATACACACAGTTCTCCTAAAACAGGTTCAAATGCACTACAAATATCACTTAAAGTTCCCAATCGTAGACATGTGCTTCAGTTAGTGCTGATGTCAACTTTTACTTATTAATAAAACATTTCTGTAAGAATTCAATGGTATAATCATATCTCACAATAGATTTTCTTAATTGTTTCAGCTCAAACAAATTTCCGATCAATATAAATACAACAAGTAAATAATACAGATTACTGTCTTTTTAAACGAAGCACCCTGGTGTGATTATCCAACGTCTGATTGGCAGTTTAACTCAGACTACTTTTTAACCACAGACAATCAGACAGTGAATATGGCACAATCTGAACAGCTTTCCTACCTTTTGTACCTATGTCCATTTAGTTTCAGGGGAAGGTTTTTCTTGAGATAAAATATTTAGCGGAGACTCACTATATTCCAATGCAACCTTATCTGTTTTATAGGATATATCTCATCATTTGACCATATACTGGTATACCAGACATTGTAATACAATATAATATTCATGTCTGCGAATGTGTTCACAAGCTAATTGCTTTTGCTTACATTTAAAATTGTAAAATTGTTTCTGATTAATGTCAACAATTTTTCCAGACAACCCAAGAGTTAGAACATGTTACACAAAGCTAGAATAGCAAATACACTACTGCACCTACAAAAAGTGTTATTGTCACCAAAGCATTACACGTGTCTCAGTACCAGAGCATCAAAAGTGACATTTACTGCATTGTAGTGCAGATAAAATAAGATTGGTGCAACGTGCTGTGGAACAACTTGGAACAAAGTGTCTTTAAATGTGTTCTTATCATGAATCAAATACATACAATATGGCAATCATGTTTGTTTCTATCTTTGATTTTAAACAAAGAATAATTGGCTCATTTTGCAACTGTATTACTGTTGAGATGTATTTGTGGAATACAAAGCACAACAAGTCTTTACAGTAGACTTTTCTCCTTCCTTTTAAGGTGGTATGGAAAGGAGAAGACAACAAAAAACACCCAATAACCACCCGACCCTATAATTCTAACTAAGTGGGTGTTCAGAGATTGAAAGAGACCCAAACTATTGCATGTCTCATACAAAAAAATTGCACTAACTGAATTAAGGGATTTGTGAAGTTAAGTATAAATTAAGTATAATTATAACATTAAATGTGCTAAAACAAAGAAACACTGCAAAATAAACAAAAGACTGCTCCTGAAATGTCTGGCACAGTTCTAGAAAATCTATGGATGGCAGCACAATCTTAACATAAACAAATAAGATTGAAAACTACCAGTTGTTGAGGATTGTGACAGATTAGCACATAAAATGAAGTCACAATTGCTATGTTTTTACATCATGCCAAAAGATGACATGAACTAGATGATCAGTTACTGAACGACTGGCATCAATCAGATCTAGTTTATCTAGAAATAAAAAAGGCTGTGTGACTATAAAACTCAGGGCTAGATCAATATCAATCTTTAGTGTTTGTGAATAATTTCAGGACAGCAGAAGCTCAATCCTTTAAACGGTCCCAGATGTACACATTCCTGTTCACAAAATCAGACTTTCAAGGACACACTATCTTCCCTTTCTGGCTGCAGCAGGCACTCCAACATCCTTAAAATTACCTGAAGGAGGGTGAGGATTTGTCAGAAACGGACCTTCCTATGCAACATTTTAATAAAAAAAATGTGAAAACTTTCATGGGGGATCTTTTCTTCACAGCTTACACTGTCGCATCCAGAAAGATAACAAGATAATTCCTCTTTTAACAGGACGCCGCTGTTGTCTCAGCCTCCCTGCCCTCAGTGTCTGAACCTGTAGGAGATAGGCAGGAGCAGGTTGTTCTTCTTCAGGGCCTGCACCCTGCTGAGTGTCTCATCGTCCAGAGCAGTGTAGCAGCGCCGGGCGTAGTCTAGCAGTTTCTCCTTGGACGGATCGAATTCGCCCACCTCGGCCACCTTCTCTGGGGCAACCAGTAGCAGCTCAGCTATAGGTGTTGTGGAGGCCACTGTGTTGCGGTCCACACCGTGGATTTGGAAAGCTTTGGACATGTTCTTCAGACGCTGATATGTGAGCAGGATCTTCTTGTAGCGAAACAGCACTCCAGCAGCATCTTTCACTGAGGAAGAGAAAGTACAAGACCGTTGGGTATAGCAGTCTCTTAACAGTCTTAATAGTGGTAAATTAATAATACTAAAACGTTGCTTCCGGATTTGCCTACCTCTCTGCCGCTCTCGTGGGACACGGAATAACCTCCTTCTTTTTAGTTGCTGCCGGTTGTTGTTAATAGTGTCTGACATTACATCTTCCCCTGATATCATTTCCTCCTCCTCCAAGTAACCGTCCTGCTCCAAGTACTCATCAGATTCTCCCAACATGGACAGCGAATCTGAGCAGATTGGAAAGAAATATCTTAGGCAAAAAAAAAAACCAACATAATTTTTATTCGATCAAGAGTTGTGATATTTGTATTACCTGCACCCACGTTGCCATGTCCACTCATTTCATTCATGGTTGACCGTGAAGCACAATTGTTGGCGCTGTTGCTGCCACTGGCTGTGGTACTGGAAGAGCTGTGGCTATGGCCTTGCAAGAGGCTCTGGGACTGGCTAGAGTTGAACAAAGCGTTTATAGAGGCAAGCTGATTGGTTAGCGGACTGGAGACATGATTTTTGGAAGGCACCATAGTTGGAGGACAAGCCCTTCGTTGGATAAATGGACGTGACGTGAAATGCTGTGAATCTGTCTTCTGTTGCTCTATGAAGAGAAGGAAGACACAAAATGTATGAATTAGTGATCAAAGAGGAAATACACATACTATTTTATAAGCAGGCTACATTTAGACATTGCATTTAGCACTGATATTTTTTGTTCATAAGCAGTCCAAGTGCATATATTTTACCTGTGGGGCGGTCATCCTCTCTTCTTGCCCTCCAGTTGAATCTTCTAGATTCATAACCTACACAACAGACAAATGGCAACAGATAAGAATTCACTTCTCATCCCTCTTCACTCTCTACTTTTATTCTACTTCAATTCTTATCTGACAGGTTGTCATCTCACACCTGTACCCCGTCCTCACCATTACTGTATTGGCTCTGGTTCTGCTCCTGTCCCTGGCTCTTTGTAGAAAAGATAAAGCGGTCCAGCTGGCAACGAAGAAAGTCCCTCTCCTCTTCCAAGTCCTCAATTCTTTTCTGCAGCCAAGAGTTTTTCTCCAGAGAAATCTGCAGCTGAGTCCGCAGGTTGGTAATCACCATGTATGAGTTGTTGACAGGGGACGGGCCGGCAGATGCAGGTGACTCTGAATTGGATAAACAGCATAGTTTTGGAAAAAAAACAATATACTTCCTATCAATAAATTTTATGTACAAAAGAAAAAGTAAAAAACTGATTAACAGAATTCACCATCAAAGGTCTGATCACTCTGGTTGAAAAATCCCTGCTGCTCAAAGTTGTTCTCTTCATATGGGATGGCAATCTCATATGCATCCTCATTTTTAGGAGCTGACCGGGAGAAAGTAGGTGGAGTATTAATCATGACACCTGGCATCAGGTTAGAAAAACATACTGACTTGTAGCCTTACTCTGTAGGTGGAGTGTGCCTCCATGGCTCTTGGATGTGGAGGCAGCATCAGTCCTGTTTCCGTCCTCCATCTCATTACAGCAGACAACATAGAGAACATTTGATCAGTTTAAAGTTGAAAATAAATGTCAAGGGGGTGTGCCGTCTGCACAGTACATTTCTACACTAATACGCTGCACAAATGACTCGCAGGAGTAGACTGATTATTGGTAATATGACGGAATTTTATTATGTGCCACTAATGCAGGTTTAAACTGAGACTGCAAAACTTGTTGTGCTACTCGGATGTAAGTTTGTAGCGGCCTGACAACATGCTCACATTAGCTCGGACACTCCGTTAGCCTGACACAACGTTAGCACGAATTTAGCTGCGAATATAAAATTACAATTCCATCATTTCTGGACACCTCAGTGTTTCTTGCCGTCATTCACACATGACTAACCTCTCCATTCTACTTGTATATATTGTGCAGAAATTGGTACGTACCACTTTACGTTTGTAATAACTTAATCGTGCACATGTAATAAGATGTTATTACTCTGTCATATCCCCATTCACCAGTTCGACTGCTAGCTAACAAGCTAACAATAACAATTATCGCTCTTTTATTTTTTCAGCGTGTGCTTCATTTCCGGTTACGTCATCGACGTCACTTCCGCACGTAGTAAAATTGACGTCTTTTAAGTGACACAAAATTGGCACGTTGGTCTGTTTTTAAGTTGAAGACGGTGTTCATAGTGGGATTTCTCACAGATATATATGTATAAAATTATTACGGCTGTTACATAGTGTCTGGTTTAATAATCCTGCTTCAGAAACTCAATGTTTTCATTGATATACACATAATTGCGTGTAAAGAATGCAAAGAATTCTCAAATGACAAGGAGAGAAATTGTCCTCCACCATAATTTTCTTCACTTGGCTGTGCTCTCAGTCAGTGCTTCAGGAAAACTGAGGGACAGGTAGAACAGGTGACGAGGTGTCAGGTTTCAGGTTTCAGCGCTCACTGCTGCCTGTCTACAGCATATCAGCGATCCCGAGAGACCCGAAACGCGTTACATCCTCTAAACAATTTGTTGTTAGGATAAACTCAATACTCAGAAAGCTGGTGACTTAATTTCACGGTAAGTCAATGGTGTGTTGTTTATTCCCTCTCCAAAGAATGATAATGTTGTATTTGTTGCTGTGCTCTGCTATTCGTGTGTCTACAGTCTGGAGTGTAAACAGGTGTGGCACCTGTTTTGACTTTATGTGCACAGTCAGACTGTAAAACTCCTGGGAAAATAGAGTTCATATGGAAATGTTTGACTAAAATGAAACCTAATTCTTGTATGTTTTAATACATAGACGCCACACTTTTTAATCAAAGCAATATGACAAATTATCATTGCAGGAGTAAGACAAAGTACATCGAGTGACCTAAAACTTTATGTTTAGGTTTAGGTTTCAAATTAGGGAAGTCTTTTGGTCAGCAGCACTGTGCTTTCAACCCAGGCCAGATGTGGCCTGTCCAGGTTGCATTTCCGCCTTTGCCTCATGTTCACTGGGGATAAGCACCAGCAGACCCCCCGGTTGTCTCTCTACGGTGGAGTCAGAAGTTTGTAGATATGAGGAAGTCACATTTCACTACACCCTCCCCTCTCCTCTCCCCAGCGCAGCCATGGCGCCCAAATACGACGGCCTGTCTCACTGCAAGCTGGCTCTGGTGTTTGCTGTGCTGATGGACCTGCTGGGTGTGACCTCCCTGCTGCTGGGGGTCTTCGCCCCACTGGAGATCAAAGGCAGAGACTTTGGGGATCTGCTGGTGTATTCGGGAGCACTGCTGGTGCTCTTCTCGCTGGGCGGCTGGGTCATGTGGTACAGTGGCAACATCGAGGGTCTGACATCCAGGAAAGAGTTGGGGGGAGCGATGGTTGGAGCTGTGGATCGACTTGCCCGCTCTCTGAGTCGCAGGATACGGATGCCAAGAACTCACAGCAGCCCAACATAGGCCCATGGACTCCTAAGAAACACACGTCTAACTGACTCTGACTTTTGTTGCATCAGCAGCTGCCAAGGCAGCAGGCCAAACTGTCTGAGGCGAAGGAGTGTCACCAGTGGTTGACTAACTCTTCGCAACCACCTCTGTTGTGAAACTGGCAAACATAATATTCCCACAAAGATAAGATTGTTCTGTTAGACTGGGAAAAACTGATGTAATTTAGACTGCAATAAATGTAAGATTAAAAATTCTACTGTATCATTTTGTCAGTTCAGTGGAATTATTCAATTAAAGGTTGAGGTGGGTGTCACAGAAAACCACACAAACAGCAAGTTAACTGCATATTTTTATTGACGTGTTTGCACATGGTTGAGTCAGAGCAAATACAAGTTTCTTCTTCCCAAGAAGGATAAGGCGCAGCAGTAACATCAACCTGTGCACACACATTTGTAAGTGCACATAAATACTGCATAGGACACTTTAAAGAATGGCTCTCCCTTATTTTACAAAAGACACTGAAATCAAAGTAAAACATAAATTCTGACATTAAGCCACATTGAGAAAATAACTGATTCATAAAATAAATTATTTGTAAGGACTGACGAGTACTGACAGATTTCATTCAGATGACAGAAAAAAACATTTTAAAATGTGCAGTTATTTATAATGGCACCACATTTGATGTGGTGGAATTAAAAATGAAAATAAATTCAAGGAGAAATACACACACACCCATTCACATCTCCAGTCTGAGTGCACCACAGGGAGATAGGTGTCTTGATTGTCTCTGCAATGATGTTTCCAGTTCACTGTTAACTATAATGTGTACACAAGAGCTGCAGCTGAGAAGCACCTTCTAATCAAAAGATTTGGGATAGAAGAACATGATAATAGAAACTTGACAGTTCAACAATGAATACATTGACAGGGGAAATGGTATCGCTGTATGTCGGGGAAACTGAATGTATTGTCAGTGCAAAAGAATTTCACTAAAACAACAAGACAGGAAAATTACACCCCGGCTCAACAGAAATGATATGAAATCTGACGCAGACAGACAGTAAGGCATCACTATCCTTTAGGATGATCCAGTCAAAGACAGACAGAAGTACAACATGAATGAGGTAAACTAGGACAAAACAGTATCCATTAAGTTGTCAGAGGATACGTTTGTTGCTACAGTACCACACTGAGACATGGGCTCATTCAGTTGCATGAAATCATACATTCCTGTGTTGTCTCAAGCCGTGCTGGTGTACAGTATGTCTGCTCCATGTTCATCTGCTTTCCAGGAGGCCAAAGCCAGGAGCCGATCGGTGTCAGAGGGCAGGGCTGGGCACAGATGGGGTGGCACTCTGCCAGATGATCATGTGACTGCGTTCAGACCTCTGAGGCGAAGCCTGGGACGTCTCGCTTGATCCCTCACCTGCATCGTCCCCTGAAAGGGTTGATGGCTCACTTAATAAACCTAGCTCTGACCAAAGTGCAAACTTGGGCAAGGCTGAGCCGACACAGACAGTTTTGATATCGCAGCAGTGCTGTTTTCCTTCAACTCACCGATGCGGAAGTTGATGTAGCCCTCTCCTCCGCTGAGGATGAGCTGAGAGGTAGTGACGGTGCTGCTGCCTGGAGAGGTGATCAAACAACCTGTGACACAAAGACAATCAGTCACCGATAGGCAACGTCTTGCCAGAAGAAGAAGAAGAAGAGGAGGGGAAAGACTACTACTGTTCTGACAAATGACATTACAGGTTAGAAAGTCAGATTTCTGGTTCCCCTCACTACTCACTCTCTCCTACTCCAGTCCTTTTCCCAGTTACCAACAATACCAGTTGCTACCTGGCTGGACATATGATTTCTTTTCGTTCAGCCTGCACTACAAATGGGCTGTGGAGAAATATTGACGGTTATCAAGAACATTTTTATATGTCGTTCTTACTTGGTGCAGCGATGATGAACCGAACAGCTTGTCGATGTCCATGGTAACACAGCTGAGCTGATGCCGTGGAACAGTATGGGATAGAAATGGCCTCCGATGCTGTAAACAGGATTTCAGATAGTGATATTAGACAGAGCCACTTCTGACAACATGCATTTTGAAGGACTTGTGGTTTCACTCTTACTAAACTTACTGATAGACAATGGGATGGAGAAGAGGGCACCACCTCCGGTGCCCACCCACAGACGGCCAGAGATGACAGCGAGAGATGAAATTTGGAGAGGCGAGAGTGTCAAGAAGGCTTGGCCTGCAGAGGGAGACAAAATCATAGTAGTTGAGCTGCAGCAAAGAGCTTAAAGACAACCAACGAGAAATAAACATGATATTAACACAATCCATAACAAATCCTCTAGTTCAAACAATACCTGCTCTGTTTTTAAGTATAAGCAGGTGGATCTTTTGTGAGTTTTATAATGGGTTTCAGTCATAAACCCACAAAGGAACATGCACAGTCAACACATTCATTACAGTTAAAACCATAATGACAGTTGAAATATCTGGCTTTTAATATATGAAAAGAAAAAGAGTCACAAATGGCACTGTCTCATATTTCAACCTCAACAATAGGGAAGCAGAGTTGAGTTGAGAGCTGGGCTTTGTTAAACAAACAAATTACATAACGGGCTCTTGGTACTGTTAAAGTTACTGTCCTTTACTGTCCTGTAATAAACTGTAATAGTTTAGAGGCCAAAGAGCTAACACAGCCCCTCTCTCCTCCCAGTGTATTAGTTTTGCATGGAAACAGATTTGTAATGTAAGTAAAAAAAAGTGCTTCAGCACCTAATGTTTTCGTGACCAAAGCAGAAAAATCCACTTCCTGCAGCGGTCGTCCTGTAGACCAGTCAAACAGTCTGAGGACCGAGTCGAGTCGACAGGAAGTCCAGACGCCACTTCCACCCGCGCACAGGAAACGGACTTGCTGCTCGCTGCGTTCAGACACTGAGAACGTTTGCTGTGAGGACAGGCGAGAAATAATGAGGACGGGTCTGGACATAACTGTGAAGCAGAATCACAAATCCTGTGGGTGCCTTCTCTGTTTCTTACCTCAACCTTCTTGCCTTCGATGTCAACCACATGAACCTTGTTCCAATAACCCACCCAGAGGCGGCCATCTTTCGCCAGGCAGCAGCGAATGGGCTGCAAAGGTTTTGTTCCCAGAGGCATCACAAAGTGAGCCTGGAGGTTCCAGCCACCTGCCAACCACAGATCTCATTAGCTTCTTTGTTTGCATTTCATAGCTTATTAGCTTCTTGCTTGCATTGCTTTTGAGAGGAAATAATCACCTGGACCGTGAGAGAAAAATGCTAAAGTCCCATCACCTAACCCAGCAATGACTTTGGCCTGGGAGTACCTGCACCGGTAGAGTGAACAAAAAGTGTCTTGTTATCAAAAAACAAGGTATGTAAAATATTCAGTGTGGTTGAGACTCAGAGTAGATGCACTCACGTGAGCGAATGAACCCCTTCTGAGAGGGCAACAGACTGCAGACAGCACCTCCTGCCAGCGGAGGCTGAGTGGAGCAGTATGCTGCCAGAGAGGGAGAGAGAGAGAGATAGAGAGAGAGAGAGACTCAGCACGCCTTGCTAACAAGCATTCTACTCAGACAGACTGCTCCCAGTAGAACCCCAGATGCTTATTCAGCACGGTCTACCTTCCTTCCTGAGTTCCAATCCACACAGTTCCCGCAGTGTCACCTGACATAACAAGAAAGGGGAGATTGTGTCAGAGGGAAAGGCTAAGTAAGCGGCGTCGCCTGCCAAACGTTTCCAGCAAACCTTTCAGCCTGACGTCAAGCCATAATATGAGCACAGAATATATGAGCCCAGCTGTCTGCAGGCAGCAGAGGCAGAGGCCTGGTGTGCCGGCACTAACCTATGGGAGGCACAGCACAGATGCAGAGAGCGGGAGCTGTGGGAGGGAGGCTGAACTGATCCAGAACCGTGTTGGACCGTGCCGGGTCGATCACTGTGATATCGCTGCTGAAGGCCGGGCCAGAGACGACCCACACAGAACACTGGCAGAGAACGTGGAGTTTTGGAGAGATGAGTGGCAGGAGACAACACGTCCCTGGGTGGTGTTAATTATGGCTGGATGGCAGAGTACGTGACGATTAGAGTATGAGTAATGTGGCCGTTTCACCGGGATCGTGACTTACCGTGGCCTCTCCCGAGACCTCAGGCGTGACTGCGACTGCACAGTTCAGCTGGAGAGAGAAACCAGTTAGAGAAATGAGCTTTAACGTGACAGTGCTGTGAAGCAGAACAGGCTCAGTCCTCACATTAAAGACCAGTGAAAGAGACTCACTTTAGCCGTGGAGTCTCTTTGGTCCAACAGTCTGAGCTGCATCAGAACAGGCACGTCTTTGGGCTCCGGGATCGGCTCCTGGGATTCCTATGACGACAACAGTACATTAATAACAAGAAGTTTAAGAATAGACAAGCTCTATATGTCTGTATCTTCAATGCTGTTTCAACGTTTCATTCACCTGTGTGTTTGCCAGCGGCACGCTCCAGCCGTGTATCTGCCGCTTTCCCAGAGCTCCCCAGATGTGTGAGCGGATTTCTCTGTAGAGTTCCCTCCTCCGGACACGAGGAGAGAGAGAAGCAACAGCAGAGGCCGATCTGGGGAGAGGTTTTTTCCCTCAGCATTACTTGAAGATGAAGTGTAAATAGGGGAGCACTGGAAGGAGCGACGCTGGCTTACTCGGCGTGAATCTGACTGGCGATCTGTGGCTGCGGAGACCCCACGGGGGAGCGGCTGAGTGACGGAGAAGAGGGCCGAGCAAACATTGGAGCAGGTGGAGGGATCAGGGGCTGCTTAGACAGGCCAAAGAACCGGTTAAACCTTGAAAAAATAACAAAAAAATCCAAATTATTCAGATTTTATGCAAACGCCGCACTTGATTTTCGTTGTCCATGCGATTTCAAGTGGCTTTGCAGACAGATTCTCTGTTTATCTGAATACGGCAAATATTCCTGAGTTTGAAGCAGCTCGTGGTGGCCCTCCAGCCGTATCAAGGAGGCGTCTGTTTCCTGTTTGTTCCTTGTGCCAAGCTCCTACTTCATTATACTGGAGACCCTATAACCAGATGCCAACTTTGTGCCAGGACGGTGTCAACTTCAGTGCAGTTCCTCCAGAGGACGAGTGTGCAGCCGCTCAAATACTCCTATTTTTAGAGGAACCAAGATGAGATAAAAGATAATACTTGCTTTCTCCAGACGCTTGACCTCTTGTCCTCTGTTAATCTCTCCTCCTTTGTTGCTCTTAAAAGTAGGACAAAAACAAAGATGAACAAGGATGAGAGATGCCCAGCGTAAAGAAATAAGCACAGCAAAGCTGTCAGAGCAGCAGAGCTACCTGATGGTCTGACTACGTCTCATTGCTTCCTGCAGCTCAAACAGCCGCTGCTTGTACTGGTTCTTCTCCATGACCACGCGAGCCATCTCAGAACGAGAGAAGTGGCGCGTGGACGAGGGCAAAGAGGCCTGAATGGAAAGATTCATGTTTATTGGAGCGCATGCGTCAGTGTGGTGAGTGACACCACAGATTTGTGACAGAGCAGAAGAGTTTGAACTACTGACATCGGGATCCTCGGGCTGACAGGATTCCAGTTCTTTCCGAAGTCTATGAATACGAGAGTACAAAGCATAAAGTTCACAGTCTCGTATGAAAAGGAAAACATCCAATAATTGTAGTGAAACGATACAACAACCGTCACCTCTTTAGCTCTTCCTCCTTCTCCTTGAGCCGCCCCTCTAGCCGTGACACAGTGTCCTGAAGAGAAGACACTTCCAGCTTGAGAGCGGAGCGGTCATCGGTCAGCTCCACGACCCGAGATATCAGAGCCTTCCGGGCAGCTTCCACCAACTCGCTGAGGAAAAAGACAACACAGGTAACAGGTAATTAGTTAGGATTAAGAAGACAATCGCTTCAGTTAAACACAGCCAACAGCTGTGTTTGGAGCTTCTTTGTACTTGATCAAACAAAGAAAAAAGAAATGACTGTGCTGCAGAGTTTGGAAAATCCCACACTGGACAGGTCATAAAAAAAAGTGAAAGAATTTAAATACAGGACTCACTGCGTGGCTTTCAGTTCCTCATACTGAGAAAGAATCTCTTCAAACTGGTCTGTGCTGCCTAAAGAAAACAAGCAAGACAGACGTTTCACTCAAAATAACACGTACAGGGTAAAAGCTGAAGTGACAGTAACTACAGAGAAGAAAAAATAACCACACCACGTGGTGCAAAGGAAGCCGAGGGGATGCTTTTTACTACGCCACTTGCACATTGCTGCTCCTCATCGCTGGCACATTATTTGTTGAGCTCAGCTTTGTGACACGTTCTAACGCTGCGATCGCAGGGCGTTTCACTTTTACTGTCACTGTGATATCTGTCTCTGTGTGCAGTCAGGTGACTACACCAGACGTCTGAGCGTTAGGAAATGAAAGCTGGCTCGCTCCTGGCAGCTGCTCTTTGGTAACCGATGCACCTGCGGCCAGGAAGGAGGGAAAGTTTGTGAAATGAACAGACGTACTGAGAGGGTGTTTTCCTGGCGAGCTCACCTCTGACGCTGGCCCCTCGGTCCACACTCTCCACATAGTCCCGACTCAGCTCGGACAGTTCGGAGAACACAGAGTCGGTGTTGCGCAGCTCCCACTCCAAGCTGTCATCTTCTTCCACCTCCTCCTCTTCCTCCACCTTGTCTTTTTCCTGCCTCTCTGATTGTGGCTCCTCTTCTTCTTTCTGCACCTTTCCTTGATCTTTCTGCTCCAACTCTACCATCTCGTCCTTCAGGCTGGTCTCCAGATCATCCCTCTGTGGCTCTTTGGTGTTTGCTCTGGTATCTGGGGTGCTGCCGTCCAAACGAAGGGGAAAGAAATAGGAAAATTAGTTGATGTGCTCTACATGAAGACACTGAGTTAGGATAAAGCTGGGTCCCCTTCACGATCACCTTGCATCCATGCCGCCATGAAACTCCCTGAGCTCCGGGGTGGAGCTTATGATATCATTGATAAACTGATCCGAAAATATCTTTTCTGCCACGTCGATCACTTTCTCCTCCTTGGTTACTAGAACCTCCAAACCGGCGGGCACAGAGTTCGAATGTGGTCTTCCAATCACCTGCCAAAAAGAGCAAGATCTAAAGAGCTGCTTGTTTGCCCAAACACTTACTGTAATGCCCCGGGGAAATGATTTGTCTAGTGAGACATGCTCACCTTTTCATCAGCACTGGATTCTGACAAGACTTGGTTGGAAGGACAATCCACGTTCTTGGAACGCAGGTGATTCCTAAACACGACATACAGAGTTAGTCAATGATGGAAAATCAACACTTATTGTGCCACAGTGCACTGCCATTAAATGTAAGGTAAACAAATATACTGCTAAACTATCAGGCAGCAGGTAGCCAGAATAAAGCTCAGTAACAAGTGACTTCTTGATGAAACTGCTCACAGAAGCTCCCTGTCTGCGTGAAACTCTATCTGTAATTCTAGACCATAGTTTCAGGAGTGAAGGATCGGAACAACCTGAGAGGTGAATCTCTTTCAGACTCCTTTCTCTTATCCAAAAGTTCCCGATGCGTGTGAGCCAGCTGCAGGGGAGAACATCACCGATGTGTAAGACTGACCGACTGTCTGAGGAGTTCTCAGCGTGTGACATTACAGCAGGCGCTCTGACCTTGTTGTGGGTATGTCTCAGGGTGCTCAGCTCTCTGCTGAGGCTGACCTTCTGCTCCTCCAAGGCCACCACTGTAAGAAACCATCACACGTATACTGATTATATTTATCATCTATTTACTTGAAGCCCTGTATTCTATTTGGTACATTGAGTGCTCACACTGGTCAGCTTGCTCTCTTGCTTTCTTCTCTAGGTCTCTCTGTCGCCGTTCCCTCTCCTTCTCTCTCCCCCTCATCGCTCTCCTCTCTTGTTCAATTTGGTCGTCCAGCTCCAGATACCTCTGGAGAGAACAAAGCATGGTAACCAACGCCAGTAATTACTTTCACTTTCAACAGAATACATGGACACCCCCCCCCCCCCCCACACACACACACACACACCTCTTGGCTTTCTTTCCTGAGCGTCCTCTCTGCCTGGTACCTCCCCAGCAAGGCCTCTCTCTCCGTCTTCTCCCTCTCCGCCTCCTCCTCCCGGTCCCTCAGCTGGGCTTTGCAGCTGGCCAGGCCCTCCAGCACCCACACAAATATGGGCACCAGCGACTCCACCACTGTCTCCCCATGAACCTCAATGACTGTCTGCGAGTAGGGGGGGGGGGGGGCGAGGCAGCCGGGTGAGACACAGGCACCGTATGTGTGACCAGGTTAATTAAGGCTTGAGGACGGGCCTCACCTGCAGCTCTGAATAGAGTTTCCCCGCCTCTTCGCTCACAATGTTGGGGTCTAGCTCCACCTCCCCCGTCCCGCACAGCACCCTCTCACCGCACTCCATCACACAGCTTTATCTTCACCACCGAATGTCGAATCGCTCGCCCAACTCCTCACCGAAGGTGACGATTTTACAACCCTATAAACAGTTCAGGCTGTACGTCCTTAACGAATAATCGGTTTGAACTAGTTTATTCAGCCTCTCCTTTTCCCCAAGACTAGCACCACCCATCCTAATGCTCCGTTGGCTGGCTTCATCCTTCTTAAGACTGCATATAACCATAAGTTTCTGTTCTGTGAAGTTTATCTGAAGTCATTCGACACGCTGGAGCTCATCCTGCGAAAGAGAAGAAGAAAATATATGTCAGGATCACGAAACTCTCTTACATGTCAAGTGAAATCACAGACGGACGGCCTACTGCTTTGAGCAGGATTCTAGTTTAGACATGCATTTCTTCCCCCTCTTTCCCTGGCTAATTACCATAATCTTATAATTGGTTGGCCACAGTCATGTGATTTTTCCACTAACATGGTTTGTTTAAGCAAACGCATATCAACAGATCTGCTGCGTAGCGTTGAAATTCCAAATACCGTGGGTACATCTGAAGTAAGAGGCCGTAAACTGACAGAATCAGTCATTTTAACATCCCTTAGTAGTGCTGATCTACTAGTGTAAAGTCTCACGAACAAAATGTAAACACACAGATTACACCCAGTCACACACTCATTCCTGGGTGGCTTTGTCTTTTAAGTCGACAGGTTTTAGCACTTTCATACCCCGCCTCCACTACAATATAAGCAATGACAGCTCATGAAATGACACAAAACGGTTGATCAATCGATTTTAAATGCTACTCCTTGGATTTAACATTTTAGAAGATCGGATTTCTGGCCATGTAGTGGTTGGACAAAACAGATACCTATGTTTAGTATTTTCTATACTTATCATCTTGTCAGGAGAGGTGACCTAAATATATTTTGCTTTTTGTTTTTCAACAATAATACTGTGTAAGCCAAGACAAATAACCATGTCTGAGGAGAAAGGACCAAAATAATGTGCTGCGTCTGTGTCTAAAATAAAATCAATTATCAATTGAGGTCCTGACACCATTAAGGCGACATGATCAAACTCGGCGTGAAAATAATCCACAAGTCATAGAGATAATCCAGGGCTGCAACCAGAAGTAGTGACAAACCAATTCATAAACCCTGTACATTTTGTATGATGCACTCCTGCAGTGATTATTGGCTATCCATTGTGTATACTTTGAGGTGCTCTATCTATCTATCTATCTATCTATCTATCTATCTATCTATCTATCTATCTATCTATCTATCTATCTATCTATCTATCTATCTATCTATCTATCTATCTATCTATCTATCTATCTATCTATCTATCTATCTATCTATCTATCTATCTATCTATCTATATTTGGGCTGCTATGTAGTAGGCAGCATGCAGCTACCACGTTTTCCAGTCTTGCTAATGTGCCTTTTTCGATCCTCTGACATTTAACCTAGATATTAAAGAGACACAGAACCTGGCGGCTTGATATTTTATGTCTCTAATAAAGATTATGTAATGTGTAACGCGGACATACAAACCAAACGAGCCTGTCTTGGCGTGTGGCACAGCTAAGCAACCAGCAAAAGAAAACTGAACTCCAGGGTTACATCTAGAACATATGTCAGCCTTAAAATACAGCGACAGGTTGCATCCGACCATAATGAGGCTTATTGGTCTAATCTGTGCGCTAAGAGGAGTAAAAACCCTGTCAAAATGACACGCTTGACCTGTCAGGAGTCACTGTATAAATAAGTAACTGACAGTGGACACCTTGTGAGCTCCCTGACCACAAAGTTTGACAAAGTTGTGGCTTGAAGCGAGCAAAAAAAACAGAAACGAGTCGAGTCGTCGGTATTATGGTCTGCCATTTTACAAACTCACCATGTCCGCTGACTCCTCCGTAAGGTTTCATTTCGGCGTCACCACAACACTGAAATTCCAGTCGGTTTTTGTTTTTTTCGTCTCCTCTTCGGGGACGATATCAATTACACACAAACGAGTTTAAAGAAGGGGGTGTGGCTCAGTGCTGACGAGCGCTGACACGTCGTCAGCCTGGACCAATCAGAGAGCGAGGATTCTGAGTGTAGCCAATAGGAGAGAAGAGGAGGCGGGACCAGGGAGTTTTGTTTTCAGAGGGAGGAAAAAAAAGTTTCCTGAAACTTGAACGAAGACACGTGACCAAGGAGTTTGCAGCAGTCTGTCAGGTGACCTGAGTGTTGCATGGGTACCTGTGGAAATACCTCACATACCTGAGGAAGAGTCACGTGCATTTAGAATAGGGACGGCCGCACTTTTATCACTATGTACAATACACATGCATGAATCAACACAGGTGTCGAGTTAAATCAGAAGGCCAAAGCAACAACTACAGAAAGAACTAGGAAACAGGAGCACAGGAATTCTTTGAACCCAACTATATCAAGATGTGCTTTGAATTATGTATATGCAAAGCAACATGGATAGGAGGTGGTGTTGCTATTTCTCAATCGGGGGTGTTGGGGGGAGGAGGGTGGGGAGGGGGCAAGAAACATTTACTCTAAATCACTGTTGATAAAAAAAACAAGTTCATTTTACCTCCAGCAGATGGAGGTATAACACATTTCACCCCGTCACCTCCCTATTTCTCCTGCTTGATCTCTGTTGGTTTTGTCTTTCTGTTCTGCTCTATTTGTCTTCCACTGAACAATCCTGTTTTTTCCCTTACGTATCTCCTTGCCTCTCCTTGAATTTTCCAGTGAACTTAATAATGATTGTATCTATCTATCTATCTATCTATCTATCTATCTATCTATCTATCTATCTATCTATCTATCTATCTATCTATCTATCTATCTATCTATCTATCTATCTATCTATCTATCTATCTATCTATCTGTCTGTCTAGCTTTATTATTTTCGCTGCAATTGGGATGATTTTTGTGGGACTTCCTTTTATTCAATTGTACAAAAGTATATTTACATTCACCCAATATCTTAACTGTAATACAGGTACATATACACAAACATTTTACAAAAAGTCTATTTATTTACAACCTCAGGCAACAGCACTGAGTTAGATTATTATGGTTACATCCTTTGAAAAAAGCATTATGAAACTCAATGCGACCAGTCACACATAAATGGAATACATCAAATCATATTCAGCAAAATATACATGTTTATAGGTACATATACAATATACATACAAAATCTTGATGATCAAAGATAATAAAACACTACAAAATTCCATAAAATGTAGTGTATAAACATAAAAAGTAGGAGGAGGAAATGTGTCTGTTTCCCTGGAAAAGCAGATCTTCACAGACTGTCACTAGACTGACAGACTGAGGGAAGAAGAGGAGCTGTGGATTGGAACTAATGAAAGATTAAGACTGTGTTATTTACAGTTCATCCAAAATCCTATGCAGGCATGCCATCAATGTCTCATTGTAACATAAATTTTATACTGTGACCTTTTTGATCACTCTTTCACTCTCGACCAGAACTTCTTTTCCGTCCTCTCTCTCCAGCCGCATCAGCTCTCTCTTCTTCCTCGTCAGGAGGTAGTGTGCTGTCACACTTCCCACCATCACAAAACTGAAAGCCAGAATCACAAATCCCAGTGACAGTAAGGTGGAGGTTCCACGTTTAGTCTGAGTCAGCTGGTCCCACAGACCCACAGCAACACAACTGATGCTGATGAGAGTTCCCCAGAAGCCAAAGGCCAACATGCACGACCCACAGGACAGCTCTGCGCCTCCAGTCACCACTGCCAGGCCTGCCACCGAGACCACCCCTCCTGGTAAGATCACCGTCTCAGATTTGGGATCGTAGGACACAGTCCTGATGACCTGATCCGACAGAGCAGAAGGATCAAGTGTTGCCATTTTGGTTGCCATAGTTGGTCCTTTGCTCGTATGCAGCTTCTTCTTCTTTCCCACTCCTACAAAAGACAGAAAAACAGAAAGACACACAGACACATACAGGCATCCGTGCATGTGTATTAACAATCAATTTAGTTCAACTCAATTCAAAGAGCATTATTTGTCCCCATTTGTCCCACATTGGACACCATATACTCAAGGTATAAATGTATTTCAATATATTTTGGGGGTTTTGTTTTTGTGTGAGACCAGGGGATAATTTGCAGGTTGGTTATAGTAGACTGGGTCACAGCTCTAAGGACTGAGCCAACTACCTACAACAAGGTGCAAATGGACGTGAATGCAACAGCAAGAGGTCGAGACATCGTTGAAAACACAGTAAGATAAAGATAAAATATGGTGCAGTATGTACAGTGTATGAATAAAGCCGAAAACCAGATGGAATGCCAAAGTACAGCAACATGAGAGTGCCATGTTAACCAATAACCATTAACCAATAACCTTATCGTATTTACTCCTATGTGGATTCATTGTTGACATGTGATGCTAACTATATGTAAAATAGAAACTCCCCTCAAGTAGAAATTTTGAGAGCACCCTGGGGTGTGTGCGTATCACTTTCTCTGCCTTTGAAACAGTCATGAGACACAAGACACTATTGTGTACGTGTATGTGCGTAAATGTGTGTGTGTGTGTGTCCATGGTGTGCAATCTGTGTTTATCAGTTGCCAGGGAGAAGAATTTTTTTGCTCCTCTTTTTTTGATCCCCAATAATTTCTGATGGTGATTTTTGGCCTGTTTTTGGTATTCTCAAGAGAGAAAATATAGCACACTTCTCCCTATCGAGTCTCACGTTTCCAGACCCTGCCTCTACCACAACATAAGCAGAATTAGGTGCCATGTGTCAAACCCCGGGGCACTTATTATTAAACCACTGCATCTGAGATATCTCATGCATCACGATGTCCAGCTGATCTGAACAGAAATTCAATAAGATTAAACACTTAAATCCCTTTAATTCTTTGATCAAATCAATTGCACTTTAGCTTAAGCCTCAGTATCGTGTTATGCAAACAAAAGCTTTCAGGCATTTCAATAAAGCGTAGCGTACGTGCTTGTATCAGGTATTCTTAAATAGTTGGTGCGTATTTGCGAAATCAACACTACGTAAAAACAATGCAACGCTAACAACACGGCTCACCTTGGGGCACAATCGGAGGACCGTCGCAGAATCGATTTGCAGACTCTTTGAATTCACAGATGTGACTCTTCTTTTAAGGTTAGGCGGATGATTGCAGTGATATCCTAGTGAAGTGCTGCTGACTTTCTCGCTGGACAATGGACGTAGAATGGGAGCGGGGAGCCCCCCAGTCCAGCACACTTGCCTTCATCACATACGTCACAACCTTAGGCCTCGTAAGATGGTGGACACAATCCTTCTGTCATTGTTTGTTTGTTTCTCTCTTCCTTGCGTTTAGTAGGAAGCTCTTGTCTGTCATTAAGCGTCATTACAACCCATTACCAGATATTTATCTAGGAACAACTCCCTTCCTCTCTCTTTCGGTCTTAAGATTAGAGCTGTGGTCTGCCGTGGTGTTGTTTTGGTCTGAGGCTGGATCTTTCTCATTTGAAGCATTTTCCTGTTGAGCAGACATGTTTCTTATCTCACCGGCTGTGGGGTGCATGTTATGTCACCCAGACTTTTATCCTTAAAAGTCTTTTCATGAAATTACTATTTTGAAACATGATCAGGGGTGAACATGAGTGAGGCACATGCATAATCGGTTATTTTTGTGGGAAATATTTCGAAACTTTGAAATGGAATAAGACGAGAAAAAAAAAAGCCGAATTAAGAAGTAATCTCAAATTCCTTGACGACACAGTGGCGATAGACATACGTGAATGGACGGACGTGACCCGTCATGTTGACACTGAGAGGTGCAGATTTGTAGTATATATGTCAGTGCTGACGTTAAGCTGCCTCTCGGGTCGGTGCTGTAACACAGGTGAGCTTTGATGCTGACTGGTAATTGGCTGTAGTCCCAACCAGCCAACTGGGATGTTGCCATTAGTCACAGTCTTAATCGCAGATATTTTTAGATATGTTGACTTCTACTATTGACAAACTTTGACCTATTACCGCTTTATTTTTTTAGGTGTGCTATACTTAACTCTCTGCAAGAGAAACATCCCTTTTTTTGGAACGATATCATTCTTTCACTACTGTGTCTCCGATTTAATAGATACTTGGATATCCGCGTTACAGGAATCGTCACTTTTTTTACAAGTAGGACAAAAACATTTCAAAAGTGACTACAAATCCTCGCTGGCTTTAGCTGGCGCGCTTAGTCGAGCCGATGATAAAGGTCACATGTCAGGGATTGTTTTGTGGAGAGGAGGGGGTAATTCTATTGGCTATGGCACTCACAGGATCATGGTAATTAGCTAAGTGTTGGATTGGGTGGGACGGGATAGAGCAGTCGTAATCCAATAGATGGACTCGCTGAGCATATTTCTGGAGCAAAGAAAACACCACTGCCAATATACAATATGAATGATATGCCACAATAAACAGTATTCTCTATGTGGGGATTACAAGTCAAAGGCTAATAAGTTGGCCCAATGTTTCCCAACACTGTTCCTTGGGGAACACTTTCCTGCGTATTTTAGACGTTTCTTGTTCCAACACATCTGATTAAAAGGAGTGCCTCATCATTAGACTTGATTGGCAGATTATTTCGATCAGGTGTGATAAAGCAGGAAACATCGAGAGTATGCAGGCCAGTCACAAACAGGGGTGGGGAGACACTGTGTTAAACATTGTATGAAAAGCAAAGTTTAAAGTCTCTTTTAATTCTGAAAAACTCAAACATTTATCATGTTGACTCAGTGAACTTCAGTGAACTCTTTTGACTGATTGATATTGAATTATCAAGTTCATCTTTTAATTAATTATATAAGGGTATCTGCCACACAGCAGACCTCAGTTTTCCAACTGTTAAAGACAATTTGACAAGAAAATCAATTAAAATCTGTGATAAACTATGTTTTTTTCTGGAATCCAAACCCAATTGAGAAAATAAGGATCCGGGGGTTCACTTTAGCCAAAAGCTCGGCAACAGTAAATCCTGCACTAACAGAATTAGCCAGTCTTCCAGGGTAGGAGTTTGTGACCACCCCAACACCACCACCTGCACAGGTGCCACAAATCATGTCTCCATCTGTCTTTTGACAGCGTTATTCAAATACATATAGTGTGTTTTATGCAATAATCTCTGTGCTAAATGAGCCAGAAACAACAGATAAGGTCATCAAGATCACCGGCTGTGAGAGATTTGAATGTGTGTGCGTGTGTGTGTGTGCGTGTGTGTGTGTGTGTGTGTGTGTGTGTGTGTGTGTGTGTGTGTGTGTGTGTGTGTGTGTGTGTGTGGACCAGAGAGGACCGGGACTGAGTGGCTCCAGCCTGGGTGAAAGTTATAGGTTCAATGCACGTGACAGAACTTTGTGGAGGGAGCAACCTCAAGATACATTAATACGAAGCTTATTATGTGGAGGCATATTGAAACAAAAGGGTCATTACTTGTCAACAGTCCAGTTAAAGTTCAGTCCAGGCTCCATTGGCAGAAAAGCCACTAAGAGGACAACATGATCGCCTATGTAGGCCAAGAATAGGTCAGGTATGGAGGTCGGTGGCAGTGCTTGTGCGCTAGGGCCGTAGGTGGGATTTGAGATGACGGTGAGTGGGAGGGGGAGTTAACCTCCTGGGACAGATGGTAACTAAGAATTAGATGTCAGTGGTCAACTAAACCCATCGTAGGGCCGGTACTGAAATAGCAAGACCGAGAGGCTAAAAAGCTAGCTTTGAGACCAACCTGGGATGATGTTAATAATTCCAAGAAGACACTACTTCATCCGCTGGCCAGTGGAGAAAAGTTATGTTTAAGTTTGATTAATTGCGCAACACACATACTTGGTCATTCATTACTAGAACTATATTGTGAAATGCACCCAACCTCTGTTCTGATTCATATTGTATTGAGTTATTAAACAAGTGTTCTTATTCGGTATATTACCATGGGGCATCTATTAGAATACAAACTGTTTACACATAGTTGGATAGTGGATTGGACTCCAGCAGGATAATATGCTACGGACAACTCTAGACATCCAGACCCAATAGAGAAAATTAGAATCCGGGGGTTCATTTTAGACAAGAGCTCAGCCACCTTAAATCCCGCATTAACAGAATTAACCCAGTCGTCCATGGTAGGAGTGTGTTTCCCCCTGCCCTCCTTATCTCTCACTGACTTACTGCAGAGACAGACAGTCTATTCCTCAGCCGAGAGCTTTGCACACAGGTAAGCTTTTGCTACACTTCTGATCCTCCCGCACAAAGTTTTTTAGTACTCACTGCCTATGAATAGACCTCTGAACTGGACTGTGTCATGAAGGCATCTTATTTCTCTTGCAGGGTTTTTCTTTGGCCTCTTACTTGGACGGGAGTGGTCTCGCCAGTGAGAAGAAGCATATCCTGAAGAGGGGAGAAGCTCAGGTGGCACAGGGGAAGAAAAACTCAGGTGGCAAACATTTGCCGGTGAGTTTGCCAGAACTAAGGTGTAACTGAGACACTAAAGGCAAGTACCATGGGAAATGCTACCAGTAGCGCAATATCAAAGGAGATCCTGGAGGACCTGAAGCTCAGCACCAAGTTCACTGAAAACGAGATCTGCCAGTGGTACGAAAACTTTCAGAAGCAGTGCCCGTCGGGTCGTATCTCGCCGGAAGAGTTCGAGCAGATCTACGCTCGCTTCTTTCCCGAGAGCGACGCCAAGAGCTACGCACGGCATGTGTTTCGCTCCTTTGACACCAACGACGATGGCACTTTGGACTTCAAGGAGTACATCATTGCACTGCACATGACATCCACTGGGAAGACGACCCGAAAGCTGGAGTGGGCCTTCTCGCTGTTCGATGTCGACAAGAACGGATACATCAACAAGACAGAAGTGACAGAGATCTGCCAGGTGAGGAGGACTCACAGTGACACAGATGAAGGGAGGAGACCTGAAAAATGGTGGTAGTGCAGCACAAAGTACAAGATTTTCACCATTTTCACCATGCGACGAGAGACCTTGTAAACATTTTGCCTCTTCATATTTAGTCAAATTTCATCTTTTCATACAAAGCGGTTTCCAAATGTGTCAACACACAGTGCGTGCAGAGCTCAGACTTAGATTTTTATCGCTGCCATAAATCAGAAATACAAGTGGTCCCATTGCTTGACGTCCTCAGGGGGAAAGGTTTTATTCTAAGTCCTCAAATCCACAACACAGAGACAAAACAAGAGGATCACTGGACATCGTGTAACCTAATACAATAGTCCTGCACTCTATTTTTTGAGCATATTTTTCCAAGTTCACACTTTTAGAGTGATGTTGTACGTTGTGGCTATCTTTGGAGAAGTGCTACGGGCACCGCATCATGTAGTGTGAACTCAGGTCCAACTTTCAGGTCCGCGTGACTTGTGTTGCCGTTTTGGGAAAGTGACCACCTCTTTTATTTTATGTGAGTCCCAGGACTGATTGCCAGCACAATTAGCCAGCCTATTTGAGCCCCAAACTCCTGATAATCTCTGTGATTACAGGTTTAGCTCTCAGACAGGGCCGGCTGCCCTACCTTTAAGTAAGGCTGCTCCAGGAGAAGGCCGTCCCGCCACTTTTGCTTCACACCCCAAGTTTATTTATTTTCTACACAACGCCTTCACGTAGGACAGCTTCACTCATCTAAGCTAATTACTGGACTAATAGTTGTTGTCCATTGTTTTGATATGATCAAAACTCTGAAACTGATGGAGGCTGTGAAGTTTTAAGACAAATGAAGCAGAGCTGTAAGAGGTTTAGACAGATCAGCTGAGGATCCAGCTGGCATTGTAATGGGATTTAATTCCGGGCCAACTGGCCAGGATCCATGTGCATCATGTTTACAACTGCAGCACAAAATAGCTACATTTCGAAGCCAGCCCGCCACAAATTTAACAACTTACCACAAAATTAGACTCGGTGGAGAAATAGTTCCGATACACCACACATGCTGACAATATAATTACATTAAGATAATTAGAGGAAGACAGGGCGAGTTCAGTATTATATTCTAGTCTCTGCATGTGTGCATGTGTATGTATGTGTGTGTGCACGTGTTTGAAAGAAATTAGGTCCCATATTTACAACTTCTTTGTAACCATCTACAAACTCACAGCGTGAGATATACACACTACGAGATCAGAGGGGCAAGATGGAGGGACAATCCAGGGCAAAAAAAGACGACATCTTGGCCTGTGGCCTGAGTCTTGGCACTAATCCATGTTAATCTAGGTGTCTTAAATGTGGGAGATGAGTGCTTCCTCCCTAAGTGGGACACACATTTAAAGACCTGAACCTAAAGTGCACAGTCAGTCTGCTGGACTCCCAAGTGGCTCTTTGCAGATTAACTATTTCTGATAAATGACACTTGAGCCTGAATGTGCCGCCCTGGGCTTGTTGATAATTAGATCTGGCATGGAGCAGTGAATTTGTTGTAACTTGTAAATACTTGTATCTTGTCATGGGCAGGCCCCTCCAGAACAGTTAATGTAGCAGCACTTGGTGGGCAGAGCGGTTGTCATGCACTGATTGCAGGCTATACTGTGTAAAAGACTTAATTGCAGGCTTCTTGATTTTGTTATACTGAGCCAAACTGCACAGAGAATACAATGCTTAATAACAGTAATCAGGGAGCAGACATAAGCCAGACATGAAGAGATCCTCTTGGTTCGTAGCCTTTCTTAAAACGTCAAGCCGGTCCGCATCAGAGGCAACGAAAACCACACATACACCCAAGACACTCAATCAACTCGGGAGGAGGGTCGACTCTCTCACGTTCGCCTCCATTTGTTTTATTTGCTCTGCGTTGAGATGTCGTGTGTCGTGTTATTTCTGCAGGAGAAATATTGTAGTATTTATCAGTGAATTTATACCCCCCCCCCCCTTCTTCTCCTCCTACCAGGCCATATTTAAGCTGATCCCCAAGGAGGAGCAGTGCAAGCTACCAGAGGATGAGAACACACCCGAGAAGAGAGCCAACAAGCTGTGGTCCTACTTTGAAAAGAAAGACAACGGTGAGGGGAAATGGCACATGTGCACCACATGCACCGTGGCCTCACAGTGCATGAAAGGTCATTGTGATCCTACCACTGTGTACTAATGCTGGAGAGAAAGAAACAGAGAGAGAGAGAGAGAGAGAGAGAGAGAGAGAGAGAGAATCAGTGTAAGCCTCTACTACCTTTCCTGAGAAGCTGTTCTTACATCCTGTCAGGAAGATTAACATTTCACAATCAGCTGTTTGCCAGAATAATAACACAAGCAGTAAATCCACCTGGGGGCACATGCCCAGTTACAGCATCACTTGTGTCATGCAAGCTTTATTTTGCATGTATCAGCCACGGACAATAAAACCTGAAGTGACTGAATGCTTTGCATGCTACACTCTCTCTCTCTCTATCTCTCTCTCACACACACACACAAACATACACAAGAGATAAGATGGGATTTCTTAGATAAGAGTCATTATTCAACCTCATTTTTACCCCCCGCTGACTCCATGCTGTATATCCTTGTTTTGGTCCCACTGTCACATCCCTCATTCCGTCTTTCCTTCTTTCTTTCATCACAGAGCGACTGGCTGAAGGAGAGTTCATCAAAGGAGTGATTGAGAACGAGAACGCAATGCGTCTTATCCACTATGAACCCCTCAAACAATAAACCTGATTCCTCTTCTATCCACCCCATCTCCTGTCTAGATTCCTGTCACCTCTCTGTACTTTTACTCCCTCTTCTTCTCCTCCACTCAATGATTTTTTCTTTCTGCCACTCCTTTCTGTAAATACTCCTTTCTGCAGTGTCTTGGTTGCAACTAACTTCTCAGCAAGTTTGGCTCGGTGTCATGCTATTGTTTAACCAATGTTTGTCAAAAAAATGTATCACAAATAGAGATTAAAAGAGACATAGTCTTTCTAAACATGTACAGTTAACATTTTGATGTTATACATAATATACCTATACAGTATACAGTATGTATGATAAATATCGTCCTAATTTTAAATATCATTAATGTCAGTTATAATAGCGTGTGCTACCTGACCGTTAGCTCATTACGGCTTTTTTACAGAAATGGAAATGTCTTAATAGTGGCTGTAGCTCAAGATCAAGTGTTGTACTTTATTTACTGTGCAATAAATTAAAGGTTTTCTCATACATCTGTGCATTGGAAATCAAATTATATTTTCCAAAAAACAGTAAACTCATGACATGGAAACATGCAGTATAGTGTGATGCTGGGGTCAACATTTCCAAAATGTGCAACCTCCACCATTTGACATTTTAGGTCAATGAAGATAACTGAGTATAGAATCCACTTCTTTGTTTCCCTGAAAGTGTGACTTGTAGGTATAGATTGCTTAAGTCCGTGCATGTGCCGTCTGTGCATGTGCAGGCCTGCGTTTCCCTCCCACATTCATCCTCACGCCACCCAACCTGCCCCCTTTCTCCCTCCCTCCCTCCCTCCCTCCCTCCCTCCCTCCCTCTCTCTCCCATCTCCATCCCTTTACATGCCTCCCATCTCTCCGCACTCTGTTCCTCCTCCTTTCCATCCAACTCGGGATTACTGGTTTACACATAATCTTCTGTTCAACATCAGAGTGCAGACTTTTCAAAATCTCTGTAATCTTTCTAGCTCTATGTGTCTATCTTATGGGTTTGTCTGTGCATCTGCAGAGAGAGACTGTGTTTGCCGTAGCTTCTGGCGACCGGGATGTGTTTGCAAACGCATGCTGAGTCTGTCAAAGGTTTGTGACAAGAGCTAGAATATGGAAACAAGCTGTATGTCTCTCGTTGATACATGACAATATGTCTATTTCCTCTCAGTGAGACAATGAGAGGAAGCATTCCTCCCCACTCTGACTGTTGTGCTGACACAATGCATGTTGACATACGAACAATAAAGTGTATAAAGATTTATATGCATTTACATGTATGGACGTGCATTTTCTTTTCTACCATCAGGCACTGAGAAATACCCAGAAAACATGCATGTCTGTGGGACCTATACATACATTGTGGTCGTTACATATAGACATGCATTCAATTCACTGTCCTTCAAGAGACATTTGTACGTCCCAATGTGCGTTCTCCCACGGTGATCCTCCTTCCTGCAGAGCAACATTGTCTTTTGTGCCCCGTTGGATCCAAATCCTCCCCTAGCACGGTGAATCCACTCGGTCCATGGCCTCCTCCATCTCATCCATCTCTCGCTCACAGTCTTCACACCCCTCCGGCCCACAGCCTCCCACCAAAACCAGCGTGGGGACGTCCCCGTTCCCCACTCCCACCACGCTCCCGTTGGGGGCCCACGCCACGTCGATCATGCCGTCCGGACACTGCAGCAGGCCGCTGACGGAGTAGAGCCCCCCGCCCGGGACAACCTCATCGTAGGAGGGAGCGTGAGTGGCCGCTCGGGCCTCCTCCAGTCGGAGCCTCTGCCGTCGCCGCATCTCGATGATGGTCTTGGTGTAGGAGTTGAGCGTGACCACGGCAGCGCCCATGCAGCAGCTGAAGGACACCCAGGCAAGACTGGGAGCAGAGGAGAGAGACTACTCATCACACCCTGTGAATGCAGATCTTATCTGATCGAAAGCAGGTCTGTACTCAGGCCTCCACTTACGCAAACGACCAGCCATAGTCCCAGGACTGAGGCCTCCAGTCTTTAGGTCCCACAATAACCGTCATCTGGAACACGGTGGTGTACATCATGTGTGCCACCATCCCGAGAAGACCTGCAGGGAAGGTTCAACAAGCGTAAAAATAGACAGACAGAACAGGTCAAACTAGTCTAGAAAAAAAAACAAAGACGACAGTGAAAATACAGAGTACATAACGTTAAAACTTCTGACCTGATAACACAGTGCAGATAGCCGCAAAGGCGTTGATTTTTAGCGAGTGCATCTCTTTATGGGAACACAAGACCTCCAGCCACATCAGTAAGAAGCCCATCCCCAGAAGGCCGATGTATGTAAACTCAGAGATCACGGACAACCACAGCACACCTGCAACGTTTGAGAACACACACAATTAATCCCACTTGAATGCAATTATTTCAACAGGAACGAAGCACAACATAATATTGAATTAATATGAGTAGAATGACGCACCTTGTGTTTCTCCGGGTGTTAAATCTATAAAGCTGCGGCACACCTCACCTGCCAGGGGAACACGTAGAAATTAACAGAATATAAAGGAAGAAAAAAGTCAGACTGTGAAGAACTGAGGGGGAGAACTTTAACTTTGTGGCCTCACCATCGTTGTGTTTCTCGCAGCTTTCCCAGAAGCCCGTGTGGAAGTATCTGAATGCAAACTTGTCTTCTCCCGTCTCCCAGATGTAGTGAACCGCGTTGGCCAGCTGCCTCTGGCGGATCTTGGCCAGCTCGTCCCTTCTGGCCGGGGACAGCGTGCGGTTGAAGGGGTTCTGAGTGGGACTCTCTGTGTGACGGCACGAGAGGTGCATGTTACGCACATTGCAACCCTGGACCAAAAATGTTCTCAAATACTGTCACTTTACAGCTTTTCAGGCCTTTAGAGACACCGATGCATGAAAAAAAGTGAGGTGCCTCCGTTAATAGCTGATAAACTCCAACACAAAGACACACTACATGCATGTACAGGCAAGCAGACCTGTGCAAACACACACATACAGAGGTGCATTCAGTAATGGCCATTATCCTGACAGGTCCTATGATTAATTGTGTTCCATGTCAAAAAGCTTGAAAGGCTTGAAACCGAATGAGAAACACACACACACACACACACACACACACACACACACACACACACACACACACACACACACACACACACTTTGTACTTTGAAGTGATGACTCAGAGGCAGTGTGATTGGAAAATAAACGAAACGGTAATTTGCCTCAGAGGCACGACGAAAACAACGTGTGCAAAATACCGGCCGGTGTGTGAGTCTCACCACGTTGTCATAAATAACACAAATGTGTGGTTCGCAGTCACATGCAGGTTTGTCAGCCGGCACCGTGTTATCCCACGCATGTTTGTAAATCTGGTTGAGAATCAGAGCGGGGCCACCACTGTAAATATCCCTCTGTACAAGTACACAAAGTACACGTAATGATCAAAGTCGATTCCTTTGTACAGTACGAGCTTTTAATCTCGCCGTGGATTAAGTGTATCTGTTGAAAAATTAAACACCAGGCAGCAGGAGTTGTAAACCGCCTCCTGCGTGGATGAAACAGACCTTTGGGAGCGCCCCTCACACCCCACAGATTAATGCTAAGCCACAACTAAATTCACAATGGGACTAAGGTATGGGCAAAAAGAGATTAAAACACAGAAAAATCAAGGACAGTCACTTCCGAACAGGGGGGGCGGGGTGGCGGCGGGGGTCTGTCAGTTTATCCACATAGATTAATTCGAGGTATTGGTCGTCATGCGGAGACACAGAGATCCAAGACATTCAGTGCTCGTTTAATCCAGTTCAAAAGTCAAGGCCAAAGTTGTGGTGGATTTAACACCTCCAGATTCACTTGGTGCTGATGCACAGAAACACATTCCCCACGTGTGCTCAAAGAGAGAGATATGACACACTGTGTATTCACGTGTGTGTATCTCATTTGGCGCAACTTTGCTAGTTCTTCATGAGAAAGTCCTTTGAATCACATATCTCAGTGCAAAGTCTGCACCTGATGAACTTTATATTAGGTTGTGATGACATTCTGTGACATGAGATCCTATTCAAAGTAAAGGGCTGAGTTGTGACATTATGTTATGTTTCCAGAAACCTTTTAGAAGACATCATAACGGTGTGGTTGGCACCTGGCCTGTAACAATGTTTTGATTCACTGGTATCCTGTCTGACTGTGGGAAACTCTATACCACCGAGATAACGTGATGATGAGTTGTCGTCAGGTAGAGTGAATGAATGAATCCAAATGTGTTGCAACACAGATCAGATCATCCGCCAGACAGCTCTTTACCACTGCGGCTCATCTGCCCACTGTGGGTTTATCAGCTTGTTTTTTTTTACAGTTTGATATTCTGAAGTACTCTGATTCACCAGCGTGGGGGGGGACATGCACCTACACACAATCGCCAAGTACAGCTCTGTACTTGCAAAAGAAAGACAATGGGAAAACTTGAGGAATTCATATTTAGCAAGTTCAATATTTCTAAATGGAATGAAAGCCACCTTTCATGATCAGCGTTGTAATGTACAGATATACAGAGCCAAAAGCCAGAGCTTCAAAACATAATTTACTGACACTGTTGCGAGGATAGTAAATGGCACTGTGGGACTGTATTTGGTACTGATTCAATCCGTTGTCTCTATCTGTCTGATTGATACTAGTTTGATATGTATCAATGACTATTGGCTGTGAGTCAACAGAGATACCGTGAACATCTGACAAAACGTTGAATGGCTCAAGTGACTCTATGTGAACTGGCTGACTAAAACTAAAACAATGTGTCAATCCATTAATAGTGCTTTGAAAAGTTTGTAAAGTCAGTGAATCACTTTGATCAACATACGTCTTTATTTGCATAGTGGTGAATCATAGTTACTGAGAAAAAGCTATTTTGGTGGCTTCTTGATCAGAAGAGTTACGCCCCAAAAGTTAGTGGAAAGAAGGAGTGTTTGAACATCGATAACATCAGTAACTTCACCTCGACTGTTTAAATGCTCCACAAAACTTCATCAGACTTTAAAATGTATTCCTGCAGATCAGTGGCAGTAAATCTGAAACTTCCCCATTGTGGGACAAATAAAGGAGTACTCTAGTCTATGTTATATTCTAAACGAGAATGACAGAGCCCAGTGATCACAAGTCACAAGTCGCCTTTGGCTGAGCAGGTGTGAGAGTGGACATGTCAGTACCTGTGGTGTAAGGCTCGCTGTTGTTCTGACCACAGTTCTTCATCTTGACGGGCGACAGGCAGAGGGGCTTGACCACCTTGTGAGTGCCCTCACACCAGTAGGAGGTGCAGAGCGCCAGGATGGAGAGGCCCAGAGCCAGAGAGGTCAAGGTCAGGGAGAGCAGGGAGCGAGAGCGACGGGACATACGCTCCAGCATGGCCAGGCGGGGGAAGAGGGAGGCTGAGGAGGGGAGAGGAGGGGACGCAGCACGTGGGAACGGGACAAACGGGACACAGGGTGTGACTGCAGTCACAGATGGAGCCGAGAGGGTAGGACAGATGCTTTGGGGCGGTTTTAAGAGGTGATGAGCTGCCAGGTTTAAATGGAAAGCAAATATAAATGTGATGTAACACAGCCGACAAAGCACCACCGTGGAGTCGGCGTGATTAAAAGAGGGGAAGATAAAGAGAGCGGGAGGGGGGAGGAGGGGGATAAGATGCTCTGAAGTTGATACACCCAGGAAAGGACAGATGGAAGCGAACAAATGAACATGAGGGGATTTAGGTAGACGGTGGTTCACAGTAAACACTGCAATGCAAGGACCTTTGCAATGCTCTGGCCAGACAGCTTTAATGTGATATCCAGCTATTGATCCTCCAGCTCAGCGATGTGGCCATACGTCCCCTGACCACAACAACCACAGTCGAACTGCGCCGGAAAATCATAAAGGTCATTTAAAAACGCTTGCATCTGTTCCTAAAAGTCGCACGTCTACGGAGGAGACGGAGGGCATCCTCAAACGCAGCTCATCACTTTGCCGGAGAGTGCAGTTAAACAGTGGAGCCGCACACACAAAAGCTAAAACCAGGGTGTCCATATGGCGACATGCAACTTTGCTGAGTTTTCTTGAGGCAGTGAGGATCATAAAGCTGCCTGAGGTCACATAAGACCTCCAGCTGTCTTTGTGAGGAGGGGGAACAGAGGAATAAGTGTGTGTGTGTGTGTGTGTGTGTGTGTGTGTGTGTGAGATGTGTGCTCGGCTGTGACCCAGGCTAAGACCTCCCTGCTTCCTGATTAACACACTCAGGCCTGACCTTCCCGCTCATGGCTCCCAGCTCCACCGCTGGAACCTCTGTGTGAGACAAGACAACAACAAACAAGAGATTACTCCTTTTGATGAAATTATGACTAAACCGCAGATCTAAATTATATATTTTTTTGCATTTAATCCCCTATAATCTCCCTTAATCTGTTTGTTAGGTGAGTTTTTAGTGTGAAGTTCATTTTCTGACCATATCTGCTGCCCCCCCCCCTCTCTCTCTCTCTCTCTCTGAATGTCTTCCTGTAAACCCACAGTTTCTGAAATACAGCAGAACATTAGTCAGACTGGGGGAATTTTGGCCTAATCCCTTCCTACTTCACAGTTAGTCAGTTTCTGGTGTCTGAATGAATGTACATTCAAATCAAATGGTGATTGAATAGGAGTGCAGCCTGGGGTTAATACTTGCATATGATACTCCACACAGATTTTAGTCTGCAAAAAAGATTTGTACACAATGTGCAAAATTTGCAACACCAAGGCTGATCAAAATGCCAGCAGGAAGAAGATTCCTCCTCAGTCTTGATATTGTTTATTAGTAGAGTTAGCAAAAGTTGAATCCAGGCTAACCCATAGATTTTGCTGGAATTGCAACATATTGCACCAAGCAAATTTGTTATAACTATATTATTATGTCATTGTTAATTACTATATAACTTTGTAATTATATTTTCCAATAAAATGACACTTGGACAAACTTGGACAAAAAGAGTTGTGTGTTCTGATGGTTTAGATGCACAGGTTCAGACATATTTCTTAACAAGCTAATTAGTCAACAAAAAGACATGTCTCATGTTTCCTGAATTCATAATCAGAGGTTTTCTTCGTCCATAATCTATAACTATTAAGTATATTAGGGAATTATATTTATAATCTGAGGAAATATTAAAATTATCCAGAAATATTTTCTCTAGAGACAGAGATGATCCTTAAAACAACAAAGCAATAGTCGGTAGATAATGCATGCATCTGATTTTTTACATACTAACCATAGGTTACTAAGTTATGTCAGAGACTTTGCTCAATCTTTGTGTTAATCACCAAAGGATATCTCTCATAGGCATTGAGTTGTATAACTTCTTGGCAAAAAATTATTCTGAAACCATTTTTTAAACAAAACAAGTTATCAAAACATTAATTTATTGCCCTTCTGTAAACCAATGAAACTACTAGATTCAAGATGATCATTGACAAGTACCTACCAATTTGCTTGTTCTCTTCCCTTGTGGTATTTCAAGTCAAACCCACTGGAACAGTTCGCCCTCTTGCAGCTCTAACCCTCAGTTATCTTAGCTTTTGCTCAAAGCTCCTTAAGACCTTGATTTCAGTCGCTCCATCGTGATTCTCCGCTCCTCTGCCCGCCTCAACACTTCCATCTGTGTCTGTCACCAGTTTTTCCCTCTTCCAGGATGAGCATCAATGACCCTTACCTCTCCAGCTGTGCTGCCCCCTTTAATCCTCCCGGCCAATAGTGGGACAGAGATGCGAGGCTGGTGGAACGAGTCCGTCTCCACACCACTCCACTCTCTTCTCTGTCTTTCTTGGGATTTTATGTCACAAACCCATCCCGAATCATGTAATCCCTCTAAGTCCATCTGTTACTGCAGAGCCTCCTCTCTTCCCGTGCCCGTTCCCTTTTGAAGGTGGCACCTCCCTAAACCTCCATCACCAGGTTTAAGCTCGTCATCAGTTCAACTTTCACCATGTTTTCAATCACCACACTAAGACAATAAAACCGTGAACGAGCTTGACCACATGAATGCCCCCTCCCCACACCAACCCCAACCCCTTAATCAGTAGCTATGCGCAAAGCCAAATCCTGTGCCCTCCAAGTTAAGCGTTGTTTTTTTGAGTGGCAAATGTGATGCCTTGGGGCGGAAAAACACACAAACAGAGGAAGCAATTTCATGTGGTCAGAATAATTTATTTACAATACAGTCTGTACAGAAAACCTGAACAAAAACAGAGCAAAAAATTGCAACCAAAAAAAAAAGCAAAAATAAAATTATGTGCATGTTTGGAGGGTGAATTTAAGAAAGGGTGAGGCTGGGAACGGAGAGTTGGAGGAAACGGTTTAACCCCAGGCTTGAGATTTACAGTAATGAAGAACCAGTTTGCCGTCGCTGCCAAAACACTGAAAAAGAGATGGACACAAAAAGGTAAATGTCAAATAAACCGGTAATGCAGAGGAGAATCCCTGATGGAGCCGAGCGGTGGAGCAGCGAGAGCTGCAGGGTGATCAAAGGTCCACTAAGGATTCAAGACTTTAAAGTCTTTGCTGTTACTTATCCAGACATTAATCAGTGGACAAGGATTTTGGCACGTGTGACTGTAGCCTCCCTCTTATGGCCCCCTCTGTTGGTCAGAGCTCCACATGACCTTTCTACGCCGATCCGCTGCTCACCAACAAGCAAGGAATAAAGTTAAATGAATTTGAACCTCACACTAACTTATTATCTGAATCACATCAGTTTATTTGTAGAGTGCCTTTAAAAACAGCATGAGCGGACTCAGAGTGCTCCACAGTAGGAACAGAAAATAAGGATAAAACAGTAGAAATGGTCAGATTTAGACAGTTAATAAAACAAAAAACAAACCCAGGTCTACATTTATACATATATCACTATATACATGCATTACCGACATAACGATATAAGTGCTGTTTACATCACCTGAACTGAAGTGTGACCAAATGTTTATCCTTTAATCTAGGATTTATTCACAGTGGTAAAGGTTAAAGGGCATATTCATGACCTTCTGTGTTCAATATAAGGCTTGACCCTGATATTTTGGTCCAGCAAACTAGCTCTTAGTTGTCAAATAGTCCAGCAAATATGCAGGAAATTCTCTTCTTTGTGTAGAAATGTTGCAGTGTTGTTTGGATTTATGGTTAACATTTGTGCAATGAGGCCAGTTGTTTGACATTCCTGAAATGTATGAGTGAAAAAACCTCAGAAAGACAGTTTGGAAATGGACAAGTTTTCTTGTATACACTGGATTCCATAGATGCGAGCTTCCACTGTAAGGTTTCAAGACTAAATGATGCAGATAAATGGAACAAATGCTCCAATAACTGTTGTTTGTTTCTATTAAGCAATCATAAACACTTGTGAAGTCATAGCACCTGGACTTGTGGTAGATTCTTGAAGACTTTTAACCTCTCTTCCAAGAGGCTTCAACATTTCTCTTACTGCTGCTCCTCCTCCTCCTCAGGAGAGGAGGTGAAACATCTTTTTCTTCTTGTCTTCAAGAATCGACAACAAATCCAGCTGCAACGACTTTACGACTCCATGGACAAAGATAACCTGGACGAATGAGAAACTCCAGAGCAACATGTACTCACATCAAAGAGGACCCCGACATCTTGATCCGGTGAAGGGGCAAAAGACTGGTTAACGTAAATAAACTGGGGGAGAGAAAGCAGATTTAAACAGCATTAAACATCCAGTCACAAATGGTGTTCTCCGAATCAGAATTCTGGGAAATAAAAATTGAATGGACAAACGCCATATCTACCAGTTGTTCTGTGGCGTCGAGCTTGAGGAAGCGAGAGATGAACTGAGATAGGGACTGTACTGTCCTCCCCCTGTCCACAGCCCACTTCTTTGTTTTCATTATTGGAGTGTCTCCCACAGCCTTCAGTAACACATCGACTGCAACAACAGAGGACATAAGAAGCTAGACTAACTTTTATATGACAGACACAGGGGTATCGGCAGCCTGCCTAACAAACTATTTTCACAGCAGATTGTATCTTGTAAAGGAATCTGACAAGAAAATGTCATTAGAAAACAAGCAGAACCCATAGAACAAATTATATTTTCCACTTTCTGTAAACCTCTTTGATGTGACAACTCGAAGAGGAATCCTTACACCAATTTGTTAGTGGAAATACAAAATGCTTGGTTCAAGGTAAACAGGAGTATGCCAGCATATAAGCCTTGAAATACTGTTCTTCGGCAATGTCACAAGTTCATTTACAAGACGCTAGTTACAACATTAAAGTATATGCTGGCTAAATTAAGAAATCAGGCCTCCATGGAAATGCTCATCGATGTACGGGAGCAAGAATCTTTAAAGTTCCCTTCATAACTGTTAGCATTAGCCATACCCAAACCTGGTAGAACTACACGTTAAAAGCTAAACGCTCATTGGTCAAATCGAATAGAAGCAGCCTTCCCATTGGTCAGACTCGGTGTCACGTCAGATACCCGGAATTGTTTTCAATAGGAACAACATTCCTCATAAAACACACATTATACACGAACAGAGCCGATGTTTTAAATATACATATCTCGCTTTCTTACTTTTCTTCTTCTCCTCAGCTGTCGTTGTGTCGTCTGACGGCGGCTGTGACTCCTCTTTCGGCGTTTCTGTTGGAGACTCTGCATTGTCAGACATCTTCAGGTGGGTTAGCTGTGCTTTCCACTCCCTCCCAGCCAAGCCATCCGATTGGTGAAGAAACAAAGTCTACTATTGGCTCAACGACACGTCAATCTGTACAACACGTGCTTCCATTGGTCAATAGGCGTCCTGTAAGACTGTCTTGAACTTGTGTGTCCTCCTTGCTACATGCTAGGTAATATTTGAAGTTTTACTTGTATTTCTTAATTATTTACTTTCACGACGAGATTGTACACAGCTCGTTTATTCGTTGAATGTTGCGTTTGTCTATTTTTGTGCACTATGTGCATACGTACGAATTGAAACGAGGAATAAATCCGTAACCCAGTGTTGGATTTGTTGTTGGTTTACACAGGAGGCGTTACATGGAATATCAAACTTTAACCTGACACAACACCTGAACTCGGACCACCTGTCACCTACTTCTTCCACATAATCTCAGCGATCTGACTACAACAGTAAGTCATTTTTACCTCATCTTAAGTGTTATGTTCCGTCTGAATCAAGCTGCTATATTTTGTTGAGCAAGTATTCCAGACATAATGGAGGAAATCCTTTCCACAAGGAAGAGAATGTGAAAAAACACGCACGTCCTCACAAACAAAGGTCTGATTGTTGCTGCTATGCTGTGCATCAAATAAGATGTGATCTAAGCTTTGTTTTCTGTGCCTGTTGTTCTTGCAGTGGCTAAAATTGGCAGACTCAACACCAAGGATACAGTGCTCCTCCTCTGTGACATGCAGGAGAAGTTCAGACCCAACATCTTCCAGTTCACCAACATTGTCAGCAACGCAGCCAGATTGCTGCAGGTTGGAAAATACTCACCCTGAGTTAGCAATCTATCCGAGTTTAGCAGTGTGAATTATTTGAAGGGAACTGATCAAGTCTGCCTCCGTCCCTCAGGCCAGTCGTGTTCTCGGCATCCCCCCCATCGTGACAGAGCAGTACCCCAAAGGCCTGGGTCCCACGGTGCCTGAGCTGGGAGCAGCAGACCTGAAGGCTCATGCTAAGACCTCGTTCACCATGATGATAGAGGAGGTGGAGAAGGAGCTGCAGGCTCTCGGGAACCCCAAACAGGCCATACTGTGTGGGATAGAGGCGCACGCTTGTATTGCAGTAAGATCACCTCATCTTTTCTGCCAGTTAGCTATTGAAGCACAAGAGTAAGAACAACTGAAGTTAAATGTTAAACAAGCATAAGAAGCTCTGTTAAAGTACATTTTTGATTTACCTCACACATCATAACTTGTTTGTTGGATCAGTAATGTTAGATGTTGGCGCTTTTTTATGCATGTTATGGGAACATGCATTCTGATACAGCCTGTTTTCGCACAATGAGGACATGTGCTGTTTTTCCACAGTGCACAGCATATGACCTGCTTGAAAAAGGGATGGAAGTTCATATTGTGGCCGATGCCGTCTCATCCAGAAGGTATCTGTGTGGAAAATGCTTTTTTTTTCCAGCTGTTATCACTTTTATTAAAGGTTACAGTTCAGGGATATTTAAATATTTATATATTATCCAAGTCTTATCATGACCATATTGAAATGTCCCCATTGAAATTATCCACAATATAGGCTAAATTCTATTGTAGATATTGTTATAATTTACAATTAATCCTCATGTACATATGCTAGATGTAGCCTCAATTCATTTTATATTTAAATTCCATAGTTCCTTATTCTGCTGCATCGTTAATATTATATTTTCTACATTGTGCTTTCTGTTACATGATTTATACTGTGTACACAACTGCACTTCTGCTTTTTGCACTCCTGGTATGATGCCAGACTGTATTTCATTGACAAAGTACCTGCTGTATGTGCCCCGACAGTAAAATCTAATCTCGCAAAATCGATTTCTTTGTCTCCCTCCACAGTCAGACAGACCGTCTGTTCGCTCTGTCCAGACTGAAGCAGAGCGGAGCGTTCCTCACCACCACAGAGGCCGTCCTCCTGCAGCTGGTTCAGGACGCCAAGCACCCCAACTTCAAGGAGGTGCTTACCTTCATATCCAGCCACTTAGCAGATGCTTTTATACAAAGCGGGTGTGACAAAAAGTCACAATGTAACAGTGAATCCGTTTTTCAAACAACAGAGTGCCACAAATGTGCTGTGTGTGTGCCAAATGTGCCATAAATATAAGCCTGAAATGAAATGGCCAAAATGAACCACCTTCCCCAAAGTTAGTCAACTCTGCCAACGAGTGAAGACTCTCGTAGTATGACGCAGCAGGGGGACTTCATTATCAAACGCAAACATTAGTCTTCACTTTGCCTTCGCAAACACTTCAGTACTGATTTCCTTAATTGCAGCCGGACCAAGAGATGACGGTAACAAACGCATTCTTTCGTCTTTGTCGACAGATCCAGAAACTTCTGGCCCATCCGTCCCCCGACACCGGCCTCCTCGCCTTCTTCAGCGCTCTGTAGGGAGATGGTCAGCTGTGCTGTTACACACGTCCCACACAGACGTTCACTGCTCCCAACATGCTGATGAAGTGCTTCAATAAAGTCATGCTGCTACTCGAAACGTTGTCGCTTATTTATTTATTTTTTGCCACGCTGCGTTGAAAGGCTTCCTGGTGAAACCTTTGTCCGACCTCATTAGCCCACAGCTGCACAGTGCAGAGGCTTCCTCCTCAGGCTGTAGAGGTGGGACCTGCCCTCAGAGGCGGGTTCAAAAGTCAGACATTACCGAGGGGGAGGAGAGAGTGACGTCATTCTGGTATATCCAGAAAGGGAGGGGAAGGAGAGAGAGAGGGAGGGAGAGAGAAAAAGGAAGCTTTCCGATAAGTTTTTTTTGTGTGTATATTTCTCCAAAGTTACACAAACTTTCTCAAGGCAAAGGTGTGACTCGAGGCCTCATGGGGATCTACACGTGGAAGAGGGAGATCTGAAGGGAAGGACGGGCTTCAGTTTGCCAGCAGTTGTGCACAGCTGATGACAACATCAAATATTAACACTTTTTAAGGCCTTGGGCCTCGACTGACTGTAGAGCGGTAAGACACCCTTCTTCCTCACTAGTACAGAGACCATACGCGCGGATTGACATGTAATTACTGCCACAGTCATGCAGTGTTGTTGTTTCCAGTGAATGGAAAGTTTGCGGGGCATTACAGAGCCTCCTGTGTCTGAACTTGTTGATTTGTAACAGACGCTGGTTGGAAGTACAGGAACAGAGCGGTGGACAGTGTAGCATTACAAGCAGAGTGAGGCTCTTCTCTAGGATATCCCTGTGTGTGTGTGTGTTTATGTTTGTGTGTGTGTGTTTGCGACTGTGTGTTTCTGTTAGGAGTAGAGACAGGGAAAAGGGACTCGTTCAGTTCAATACTTCCTCCCTCCGATCTCTCAGATCCTGGACAGAGAGAAAGAGGGACAATGTCCTCTGACTTGGACTCCAGTCTCACCAGTATCGACTGGCTGCCTCAGCTGGGGATCAGCAGCCTGCGCTCCGGGAAGGAGAGAGGAGGAGGGGAGAGAGACAAGCGGAGAGACCGAGGGAGGGAAAGGGGAGACTTTCTCCCCACGTCGCCGGACCCCTCCCCTTCTAACTCTAAAGGGAAACCCCCTCACAGCTACGCAACTCTCATCGCCATGGCAATAGCAGCTGCACCAGAAAGGAAGTTGAGTCTGAACGACATCTACACCTGGATCAGTGACACCTTTCCCTACTACAGCCGAGCCGGCCGCGGGTGGAAAGTAAGCCGAGTAACCAAACACAGGGGTATCAGTTACCACTGTAGTGAGATAGATGGATAATCTGATAGATGAGACAGATAATCTGCTGATGCATGTTTTGTTTTTTTGTGTGTGATTCTGCACAGAACTCCATTCGGCACAATCTCTCCCTGAATAAATGCTTCAGGAAAGTGCCACGGCCACAGAGTGACCCCGGCAAGGTGAATGACTTTTTCGATGCTGAGAGAATGAATGTGCTTTTTGTACTGAGTCTGCATCATGTGAGATGAAGGAATTGCGCCTTTAAAAAAGAGCCTTAAAAGAAAGTGGTGCTGTGTTTGTTAGGGCTCCTATTGGACGATGGATGGACCCGCCGAGGGGACTCCAGTGAGGGCACCCAAACGCCCGTATCCGGAGGAGGAGGAGGAAGAGGAGAAGCGGGATGTATGTTCACTGTCATGCTCATGCATCCACACACACACACACACACACACACCGTTTACTCTCATGCTCACACCTAAAGGCACCTTACAGTCTGCATCCAACTGTAATGCATGCAACTGGGCTGCACCCATTCACTATCAAATCATATGAGAATATGAATTCTGGAATTTAGTCACCTTATTGACCCCCTCCAAAAAAGTGTAGACTCTCAAGCATCATGCATGTGTTGCACCTTCCTTAGATCTTTATTCTGCTGCATTCAGCACAGTTCTGGCTGAATGCAGCAGGCTGAAACCTTTTGGGTGGGTGGTTGGGTGAGCAGACTCCAGCCAAATAACGCCACACAGGCGAGAAGGGGATTCTCCCCCAAAAAAAAAAGATAGCGACCAGGTGATAGGACGTAGGCAGCCGAGGAGGCGGACACAGTGCAGAAAACAAACAGAAACCAGCAACTCCTGCAAGGCAGTTTTAGTGAAAACAGACTTCTTGATATCGCTCTTGCGGTATTTGTCCGTGCGGTGCCAGTGCTATTTTGTGGTCAAATTCCTGCATATAAGATTCAACACCAGCACTACTTTCCAGAAACGTTGTCCCGGTTACTCCTGATAAAGCGCAGAGCTCGCTGTCAACAGGTTTTAATAGGGTGCTTTATAGGGAAGAACTTGTTCCCATTAGAACTTGTTCCTATTGTTCCCATCACCATTCACTTATTTTGTGCGATGCATAAATTAAAACCTTTGCTCATTAAAGGCATGTCCACAGGCAGAAAACTGGAACTCCAACAGAATATTATTCGGTTATTCCTTAGCATTAGTTACCTAGAGTAACTGCACTTTTACTCCTTAACAATTTTCAATCTTGTTGCACCTCATTTCACTTTTTTGCAACCACAGTATTTATTAGTGCTTCATTCCACCCCATAGTTTCTATTCAGTTTTCGCAATTGTACTCTATATCACATCTATCTATGCACATATCTCTCTATCATATATGTATGCATGTATTTTTTTGTATAGTTTTGAACCTCTTACTTTTTGTACTTGGACTATGTCCAATGACAATAGCATGGAATCTAATCCATCCATTCCAGTCCGGTCTAATCTAATCTAACAGAGCTTTTGTACATATTGATGCTGTGCTTTTTCAGGGAACACCAGCCGAGCGTGAATCGTCTCCTTACCAGCCGCCACCGCCCTCCCTAACTCCCAACCCGGAGCCCCTGGGAGCCATCCACTCCCCCCACTCTGCCTCCCTGTCTCCTCCCCCATGCAAGGTAGAGGTTTTGTCCCCCCCTCTCCCTCTGCACCACAGTGAGGTTAGCCGGGCTATCTTTAAGTTTTATTACATGATTCTTTCTTCTTTTTTGTTTATCTTCACAGCAACAGTCACCATACATTCCAAGCCCCATGTCGGGCCTCTCTGTCCCCCATCCATCCGTCTCACCCTCAGCCGCACTCCCGCCCGTCGCCCCCATGTCCTCCATCAACTCCTACCCACCTCCAATCCCCAGCGGCCCCACCTTCTCCATGCCGCCCATCTCGGCCGCACCTCTGTCCGCTGCCAACATGTCCGCAGCTTCCCCGGCTGTTCCGTCCTTCTCGGGCGCCGCTCTGACCTTTCCGGCTCACTCCGGGTCCGCGGCGGTCTCCACCTTCTCCTCCTGCACCCATAACTCCATGCCCGGGTCCATGGCCCCTCACTGTGCGGTGTCTGCAGCCCACTCCTCTGTAGCTGCTCCGCCGGCCGTGACCCTGAACGCCCCCTCCGACCCCCCGCTCCGGTTCACCTTTGACGAGCTCAACCTGCCGGACTTGTATGCATCTTTCAAGTCTCTTGTCAAGAACATGCGAGAGAGGGGAGGCTCACAGTGTAAGTTCTCTCTCTATGTATGTGTGTGTGTGTGTGTGTGTGTGTGTGTGTGTGTGTGTGTCAGGGTTTTGGTAAAATTTTGAATTTTGGAATCTTGGCCTCCATTCAGGAATTGGAGTCAAATTGGCTCTATGAACCAGGCTGCTAAATTGAATTTTGAATTGGAATGATGGGAAGAGGAATTTAGATTCATTACTATTAGAAGACAGAAATTCTAAAAGAGGCATTTTGGAAAACGAAAGGTTGTTCCATCATGATCCAGAAAATGGAAATTTAATGTTAGGGGATAACATTTGTCATCAGTAAAAAAACAAGGTTTATAAACAGTCCCTGTCCTCATTGTTTATATAATATACTATACTATATATCTATATCTATCTATCTATCTGTCTGTCTGTCTGTCTGTCTGTCTGTATCTATCTATCTATCTATCTATCTATCTATCTATCTATCTATCTATCTATCTATCTATCTATCTATCTATCTATCTATCTATCTATCTAGCTATATATACCCTAACTCTAACGCTATATATACTGTATATATAAATTCCCAATCCATAAATCCTATTTAAATAGATTTTAATGTTAAACACTAAAATAATAACAGTAAATTATTTTGTTCTGACCAAGATATATATTTTTTAAATGTTACATTTATAAGTTTTACACATTTTAAGTGTTCAGTCTTGCATGGATAATTTCACCTGTTTTTAGTATCTGTTCTAAACACATTTAGTGTTTTCACCTTCTTTGTAGACACTCCCCCTTTTTGCAGTGGATGACTGACAACATATGAATGGCAGCGTCTCCTCAAATATTTCTCTTATTAAACTTACCGTGGAAGGCGCTGGGATGTCTGACATCTGGTCTGCTTCTTCCAGCGGACGTCGCTCCAATGGCTGTTTTTAGCAGTGACATGACTCCGCTTCACACCCCCACTCTGCTCCCGATGTCCCCTCACCCGTTACCTGCACCTCATGCACCTCATGCACCTCATGCACCTTTTGCCCCGCCTGCACATCCCGCACCACCTGCAGCAGCTGCACCCCCCGCACACTCCTCTGAAGCAGAGCGGCTTCCACAGTACAGTGAGTGTTCCTACACGTTACCACGTCCACCGCGGTTCTGCTTTACTTATGTTACAGGGGACCTAGAATGAATAATGGAAGTCAGAAAACATTGTACAGCCTCATTCATGAATAGATTGTATGAATTAAGCTAAAAGCTAAAACGGTGAATTTAAATAGAAACAAAATGTGATGTAAAAATAGGAGTGACACGCTTCGTACCACTGCCACCTCAAAATAATTTGCATGTACCTGCTTCTATTTAGGTATACCAGTATACTCCGCAACTGGAAAGCACCAGTTTGTGTGACTTTTCCAATGAAATATCAGTATGCAAGCTCTGTGTTGTTTTGGAGGGAACATAAAGTCGAGTTTGTGAGCGGCAGCCATTCAGAGCAAAGCCTATGTAAAGCTGCCAGATAAGCATGAAAGAGCATAAAGGAGCATGTGACGCAATTCTGATCAAACCGATGTGTCATAGCCTCTATAATAGTACTGAAGAACAAAGGATATATGCTACATTCATCCAATCTGGATCCCCTTTAAAGTATAGTAATGCAACATGGTGTGAGCGCTCTAAAGCTGTCGTCCTCCTTTTCTTCTTCAGCTGTTCCTCCCGATTGGTTCAATAACCCGGATTCTCTGAAGGAGAGCTTCCGCATCGCCAGCAATCTAGACTGGGCAAACATAGACCTCTCCGGTCATCCAGGTCTGTGCTGTTGTTTACCAGGCTGCCTAAATGGTTGCTTCACCCAAAATATGCCAGGGAGAAAAAAATAGTGTGAAAAAGCTGTTCAAATCTCAGAGCATAAAAGTAGACTGTGACAGTATAGATGTGTAACGTAATAGAAAATTGAACATCTCTGAGTTCAGAATTTGAAAAATCATGTTGGTTGTTTTGTTTTGATTTTGCTGCTAAATCAATGGATCAGTCATAGATTGGAATAGCAAAGAAGTGTTACGGCTGTATTTTCTGCATCTAAAGCATATCTTGGAGATTCAAATTCATCCAGGTCACTGTGATCCAGTGAGTTGTAGAGAGTGAGTCCAGTTACTACACCTCTACAACTCCCTGGGTGATTTTTATAAACCATAGATGTCCATGTACATGATGAACCATGTAATGTCAAGGATTAAAAATCATGAATGCAATCATGAAAACATGCAAATTCATGTAAATGACCTGCTCTGAGAGCTGCTCTCACCTCTCTCTCTCTCTCTCTCTCTCTCTCTCTCGCTCTCTCTCACTCCCTCCCTCCAGACCTGCTGGAGAGCATGCGTCAGGCGGAGCTCTGTGACTGGGCCCTGGACCCGGCGCTCTTCACCTCCCTGTGTGACTCCCTCAACCGCTTCTTCACCCAAAAAGGCATGATCACCTCCGGGAATAATTCCCCCCTGGCCCCCCTCGGTGCCCCGCACTCCTTACAGGTCCCACCGTTCAACATCAATCCCACCCCCACCCTGGCTAGCCTCACCCACCCCTCCCCCCTGCCCTACTCCCCCATGGTTCCCCCCGGAGCACAGCCGCCGCCGCCCCGCAGGCCTGTGCACATGCCGGGGCCGGGCCTTCAGAGGCCGCAGTTTACACAGCCTGCAAACACAGCTGGTAAGACCTGGGCCCAGGGACTGTGTATAAAGAAATAATGGACGTAGTCTTCCGGACTGAAAAGTCAAGCCAAGGGAGGGGTGGGGAGTGACTTTACTTGCAATACCACCGAGATCCACTAGGGCCCCAAAAAAACTTTGGCTCCAATACACACTGTCAAAAAACGTCATTTTTTCATTTTCATCTTTCATCCAAATATGGTTTCCTCTGGCTCCAAAAATTCAAGATGGCGGCGTCCTGTTAAACCAAAGTCCAGGCTTCAAAAACAGTCCTTCCCAAACCACTGGGTGACGTCAGGGAGGGTTGGGGCTTGACTGGACCTGTGGTCCTAAAGGTCTTCACTCCACTACACACACTCTGTGTGTATGTGTGTGTGTGTGTGTCTGTGTGGGGGGGGGCTTGCGTCCTTGCTGCAGCGTCAGAGAAGGTCAAAGATTTGATCCGTACAGTATCCACACACTCCGACTGTGAGTTCTGGGATTAGGATTGCCTGGATTACACAGGGATAATTCATAGTTAGTCTGCTTCAGCTATAGACTGATCCCTCCACATCCATCATCTTACCGGATTTGTACCCATTGGTGCATTATGGGGTCTGCTGGAGCCCAAACCAGCACACATGGGGCGAAGGCAGGGAATACACGCCCTGGACAGGTCACATGTCCGTTGCAAACACACACTCACACCTCAGGGCAATTGAGTTTCCAGTTGACCGTAGTTGCCAGAAAACACAGGGAGAACATGCAAAACCCCTCACAGAAAACCCCTCAATGAAAGTGCTAACCGCCTCACCACCGTGTCGATCAGCCCTTAAACACACAGCCTTGACCCTCTAAATCTGAGGAAGTGCAACTCTACCATGATGTGCTGAATGGCTGCCCAGAAATTAAAAAAAAAATCACTCAGCCTCTTCCTCAATTTTTGTTGCGTATTTGCAGCTGTGCCATACAGAGGCCCAATGAATAGCACAGTGATGAGGGCACCGGTTCAAATCCCAGCACTGTGTGGCATTTGCATCTTCTCTCTGTACACGTGTATGAGATTGTGAATGAAGCTATCTTTAATTTCCAGTGTTAGAAATGACAGATTTGTTAGCATCAGACTACATTTTTCTCCCTTTATCCCTGCACTGCTACCAATATTTATTAAGTATATATGTATTATGTAGATAACACATACAAGTAGATAATTCTATATCGTCTAACATGGTGTATTCAGTGCATGTTGTCCCTCTGTCGGTCTCAGGTGGGATGCATCCTCACCCCATGGCGCCGCGCCAGCGTCCTCCCCTAAAGAGTCTGCACAGCAACAGCGAGGAGATCGAGGACAACTTCGACTGGGACTCCCTGCTGGCCTGACCCTCGCCGTCTGTGTGGGGCGGCGCCTCAAACGGGACTTGTCAGAGGAACGCGGCTCGGGGGAAGCTGCCCCGCTTGGTGCGCGTCGCAGAACTTCACCACATATGACTGAATGCTGCATTTCAAGGTTGAAAAAGTTGCACGTTTTTTTCAGCCTTCATTCAAATTCATATGCTGTAATAACTGTTTATTTTGTAGCTTTCATTCTGCAGGTAGTCGACCCAATGTTGTTGGTTTTTCTCTCTCTCTGTTGGATAGATTTATAAACACGTTCACCAAAGCAAATAAAGTGTAAATGTATTCTGGTCATTATTTTGTAGTGGGCTACGGAGGGTGTATATACATGGACTGCAGAGCAAGCACGAAACCAGCCAAACACACATCCTGTGTTTTTCTTTTATTTCATAAATTCCTTTTGATTTTTTTTTTTTCCATTTTGCTTTTCAAATGTGAATGTTCACAGTCATCACCACACAAAATTCAACCTTACCCGATAAAAGATTTTTTTTTTCTTGTTGATATAAAATAACAATAAATTCATCAAACTAAATTAAAAGAACAGCATGGAGCATATCGTCAAGTCCCTGGTTTTTTTTTTTCTCTCCTCCCATTCATTGCAATAATTTCCTGTTCGTTTCATTATTTATTTATTGTTTGTTTTTTTCTTACGAAGCGCGAGTCTCTCTTCCCTCTTGAGGGAACGGGAGACGAAACACGAGGGATCCCGTGTGAAATGTGTGACTGTAAAAGAAAAAAAAAAGCTTGATTCTTTCAAAAACAAACAAACAAAAGAAACACAAACAAAAAAAGTGAAAGAAGATTGAAATGTGTGACTTTTTTCTTTTTGTTTAACACCTCATTTGAAATCCCAAGGACATTGCATCAATACAAGTGATAAATCGTCTTAAACAAAAAAAATAACCGATGCCACACCTCCCCCCGAGCCAGTGAGAGGAGAGCGGACACGGGGGAAATGGAGACACATAGCGACACGTATACACAGGAACGGGCATCTGCAGTCGCACACGTGCACACTCACTAATGAGCATTCGTATTGTCACTCCCACGCTGCTGCAAACACACACACACACACACACACACACACACACACACACATTCATTCAACGGGCATCCCAGCATTGCTTTTCCCCACAGATGTCAGAGCTCTGTCTTCAGTCTTTTCTACATTGAATCATCAGGGGGAAAATTGAGCGTTTGATTTGAATGGCATCATCTCGTGATTTTTCTCTGTTTATTTGTTCCCCCCCCCCCCCCCCGCCTCCCCCTCCCCCTCCCAAAAAAAAGAAAAAAAATCTGGAAAAAATAAATTACAATTAACATTAAATTAAATTAAAAGTGAAACAGTTGACATTTTTGAACCGCTCTCGTGCCAGAAATGTTAATGCATGTGTATGCAGTCCGCATCTTTGTTGTCCGGAGGTCATTCGTAAAAAAAAAAAAAAAAGCAGAAAAAAAAAGAAAAATCATCCTTCATGCACTGCTTTCATTTCAGTGATTCAGTGTTTGTCTTCATTCTAGAGGGAGGAGGGAGGAAGAGGCGGGTACGACAGTTTCTCTGTTCAGTTTGTTAGTGGCTATGTCCGCTCTCCCCCGTCTCGCTCAGTGCAGTAATATTGGACAGAGTGACACTCCTGGAGACGCCTCCCGCCCTCACGCCTCCCTCCACGGCCACCGCAGGACCCAAAGCAGAACAGGAAACGCGGAGAACGATACAGAACAGAACGGGGTTAAAACAAAAATAAATAGATCTCTATTTTCCGTCCACAGGCAACCCATACTGAAATGAAAGGAACTAAACGTGTAAAACTCTTCTGAAATGAAATAATGCTTTCGAAGGAAAAGATAAAGAATTTTTGATTTTTTTTTTTTGTTCTTTTCTTTAAATATAGAGATGTACACATTTTTTTTTTCGTTTTGGACACAAATTGTGTTGAGGGGAGGAGGGGGGGGCAATGAATGGCAGGAGGGGGAGGGGTGGAGGGGTGGGGGGGGGCAGCAGGTACGACAGAGTAGTGGTGACGTTTCCTCAAAGAAGAAAAGGGTTGGTGCTGGCCCCCGTCGTCCCTCCTCCTCCCACCGCTCCTCCCGCTCCCATCACTCCCCCGGCTCCGGCGGGCCCACCCAAAATCAGCTGAGGAGGCGCCGCGCCTCCGGGCCCCAGCAGCCCGGCCCCCGGGGGGGCCATGGGCGACAGGCCGCTGTAGGGGGGCATTCCCATGGGACTGGCCTGCATCATTCCCAGGCCCATCCCCGGAGCCCCCATCCCCACACCCATGGGCCCCAGGCCCATCCCAGGCTGCACCATGCCCAGCATGGGGTTGGGAGGCACGGGGCTGGAGCGCAGGCCGCTCAGGCCCAGCGACGAGGGCTGGGGCGAGATGGAGGTCATGGGCGGGGCCACGCCGAACGGGTTGGAGGAGACCGGTGTGGGGGAGACGCCTCTGCTGGAGATGGTGCTGCCGGGGGTCACCGCCATGCCGGGAGCAGGAGACGAGCCTGAGGAGCACAGGGGAGGCACAGTTTCACTGGACACGTCACTCTGGGGCACTTTATAGGTGAAAACGATGAACTTACGTCCTGCTTTGGCTGTTTGCCTACATAAACAGGTGTTTACAGTGCCTTAAAACCGAACAGGCTCCAGAGTGGAGAGATCTGAAAACAGTCTCCATCAACATGTAGACGAGGAAACGGAAACTGATCGTGTCTACCGTGGTTTCAAGCCGGGTGTCCGGTCTAATACATGAACAGACCGTGAAAGGTTTGTTTTGCAAACTAGGTGGCTTTCCCAGAGGTGTCGATATACAGGAGTGTCACTAAACAATGAATGAAAACACTTTTTTCATGCTCAACCGGACTTGACAGACCAATGACGATACCAATGACGCTACCATTCATCAGGATTTCTCCTTCACTACTTTTGTCCATTGTCTTAAGTTAACCTGTTGCAAAAAGAAAAGTCACATGACTCACCTATAATAATTTTGTTTTCTGTACTGGGTTTTCTAGAAACAAGAGGCAGCAGCTGAGTGATTAGTCAGCAGCTGAATTCAGTTTCAAGTTTCAGAATTTGGTTTTCCATGCAAATGCTTTTTCAGCACTGTTGATGTTGTGCCTGGAGCATTTCCTGGTCCTGTACAATGACAATGAGGCTTTCTACTCTGTCCCGTTTTCATTTCCATTTAGTTCCTGTTTAAAGAGCAATTTTGTGATTGCCTACAAACCAAGTTCAGGGCCTGTAGTTGTGGGTCAAAGCATTTAATTCGGAGACGGACTCCTGACTCGCCTGCTCTCAGGTTTCACAGAGTCAACGCGATACGTGTAACTGACCTGTGTTCTGGAGGAAGGGGTTGTGAGCCGAGGAGGAGGAGATGGAGGGAGGAGGAGGCTGCTTGGGTTTGGGTTTAGACGACACCAGCGAGTCCAGATCCACCAGCGCTGCGTTGGGGCCCAGGAAGGATTCGGGGGTCTTGCGAACGGGAAGCGAGGAGCCGAGAGAGGACATGTCGAAGGGCACCGGAGAGCCCGTGCTGTCGCCCATGGCTGGGGAGCCTCGTCGCTCTGGGTCTCCTGACGGGGGAGGGGGGGGACAAACGCATCAGAAACTGAGTATTACGCGGAATATCTTGTCACCATAAAAACAGGACGTCAACACAAGTTCTGGAGGAGGATGAAATGTAAGACAAGACGACTGTTGTGTGACTGACCAGTGCTTGATGCCTGGGTTCAGACTACACGTTTCAGGCTGATTTTGACACAATGTCAGTTTGACATCCATTCTTGACACTGACCGAGGCGTCAGGTTGAATGAGCATGGTGAAGGGAGACGGGGAGGTGCTCTATTGAAACTACACTGACTCTTTTCTTAACCAGTTCAAATATACATTGTGTTGTCTACTTGGCCTGGGATGCTAACGATGAACAGAATCGTGTAGTCTGACCCTGGCATGAGTCCATGTGGCTCTGAGCGTGAGTGTACCTGTGCCGTTAGTGTGTTTGGCGGAGCCACTCCATAGGTCGGAGGTGATAGGGTCAGAGGCAGGGACAGGCCCGTCCCTAGCCCAGAGGTCTACCGCCCCCCCCGAGGAGGAAGTGCTGGGTGGTACTGGGGGACCCCAGGGATCGGCACTGGGGGGAGTCACGGCTACAGGGGATGGGAGGAGACGCAGGGGAGGGGAGGGTTAACACAACACCTTACAACCACAATCCACGATACGGAGGGAGCAGGAAGCTGGGCTGGACTCCAACGCTAGTGTGTGTGTCTCTCCTTCCACCCCACCGCGGCCTGTCCCAGGCTGGGCGGGGGAGAAGGAGAGAGCGTACACGAGGCTAAGGAGGCACAGAGAGGGTATGAGACGAGAGCGCTCCTGTTGAGACTCAGCCACAGTCAGTCCTGAGCAGAAACGAGAGGATAGAGATCCCTGCTTTAGACACAGAGGGAGGATGGATTTAGCATGCCTGCTTTCCCCAGTCACAACCTGAAAGCACGTGAGCGGATGAGACGAGACAGGAGACGAGACGGGAAAAAATGTGACAGCGACGGAGACGGGAAACGGAACAGTGGAGTGGCGAGGAGTAGAAAGGTCAGAGCTCTCCACATCCTCTTTCATCCTCGGACGCAGCTCTCTCTCCACACCCCGGAGGCGGAACTCTGCGGCCGGCCGCTTACCTGAGCTTCCCCAGGGGTCCACGTTGTTCACTCTGTTGGACGTCTCTCCCCACGGGTCCGGAGGGGGCGCTATAGTGGGGGGCGCTCCCCCGCCCCAGGGGTCTGAACTTGTAGGGGAGGTGGGCGACGCTACCCCCCAGGGGTCCGTCGGTGGGGCGGCGCCCCAGGGGCCCGAGGCGGCAGGGGCCGGGACGACGGGTGGAGGCGAGGGGCCGGCCGAGCCGACGGTGGCGGCGGGGGCGGCGGCCGGAGCCCCCCAGGGGTCCACAGCACCGAGCTCCATCAGAGAGCTCTGCAGAGAGACACGGGGGGGGGGGGGGGTAACATCAGCACAGTCAGTGGCCAGATGGAGGTGGCAGGATAGGAGAGAAAGGCAGAGAACAGAGAAGTAGGAGAGGGACAAATGAAACCAGATTTAACCCGGTTCTTGTTCCTCTTTCATGGAACGTGCTTCATGAAGTAAACTGTTGCATCAGTGACAGGGGCTGGGTTTCAAGGCACAAAGCCTACAGATATCATTTTGAGAAACATCTCAGATATCACTGACACATAATTACACTCTATTGAAATGTTTCAAAAACGTACGATGGAAACACTTGTTCAGCATTTACATGTCACTGGACATAGACTCACATCATGTCACAGAGTAGTTTACATACGGAGTTTCATTGAGATCCAGAATGACACTACACAAAATACCAACCTAAAAGCACATTTTTTTTATAGGATTTTTGGGGGCTTTTCAAAGGCTGTATGTCTAGAACAGCTGCAGAGAGACAGGAAATGGGGAGAGAGAGTGAGACAGAAAGAGAGACAGAAAGAGAGACAGAAAGAGAAAGAGAGAGAGAGAGAGAGAGAGAGAGAGCGAGACAGAAAGAGGGAGACGGCGTGAGAGAGAGAGAGGGCATGAGAGAGAGAGAGATGCAGCAAAGGGCTGCCAGCTGGATCCAAACTGGGGTGCTGCAGTGAGGACCTTAGCCTCGGTACATGGGATACATCTGCTCTACTGACTGATATTGTTCCACGAGGACTCGTTCATTTACCATCCTAAACCCGCTCCAAAAGTCTCATTATCCATAATCTCCAGTTGAATGCTGTGAGGGGACATTTGTTTGTGCATATATGTGTATGATAAGGACCTCTGTATGATAACATTTCCTCCGTCTCTGTCGTGTCTGAGCTGGAACTGGACGAGGGCGACCAGTTCACCCCGGGTGGGATGGCGTGGCACTTTAACATGAGCTGGTCCTCTGCTGGACGCGGTCACGTCCACGCCTGTACCAGCGAAATCGGCTCGTATGCAAAACATCCTGCAGTGGAAACGCCTGCAGAGCAGCAGCACGACTAGAGCTGATCTGATGCTCTGCGACCACACACGACATGTGAAGAATGATCTACGTGATGCACTGTGCGGCACTTTAATGTCAAACGGGCTGGTTTTGCGGTTTGAGTCCCAAACGAGATCGCGACAGACATCGTTTCTATTTCAGGCCCCGGACTGACGCTACCAGATTTACCACGACTGTGTCTGCCTTCCAGCATCAAATGTCACTCAGTGACCACACAGGCCAGTTCATCAGCACTTATTATATTCTGAGCACATCGTACTCTCTGTCTCTCCCCCTCTGAAACTGCTCAATACTGGCAGAGAGGGACACACACACACACACCTCCTCGGGCTTCAGCTTCTCCCTCTTGCTCTCCTCGATGGCCATCTGCAGTCTCAGGTCGTCACCTCGACGCAGTCGCTCTTCCTGCCAATCACACACACACACACACACACACACACACACAAATAGTGTGAGATCAGCAACCCGAGACGCTCAAGCTCGGAGGACACGCCGCAGGTAGAGATTTAAGACCGGTTTAGAATTGCACAATTAAAAGCCTGGGTCGAGGGGAGTGGAAGCTGGGATCGGCATTTAATCACAGCTCAGAAGTCCGACTGGTCTGCGACAGTCTAGCAGTTGCAGCGCCACATGAAGTAAGGCGGAGCGGATGAGCGCTCAAGAGGCGATCTGAGACAAAGTGAGATGTGTGGCGGCAGAAACACGTGGGGTCAGCGCGATCGGGAGACTCTGTGGTCTAACTGCAGTTTCAGACGGCAGCATCACTTAAGATTTGAGAGGAAGCTGTACAAGCTACTGTGGTTAGTTTGCTTCCTGACAGCTCGCATCACTGCGAATATTCCCCAGAAACGGCTGCCTGTTTCAGAGCACTGTGCTGCCTGCGATCGATGTTAGGTGTATTCTAGGTGCAGGCCTGCAGCTGAGCGTCTCTACCGCTCAACATAAAGCACAAGAGGGTCAAAGAGACATAACAAATGCTAATCTTTTCTTAAAGGCCTTGATCCCCACCCCCAACTGTGATCTGGAAGATCTTCCCTGGTCACCCCAACCTTACATCCTACCTCACTACGGAAGCTAAAGCAAGTTAAAACCTGACTCGTCTTCTACGGCGATGCAGTCGAGCCGTGCGGCTCTAACCTGTTGCACAGAGCGAGCGAATGATTTGCACTCAGAGCAGGAGAAAGTCACGAGGGCAGGAGATGCAGCACAGATAAGGAAAAGGGAAAGCATATCAAACCAGCGCTGCAGCTGAATGCATGCAGGAAACGATTGATCAGCGCTCAGAGACAGCTACAGCTTCACTCATGATACATCTGAAGCAACGGCATGCAAATTTAATAACAAAATGAGCATTAATCAATTTGGTCTTGGGTGGCCTGAGCACATCTGGAGAAGGATTTCAAGAGCACCTACAAGACGATGCAGAATTACATCTTGTAGAGCATGTTGCTCAGGAAATGTAAAAAAAAAAAAAAAAAACGAAAAAACAAGCATCAGTTGATTTTCTTTAATTAATTGGATGTTTGATGTGCATTTAAAGATATCCAATGGACAGAAAGACAGGTAGCTGATGCCTGGCCGGCCAGGCATCGGGACACACTCTCAGCCCGACCTTTTGCTGCGTCTCTTTGCTGAGTGTGAGCGCATAGCGGAGCTCTGCGTCCTCCAGAGGGTCGGCGCTAGTCTGGGGGAGGTCAGGTGTTAAATGGTGAGAGCAAAGCTAGGTGTCTGGAGCGACTCATACAGCAGTCACGTCCCTCCAGCTACACAGGCAGTGCAACACACTGGATACACGGTCTCTGGCATGATGCCTAAATGAGAAGCACCTTACCTGCTCTGCCTCCTCTTTGCTCATGGCCAAAGCCAGCTGGAGCTGCAGATCCTCCTCTCCGGAGCTCTGGGGCCAGGCCTGCTCGGGGTCTGCTCCTCCAGAGTGGGAGCCCACTGACAGGCTGCCCCCCAGGCTGGGAGCTGAGGGGGCCGAGGAGGCTGCAACACACACACACACGCGCACACACACACACACACACACACAGACAAGCAGAGGTGAGAGATTGTCCCAAGTCACATTAATACCACACTAGTCAGTCCAGGTCAGCTCAGTGATGCCCCAGCTCGACCTGCAAGCACAGCGTGACCAACCACACACATCCTCTGGATGTACATTTATAGCCAGCCATCCACGAACCTCATTTCATGCTGGCCTTGAAGAAAAAAAGGACGATGTGTAGCAGACACAACCTATACTCCAATAGGTTGTGCCTTGCCAAAGTTGTGATGAAGTGATCGATCTGTTCTGATCAAGAAAACCCAACCCTCCTCCTCCACCGGTGCCACTGGGTTATGGCTTTTGAAGAATCAATACTGAGATATGTGTCATACTGTAGATATCAAGACATGAGATGTGGTCCATATCATCCAGCCCTGATTTGTGGGCATCAAATATCCCAGAGAACGTACTGTTAACGTACGCAATCATCTGTGTAATAATCCATATCGATAAATGAATGACAGCCACTGTTGTCGGGTCAGTTTGGGAAACCTGGCCACATCCTTTTCTCAGAGCTTGACTCTCTGCTGAGCGTGAGGTTCTGAGAAGTGACGGCCACTGTGACTACCACTGTGAGTACCACTGTGAGTACCACTGCTAGTACCACTGCTAGTACCACTGTTAGTACCACTGTTAGTACCACTGTTAGTACCACTGTTAGTACCACGGTGGAAAATGTACGGCTCGAAAAACCAGGACAAGTCTAGTGAGATAGGTATCTGTCGTTTGCCCAGCTGCTGGGAAAGTGAAGGGAACGAGCCCAGAGGCCTTGGAGATGACCCCACTTAGTGCTGCCCGTGGCGGAGACCCATCAGATATCAGCTTCAGGTCTGGGTATCGATTCAGGACGAGTTTCTGTGCCCTCAAAGTTTGGAGGAAACGCAGCTTTAGGGTAACTCTGAGGTTCTCTGCGCTGCGATGGAGCCGCGGTTCCTCCAGCGTAATGTGAGACGCCCGATGAATCTTTCAATGCGGCGTTTTAAGATCCCGTCTCACCACTGGAGGTCTGTGCCATCTTCTCTTTGGTTTTGAGGGCATGGATCCTCTCTTCTCTTAGCCGCTCCTCATCCTTTAGCAGCGTCACTAGCTGTTTGGCTTTCTCTCGCACATTCACCCCCTAGGAAATACGACAAATAAATACGCAAATGGATGAATGAATAACTGAAATGCACACATGCGATTTCAAACCGTAAATATTTCATGAACACTTGGACACACTTGGAACAGCCTGTTAACTCGCTGCGGATCCTGTTAACAAGCCATTAAAGCTTTTGAGGACGGCGCGTTTGCATAAGAGGTCAGAGAGCCATTGTGAACATGTTTGAATAAACCACTGAGTGGCATGTTTGACAGAGTGAACCTGCATTCCACAAAGCTAGACCTTACTCACTAATCACTTTGGCTTTCTCCACAGCTCTGCAGGTGTGGGCGTGTGTGGGCGTGTGTGTGTGTGTGTGTGTACCTGATCTTTGCCGTCCCGGTCTATGTATTGGAAGTCCTTGAGGGTCTGGACTGCATATATGTTCTCTCGGCACTGTTGGGCAACTCGTTCTGAACCCGTCTTGATCAAATATTCCATAAGAGTCATCGCCTGGGGAAAAGAGTCACAGGCTCAAGCCAACTGTGGGAAAGGTCTGGGGAGAGGAGGAGGTGGAGGAGGAAGGGGAGGGGGGGGGGGGGGGGGGGGTCTGCAAAGTCCTATCACAGTCTGTGCTGTTACATTTGCCATCTGTTCATACAGAAATACAGCCATATAGAAGCAATGAATAATCTATTACCATGTTCTTGAAATTACATTCCAGTACATTTTCAGTTGCTACAGTACGGCAGAAGCTATACACACACTCATATCTATTGAATACCTCATAGATATACGCCTATGGAACAATCTATTTATTAGAAATTCAGACCATCTGTGTTTGCTCACAAGGTAAGAGAGGGGGGAAAACTTTTCTCAGATGCATTGATAGAGCACACTCGATCTTTGTATTAACCTGGGGGATTCATGTGTAAGAAACTCCTTCAATTCAACACACACACATGAACACATACACACACGAACCTTGTACACGTGTCTCCAGTTCTTGCCATGGTCATTGAGGCGTTTCCACACCATGCTCATGATTTCCGAGAAGGCCACAACATTGTACGTCAGGTCTGCAATCTCTGACATCAGAGAGCTGCTGGGGCCCCATGGGTCGTTGGACGTCGCCTCCCGAACCTGTGTGACGGTGACACACGGAGAGGAAGGCGGGAAACCTTCGATTATCCTCCACGAGAATCGTTTCCGACCGGTCCACGGTTTTCTGAACAGCCACGCAAACTCAATCAGCACTCGGCCATCAACAGAGGCAAAATAATGAATGGATAGTGTGTGATTAGATTAGCTCATACTGTGTCCACAAGGGGGGAAGGAGAGGAGTGGGAGTAGGAGTGGGGGGGTGCTTCAAAATAATATTAGATTATCAGATTATGTCATCAGTGCAGCAGACACACAACAGCTGCCTCTGGGCCGCAGACACGTGGAGGATGTGAGAGAAGAAGAGGAGCGGAGAGGAGAAGGGGTACGAGACCTTGATTTCAGCCTCTGAATAGTTGTGGACGATGTTTTTTACTTGTCGCCGTAGCGATGAGGTCGACATGGCAACGGTCTGGCCGTCGAGTTCTGTTGCAATCTGAACGAGAGGGAGAGAGAGAGAGAGAGAGGGAGAGAGAGAGGGAGAGGGAGAGTGTGTTTGAGACACAAGGACAAGGACGGGGCAAAGAACATTGTTATTTTAATTAAATATGAATGGCAAGCACTTCATACGCTGGAGGGAGGGAGGGAGAAACATTTTGCACACCTGTTACACAAGGATGATGCAGAACGGGGGGGGGGGGGGGGTCTCTCCTCCAGATGTCACGTCGGTTTGGGGGCTTTGGAGCCACTCATTCACGGAGTGTTACGTGTCAGTTTGTCGGTTTCCTCCCGTGGCAACATTGGGTCCCAGGAACCACGGGCGCAGAGAGACGAAAACTGCGGGGCGAGACGGACAGATCAATGTCGCTGGCGGTGAGGCCGTCGCCCGCTGGAAGAGAGTCGTCAAGTCGCTGCTCTAATTTTCAAGGTTGCCGTCGTAGAATGAGAACAAAGCAGACATTCAACTACAAAAACAGAAAGAAAGAAAGGAAGAGGAGAAAATAATCACATGATCCGTTGCTGATCCACACATGGCTGAAGAGAGACGCAGTGCATCCGTTAGATTCTTTAGGCTCTCTTACTGATAGCGTGCAGCCTTTAATTCACAAACAGAGAATATTGTCTAGTATTATTATGCGGTGGGCAGGTGATACAGCGTCTCAGTGGCTCCGCCCTCAGTCCCAAAACATACATGTTAAGGATGATTGGAGAAATCTAACTTGGCCCTAGGTGTGTGTGTGTGTGTGTGTGTGTGTGTGTGTGTGTGTGTGTGTGTGTGTGTGTGTGTGTGTGTGGACACTGTAAGCAGGCAAAACAACTGCTGGATGGATAAGCATTGTGTGTGTCGACACATTGGAGGTTCATCCAAGCTAAATTGTAGCGTGAGGATTGATGTCGACTTGTCCGAACCGTGGCTCTCAGGCTTTGGTAGCAGGGTCTGGGTCCGACCTCCCCACCAGGGACTGGACGGGGCTACTGTAGCACGATGGCATGCAAAGAACAATATCTGAGCCCTCGGCCCAACGAAGCATTGTTTTTTTGTTTTTCCTGACTGCTTACACAGCATCGCTGCAGCGCTGTAGCGCTGTGGCTGACCCCATGCATCCTTTCACTGCCATAAACCGGCATTTTATCACCCAGCAGACAATAACTCGCAAAGCAACAGGGCCGGAGGAAATAAAGTGCCTGCAAATGACATTTGAGGTGACATTGTCACCTACAGACCTACATTTGCTGTCAGCATATTTAAGAGCACTCTGCAAATCGAGACTTAACCCTAGCTTCCTGTAAAAAAAAAACATCCTGCCACGGACTAGTTATCATAATGAGAAATGGGACTATTCGGGTCATTGCTTGAGATAGGATGTATTATTGGGTTGTGAATAGGGACATTAAAGATTATCTTCGACTGCACTGTTGGAGCCATCCCTCAGCTGACTCCTCTCAATGAACCAAAGGAGCAGGGGAACAGTCTCTTTAATAAAGACGCCAAACACGTATGAATATCACCTCCAAACAGGTAAACGCAGCAGAACAGCACCATAGTGTGCAGTGCTGCTCCGTCCAGAGCCAGGGTTCCCACCCTGTTCTTCAGAGTTTCCCGGGACATTTGAAGCTGCTGCAGTATGACAGATACTATTACATCCCCTCATTCTTTGGAGATGTGTCATTTTTTTTTTGACAGAGGTAACTTATATTTTGTACATTTACCCGGACTGCTCTCACCGTTCTTCCTCTCTCGTCTCCTAAACGTCCGATTTAAAAAATGTGAAGTCGATCGCTGTAAATTACCGGTGAAATGACCTCTTTGATGCTTAGAAATGATGACAAATTTGACATACTATGGACGTGCAAAGCTTGCCAAACGCGTGCGTTTCTAACAGGGTGGAGAGGAGCAGAGAAAGAAAAAACATTTCCCAGGACATTCTACTTTTTCCCATCATTTTCCACATGTTCTCCATGGAAAAAGCGTCAACTAATTCCCAATCTTCACATCTTGTAGGCATCGAGTATTACAAATCTATTTCAAACTTGATCCATAACTGTTGTTTTTAACAATCAGTATCAGTTCAGACTCTAAAACTACTACATATGTGTGCGTGCACTATACGTACAGTGTTGTGCATTTATGCTCACATATGTAGGTCGGCCAAATATGAGACCATGTTACACAACTCAAAGTTGGGCAACCATTGCAAAAACAAGGCCAGAGAATCCCTGAAGCTCCGTGTCAAAGTTCAGATATGCAAGCTTATCATTGATGAGCGATATGTAGCGTGGCACTTGTTGCCCCACACTGTGAGAGTGGGAGAAAAAGCAGAATTACATGTATCAACAGGTTTGGGTTTCACTTCTCCACGTGAAAGCCCCACTAGGTCAGTTTGACTAGGTCGGTATTAAATCAGTAAATGTGTTACACCTACATTGTGACATATCTTAGTGCCACGTTATCTTGATATAACTCACCAAACAAGGCGAAGAGTTGGCGTTTGACACTACCCTATCACTAGAACACAGTGGACGTTGTACAGCAGAGAGAAGAACCCCCCCACCTCCTCTCCACCCGGTTATCCTGCACACAGATAAGGTTAACAACCGCGATCCATGCAGCGTTCCCAGTCATGCCGACCTCAGTTGGCCACACAGCTGACGTAACGCTCGCACCCAAAACGGTTTCAAACCGGCTCATCTGGAACTGTTCACTTAGGCCAGAGCTCTGCAGTTTACCCCCACAAAAATGTATTATTCATAGCCTGCCAGAGCCATCTAAAATAGATTATTGCGCTTGTATGGGTGCAAATCGTACGTTTTCTTTGCACTGCATGATGATAACTGTGTCCTCAGATGATACTGGACCACAATGTTGACATGTATCCATCAAAGGATCAACGCACACAGACATTCACACCGCACACACAAAAAGCCTCTGTTTTAGTGACTGTACCCAGAACTGATTTACAATTCTGATACAGCTGTTACTTCGTTGTTCACGCTACCAGATTGGCCTGTTGGAGCCAGCACATGAAGGCAGGGGATAGAAGACCCTAGACGTGTCTTCAGTCCATCACAGGACACACACCATTCATTGTTACTCTCACACCAAAGGGCAAATGCCAGGCTGTCTAAATATGCATGCTTTTAGACAGAGGGAGGAAATCAGAGGAATCTAAGCATAGACTCAATGAACAGTCATAGTTGTAAATTAAAGCTATAAAGTGTACCCATACCACAGACCTCAAAACAGCTGGGAAGGAGCAAAGCTCCAAAGGACAAATTAAACCAAGGGCAAGGACTACCAAAACATACCTTTGGTCACAACAGGTGACACTGACTCTCAATAATTCACTATACCATATACCAGACTGTACTACTGGGATATTTTAGGGAGTCAATTTTCACAAAATCGACTTAATCAACAACTTTTAAAGACCCTGTAGACATCCTGAGGCAAGACACAGGGAGACCATGCAAACTCAACACCCTGACCCACTGTGTGGCCAGCTGTCAAACACTTATAATAAAAGTAAGTTAAAGAAGCACCTCTGGCACCTTCATTTCACTGAATCTGGCCCTCATATTGAAAAGTTTGGACCCCCTGACAGACTGACAGAGACAAGAAGTGAGGAGTCCAGACACAGAGTTAATATGTAGCCTGGGATTATACAACAGCACCATAAAACGTGGAGATCTGTGTCATGAAGTACATCCACATATCTCAGACAACTTTAGAAGCTTACAGTATGGCCAAACAACCAAGCTGTCATCTGAAGCTGTCAGATCGTACCATCCAGATGTGGACACGGCTGTGCAGCACTTTACGTCCAGGGTCAGAAGTCTGGTCGAAGTATAAACAGGGCTACAAAGGGGTGTAACGCTAGGTAGGCTAGGTGATCCCAGCCACACAAAGTCCAGTCAAACCACCTGTTATGTTGCAGATCGGGACCACTGAGTCGCAGCCACCCATAGAGCACCCCAAAGCCTGGCTGGCAGCCTGACTAGAGACAGAAATCACTTTTTGAGCTGCTGTTTCTGCTCCTGCTGCTAAGGCAGATTAGCCAGCTAGCATTAACCAGGCAGCATTAGCCAGCTCTGCTAGCCCCCCAGGAGCCGCTACACACAGCGCAGCCTGTGAACCAAGGACACCTCCCGCTGCGGGACAATGCTGCGAACACACGTTCAAATGACGAGCCAAAATGTCAAGACAAAACTGACAACACAGCGGCACAAAATAAGCAAATGAAGTGTGTACTGACCCTGGTTGTAGCTTGCCTGTACGAGGAGATGGCCGAATTTCCGCTTCCGCTCCCGACTACAGGAAAGACCGCACCCCCTGTAGCTTTGTTTTCCTGCTGTACTAGCAGCCTCATGAATAATCAATGAACCACTCTTGATTAAAGTCCCCGAATTGAAAGCTCGCTCCTTTTCATGATTTAAAAAAAAAAACGTTTCCCGAAACTTCTCCAAATTCATATTTTTGTTCAGAAACATTCTGTGTGTGCGCGTGCGTGCGCGAGCGCGCATGGGGAAAGAAATCACATCCTCTTTCATGGCACACCTGGGTGTGTACAGGCACGTTGTAAAATAAAGTAAGGCCATTTATTTGTTATTTCTCTGGTATTCTCTAATCCGTTCAACAAAACAGATAGTTTTGATATTATACAGTCTGATTATCTTACAATTCATTTTGGGGGAAAAAATTAGTGCAACCTGTAGGTGGTGTCTTGATAAAGCAACTGTATCAAGTGCAAAAGTATTGAGTGACATATTAAATACATTAAAAAGTAGCAGCAGTAGTAGTTGGACTTCACATGAGATCCATGTGGTGCAAAATAGCAGCAGCAGTACAAGTCAGCTCTGTGTAAAAATACAAACTCACAGGATGTATTGCACAGTTAGGGTATTGCACAGTTAGGGTATTGCACAGTTCATGTGCAGTGTGTCAATGGTGACACAAAGCCTGCTGACGTCTTAAAGCCGGCTGACGTCTCAACTTTTGGCGTCTTTGCTGTCTGACCATAAGAGGAAGCTTGCTCACAAGGTATTTCAGATTATGTTGGATGTGTTTATTTAAATTGAGTGCAAAGTTTGATGCAGACCAGCTCAAATGTGAAGTGTCTTGATGTCATGAATTTGGTACTTTCAATAAAGTTGAATTTAAACTGAGTTATAAAACTGTGAATTTTCATGTTTTATAAAGCAAACAGCTAAAAAGTTTAAAAGGAACCTTACAATGATAATGTTTATATTTTAATTTGTTGGCAATATAAATAGAAATGTTCAGGTAGATTGTATTGTTTTAGGCTCAGTTCAGTTTACACAATATGCTGATGAACTCTTCTGAGTTTTTTAATGTCAAATTACGTCACATTAATCATGCAACTCTTTCTTTAAACTGCTTCATTATGGAGCAGTTTAACACAAAAACTAAATATACTGAACTTTTCGAGTCAGTCAGTGCCATGCGTGACAGCTTCACAGTAATGCAATAACACTGAACATCCACAGGGAGGCGGTGTTGACCAAACCCTGAACTGTGATCTTCTCTTTCAGCACAGCCATAAATAATACATGGTAAGCCCCATAGATCAGAACAACAAACAGTAACAGCTGGCATACATGTGTGCTACAAGTTCCCCTTTTATCACGCATCTCTTTATCCTTTTATCTGTGCTCGCTCTCTGGGGAACAGGGGACAGGAGGAAACACGGCAGCATGACTCAAGCAAACTATAGGACTGTGATGCACTGTTGCACTGCTTTGGAAATACTAATCTCATGAAGATAAACTGAGACATGCAGGCAATTAGAACAAACATTAAAGCTATTTTGACAGGTGCAGAGGAACCTCAGTATTTCTTGAACACTTAAACCACCCCAGGATAGACTCGAACGTGATTCCTGAGAAGATAACATGGAAAAGATTAAAGTGTATGAATGCCAGTTGTAAAAGGAATTTAAAGTGTCAGACAAGGTTTATAAAGTGTATCACAGGTGTCACAAGAGCACAAAAGGGAGGTTTTGCATCAAAGTACAGCTCTAGATATGCCAATAACTTGTGAACGGCTGCTGTTTTTAGATTTCAATCTTCAGTTTGATGAAGTGTGATATACTCAAAATAAAAAAAAATCATGCTTAAAGCTGAATAACTGAGTGCAGGGCAAAAAGGTACTCAAATCACTGCACTGTTTCATTTTAGTTTCACACAGGCCCCTTTCCACTGGTGCAGTCACAGGTTCCAAGCTAGTGCTTAGGTTGCTCTTTCTATTTCCACCACCAAAGAACTGGATCTGGTTCCAAAAATCTTATGCTGCATCTGCTGCTATCTGCTGCAGTGTGGACCTCTCTGATTGTATCTGAAAAGGAAAACATGAATGCTGTGTGCAGTACTTGTTAAGATGAAATTCTGAGAGAGGGTACAGGACTATGTATTTCAGCACATCTAATCTGGGGAGGTTCCACCACTGAAAGAAGTGCTTATAGAAAGATATGAGCTGCCGTAGCTAATGTTAAAGCGAATGCTAACAGCTCTGAATGGGACTGATAAGGACAGCAACTGAAACAGCAATTGGTGGCCGATGATAAATCCACATTTTGACACCCTGGACTCGGTCCGCAGAGACAGACCAGCATCCATGTTATTTGACATATACAGTGATGTAATCGTTGGCTGTCAAAAGCACTGTAAAATATAGTTGTGTAACAAAATACTGAGGACAAACACCTCATAACTTGTCCACAGGCAAGTTAAAGATGCTCTGAATGCATGCATGTGTGAAGACCCTCTGATCATCCGTGGAGCCACATTGGTACCATGTGTCACAGTTTGCATTATGTCTACGCACTGCATGTGTATTGTGCTTGTGAATGAAATGGACTCTTGGCATCGATGAGGTGACAGCAATGAGAGTTGTGTTTTGGTGGCGTATGTTGTCACAGCAGGGGCCAAAGGACCCTATGGTGCACACATACTGTACACACACAAACACAGTCAGTGACCAGTGGTCTGTGGTCCAGGCTGCAGAAACCCGAGAAGGACCCAGGCCGTTGTGATAGCAGCCGCTGTTTGTGTTACATAACAAACACCCAGCGGGCCTGAGGCAATAAAAGTCCCATAGTATGTCGTACCATGGGAAATCAATCTGAGAATACAGAAAGAGGAGGAGGGTGTCGAGGCCATGGGAGCTGAGGACATGGTTGTACAAGCAGGAAGCAGAGCTGGCATGCAGTCAGCATAGTAAAGAATTGAGGTGTGCCCTGCAGGGCAAAGATTCAGCTGTCGGCTAAGGCAGCCAGGGATGGTACACCGTAATATGCACTTGGAAAGAGATAAAGGGGGGGCTGGCTCTGTGACAAGTGAGTGGAAAGTAAAGGAGGGGAAGTTTGTCTGGCACGATAAAAATAACAGATGAAAACCCTGTGAGATGTTCACTGTGGACTCGTGAAACCAGAGGATAGTCGATGTGGTGTATTTTAACTTTTATTACAATACCACATGCATGCTGAGCTCAAGTAAGTCGCTCTGGATAAGAACATCTGCTAAATCACTTAATGTAAAGCACGTGGGGCAGAACACGCAGCGCTACTGGACAATAAAAAAGTCAAGTAGCTTGTTTAAGTGCATTGTGTAATCCCAGCAAGATTCAGGGATCATGGGCACAGCTTGTTGGCCTATTCCGATCATTCCGACATACCTGTTGATTAAACCAGGAATCCTACACTGAGGGGGGAATTTAGTGACTCAGGCTAACTGAGAGGGTGAGAAAGCGAGGGAGACATGGAAAGAGAAGGAGGAGGAGGAGGGGGGGTTGCATTCACGAAGAAAGTGAGTGACAGCTGAGGAGAGGGGAGGCGGGAGAGGGAGAGCGATGGGTTAATGTGGTCAGGCTGACTGACAGATTGGAAACAGTGGGATATTAACGCTGCTGTGTAGTGGAATAGTGGGTGGGGGGCTGCACGGGGGGGACGAGGGGGAGGTTTGACATGCCATGTAGCTCGTTCACGCGTATTTGCCAGCATAATAGACCAGAGGGAGAGAGAGAGAGAGGGAGAGAGAGAGAGAGAGACTGAGAGTAGAGTGACTTGGCACTTGAGTAGGAAAAGAGAGGGAGAGTCTCCCGGGGAGAAGCACACAGTTAATATCCAGGTCTCCAGTAAATACCTATGAGTCTCATTTATAAAGCTGCTGTGCTACTGCATGGAAATCAGGAGCAGGGGCAAAAAGTCTCAGCAGCAGTGCCTGTTAAATTATCAGTTTAGTCAGAGGAAGCAGGTCTGAGCTGCAGCCCGGGACAGCAGTCAGGTGCAGGGGCAGCAACTTTAACAGGACAGTAAATCTTTAGATGCTGCAAAGAGACGATACAAAGTGAGCAGAGATCGACCTACTGAACTGAAAATGACAGTAAGTATCGCACTACATTCTCAGTGAGATCAATCCAAAGCAGCAGGACGTTACACTTAAGTTACAATGTTGTGATATTCATAAAAAAATCATCTCGTTGTTGTTTCAAATCAGTGGCAACAAGAACTTCCATGCATTGTTTTCCATGCATGTGCAAATGTTTGGAGATTTTCTGTGTCACATTACAAATGTGTTTTTGCAACTATAAATGATGAGATGACATGCAGGCATGGCACAAATGCAGCGCCGGTTTTTGATTGCAAAATGACGCCCGGGCTGCAAATGTTTGATAAGACAATGTCATTGGAAGGATTTTCGGCTTGTAATGACAAGTACTTCTCCCAGACTTCAAATTTGTTAATTATGTTAGCTCATGCTCAGCCTCAGTATAAATCTTTAATCCCTTGTCGCTTTATGTGGTGTGCTATTTGCTCATAGAGGGTTTATTAATAATCACCTCTGTTTACAAGGACAGTGGAAAACAGCAAGATACCTGAGCACAACCAACATTTTATATGCATCCTCAGGTGATTAAAACATCAGGTCTAAATCACCAGGTTAAACTGTGACCCGAATAAAACAAGCACGCAGTTCTCCAAACGAGTCTAGTAATTTATGTTTGGAGTGAGAGGAATGAAGAGCAGCCTGGGAATGAACTTTAATAATGCGATAACTCAGACATGTGTTAATGCCCCTGTGAATGAACCTTAGATGAGAATTAAAATCAGGAATTTAACACTTCGCTTCTTTGAGTTGCAAACTGACGAAAGATGTGGATTAATATACACGAGTATACAATGAATCCTCCGTATTAATTTGCATTTTCTCTGATACTTTATTCTGTGCTGATATTTCTTGTAGAGGTGTCAAGTTTCTATTTTCTATTCAGTTAATTTTGCTGAAATTAACCATATTCAGCATGGGAACATTCACAGAGTTGGAACAGCTGATGTTTAAGAGATGAGCTGGAGCCGACTGGGACACTGATAGAGCAGAACCAATCTGTTTTGCGATTGATCTTGAAGAAGCCCAACACCAGCTCTATTTTGGATTGAGCTGTCTTGGTAACATCTGTGCCAACAGCTCTGCCAGACTGGCTGAAACCTGCAGTCGTATTTTTGGCCACACATCGGATCCATTTATTTGTCAAGCAGAGACTCAGAACTGAGATCCATTCAGTTTTCTTTTAACCTGCTGCCATTGTGTAACACCAAAATCCTCCGGGTGTCATATAGCACCATAAGGCTTCAATTTACTTCATAATCCTTGTTATGAAGTAATATAACCCTGCAGTATACCATAAGATCATTGTAAAGCTTTAATCTCAGGTCTAAAGCAGGGAGAATAATTACTTTTACATACATGTGATTACAGGCATGTCCAGCAACAGGTGTCATCTAATCAATGGTAATATCTGTCACCCACTAAGCTCTGTTACGCAACCTATAGAAGGTCAGAAGTAAAAATATGTCATCCCCCAGCTATCTCTTTATCGTTTGTGTAAAGCTGCACAAGGTAATTGTACCTTGCTGGGACATGTGGTGGAGGATCTACTGTACATCAAAAGCGATGTGACTTCCTAGATAACAGTGACTGACAGTGGCAACTGATGACCAAATGATTCAAGATAAGATAGTTTTCTTACCTTTTACCATATGCATATGGTTAAAAGTGTCTGATTTATCCACACATGTGAAACTTCCAGAAAAAAACAAAACCCCCACATGAGAACTGGCAACATGTTAGGGTTGCAGCTAATGAGCATAAAGTTTAATGTTCTTTTTAGAGGGGTCGGTTCAGGTGACACATCAGTATGTTTGGCCTCAGATTCAGACGACGTTCTGTGAAGATATCTGTCAGGAATATCAACACATGTCGGTCATGCTGTGGATCTCCTTTCAACCTGATACAGCCCAGCCAATCATCATCTGTAGGCCCCATGCAGTGACTTTGAATGTAGATTTATGTTTGTTGGTTTGTGTGTGTGTTTTAGCAGGCGGCAGCAGCAGCTCTGGAGCTCGATGAGCTATGCTTCCTGTCGGCTCAGTCCATGCCCAGCCTGAAGGTACCTGAACACTTCCAGGTGGTGAAGCTCCTGGGAGAAGGATCCTATGGCAAGGTCATGCTGGCTGTGCACAAAAAGAGAGGTCAGTCCAAGAACCAGGGGTGCGACATTGCCTCCAATTAAACATGTCTGAATTATCAAAGTTTTTTTTAATGTAAGGGGAAAGATTAAATCACCTTCTGCTAATTCTGACATTGGTGGCGCAGCGGCCTCAGGTTTCTCTCTAACGAGTAAACGGGTTGCGGTGTTATCTCAGCAGTAACGTAAGGACAGGTCCGTCTTTTGATAGTGTTCACTTAACCTTTTGAGCTTCTGTTGCTGTAATGAAGTGCTTTCGTACATACTTCGGGATAGTGTTGCCGCAACTGGGGTTGAGATGCGAAATGGAGTCGTCCCAAAGGGGAAGTTATATCTGTTCGCAGTGTCAGTGATGGGCAACACTCACATTCCACCTCCGATGGCAGCTTTTTGACAAGGTCTGACCAAAGCTAAGTAGACGTTGCAGGATTCAACACATGTCGTCTCGCCTCCCTCTCTTTTCAGGAACCCCCATGGCGCTGAAGTTCTTCCCTCGTCAGACCACCTCCCTCACCTCTTTCCTGCGCGAATACAATCTCTCCCTCTCTTACTGCACCCATCCCTCTCTGACGAGGGCCCTCGGCATCTTCTTTTCCACCCCGACCTACTATGTCTTTGCGCAGCAAGCTGGCCTTTACGGCGACCTCTTCAGCGTGATTGTGTCCGAGGTCAGTTTGGCCGATTTGCGCTGTTAGACGTGCTGTTAATCCTGTGCGTGGCAACCTCAGCCTAACTTCTGAAATCGAGAGTCGAGAGGGCGTCTCGTTTCAGCAGAATGAAAGCTTACATAACCAGAGAGCAGAGAGATTAGTTTGATTCCAACTAATTTGGAAGTTATTTTAAAGGAAATGTTATGTGTGGAAGAATAACAGGACGGCTTGAAGGCAAAATGTTTCAATATGACAACATTTGTAAATTTACAATGCATTTATAAATTTGCAATGCATTTGTAAATGTAATTTCAAGATGTCAGCAGTTTAAAACAAGACTTTAAATCAAATGCAGTTAAAACAGCTCAAAGTCTTTTACTCTTGGTGCGACTTTCGCACAGGGATTTCATGGAAACTGTAACTGCTGACCGGGTTCTGTTGAGCTGTGCTTGATAAAGCGTTGGTCACTGCCAGTCACAAACTAGAGTCTGATAAGAACAAGGGCACCCTGCTCTCACTGGATGAAGCGTACGTGCAATGCAGCGAAGCAGTTCACTGATGTGAATTTCAGTGTTTTTGACGTCATACACCAACCAGACTTCACCTCATCTTCTTCACATATGTGTGCTATATATAACTACCTCCATCCATCCATTATCTAACCCTCGTTGTAGCTAAGAATGTTGCAGGGGTCTGGTGGTGCCTATATCCAGCACACATAGTGTGAAAGCAGGGAATACACCCTGGACAATTCACTGGTCCATCACAGGACACAGACACACACCAATCAACACACCAAACCTAGGGATAACTCTAAACATGCATGTTATGTGAGAAGAAAATCTGAGAAACCTACACAGATATATATATAAGAAACATGATACACAGATACACAGAAAGGGCCCTTGATCCACCATACAATCTAATATTCTGTCATGTCATGTGATTGTTGTCCACAGCAGTGACAGAGACTGTTTGTCTGTTTCAGGTCGGGGTAAATGAGGAGTGCGTGCAGAGGGTGATGGCCCAGCTGAGCAGCGCCGTCACACACCTCCACTCCCTGGGCTTTGTGCACCGGGACATCAAACCCGAGAACATCTTCCTGTGCGACAGCTCCTGCCGCTGGGTCAAACTGGGCGACTTCGGCCTGGCCCGGGCCATCGGCTCCACCGTGCGGGCCGTCTGGTACGAGTCGCCCTTCTGCACGCCGGAGGTGGCACCTGGCAAGGAGGCGGAGAAGGAGTGGCAGAGGAGGCAGAGCAGCGGCACCGAGGAGGAGATGGAGGACATCTGGATCACGGTGGAGCCCTGCATCGACAGCTGGGCCCTCGGCGTGCTCGTCTACTGCCTTTTAACCGGCTGCTTCCCCTGGGAGGAGAGCACCTGCGACGACCGCGGCTACCGCAGGTTCGAGCAGTGGTTTTACCGCCAGGCTGAGAAAAAGGAGGAGGAGGAGGCCAGGAGGAGCGGCGAGTGGAACGGAGAGGAGGAAATAATCCAGAGGGACGAACGTCCTCCGTCACTGTTTGAAGGCCTCAGCCCTCTGGTCATGTGTCTGTTCAAGGAGCTGCTCCACCCGGACCCCAAACACAGAGGAAGCCCCGAGGAGATCCTGAGCTACCTGGGCGGACCTTGGTTAATGGAGACGGAGAGGGAGGAGAAGAGGAAGGCAGAGGAGGCAGAGAAGGAGGCCAGGAAAATAAGAGAGGGAGGAGGAGGTGTAGCAGAGGAGCTGGTGAGGGAAGGAAGAGGAGAGAGATGAGCTTTGCCTTCAAGACAGTTTCTTAATAAACAACATGTTTGCCTGCATTGTATTTCTGTGTATAAAATCTAAACCTAAAAACAAACGTGCTCTACAAGGTGCTATATTTTCATATTTTTTATATCTGTGCAAAAGTTGTGATTCTTACACTGTTGTACATATTGAGAGTGTGTGTGTAAATATGCGTTTGTGTGTGTCTATAATAAAGGAAAACTCTGATGTGTGAAACTACACGCTGTATCATATCGCCATAGAAATACAGTACAAGAGTTGTTTGCTTAGATAAAATAAACAAGTGAATAAAATAGATTTTGTTTATCACAATCGCCAAAGCTTGTGTTGTCTTCACTCGTCCCCTCTTAGAAACACTACAACACCGACCCTAACACTATGAAGACACCCTCTTCTAGGGCCTCAGCCCACACCCAGCATGACCCCAGGGGTCCCTGATCTTTCCTGACTCAAATATCAGTGTGTGTGATGCAACACAGAGAGGTGACAGAAAGCAGATATTTCAAAAACAAAAACAAAGAACGTTCATATACATATATAATCGGAAGATTGTCATGAGTTAACTTATGTCCATACGTCTCAGTATGAATTGGCTTGAAATGTGAGTTAGGTTAGATCGTATCATTATTTTCCTATTCAACACTTTGATTAATTAATTGTTTAAAGAAGGCAGGGGAACAGGCCCAGACACATAAACCACTATATCAACATCCTTAACAGTCACTATCAGTCAGTCTTTTGGACATAATTAATTCTAAATGCAAAAAAGAAACTGTTTTAAGAAACATATGAAATGTTATGAAGTCTGTTATGAAACTCCTAACAGACTCTGGGAAAGTGTATGTGGCTTCTTTGACGTGGTGAAGCAACAGGTGCGGCCCAACACAAGAAGAACATCTAAAATTGGACTGAACAATACAACCTGATAGCAATACGGACCTGATCTTCTTCCAAGTCTACGCGTTGCAGACCGCAGGCCCTGGGCTACGTGCAGCAGGACAGAAAAAAATCATGCATTTCCACTGCGGATTGTTTTGGTGCTAAAATAACACGTTAAACAGCACTCGGGAGTGTGATTGATGGACACGCTGACGAGGAGGGAGGGAAATGCACGTGAAACGGATACACATGGCAGGCTGACCTCCATATTGTCCGCCAGGACACTTGTCCTACATCTGTCACAGAGGGAAAATAACGGTTTGAGAAATCACCTGCATTCCTGGTACTGTGCCTCCCCCCACCCACAAAAAAAAGGAAAAAGAATGCATGGCACACGTTTGTCCCCTGGATGAGACCCCCGATGAGCACAGCTGTCAAACGCTGCGAATGCAAACAACTTAACAGCAAGGAAAATAACAAAACGACGACGACGACAATAACAAAATCTAGCGTCCGGCTCGCGACAGTTAGAGCCGGCTTTACTTTGTAAATGAAGAAATTCATATCCGAGGTTTCGGCTTTCACTCAGCGGCAGCGTGCTCGCGATCTCTGTTTCGATTTGGAATCGATCCCTGTTGGTAGCGAGCTGCTAATGTGCAATGTGTGTGTGTGTGTGTGTGTGCGTGTGTGTGTGACAGTTGGGGTCTGTGCTAACCCCTGCTAAGGGCCACTCCAGATGGGTGTATAAATAGACCCCAGACCCATCTATTTACACACCGTGCACATCATCACCTCGCTCTGACCCTCGGCGCTGCGCAGCTCTCTGCCTTGGCGCCCGCAGGCCTGCACCAGCACAATCTGATGGAACACCGTGACCCATCTCGCCTGTTAACTCCCTCCTCGCCGCTCTCTTTTCATCTCCAGCTGACGGCTTTTTCCCCATGCGTCGCTCCACTCATGCCACCACTCAGGCCTTGTCTTTGCCTTTCATCATGGCTGCCGTGGTCACGTCTACTTTACGCAACTTTAGCGTCTATCTCTCTCTCTCTCTCCCTTCCAGTTACTCCCTCCTCTGGACCTTTCCCTAACGCAGGTCGCTGGTAACTTGATCCCCAAAGTATTTTTCCGGCCGTGTCCTTACATGACAGTATGTTTGCATTAAAACACTTGATATTCTTTTCAGTGACGGTTGTTTTGGGATGCTCTGTTTTCTGGGAAACATAGGAACAAGGCTCATGTGTCACCTGGGTGGGGAATTAATGGAGGACTAGAGCCTGACAAATGGAAACACATGGTGCAGACCACAGAGACAATGGAGTGCCAAGACAAAGATGCTAATCGAGGTGCAAATCTACCCGTGGTCCATGTGTACGGATAGCAGGGGCTGATGAAAACAGGAGAAATGAGGACAGCCACACATGAGGACTGCCCGTCTTCACTGGAACCCAAGGGCAAGGGCAGGGAGAGAGAGAGAGAGAGGCGCAGCTCGTTTTACCTTAAATCGTATTTGCGCTTCCAACTTGCATCAGACCTTTAAAGTTTGTGAGAGGAGATGAAAGACATGTACCCAAATCGAGAAACCCAAGAACACTGGATTTAGATTTATAATGTCAGCAAGATTCAGATTTCATGCCAGCATTGAATGAATCTTGCTTTGGCACGCAAGCTTCAGCTCCGCAGAGGTTTGCACGATGTCACATTCGCCTCATAATCAAAATTTTTATATCGCACAGACGGCGCCTTACGTCTGTCTGTCAGTGGGAGTTGTTTACGTCGTTCAGTGGAAATCCGTATATACTGTATATGGATGATGGACTGGAAAATTATCTTAGATGTAATAGATAGGCAGACAGATATGTCATAAAAGATGCCACATGTCATGCGAATGATAGCTGCAAAAACAGATACGGATATGAGAGCCAGATTGATGGTCAGAGTGGAGCAAATAGGGAATTCATGTGGCCACAGGCCTGTAATATATCCCCCACAAGCGGAGCAAAAACTCATGGCTCATCACGGCTTGATTTGACCCACGCTCACACACCTGTCTGCGACACCTGAACAGCTAGAAGATCGACAACTTGGCTTTTTTATTGCAGTGTGAGCAGTGCTGGTCATCTCATTCATATTGCAAAAAGTTAAAAAGGATTTTTTTTAAAGTCTGGGTGTAAGCGAGTGGAGGCTTTTCTACTGCATTAGGACGTTTTGGTCAGTCGACTTCAGTTCATCTAGAGGTGAAGACTCGGTTTCAGGTTATCAGTTAGACTGAGGCCATTGCAGGGGTTGGACGTGTTTGGCTCTATGAGAAGTGTGGAGGGGGGTGCATGCAAGTGTGTGTTATAGGAAAAAGAGCAGTGTATGAAAAATGTATGAGGTGCTTGAAATACAGATAGAGTAAGGCAGCAGCAGATTGAGGCAGCGAGTGTGCGTTGGGGTGAAAAGGAGGCCAGTGAGGGGGTATTTATTACAGAGCTGGCATGCTGCATACGCTGCCGGCCAACTAATAAACAAGGCGAGACGTTATCATGTGTTTACTATCTGGCATGTTTGCTTTAAACATTTTGTGTTGCTTTATCGCTCTCCTACCACCACCTGACGCCCTAACTCAATCTCCTTACCTTCTTCTCTGTCTTCATCTCTGCACCCCTCCACCCTCCACCTCCCCTAACATGGAAGAGCAGCATACCATCAGCTATGTCCAAATGGACCGATCGGCTCTCTTGGCCGCTTTCCGCTCACTCTTTAGCCCGCACTGGCTCCATCCGTCAAGCTGTCATCGGGCTCGCCTGCTCGACCTTGTTAGGGCCACCCCACCGGCACTCGCCCCCGGGGTCCCTGTAGCCCCGATACGTCAGGGAGATGATGAGTGTGTGTCCCTGTCGGAGCGACTGGGCCCCGCCGTGGGCCGAGTGAGAGTTTTGTCGTGTGTGACTTCAGGGGTATGTGCGGCAATATTTATATTATTCAGGCTTCATGGACCTGAGTGCAGAGTCAGGTTTCCCTCGCAATGCAAAAGCATCGATGAAGAACAAAGGCCTTGATACGTACATTGATCGGTGCTCAGAAGAACACTTGGGATATCTGAAGGACACTTGTCGTAAGATGATAATTGAGGAATCGTGGGTAGCAGAGGACGTGCTTTGGACTCGGTGACACCGAAAGCTGTGCACAGAAGATGTCAAAATCCTTTCGATTGTAATTGTCTCTAAATGGATTCAATTTGGTGAAACCTGATATAAATTGACATTCTGCATGCAGAGTAATGGTGCCACAGCTATTCATAGCTCTTTGAAGGTACAGACACTTTGAAAAGACATCAAAGGAGAGCGGGTTGAGCTGGTGACAGAGCATAAGCACCTTGGGCTTATCGTGGATCACCAACTGTCTTAGGAACCATGTGATGTTCCTCATCAGCAGACCTGGTGTGTGTGTGTGTAGAAACACGAACTGTTGAACTAAAGGGATATCGTGCTAATTTTACGTGTTACTGAGACGGTACATGTACCCTGCTGTGTCTTCCTCTGACGTAAGCATCCTCAAATAAAGCTGAAACCAAGTGACACTTTCAATTCATTGATAAATAATTAACTCTAGTAAAACAAACCAATCCCAGGTTTTCAAGGCCATGGTGATATCATGTCTCTCTTTATCGCTTTATATACAGTTTATAACAGAACAATATGTTTCATTACTAGAGTTGTTCAAACCATGGATTATAATAATAATAATAATAATAATGGTTTTGGGAATTCAATTCATTATAACTTTAAACAAACACAAACTGTCATTAATGTGCATAATTCAAATCAAGCTAGAGCAGGATAGTGAAACATGTTAAAACATCTTCTTCACTACATATTTATGTATATATTTTATGCATATATTTTATATTTTTAAGTAATCCTCTTGTCCTATACATTTATTTGCCTGACCGATCTTATCTTATACTCACTTTTCTATTCAATCCCAAATTTACATTTCTGTAGGAGCAAATGTCATAAACACAAATTCACAATTCAGAATTAACACATTGGACGGTCACTGATCCTCATGGCAGAGATTATCTGGGATTATCTGTCAATAATTAAAAACGGGACAAACTCACCTGTTAGCGTTTGCTTTTCTATCAACTATTCAACTCTTTTTCACTGACCTCTGCATGTGATTGCCGACAGCTATAGTCTGTGTGCACTTTGCCACCTGCTGGGTGAACTAGGTAGTGCAAAGGTGGAAATTGAGGCCCACTGCGGTTGGATGCCATTGCTCATGTGTCTTTCAATTGCTTCATTGTTTCCTTGCCTCCAATAAAGAGACAACAAATCCAAGCAGTATCCAGGTCAAGCGTGACCCAGTGAAACTGAGGGAAAAATCGACACACTCCTTCACTGAGAGAAGTAAACATATTCAAGCATGGATTTCAGATCCTACTGACTTAAATTATATGTACATCCATACATATGTACAAAGATTTTAGGTGATAGATACAGAAGAGGTTGTTACTGCAAAAAAAGGTCCATTTATATCTCAACAAAAGAGCCACAATGTGATTTTTTTTTGTCCACATTGAGATACTGGAACTGTAAATCTGTTTAACAAATTCTCTGCTCAGTGGAACATATTGTTATTAGATGCAACTTTTTTTCTCACTAGATTGGGGTAGGAGGAAACAAAAACAAGAAACTATGATGGTTAGGAGGACAGGGGGAGGAGGAGGAGGAGGAGGAGGGAAGAGGAGAGGGAAGGAGGGGAAAGAGGAGAAGACAAAAGATTCATAAAAACTAAAGCAGTTGTGGACGACAGCAAAAGTTGTGAGTACAAGTTAATTATGCTTCTTTTTCACCTGATTTTGACACATGCTACAGGAAATGCACAGAGAAGCATCTGCACATGCAGGTTAACCTCACACCCTGAGATATTTCCTATCGATTAGATGTAAACATATGGAATGTAGAGCGTCACTGCCGGGCTGATTAACTGATCTATGAGGAATTTCTGTTCTATCGCTGAGTGATTTTTGGCTGTGTGCAGAATCACGGAGGCACAAGCAGAGAGAAACAGTCCCAAACAGGACAATAGAGGCATGCGGTGAGCTAGTTTTCAATTCAGCCTCATCGCAAATGTCTCTGCCTGTGGGATTATCAGGGCAGAAAAGGCACGACTTGTGACAAAACTGTGATGCTCGTGGGGTTGAGGGGGTGGGTGCTCGTGATGATCGTGCAGTTGGACGCGGCGACATGTTTTATGAAAAGAAAGCTGGGAAAGAATGTGCGACTGTAACGGAGGAGGGGTGGAGGGGTGCTCGAACAGGGCACAGAAAAAAAAAACACATTCTTTAGAGAGAACTCACATCTTGGACTCCGCAGTCAGACTGACACATCACAAGAGGAATGATGCAGGGTGGGAGAGGAGGAAGGGAGGGGGGGGAAGTGGAAGGAGAGGGGATAAACACATTTCCACAGGTACAGAAAAGTGACTCTTTAATGGGGATAGCTGCTCCACTGGCGCCTAATCTGACTGTGTGCAAAGCGGCAGAGAGTGCACGAGAACACGCCGCGGGGCAGATTATTCCACAGCGCAGTGACATCAGGCGCCCCTCAACGACTTGTCTGTTATCCAGCACATAGCGCCACTCTGTGCGCTCGTAGCTGGAGCAAAACTTTGGGGAAAACATTACAGTGACCCGGGAGCATTTATATGCGAGGAGATTCCAAGGAGGAAACATAAACAGCGCAAAAAAATGTCGAGCGAGGATATTGAACAGTTCCACTCTGTGAAATCACCCCCGACTCTTTTCCTCTCCGGTTTCCTCCAGCTCGTAAAGCTTTACCTCTTACAAGTTGAAGGAATGGGCGGCCTTCCAGTGGTCCTGCTCCTCTGCAGTTTCCACGGTAACGCTGCCAAACAGAACACACAAATCATCTTGTTTAATTACGGTTGAGTCGCTGTGTGTTTGTTTTTGTGCTGCGAAACACTCCCCTCATGTGGTTTCTGTTCCACAGCGCTCACAGCTGTAGCCCGAGCCCAGCAGGCCGGTAATGCTCGTCTCCTCTTTAGTCACACTCTGGATCGGGTCTGTCGCACGGCGCATCCGTGTGTCTGGACACTCACTGCCTTTTTCTCTTCTCCTCGTCTCCAGACAGCACCGAGGCACCCAGGCCCACCCTGCCAGACAGTGAGTGACGGACAGATGGGAGACGACCTCCAGTCTGAGCCTGAACACGGACGGCTGCTGACACCTCGACAATTCCTCATCCCATCCCTGCAGTCTCTCAATGTCTTGTGTGTCCCCCTGTCTCCACAGACTGTAGGGAGGAGATGTATCCTTGCACCAGGATGTACTCGGTCCACCGGCCCATCAAGAGGTGCATCGGCGGTCTCTGTCTCTACAGGTGATCTGCCGGCTCCCTGCAGAGTGTCTCTCAGGAGAGAAAGCAGCTTCAGTCATGAGTGTTTGCTGGAATAGCAGAGATCAGGCCTGGAACACATACCCAAGTAAAAGCACTGACAACACAGGGTGAAAAATACTTGAGGACAAGCAGAAGTCTTGCTTTTATTATTAAAGCTTTTCCCGAAGAAATGAGAGCGATAACAGTTCAAGTTCAGCAACTTTGGAACAACTGAATGAATGTTGCTGGCCTCGGATCAGTGCACACAAGTACGTGATGTAACCTTTTTCCAACTGGGCCCTCAAAAGCGGAAAGACAGAAATTTCTTATGTAAAACAACCAAAACCATTCTAACTCTGGCAGAAAACAGCTGTAGCCTCATGTCTGACCATCTGCTTATAATAAGAGGCTGAATGTGGGCCTTTAAATCAAAGCATGTTCATGCCATCAGCAAAATACACCGACAATACACAAAGTCAGCTTAAAAGCACCATTTGAACTCACATCTCAAGGAGTATTAAATGTTGTAGCTGCAGATAGATTCAAGTGGTGTTTTTTTAGACACTTTTGCTCTATCTAATCTTATAATGTGGTGGAGGAAAAGCATCTAAAGAAGTCTAGAAGTACTTATAGTGAGCTGGAGTGAGGTCTAGAAAGTCAGGTTTTATAATGTTATTGAATAGTTATCGACTTTTCACCATGCTGATGCTCGGTCCTGTGTCTGCTGCAGCCTTCCTCGAGTCTACGTGATCAACAATGAGATCTGTGTGAGGACGGTGTGTCAGCAGGACGAGTACCTGAAAGGTGAGAGGCGCTCTCCAGGTCCGGCGAGGTCCACCTCGGCCACGCACACGTCGATGCACTGACAGAAAGTGTGTGTGTGTGTGTGTGTGTGTGTGTGTGTGTGTGTGTGTGTGTGTGTGTCGCACGCTGCAGCCGAGCTGTGCAGGGAGCGGTCCGGGTGGCCCAGGCGTGTCGAGAGGTCATCTAATAGGAAACGCTGCCGCAATCGCCGTAGCAACCCCAAAACCTGGGCAAACAAGCCCTGATGGAGCCAGGGTGGCGAGCGCCGAGCCCCCCTCCGAGACGTCAACGGAGCGTCGTCATAAAAACGGCCCATAACACCATAAATCCAGCGCTCAACACCCCGGGGGTCTTTCTCTTCTCACTCATACGCACAAGTGTGCTGAGTCATATCTCTGTTTATGTATTAGTCTTTTGTGTGTGAATACTGAGGGTGCTCTCGTTCTCATCTGCGCTAGTGGACGCAGATCACGTCTTCCACGGTTTACGACCCATTTAAGGTACTGTAGTAATGGGCCTATAGCAGCACTGAGTCATTTTAACGTACGAGGAAAAGACCCACTTGTGGATTGTAAGGTACTCGTTGACAATCCAGTATTATGTGCACTATTGTATCCAAAAATAAAGCTACTTTTGTTCAACTGTTCTCGTTACTTCTTTTCCCACTCGGTTTATTCAAGAGAAGAAAAAAAAAACAGAAATGACAGAAACGTGTCTTTGAGTGATATTTTTATCTTTATCTGCATATTCATTTTCATACACATATACAGCTTGAATTACAAGTAACACTTGGAAGAGATGCATATCATTTCGACCGTAAACAAACACACATACACACAGACACACGCACAGATTGGGCTTTACACTCCACACCATCTGGCCGTGTTGCAGCCCACATCCGTCAATCACACACACACCACTTGTCACGGTCGTCTGTCACGACACATGTGATACCAGCGCCACGAACGATGTCACAACAACACACGGCGTCGAACACGGACCCGCTCGGCCCCGCGTAGCGCTTCGCCCGTCTGCGTCAGAAAACCAGAAATAACATCACAACTGGACGTGGAAATTAAGTTCACAGCTCGGAACTGGCCTGCAAAGCACGACACGCTGTGGCCGTGGTTTTGCCACCTGACCACCTTCTCGTAAAGATTTAAGGAGGCTAAGCCCCCCCACCCCCCCCCCCCCCTCTGACGGAAACACAGACCCATTCATTGAGCTGGTGGGGGGGTCGTGACCTACGTGACTCACCAGTCACAGCTGGGCTGAGCAGACATGAAACGACATGGGCTAAATCATCTCACAGTCCCCTAGAGACAAAGATAAAAGCACTCCATGCCTCTCTTTCTTTTTGGTTGTACCCCGTCCAATCCAACGTTGCTACCTCCCCAGTATAAAGTTATCTACACTTAAAACAACACCTACAGAGCTTGTCCCGGTGAAATATGTGTTGAACAGCTGCAGCTCTGACTTGATTCCCATCTCAGCAGTGTGCTGTAGTGACACGGGGGCCCACTAGAGAGCGCCAGAGAGCGCCTCTGTAAACCAGCCTAACACTGCCTTCAAGTGAAGTCGTTTTGTGGGACACATCTAAGGTTCGAATGATCCCTGCATTAATGAACTGCAGACCTTATGAGTTACTAACTACATAGACAGACTAGACTGCCAGTCAGTGCATATAGTCAGTCCCACCGCTGGGGACTTGGAGGAGTATAAGCTACAGTACGTACAGGTGACAACACCAATGACGATAATTACAAACTACCGACAATATGTATATATACATTGACATAAATATTCTCTGTACATAAAATTCATTCATAATTATACTTCATTAAATGTCATCATCATGATCGTGTCTCCCCCTCGATCACGTTTCTATATTTGTATAATAGTCTATGTTAGGAATGAGCGAGAAGAGGCTAGGAGGGGCGACAAAGACCAAACTAACACAGGTTAATGTGGATGTGGTTATACAGCCGGAGCAGCAGGATCCCTGGTCAGTTCTAGATCTTTCTAATTAAGACTTGATTTTGAGGTCTGGGTGCATCTGTGGCTAAGAAGAGCAGCCATGAGAGAGTGGGCAAACATAAGACTGGTCAAAGGTATCGTGGGGGTCGGGGTGTTACCCTGCTTGGCAGAGAGAGATACGGGACCCCCATCACGGGGAAAACAAAGCTGCAAAATCTGCGGCAGAAATTTATAGAGAAATCAGAGGGAAAGAAAAAAAAACAAAACAAACAAATCTCTCCTCAGTTGGAGGATACAGAGTCAAAGTCTGCCAGCAGGTCGGTGCCGGCTGTGGCGGTGGGGTTGGGTGGAGCAGCCGAGTTGGAGTTACTGGAGTCCAGGTCTAGCAATAAACCTGGTGGTTCGGGGAAAAAAAAAAGAAAGAAAGAAAGAGCGGAGTGTAAATGAAGATTTCTGCTGAGATTGATTGTTTTGCATCCAGCCATGCACACACTTTCAGGATTATGTACAGAGGTTTTTACGATTTCGACCTCTGAGACTTTTCCCGCTGCCAAAAACACAAGGGTGGAGATGAACAGAATGTCATTTCTGCTGCTTTTAAAGCTTTTGATATATTACATTTTAAACTCAATCAGTCTCTCATTTGCTCTGCACAATACGTGCACCTTTTTATGTCCCTAGCGGAGGGGTATTTCCCATTGAAAGCAGAGAAATCTGGAAATCGTTCAAGGTAAGACAAATTGCTTCTACGCTTCCAATGTTCTGAGCGCCGCAACCAAAGCTCCCATCACCTTGACTCCTTTCAACAGGCCGCATTAAAACCTCAGAGAGAAACCTCTGCACGTGAAAACCCAAGCTGTGTACACGGCGAGATGCTAGACGTACGTGGAAAAATGTGCCACTTCCTAGTTTTGGAAGCTAAATCAGTCTATGCTACAGTGAGCCAGAGGTGAGAGCGGCTACAATGATGTCTAAAGGAAAATTCCTGTATTTTACAACCTCATGGTTTCTGGCTGCCATTCCTGTAGGTCAGCATAGCACAGCATTGCACTCATCACTTTCATTGTAAAGACTGTGGACACAAGTGCACCACTGGAAACAGCCTCCTCTGCTTTACACTGACCATTTACATGTACTTTGATTGTGACTCATTTCTGAGGTGCAGCAGCCAGGTCCCACTCTACACCTGACTGTAAATGAAGCAGCTGCACCGTCCGCAGACCTACAGGATCACCATGGCGGTGACGTTCCAATACGCTGGCTGGAAGGACCGGACTCTGCTTCCAGGTTAGACTCTCTTCAGAGCACAGTGATTTTGCGATGACAGGTTCAAGCTGTGAGGGTTTGAACGGTCAGATTGTGAGAAAACAAAGCACAGATTCAAGTCAAACAACGACCTACCGGTGTCACTTCCACCCGCAGGTGGCTGCGTGTTGTGATTGGCAGATCTGGACGAAGGGGGCGGGGCCAACTTGCCCCCTGGAGGAGGCGGAAGAAGCCCGAATCCACCTGAACTCTGCGGACGAGACCTGTCCTTCTTTTTAGATTGCTGGAAAAGGAAAATCGAAGGAAAATGTGAATTATCTGCAGAGTGGATGCCAGTTTGCCTGTTTCTTAGGCCGCATGGTGGATGGACGAGCTAGCGCTGTCACCTCACAGCATAAGGACATGGGTTTGAATACAACTTGAACTGCTGAAAACCCTGGGTTCCTCCACAGTCCAAACACATGCATGTTTAGGTCGACTAAAGACTCGGTATGAGTGTGGGAGTGAAAGGTGTGTGTGGGAGTGTATATTATCTATTATCCATTCATATACTGTATATACCCAGGATGTATTTCCTGTCTTTAACCTACGTGAACAGCAGCAGACCCCCATAACACTGTAAAGGTGAAAAAACGAGCAATGTAATATATAGATGGCATTATTTGCAGGTTTTAGCATGAAAGTCAAGCTAAAAGTCCTCAGAAGCGTTACAGACGGTGTCAACAAGGTTACCCCGATATTGAGAGTTATGGTCTGTCCTTCTTTGAAGCCCAGGTCCAGTTTAGGAGTGTTGTCTGGAGCCTGCGCCTGCTTGTTAAATTCAGTTTCCTGTTTTACCCACCTGGAAAAGGTGAGCGAGAGGACACGAGACGGGAAATAAGAAAAAATATTAGGCACTGAAGTTACATTTGCTCTAATAAACACACTGTGTGCTGATTTTGTTATGATTGGCAACACACACAGTGAAGCAATTACGTACTTGAAGTGGTCCTGGAGAGCAACGTTGAAGTCAAAGGCATCGCCTCGGTCTCCAAAGCCGATGCCTATGAACGCGCTGCGGCCTACAGAGAGAAACGAACACTATAAACAAGGGTAAGGACTCATAGAAAAACATTACAAGCCTGGCAGGACCTCACGTTCATCCGTTTCCAGCATTTAGTGCAAAAAATAAAGGCTCATTTCTGCCGCGGATTATACTCTGTTGTCGTCCAAATTCTAGGCACATTTCCTAAATATTTATGGCTAAGCAGGAAATAGTTCAGCCACCGTTGTCATCCTGGATGCGGAGCACAAAGTAACGGCTTGAGTCACTGACTGTTTCCACTGCGATGCCCGGGAACTCGGTCACCGGTGCCTGGGCGAACAGCTCCCCTGTAGGGCGGAACAAAAGAAATATGTTCATTATATATTTGGCAAAACGTTCCGGGGGCAATTTAGACGACAAATTTACATTTACAGTGCCAAAACTCAACTGGGAATCCCTCATAATGGATGCGTAAAGCTGGATAATTCACTGTTTTTTTTGGGGGGGGCGCAAAAAGCCAAGAGTGACGGATTCTTGTGTCACATCAAAAACAAAGGGATGGTGGGGATGGGGGGGTGGTAGGGAGAGCGACTACAGCCTTGTTTGCTTCAAAACAAACAGCGTGTGTGGACGTGGGGCTGCTGGGTCACCTTGGAATAGATGAGTAACAAGAGTGTGGGGGGTGGCGGCGGCGATGCATTAGACTACACAGTGAAAATGATTTAGACCAGCGGTGCAGACAGTAAACAGCGGCACTGTCCCGTCTGCTTCCCTCTCACCAGAGATTTTGTCTTCCAGTTTCACGTAGGCCACTTTGCCCCGGGCCGTCAGACGCATGCGTCCCGTCCAGTCGGGAGCGTCCAGCTTCCAATCTGCAGCCCTGAGGCGCACACACACACACGCACACACACACACAGACAGACAGACAGCGTCATCTAGGTGAGGCGGTGACAGCTGTTTATTGAGACGGATGTTGAGACGGAGGGGGGTGAGAAACGGGCAAGACGACAGGAAAGGAGATGTGCGTATGTGCGTGCGTGCGTGTGTGTGCGTGTGTTATTGTTATGATTCGTCCCAACACTCACACTCCAGCTCCACGTTGGCTTATTTTCTGTGTGAACGGAGCGTGACTAAGGCATCAGACAGGCATTTCACTGAGACCTGAGGCTGAAATATTACATCATCAGGACTTACTCACCATACATATGGTCACTGGTTAACCAACCAAGTGTCTCATGGGGCTCAGACTATGCTACTGTTTGGTCGCTGTATATGTCCACTCAGATGCGGCTGAAGGAACGGGGTAAACACTTCAATGTCAACCTTGAAAACAAGACAATGGTAGCGAGGGTTAGGCCTTTAGAGAGGACGCCGTGATTCAGTGGGATTACCCACGTTAAAGCCCTTTCTCATCAAACAGCATCGAGCACTAATGAGGTGTCCTTGAGCAACACCGGGGGATGCAGGTCCGGCTCTGACTCTGCTTTGAACCTCGGAGAGGCACGTTTCAACACCCAGGAGCGCAGCACGGGCAGAGCTAACCCTGTAATGTCTCCATCGAGGTCCTGCATAATCACCTGGACGTCTAAGCGGCGTCAGCGTTATTTATGGACCGACGTCGTAGAGCGTAAACACGCGGACACGGACACAGATGTAGGCAAGGATGTAGCCGCGCGGAGCAGGTGCATAGCGTGTTTTTTTCTTTCTTCCCATCATGACCTTGTCGATACAGCAAAGAGACACAGTGGATCCAGGCTGTTGTTTCCTGACGCCGCAGGACACGGTGGTCAGGTCGTATCTCTCGGATGTTGGGTCACGGAGTGTCCGTCAAGGCCTCTGCCTCCCTCCGCCCCCTCCTCTCTCTCTCCCTCCATCTTCCCCCCCTTCCCCCCCTCCTCCTCACCTGATAGCCCGGTTGGATGCTCTCGGTGGGATCCGGTAAACGTTGACTTCAGGTTTGACACAGAGCACCGACTCGTACTCGGACTGACCCTCGGTCGCCATCTTGACTTGTGTTCAGGCGGGTGCACGCACGCCGGTTGCGGTGGTGACGGTGAGTGATGAGTCCGCGCGCGGCGTTAACGGCGACGAGACCGTAATACGTGGTGTATGAGCGCGCGCAAATAGTACCGGTAATACGTAAACAAGGCCCTTAAAGAGCTCTGCTAACGAGGAATCAATGAATGCCAATTTCGAAGCTTTGGAAGTCAGTAGAAAAATAAATAAATTCGACTTAATTTAAGATAAGATAAGATTTAAGATAAGTATTTAGCACTTAAGTACATATGTACTTTATCTTTATCTGTCAAGCAGCCGAAGTCACACAAAAGTACCTGACATTCACAATGCACAACAGAATCCTCATAATGAACAATAAATATAAAAAGAGCCAGTTCATGATATTGTTATATACAGAGCCTAGCAAATGCCAGCTTTGTGTGGTGTAATGAGCAAACAGAACAGAAATAGTAGAGGTCAGGCAGTGCTATTGTAGAAGGTCCTGGATCTAGAGTAGTATCCATGTGGTTCCTAGAGGTTCCTAGCTTATTGCAAAATGACATTTAGAATGTCAATGGGAGAAAACCGATTGTAAGGGTGTATAACACGAGGAAGTTTTATCATTTTGCAATCGAAAATCACTTTTGCCGGGAAGATGCCCAGGATGAGTGGATGTTATTGTATGCAACTCAAAAAGTCTGATGGAAAGATAAAAGGCACAGAAGTGCTTCATGGAAGCTTGTATAATTTCCCAAGAGTCCTCTATGACTCAGGGTCATGACAACAGTAGTGTTTTGTCAAAGTAATTCACAGTCAGGAGAAAAGTAGGGTTTTCAAAGGCTTGTGTCTTGGCAACAAAACACCTGTGAATGTGTACTTCCCGACAATCATGTAAAGCATCATGGAAAGCACCAGTTAAGTTTTGTTTGCCCGTACAGTATACGCTTCAGAAAAAAACAGTCAACCATGGACTCAATATGGTGTTTGTTGAGGATTTGTATCCAGGTAAGACTCACCAATTTGTGATATAATAACCTTGTTCTCCATGAGTTAACATCAACCAGACACATCTCACAGTATATTCTTTTTATTTCACATGAGCATGTAGCTACAGGGGCGATCAGCAGCATCTAAGTGATCTAACATGGCAAGCCTTGCTGCAACTTGAAAGCTTTTTTTTTATTCTCAGTTTTTCTCATTCTCAGTGCGGCAGTTGTAGTGATGAACAACCAGTACTGTTCTCAGAAGTCTCAGTGAAGGATGTCAGAGGTAGGTTTCACAGTCCAAGAAGCTTGAAGGCATCTCTTAAATCCTCTGTTTCGCAGGGCTGAGAGAGAAAGGAACCAATAAAACATATCATTATCAGAGGTCTAGACAAGTCATAGCTAGTTTTGACCTAATCTCAACTTTTTGAAAAGCATGTAGGACAGTAGACTGCTACCTGGAGGATGCGGTGGAGCTTCCTGGTCAGGCGTACAGAGTTTTGGTGCAGCTCTTCCCAGGCCTTAAACCTGCTCTGCTTACAAGCCACAAAGGTCTGCCAGCAATAGAAGAAATCTAAGACACGGAAAAAGTCATAGATGTTAACATCCAGAGAGCAATCACCTTAAGGAAGTTTGTGTCAGTGGAACTGTCCAGTTTCTGGCTCTAAAGATGTCTGCTTTCTCTTTAAATCTTCATCACATACACACACACACACACACACACACACACACACACACACACACACACACACACACACACAGATGAATGCCTCCACCTTTGTAACTCATGACTGTGATCTGCACACCGGCTTTCTTCAACGTCCTCAGGCCCTCTCTTTCAAGGCTGTCTTCCATGTCACAGAAATAAAGACGAGAGACAAAGATCCTGAGGCGGAGGTTGGGCGTCTGGCTGAGGAACTGGGACAGGCGGGCGGCGCAGTTGGCACAAGGGGACCAGGAGCAGAACCAGGTGATGGAGTAACTAAGTCTCTTTTCCCCAATGCCTCCATTCCCCCACAAACCCGGACACAAAGCCCCCAAGTAGCGTAGGAACAGCAGCTACGATAAACAGACACAACCAAAAAAACAAAAAAAGTTAATTATTGTCAACTTTTATATGACAGATCCTTCTTTTATGCGTCTCCATCTTAACACACATCACTTACCTCTACATGGCAGCCACTACGATTGCGAAGGTGTCCAAAGTCAAAAGTTAAAGTGTTGGGTCCCACTCGCCTTTTGATTACAAAGCAGAGGTACGTCTCGTGCCTGCCTTTGGCCCAGCGCACATTCTTGTAATGGTAGATGAACTTTTTTCTCGGCAATAGCACACTAAGATAAAAAACATAGTGTTATTTTTTTCACATGAAATGTGCATCTACACCACAATAGAGCTTACTTCCAAACATGAATGTTTTTTTGTTGCTTTATCCATTTCTAGAAACCTGACAAGTTGAGTATTTATCAGTTAAGATTTAATCAGTATTAATGCCATATTCAGATGTTTTGCTGCTCTGTCTGCATCTGCATCACACTACATCTGGAGCGACAGAGCATTCAGTGGCAGAGCAGTCAGAGCAGTCACTTATTGTCGGGAAAGTATGAAGAAAATTCTGTTAAGTAATTAACATATTAGTGCATGGATGACTCACACATAATTTTTGGTCAGAATCTAATAAGTTAGCACTATGATCTCATGTAAAACCTGTGGTTAACCGAATGTGAGTGACGGACAGTCAGAAGACAACTAACATTCACTGCTTTTCTTTCTCGCTCTCAGTTTCAAAGGTTTTAGTGAAGCTCATTAATCCTGAAACCTCAATTACCAGCAAACAATGAATGAAACAGTATGAAACACAATCCTGTCTTAATATATAGGTAACTATTGATTAACAAAATGTATGAAATCAGATATGTTTATCCATTCAACTGTTTGCATGTGCAATTGATCTAATATTGCATGTGCAAAAATAACACATAAAACAAGGACATACAGTGAGTACAGTGAACACAATGCATCGAGTTTAGTTTTTAGTTTAAGTTTAGTATTTAGTTTGCTCACCTGTCTAGCTTTGTAATCATTTCGAAAGTCGCGCTTTATCACGCTGCAGGCGTGGGCAATGAATGGAGGTAAGAGAGAGAGAGAGTGAAAGTTTGTGTGTGCGCGTGCATGTGTGTGTGTGTGTGTGTCTGTGTGTGTGTGTGTGTGTGTGTTGAGGGGTGTTCAAGGGAGGGAACTGAGAGCCTATACCCCTAAACATAAACATCCTGTATACAACAAAGGCGGCTTCTGGTTGGAGGGAGACAATTTTCAAATTAAGGCGCAGCGTGTGATACAAATGAGGTGGAGCGATTGTGTAGCCTCGCTGCAAAACAATTGAGGCTGTAATTGTGTTGCTCATTTGCCAAATTCTTTTTAAGGTCATCCTGGTGTTTTGAAAAAAAATGTAGCATCAGCTCACATAATGACTTAAGTGAAACCACTCGCATGGTACAAGGCAATAAAAGAATGTTATTGGGGAGGCAGATCACACAGCGCAGATTTCACAACTAATCTGAGTGACCGCACATGAGACGAGGAGTGTTTGACGTGATTTCTAACCTTTGGAGTTTTTCTCAGACGTCAGTAAACTGAGCCAACTGGCTGGAACTTTCCAAACACTTACAGTAAGACTCATCCAGGCACTTGCCCTCCTGCTCTGGTTTCACCAGACCATTAACTAAAAACTTCCAGATACCTCCTCACCTTGATCTACAGCAGGATCGCTGGCGACCACTCCTGCTATTCAGCCTTTCCAGCTACCTAGTCCGCTCCCCACCCACCCACCTCTCCGGGGCCCCAAGATTTGGTGGAGCCATAGGCGTTCCCAGACACTTGGAGGCCTTGACACCTACTTTGTCCTCTGATCTGGGTTTTCCCAAACTGTGTCAGGCGGGGACCAGAACTGTAATTGACCTCCCTCACCCTACGCGTCTGCTGGAGCAGCCCCGGCCAGCTGACCAACCACAGTGTGTGGATAAATCTCACTCATAAGCCTTTGAACCATCAGATGCTGTCATCCGTCCTTGCCAAAATCAGGATGTGTATTATTTTGCTCTCGTCTTTTCTTTGCTCTGTCTGTTTTAGCTCTGGCGCAGTCTGCTCGCTCAGTGGCACTGCATTCAGGCATCCTGCTTTCCCATGACTCCCCTCACCCTCTCATGCACTCTGTGGTTTGGGGAATTCACCGTTTCCCAGGGTGGCTGTTTTTGGAGCTCATCTGTGTGTGTATGTGTGTGTGTGTGTGTGTGTGTGTGTGTGTGTGTGTGTGTGTGTGTGTGTGTGTGTGTGTGTGTGTGTGTGTGTGTGTGTGTGTGTGTGTGTGTGAATGGACGTGTGTGTTTGCCATCTCTATGAGCATGTCATTAACACAGTCTATATGTTATACATCATCTGGAACAAATTTATCTAATATATCCTATGATTGTGTGGTGCCCCAAAATTTAAAGTGATTCATGTGTATGTGTGTCTGCATGCTCTGAGCGACCTCACATCATATTACATTACTCTGACAGTGCACTAAGGCTAATGTCTCTGCACATTTGATCTTGTGTGCATGTGTCTTTTCTTGACTTCAAGAGGCTGATCGAATGCCAAACTATATGTAACCACTTCCCACCCAGCTCTCTGGCTTTGACCACAGTTGACCAAGGTCATCTCACAGTCACACATGAACGCTCACATGCACTCCCACCCCTCTCGTGTTCTGCCTGTGTGTGTGTGTGGTGGAGTAGTACTGTATGGCCAGACATGGCTGTGCATTTAACCCGTAGTCAGGGGCAGAAACCGGGTGTAGGAAATGCCAAGTCATACTTTCCGAAACCCACCCGCCCACGCCCAGCACACGCGCACTCAAACACTCACACACAGCCATACCGTGCAGACGCACAAGACCACAGTCACAAACAGACTTTCTTTCCAGTGTGTGAACTCACATCTGTTTCCTGACAACAATAATAGCTACAGATCGGGCGGGTAGAGGCCCAGCTAACAGGTGTCTGCTCTCTGACAGTCCAGGAGAAACGACCCGATGATGGCCAAAAAGTGTCACCAGAAAATAAATACGGCTTTCACGAGGCGAAACTGGCACGACCACACACTCACTTGGCCCAGTGACAACACTGTTACATGACTAGGTGTCTCGGCTTTTTCATTACAGTTAATTAAAGGACTGTGATTTTCCACTACAGCTTGCATGATTTAGTTTGCAGCAAGAGCCTATATTGGGCCACACGTCAGGTGAGATATGCGTGTTCACCGCACGCACAAACACCCAGCAGTGTTTATCTGTGTCATGCTGCTGCTATGCCGATATCGTCTGAGGTTTGCAGCGTAGGTAGCTGTGCAATGTGAGAGTGAGGGCTGCTAACCATATTAAGGTTAGCCTCAGACTGGGGCTGTGTGCATTTCCCCTTTAGTCACATAAACTGTCATTCACCTACAAGCCGCACACTTTCAGGAAACCAGGTGCACATATTTTCTTAGCTGTGCTGCAATCTACCGTGCAAGTGACACTAACTATGGTGCAGGGTTATTTGTGTAATTTGGATTTGTAATCAACACATTTTGGGGCAGCAGCTAATTATAACTTTCATTCTAGGTTTCTGAGATTTTAAAAGCACGTGATTTAAGACCATTCACGCAATTGTTACAGCTTTGTTACATTTACAAGCTTCAATCACCAACTTAAAAACTGCAATGTTTGAAGTCTCATCTTAAAATAAAACTAAAATGAAAGAACAAAGGAGCTGAAAGGGTGGGAACAGTGTGTTTTTGCAGACTCATAGAGCCATATTTGGCACCTGAAGTAGAACAATGACTGCTGAATAGTGCAGAAAGATAAAAGCAAGAAAATTCTGCACATTCACGTAAACCGCATACACTTCCTATACAGTCAGTGACTGAACATCCTCCTACACTGTATGGTTTCACAAACAAATGTGTTCAGTCACACGTATGAAAGCCTATACTGTTGAAATGTTCCATAGAAGAACCACTCAAATGCATATTTAGGAAACACTCACAAATAAATATTTTATTTCAGTACAAACAACAAGAACACAGCGAGTGTGGAGCTTTACAATGGTGTTTTAAATTATGAATTAATAAAACAATGGAACATAACAAACACATATAAAATAAATACTTGCATAAATAATAATATAAATCAACAAGTTATTGATTTAAATCTCAAAACATGTTGCAGCAAAGGTGTTATAACCTTCAGGACAGACTAAATGTCTTCTTCATCTTTCAGTTGTTGCCAGAGAGTTTTTTTGTTTTGTTTTTCACAATCAAACCATTAAAGGTCTTTGTAAAACACCTTTGTGAGGGGGTATCCCATAAAGCCTCTCTGTGGAGACTCCAACTTCCTCTCTTCATCGTCTTCATCAGTCCCCTCCCCGAGCAGCTGATAGCCCAGCTTCCTGAAGAAGACCTCCCCAACCTTGGATGGGTAGGGGACGTGTGCATACACTCTGCGGGCGCCCGTCTCCCTCTCCCTCTGCTCCAGACACTGGACCAGCAGCCGGCCCAGGCCCTCCCGCCGGTACCAGGAGCCCGTCACCAGTCTGCAGAGTCTCCGGATGCCCGATCGCCTCTCACTTTCCCGGAAGATGCAGCCCAGGATGTCGCCATCGCTCTCAGCCACCCACACCTGCCCCGCTATCTGTTCCCTCTCTGGGGTGATCTTCTCTGACGTCGTCTCAGAGACCTTGTCCTTGGCTCCCAGTCTGCGCCTCGACTGAGGAAAACAAAGAGGAACAGTTTTAAAATTAAAACCTATAGAAAAAACTACCCCAAAATGACTCTAAATTAGCAGCAAAGCGGCACACTAACCTTTTTAGTCACTGGTGTCTTGCCACTAATTCTACAATAGGGATTCTCCAGAGTCTCAACCGGGGTCCCTCTGTAGCTGCTTCCCACATAGTCCCAGGAGGGCCGGCTGCAGCCCAGGACGCCCGTGGACCGTGGCATGGTGATCTTGAGGAAGACAATCAGCAGGAAGACGGGAATAGCAAGCGCCAGGATGAAGGAATGGACAAGGCAGCGCAGGATGGAGGAGAAAACAGCCAGGATGAAGAGGCATAACGGACGAGTGAGGATGTGGAGGATGAGACGGTTTTCTGTGCCCTCGCAGCCCTCCTGGAGAGAAAACGAGACGTCAGAAACGCTGGACCAGAGAGCAAATTCCTACCGTGATGAGAGCAATTCGCACAGACCTTGATGAGGGCTTTAACCACCTCTATGTCGTCCTCCTTCATCCTCCGCATCACTACCTGGTCCAGTTCAAGCCTCACCATGGTTGGGCGCTATGATCTCGCAGCAGGACTCCAAACTCCACCATTCACCCTGCAAGACCCACATTTAAGAATAAGAGGAAAAAGTGCATCAAATCGTGCGACTGATTGTCTTGTATATACTATTCTACATTATGGCAGATGTGCTGAAATAGACTGAAGTGGGTCGCTCTATTTTCAGCGTTCACATTATGCAATGTGAAGCATGAGCCAGTAAGTTGCAGTGAAACATCACTGCCACGCTGTCTCCAAACAACAAAGGCAGATGGGGATTATGGAGGATTTGTAGCATGCATGTATCGCCATCAGTGTGTAACCACACTCATATCGTGCACTTTATGTACTATCTATCTCTAACCTGCACCTTTAACGACTGTAATCGAACCCAAAAGACCTGGTTCACGTCCTTATATGGTTATTACGGAGCATGCGACACAGTGACCCACTGCTCCTCATCTCACGTTACTTACCTTATTCACCACCACAAACCAAACTGGGCTAGTAATCAAACGGGACAATCACGCTGCCTGAAAGGCTATATCTCAGTTTGTTGTGAAGTCCTCGCAAGGCTGGCAGGTTTGATTGAATGGCCACAGTTGTGTTTTACGCAGAGGAATCGATTCTCGGTGCGTACGTTCTCTATTTCACGTACCGTTGTGCGACCGGCGTGGAGACTTACGTTAGGTACGTAAGCACAATACGCACAGCGCATACGCTACGTGAATACGCAACGCGGCGTAACTACGCAAACATCGCTGCGAAACGGTAAATGGTCTATCTTAGAATAGCAAGGGTATCCACAGTTTTTTCGTCGTACTATCAGGGACATGAAAGTATCCGAGGACCAGTTGAGTCTCTTTAAGCGTGTTAACCATTAATGTTGGATAGAAATGCATTTTTATCGAACGAATACTGTATATGAAGTATTAATAAACTAGATTCTTACTAAATGGAACAACCAAACATCTTGGATGGGCTGTGCAGCAGCCAGTCTTCTCTCTCCTGTTTTTCAATTCATATTACAGTTTTTCCTATCATTTTTGATTTACTTGCTTATTATTGTTAGTTTATTATTCAGTTTTAGTTCTTTTACTTATTTAGCATTTATTCTAATGTGGACTGTCGTGAATATAACTTTGTTTTGTGTGTGCTGCTGGACATAATTCATTCTGTTTGGGGATGAATAAAGCACTTGTCTTATCTTAAAATAACCATATTCACCAGAATTGTCAATATGGTTCATAGATGTATGGAAAGAATCACATAATGAAAAAGGAACAAGAAGGCATATGGTGAAAGGTATTAGCAGATTTATTAATAATTAGCTACAATTTACTCATAACATAATAAGGAAGGTGAGCCATGTACAACATTTATTCACAAAAAGTCATTTACTTTATAAACAAACTGCCAAAGACAGCGTCATTTGAGCTAATATATTAAGGAATAGTCCGAGGCCCATGTACAGCCTATTTGAATGTATAACATTTCTAGGATGTGGCACCACGGGATTACGACAGAGTACTCATCTACCTGCAGGTTCTCCCTCAGTTCCTGGAGAACTCCTTCTGCCTAAAGTGCTAACACACCGGGCCCTCTAAACAGTGAGGCATTCACTCAAACACACACGCACGCTCTTCTTCTCAAACATGCACACGCGTTCAGTTAGAGAACTGCATCTCTTTATTAGGTAGAGGTCCGTTTCTCATAGAGTCTTTGCTCGACGTTTGTACCTCCGTAGTGTCTGAGGCGGTGTGATCCTTGGCTGACTTCTCCTTCGCCTCGGCTGTTACGCTCTCATATTTCACCTCACTACTTTGTGAGATCTCCCCATCACCTCCTCTCTCCATTCTAGCCTCGCTTAAGCTACTGGTGCTGACCTCAATGATGACAATTTCCTCTCCGCCCTCCAACTGGAATATCCCCTCTATAGCTGCTCCGCTCTCAGTGCCGCCGTTTGCAGTATTGCAACCTGCCCCGTCCTCTCCAATCATCCCCCCTTCGCTTCCAATCAGGGCTATCATCTGCATGCCCTCCTCAGCTTCTTGCTCCATCTTGGTCTCACCCTCCAGCTCAAACACCACCCCCTGTCCGTCAAGCGGCACCAGGTTTTGGGCGGGGGTGCAGGAGAGCTGCAGACTCGTTTCTTGCCCTTGGGCGAAGGCGGCAGTGGACGGGTCACCGTCCTGTGCCCCGGTGTGGAAGTGAAGGACGTAGGACTCTCCCTGGCTGCCGTCCTCTCCTGTCTGTCTCTCTCCTTGTTTTTCCTCGCCCCACTCGCGCAGAAGTGACATCACCGCCCCTTTGTCTCCCCCCTTCTCCCCTTCGTCTTGCCCATTTGTCTTAAACTGCAAGACCAGTGATTTCCCCTCCCTGCCCATTGCTCCCTCCCCTCCTTCCCCTGACGTATCCCCCTCAAACTGCAACACGTACGACTCTCCACCCTCCTCAATGTTCACCCCCTCCTTCGCCTGTCCTTCGTTATTGAAACACAACACAAACTGTTTCCCGTTCATGGATTCGCCCGTCCTTATCTGGCCCACGGCGGCGTGGTCACTCATTTCTGGAGCGACCGGGGCAGGAGCAGACACGGACACCCTGGGTGCGGTTGTGGCCGGCGTAACCACGGTAACCGTGGATGGAGGTCCTGAGGCGTTAGCTACAGTGATGGAGGATGGCAGAGCTGGGACGGTGGTGCCTGATGTCGACAGGGGGCAGTGGGACACAGCGGACAGAGGCGGTGACGGTGGCGACTCTGTGACCGTTTCAGCGCCAGTCACGGGACAGTTTGTGTCTGACACAGCGCCACCTGCAGGCTGACTGCCGGGGGCTGCTGCAGATATTTGGGGAACAGCTTTTGGTTTACGGCCCCTTCTGCTGCGCGCTGTCCGCGTGCTCTTCCCTAGAATGGGCTTGGTCAGGAGGGAGTTTGCTGACGGAGTGATTGAAGGCATTGCCGCAGTGGTGGCGCTGCTTGCATTGTTATTACTGTTGGTGATGATGATCCTGGTCTGCTGCTGCTGCTGCTGCTGCGACAGGCTGGGAAACTGGGCGAGGTGAGTGTGTGTTTGGTTTAGGACGGGCTGCAACGCCTGGATAGTCTGAAGCATGGGCAGCGTCTGCGGCTCCGGAGCCGGTGGAGGGTTGTTAGCTGTGGGGACAAGAATCAAGCTGGACTGGCTGCCGTTGTTGGAGGGACACTGGAGGAGGAAGAAGTTCTGAAGCTGGGACTGAGGCGGGGGAGGTGGAGGAGGCGGGGGCGGGGCCGGTGCAGGCGAAGACAGAGGAATCAGCTGCAAACCGCTGGCCGTCTGAATCATGAAGTAGTTCTGAGAGGTGTTGGGCGGGATATTAAGTGCTGGTTGGGACACAATCAGGCTGCCTTGGTTTCCTGAGGATTCCAGGGTGATGGGGTTGAACAGGGTGGTGGTGGTCGTCACTCCTCCGACACTGGCCTTCACAGCCACGCCGTCTTTAGTTCCACCGCCGGAGCAGGGCAGGGGAACGCCACTGCCGTGGGTGCGGATGTGCCTCTGTAGATAGGAGTGCATGACAAACTCCTTGGCGCAGTACGGGCATTTGAAGTCCTTGCTCGAGGAGTGCGTGCGAAGGTGAAGCTGGAGGTTGGACGAGTGCGTAAAGCTTTTGTTGCAGTGCGAGCACTGGAAGGGTCTCTCCCCAGAATGGGTGCGTTCATGCTGCTCACACAGAAAAGTCATCAAAGAGAGAAGGGAAGACAAATTAGAAACACAGTAAAGGGAATGAGCGAAACTGATTCAACAGGGATAACTAAGAGTCTGCACGAACTGTGTCGGCCTCGTGCTGTGCTGACCTGTTTGAGGTTGGACGTCTGCGAGAAAGACTTTGAGCAGATGGAGCAGGTGTGAGGCCGCAGTCCAGAGTGCATCTGACTGTGTCTCCGCAGGCAGCTGGTGTTCTTGAAGGACTTGCCGCACTCCTTACACACGTATGGCCTCTCGCCCGTGTGCTGCCGTAAGTGGTACTGGTAGTGCGAGCTCCATTTGAAAGTGAGAGGGCAATGAGGGCACTGAAACGCCCGAACACCTGTGTGCACCTAGGAACATCAAACAAATGGAAAAAAAATAAGACACTGTGAGACTCTGACTCATCTTAGAGCACAAAAAGTGGTATAATTATAAAATATAAAGTCATACTGTTTTGTTTATTGTGTAAGTGAAACGTAGAAATTGCTCAATTTGACTCAATGCATTTGTCGGTGACGAAAGAAACCAACAGGCTATTGTGTGATGACAACCACTCTGTCACAAGACAATAGGACCTACACAGTGTGTTATTTGTCCAAAGGACTGTTTATTGCTTTTAGGATTCGTCTGAATCAGGCCGTATTCATCTGCCAGACCATAAATTATATGTGATGTGCAGTTGTTGCAGCGCAGGAGTGAGCCTTACCCTTTGGTGGATTGAAAGCAGAGACGACCTCTTGAAGCTCTTTCCACACTCCGTGCAGCGGTAGGGCCTCTCCCCAGTGTGATCCCTCATGTGGTACTTTAGCCCTGATGAACCCTTGAAGGCTTTTCCGCACTCCGAGCAGCGGTATGGTCTCTCTGTGCGAGCGGATGCGAACGTTCAATTACGACCGGCACGTAATACAGTATAAATATTATATTTGGTAATTATCACACTTAACGGCCTCTTTAATGTCCGCTCATTCTGAGGAAAGAAAATATCGAGGAGAGTTCTCGGGTTGCTATTAATGTCTTATAGATTCGGTCTAATAATGGACACCGCATAGCTGCCAGGGCAGCATATCATACCAAAGCACATGAGCAGACTGCTTGTTTCATCCTCCCTATTGTATAATCCAGTCTCCTTGGGCTCCATGTTGTAACTGCTTAGACGCTGCATTTACCTCCTGCAGGAGTGCTCTTGCTGGCTGCTGCCTTTTTGGGGGCTTTGGTTGGTTTGACGGGCGGCTCTTCGTGCTCCTCGTTGACGGTGATGATGTCAACGTGGATCTCCCTCCTCTGGCCCTCCTGCTGCTTGTCAGCCTGGCTGGGAGAGGAGGGCAGGGGCAGCGACAGGGACAGCGAGGGAGGACACACTATCTCAGCCTCCGCCTCGGCCAGGAGACGCTGCTCGGGGGTGTGGGAGTGCTGGTGGGTGAGGAGCGAGGAGAGGAGGGGGAAGGAGCGGTCGCAGGCGGAGCAGCTGAACTGGGAGCGGGACTGGGATGAGAGAGAGTGCATCTGGACAAACACAAGAGGCAGCGGTTATTCCACAATAGATAAACCAGAACACAGTATCTGGTGCATCGCTGCGGTGTGTGAAAAGAAGAGCGCTCTCACCAGAGACACATGTCTGTTGAGGCCACCACTGGTCTTGAAGGTCTTATTGCAGTAGCCACATGACAGCCCTGCCCATGTGGTTCTGGCCTCTGGCTGAACGGCCTCGGAGCTCTGAGTCACCTCGGTGAAGCTCTGCAGCAGGTCAAACTGGGCCTGGGTGGTGCCCACATTCTGAGGACAAACCAAAGGAAGTCATTCATACATATGTGTAAATAAACACATCTTCAGATTGAACTCAGGCACGTCAGACTTTTTGGATCAATTCAACTTTCATTCAACGAGTAGTAGATATGCTGTGTGTAACAGACCTTGGTTTGATAAGTCAGACTAAACTGCATCCCCTTTCGTCTGGCGTTCTAGTTACTTTGGCTTGTTTTGTTTTCCTTTGGTATTTTCCATGATTCAAGCTAGACTAGCCAACTATACGAGATAACCTTGCCTTTGTTAACGCATGTTTGACTGCTTCAGGGTCAGTGCAGCTGTCCACTTAGAAGAGGGTCGGTGGTTGAATCGCATCACAGAACTGGTGCAAACACCCCTGTAAAGGCCTTAATTCTCTGTTCAGATTATTTTCCAGATCCGATTTTTTTCAAGGTGACTTTTCACATCTATCTGAAAAAGGTGACCTGTGTCTGCCACGTATGTAAAGGCAAAATGCCCCTGAGGTGACCGACATGCGCACTAGAACTGCATGTCAGTGTTGTTTGCTGTCAGTGTGGAGCAGGGAGATGTGAGCATGCATGTCTGGTTACGGTCGTCACTGTGTAGCAATGCTGGGGATGGGCTGTCGGGAGAATCTGGAGGATTCAAGTTGGGCCATGTCAAACTTGATCTTTGTGCTGACAATATCACAATGAATTGTGATTCAGGCTGCACTGCTGTGCACACTACAGTCACATTTTAAACTAAGAATCTGAGATACATATCTATTTTTGGACCACAAATGACAGTGACCTGAATCCGATCTGAAAGATTTGAAAGATGGTGGGCAGGGGATAATATCACATTATCACAATGGGCCTGCCCTGCAAATATATATATGTCTAACTTTACTTTTTCCATTGAGGGTCCTCTCTCCTCTTTGCACATTTGTCTGCTTAATCCAATCACTTACTGTATTGCTGCCGTCAGCGGCCTCCGTCAGTCCCAGGAGCACCTCTGCAGTGTGTCCATTTTCACCCACCGAGGTCGTCTCCACCACCTCCTCAAAATCTGCCAGTAGGTGGCCAGCTCCCACCAGCCCATCCCCGACCTCCATCCCTGCGCTGGGCCCCGCCTCTGCGCTGGGCCCCTGAACCTCTGGAGCCATGTGGACGGACTGGTGCTCCTCTAAGTCTGTTCGCGTGCCAAAGGTGTGGTTGCAGCTGCCGCAGCTGTACAGCAGCACACTGGCCCCGGTGTCTGTGCTCAGGTGAACCTCTGTCCCAATGGCCCTGGATGCACACACGTCCGCCCCGGGGGAGGTGAGGGTGAGCTGGGGGAGAAGGCTCGGATTCTGGCCGGACGAGGCGGCTGACAGGAACACTTCTTCCATCCCCACCCCGACTCCATCAGTTCCTTCCTGGCTCACAAATCCCACCATGTCCGTCAACATGGATGATGTCACTTCCTCAGTCCCTACCACCACCTCCACTACCTCATTTCCCTTCCTCGCATCCTCTCCCCTCTTCCCCTCTTTCCCTCCCGCGTTGAGGTTGGAGTGTGAGTTCTTGTGCAGGGCCAGGTTCGATGAGTGTGTGAAGCTTCGCCCGCACTCGCCGCAGATGTAGGGCCTCTCGCCAGTGTGAATCCTCATGTGCTGCCTCAGGTTGGTGGACTGAGTGAACGACTTGTTGCACACTGAGCAGGTGTAAGGCTTCAGGCCCAGGTGCACATTCTTGTGTCGTCGCAGGCTGCTCGAGTTCTTGAAGGCCTTGGGACAGGTGTCACAGGTGTACGGACACTCTCCAGTATGCTGTCGAAGGTGATACTGGTAATGAGAACTCCACTTGAAGGTCAGAGGGCAATAGGGGCACAAGAAGGTACGCACTCCAGTATGGACACTCTGATGGACCTGCAGAGAAGAAGTAGGAGGAGTGCGATGTGAGAAATCTTTTTCTGGAGATTTCTCCTCATCTTTAGATAAAATAACTTTCATTAAGGGCTTTGGCTACACAGTGGAGGAGTGATTAGCAACAAGGACCACAGTCAGGCTGAAGCCTCCATAAACATGCATGTTTACATTGGACACTTAAATAAAGATGTCTCTTTGTGTCAGTCAGGCTGTATTCTTCTGGTTCTTCTGGGTTTGTGTTCTTGAAATTTCCTCATTGTGGGACAAATAAATGTATATTTTATTATATTATATTATATTATAATTCTATGTGCATTTAATATAGGCACCAGCAGACACCCGCAACATTACTAAGGTACAAAGTGGGATTGAGGGATGGATGGATGGATGGATGGATGGATGGATGGATGGATGGATGGATGGATGGATGGATGGGTTGGACTGAGGGACTTTGTGTGACATCTCACCTGGAGCAGAGAAGATCGTTTGAAGGCTTTGCCACAGTCATCACATTTGTAAGGCTTCTCCCCTGAATGAGACCTACCAAAAAACAAATAAGTAATTACATGCACTCATTAAATGTGTGGGTATGTTCTTTGTTTAGTTCTTCTTGATACCTTCTGGTATGGATCAGAACTTATGCAAGACTGCAAATATTAATTTCAATACATGGAATACACTATGGGGACTGGTACCTTTGGTGGTAGAGCAGAGCAGAGGAGCCTTTGAAGGCCTTGGGGCAGAGGTTGCAGCGGTACGGTCTCTCATTGTTGTGGCTGCGCAGGTGATGGGTCAGCCTGGAGGACCACCTGAAGCTCTTCCCACAGTCCATACACTGGAAAGGATGCTCAGACTGCTCGGGCTGCTGGGCCGGGGCCGGCACACTCGACGACACCATGTCCAGGACCACCTCCACTCCACCCTCTACCACTGACTTGCCTCCGTCCACCTCTCCAAGGTCCCCCCTCTCTCTGTCATCCTCACCGTCTTCTCCTGAGCCAAGCAGGGTGGGGAAGGGAGAGAGGGAGGCAGTGGACTGGGGCGGTAAGAGTTCAGCCTGGACCACTAAGGCCACCGAGTTTGCCATCACCACAGCAAGTGAGGGTCTTCCTTAGATGCTGACGTGGGTTAGTTCGGGTTCAGCATCATGATTTTTCCTTCTTTCGCCCTATGTGCACCCTGCAACACCATTAAGGGGTCAATATAATGGATGGACGGAGTTTTCCTTTATTCATACTTCATCCATAAATTCCTTCCCATCCAACCAGGGGAAACACGAGATGAGGAGAGATCTGCCTTGAAGTCAGATGGAAGCATGCACAGTGTTATAACTTGGTAACACCTGGCTAAGGATGTCCCCTTTAAACGCCCCTCCTCCTCCTCCTCCTCCTCCACCTCCTCCTCCTGGGTCTATGGAGCAGCCCCCTCCTCCCTGCTGTCTTTGCTCTGCTTGTCAGTCCCTTTCTGTCAGTCCCCGCAGTGCGGTGCATACAACGATCACACACACTGGGGCCTCAGCCAAGTTACACATGCAGCTCCTTGACAAACGTGACCGGTCAGCTGTTCGAGCCTACACGCGACACACACACATAGCGAAAGCAGAAAACAAAACCAGCCCCTGGCCTTCATTTAGAGCTAAGTTAATCTAGCACGTCACTGCGGAATAGCGTCATTTAACTGCTCGATGGGGATGCGCACAGACTGAGGCCGGGCCAGTACTCACCGAGCACCTTTAACTCATCCTAAAGCTAAATTGTTGATATTATGAGAAGGATCTGGGTACCGCAGTGCTAATCCACACAACCTTAACAATAAACACAGCGGCGCAGACTAACAGCAGTTCTCCGCCCGATGCCGCCTCCCAAGAACGGCCGCGCTGATTGGCTGTCAGCTCCCATAGACGGGCTACTCCTATTGGTCGAGAGGTCCAACAGACAGATGGACGCTTTTGAACCGCGTTGAAATGTGTATTTTTAGCATTGAAATTTAGCGAAAAATATGGATCAGTATTATTTCAACATTTATCTATTCGGAAAAATGACGGATCGATGTTTCTTCATCTCGGATATTTACTCAGTCCAGTCTGGCTGTGGCGCAAAGGCTCCTGGGTGATGTAGTGTGTGTTCCTACCCTGACTCCCATCTGTCACTGTTTACATTGTTGGCTAAGTGGACCATGCTATCAAAGATATACTCACATCCATTGTGCACATTCTTTAGTATTTATTTCACCAAGGCACATGTTTCACATTGAGGCCAATCAGTGTGTGGAAGAGGCATCTTGATGTTACAACAATAATTTAAACATAATGGTAAATAATAATTATAATAATAATAGTAAATAAGAATAAAAACTGTATAAAAGTACAAAAAGATTGGAGACTTGCTCCGATGCAGCACAAAATAAATAGTTCCACCAACTTACTTAAATAAATAGTCAATACTGTAACAAATACTAGAATAGGAGTGAACAAAACGTATAGTGATAAAATTGGTAAAGTAATCTATACTATGTTGTAGAAAACGACACAATACACATAAGCACTGTATACAACAATTTACATTCTTGTACATTTATGTACACCTGTACAGAACATAGTGTCACAATACATAGTATTTTAAGGCTTTGGGTGTTTAACTAAAAAAAACAAACTTTTCTACCCCAAAGCACCGGTTCAAAATCAGCCATCTCACTCATCCAAGAGGCTAATCCTAACAAGTTTGTGCAAAGAATCTAATCAGGTCCATCAGTGCTCAGCAACAGGGCACATTCATACAACTTTACCACAATGTTAAATATGCCCCCTCGTGCAGAAAGCAAGAGGCAGGCATTGAAAATAGAAATTCTGGCTATGTTATAAAAGGAAGTATTCACCTCTCTTTGGCTGCAGTTTTGAAATCTTTAGATGAATGTGAATAATTACATAGGTCATCAATTGATATGTTATGATGTGGCACGTTTAACATGGCTTGAATATCAACATCCTCCAAAATGTTTACTTAAAGGGCACTGTGTGTGAGAGATAGTGAAAAACATGGCTGTTTCAAATGTATGCTACATCTACTACACAGAAGAAATACACAAATGGAAAAAATATAAAGTAGATCATGTTAGTTGTGTTTAAACAAAAGTCAAAGTTATACGGAAGGTTCAGGAAGTGCTACTGTATTTTTCTTGAGGATCAGTGAGACACAAGACAAAAAGAAAGATTACAAAGATGTGGGCAAATAAATTCACGTTAATACAGAAATAAAGATGAGAGTGACACAATACAACTTCAAATAAATAAAATTAAATAAATTACTAATAATAAATAAATAAATACATAAATAACATGGTCATGAGCAAGGCCTTGAGGAGAGAGTTTGGGGAATTATGACATGATCATTGTAATTAAACTGGGTGTTTTCTTTAACGGGAATGTTTATGGTTGGAACTGGCCGCAGTGGAGTGCATCCTCATCGGCTCTGATGGAAAAACGTTCTTCAACACACATGTCACTGATTGAAGTTGGGGGTCTCTTATGGGATGCTATTGACTGCATGGTCGATATTCCCCTTTGGCTGAGGCAGCGATCCCACATATCCTCACTGCCTCAAAGTAGTTGGAATGGGAAGAGAAGAAAAAAAATGTGCTGGGATCATCATCATTGCACTGCAGGCACTTTGGGCCTCAGGCTGATGAATGCTCTGGTTGCCCAATCACAAAAGAGCTTGAAGTGTTTAAGGAGCTCAAGGCTGGACTGCATGACATCAAACTTGTAGGGGAGCTGCGTGGCAAAGGCAGGGGTGGTTGGAGTCAGCGTTGGGGCATCGACTCTCACCATCTGCAGGGGTGGAAAGAGGAACAGAAAGAAATGAGAACTAGCCTGGAAGTAATTCAATTATCTCACAGTAACAGGAAAAGCGTCAACAGGCAGTTGTGGAGCACTTTGTTTGTTTACCTGACGGTGCAGCAGGTTGATGAGATGTCTCATTTTCTCAATCATTTCATCGACCTTGGTCTGTGCGGGGTGGTCGTGTTTCTTCGAAACTCTGCTGAGCCACTTGAAGTGGTGCTCATACAGCTTCAGGTCGGCGTACAGCTGAGTGAGTGTGGGCTTCAGCTGGAAACAAAACAGACGTACTTTAGAGACTTAGCATGGGTGTGGCAAGATGTTGCTGTACGGACAGAAACAGGCTGGCCCCTCTCCCTTTTACACACACACACACACACACACACACACACACACACACACACACACACACACACACACACACACACACGCAGACAGTCACCCTCAAATGCGTTATCGGAGCATTACCTCAAGATTGCTGAGATCATTGGCTGTTCTGTTGCTCATTTCTGGCAGAGACCTGAACCTGTGGGGCTCCACATCTGAATCAAATGCACCATCCTTCTGTAAGAGAAAACAAGACACAGAGCAGCCAGTCAGTAATTTGCATCAGCACAATTTTACTCATCCCGAGACAAGTCACGGCAACATGAGGAAAGTATTAGCGCAGCACCTCGATTGGATGACTGTTTTTTGTGCTTAGAGACAGTAGCTCTCACTGAGGGGAGTGTGGTTGATTGGGTCACTGTGAGTTCACCCACATTCGTCCACCCCAAATGTCAACAATAAGAGCGAATGACCCGAACCCACAGGATGTTTTCTACAGGGATCGGGGATAACAACATATGCAGTGACTAAGAAAGCTCCAAGTGGGACAGACAACACAGGGCTGTAGGGAAACTCCAGGGTCACTGCTATAAAAAGAGGGAATGACGCAGTGCCGCTGCCCAGCTGAAGTTGTGTTGTAAACTACGCTCAGACAGCAGATGTGGCGCTCACCGAGGCCACTAGAGGGGGTTAACGAACCTGGCTGCAGGTTTGTGTTGCTGGCAACTGTGCTCAACAGTGGTGCAATTTCGCATTAAAGATGTGCTCCTGATTCAGTAATGAATGGGGATGGATAGAGATGACTGATGTGGCCTGCGTCATTTCCAATCAGCCCAGGAACATAACAACATTAGGACGATGAGTGCTGAGAAACGTTCCGTGTAAACAGGTTGTGTGTGCTTAATGCTTCCTTAACTTAAATGTTATTCACCGATTTCCTTGCTCCGCTGTTTACATCCAGTTGTTGTTGTTGTTGTTGATGCTTTTTGTGTGATGAATGTGCCGCATTGTCTCCTTTCATGAGAGCTCAATTATGTTTGCTGCCCGATGTTTTGTCTCCGTAGCTTTTGTCCCCTTCCATCCCCTGCTTGCCTGCCCTCACCCTCCTCCCCTCCTCTCCCTCTCTTCTCTGTCTCATACCAGGTGCACCGGCACATGCAACATCACATGCACATGTGCATGCTTGCACACACACACACCGCTAGCTTGTCATCTAGTTGGCTCTCTGATCTCTTCATCTCTTGTGGTTTTCGCTCCATCTTTCTCAGCCTTTAATTCTCCCTCTTATCCTTCTTTTCTTGCTCTCTCCATCGCAGATCATGACCTCACCCGACAGAACCTAGCATCCAGCCTTTTTCTTCCTGAATGCAAATACTGGAATGTGATAAATCTTCTTGATTTTTATCAAGTCACTTTGCTGTGGCGACCGAAAACATAACTCTAAACACCGCACCTACACAACTCTGACTATTTACAGAACCCTCAATGCACACACACGGCCACAAAAATGCTTACACACAAATGCATGCTCTCATTTGCACCCATACTACATGCCTGCTAACACACACATATACACACACAGTGGCGTTGGAAAACTTATATAGACCTATGTGTGTGCACACGTGCACTTACACACACACACACACTTTTCTCTCTCTTTAAAGCATCAGTTTCATTGCTTTTTGCAGGGACTTTCCATGGATTTCCATGGATTCCTATTCTATTTATCTTTCCTAACTTTGTCCTCTCTTTGGTGGAATTCCACACAATAAGGAAAGAAAATTAAAAATACATCTTCCGTGTTACTGAACACTGTCTAATACTGTCCCCAACCTCCTTTGATGACTGGTTCCTTCACATCTGGAGACCAGGTCAGACTACTGCTACACTATGGCCATTAACACTGGTTTAAAGGAGCAAACTACACGCATGCACACACAGACACGCACACACACTGTCTGAACACTATCTACCAGCCAAGACTAGAGAGAGTATGTGGCTATTTTTGATTTCATCCCCAGAACAAAAGCGTTCAGAGATTTGCATAATGCAAAAATAGAATCAATGTCTGTCATGTGTATCCAAAGATGTAGAGATATGATCCCGCTTTCTTTTCACCTGTTAAAACACGGTGTCCATACACAATCAGTAGCCGGAGCCAAATCTTGGCAATGTTCTCAAATCTGATTTTCCTAACCGGCTCGACCGTCAACAAAATTAGATCTCTCTGAGACTGCCAGACTTGTCACTAGGATGCAAGTGATTCACATTTTGAAGGAGGAAAAAAAAAACTCTTTCAACTCCATCCTCACTTCCACAGTCTGGCCGCAGAACATAAACATGTTTCTGTGTAAACAGCCATGTGATATACTTTGCTGTCATTCCACAGACAGCGTTCCTGCCAGTGCGGGCTTCATTTGGATGCAGGTACGATGTTGATGTTTTGGGAGGCAATAAGCTGATTCCTAGAACTACCACAATGTGTTTCTCACCAGATCATAAACGTGTGTTTAGGCTTCTCACTGGCACTAAACTCAATATTAATTTGGCTGCACCTTCTCTGGACTGGAGAAAGGAACCGGCCGAGCCACCGATCTTCCTGCTACCGCCACCAATCAGGTGACCAGGCAGACCAGGAGGCTGCTGAGTCAGACCTCCCCTCCCTTCCGAGTCTACTGTGGATTAAAAGTGAGATCACTCAGTCAAATCTCCCCCGAGGCTCTTGCTGCCCCGATCTAAGCGTGCATATGGACTCCAGCCAGTCTGTCATCAATGAAAGCGGCTTAAGTCAAACTGAATCCTGAGTAAACCTGCTACAGTTCAGCGGGTTCCCTCAACAATGCACGGTGGAAAGCAAGCACAGCCTGTGGGTTCGATGTTACCCACAAACACAGAGTTTCCGGTTAGAGCACAGATCAATCAAGAGAGGCTGTGGCACGATGACCAGCATCCTCCTCCTCCTCCACCCTGACACCAGCAATTCAATTAGTAAAGGGTCGTCTGGGCCTCATTAGCCCTCTTATCCAATCAATAATGGAGATCGGTCACAGTTCAGTGACGGCATCCTCACTCACCAGTAGCTCTTGGGTGAGCCTCATTAGATTTTTGGTCTGATTGGACAGTTTCTCCATGTCCTTGGGCCGTCGCAGTGACGCTGGAGAGGCAGATGTGAACACAGGCACCTGGGCCAATAGCAGCGAGAAGAGCAGCGACGAGGAGGAGTCGAGCAGCACTGCAGGGAAGGAACAAAACGGAAGCAATTAGTGGAGAGGCGCTTGTCATCTCGCCATAATGATAATGACCTCAGGCCACGGCTGTCAGCTCCAGGGGGAAGATATTGCACCATAATATAAACAATAACTCCAGACTTGGCAGAGGAGTCCCAAGGAGCCTCAGCGTCAGAGTCATGTTTTCACAGGCTGAACGCAAATCATTAAATCATTAAAAAAATGCCAGCTTTGACACTGAATATCACCATCACTCTCTTGCCATGAGCAAGGCAATGAATGCTGCTGATTGTCACACCTGCAACTGGATAGGTAGGTGAGTTGGTGGTATAAATTATATAGAGGCAGCCAAGTCAACTCTCTTAACAGTAAGCTCATTCATTCTTCTCCTTTCATGTTCAAATACAAGGTAGACTAAGTATTAAAAGGGAACCACAGTGCTGTTGAAATGATGAATGCTTGATAATTACAGGTGAACCACAAGAATCACAGCCAAAATAACACTGCAGGAGCATCTGAGGCTCCTGTCTTCTCCCACTTTTACAGTTTAGGGATCAGCAGAGAGTAAAGAGTGTCAAGTCCCAAGCAAGCCAGCTGTTTGGGATTTCATCTGGGAATAAATATTATCATTTAGTCTGTAAATGGACGGTATAAAAAGAAAAAAACAGCTGTTGGCACTAACAGCTGAAACACAGCTCGGGACTGACATCAAAACAAAGCTGTGAAAGAAACAATTAACAATTAGAAGCAATTAGGACTTCATAACACACACACGCACATCCGCACAAACACTTACATTTCATATTGATTCGGATCCAAGGGGCAGGTAAACCAGCAAACAGGCGCAGGTCAATAAATAAATATAAAATTAATAAATAAATTCAACTCCGGAAATTGTCACGTGCTCCGGTTTGGTCTTCGCACTCCTGAAGTGAGTGAGGAGGAAAGTTGTCAGAGAGGGAGAGAGAGAGAGAGAGAGAGGGAATGAATGAGAGAGCACAGGGATGAGGGAGAGGAGAGAAGAGAGAGGCGAGGGTAAAAAAAAAAAGAAAAAAGAAAAAAAATGAATATCAAACTTTTTCTGGTCGCTGGTAAAGTTTGAGATGAGCCCTGGCAGTCTGCGCTGAGTGCTGAAGGCAGAGAGACACTTGGAGAGAGGGAGAGAGAGAGGGAGAGAGAGGCTACAGGAGTGCACAGAGAGAGGGATGCGAGTGTGGTAAGTCCAATTTTTGCGCGCAGTGAAGTGTTTAGGCTTGTTTAAAACTTCCTTTATAAAGACGTCGGGCCTATGACACATCGGCAGTGACTCACTTCATTCATAAAAAAACACACACACACACACACTCAGAGACACACGCTCCCTCTCTCTCTCTCTCTCTCTCTCTCTCTCTCGCTCACTCTCCCTCCTCTCTCTCTCTCTCTCTCCCTCTCTTTCCTCCTCCAATCCCTGCCTCCTGTCTCCCTTTGCGAAACTTTAAAAAAATGTTCCGTTGTTGTTTTTTCTCTCCCCCCCCTCTATCACTTTCTCCCCCTCCCTCCCCCCTCCCTCCTGTCCTGTACAGTCGCTATCTCCAGCACTTCCTCCGTCGCATCCCGCTACCTGCAGCCAATCAGTCCCATCTACCTCTTTTTTATCTTTCCATCTCCAAATCTCTTCCCCCCTCTCTCTCCCTCTCTCTTTCTCTCTATCACTGCAGACGCTTTAAAAAGCCCATTGTTTTCACGTGTATCAGCACATCTCATGTAACCATGTGTCTTTTTCTGCCTCTACTTTTACCTGCCTTTGCTTTTTTCCCCCTCTCTCTCCCTCTCGCTCTCTTCCTGTGTTGTGTTTAGGGGTGAAATGTCTCAGACAGGCTGTCACGGCTCGTGTTGTTTAATTTATGCCCCTTTTAGGCTACACATGCCACATTCCCTGTACTATAACTAATGCGCACAGCAAACACCTTTTCTCTCCCACTATTCTCACCCCTTGCTCGCTCTCTCTCTCCCTCTCTCTCTTTTCAGAGCCCCTCCTGAGACAGCAGCCTGTTATTTCCACTGCCCCCCCCCACCTCCTCTCTTTTTTTTTTCACTCCCTCTCTCCCTCTCCAGGGTGAAGGAAAGAGTGAGGAGTGAGAGACGGATAGGAGAAGGGGAGAGGTGTTGTCCAGACCAGAAGGGGCCTCTGAAAGTGTTGCATAGAAACAGTGAGCGGACACACACACACACACACGTGTGTGTACACACACACTACAGGACCCTCGCTGAAGGGGTGCAGGGGTGGTTGACGGGGTCATAGCACACATACATATATACATACAACAACATGCTTATGGATGCACATGCTCATTGACACACACACACTCACTGCACTGTCACAGAAAAGTCACGCCACCCCGAGAGAGCAAAAACACACCAAAGAAGACTTATGCATGTGTTTTTTTTAAGAAACACGCACCCTGATACACGTAGCCATCCACTGCACCAACGTGATTTCTCACCCTCTGGGTGTGCACACACACACACACACACACACAGTCACACGTAGAGACAGTCTGGAAAGACTCCGTCAGGTGCAGTAAAGCGTGGCCTACAACTGCAAAGGGCAGGAATGATTTCCAGTCATCACGGGGGACAGTCGATGCATCATACTGTACACACACTGTCTATCGCACGCACAAACATCACATCCGCGCACGCCAGGGAGACTTTCACACATGTTTCGGCAAATAAACACACGAAACAAACAGAAATGCCTTATTTCCATCGTGTTTTAGAACTTTTTTCCCCCCGCTCCTACTTTTTTCCACTATTTGCAGCCTGACTGTCACTCATGTAATTACATCATCTCCTGGCGCCCTCTCCTCCTGCGCTGCCATAATGGCACCTGACTGGACAATCAGCGCCGTGTGCCGCTTATCTGCGCTCGTAATGCTCGCAGTCGAAAAAATTTGCATCGTCTTTTGCCAGCGTGCTGAAGATTTGGTCGAGCGTCTCTTAGTATTTCTGCGACATTTGGGTGGAGACCTGGCTACAGACGCAAACAAACAAAGGGAGCAAGAGAGAGAGAAAGAGAGAGGGAGAGAGAGAGAGAGTGGGAGCGAGAGCCGGGGAAAAGGAAGAAAGCGCTTTAGAGTCTGGGTGTGAGATTAGGAGACCCTCATTCACAGACATACACTCATGGTGTGGTTAGAAAATAATTAGTGGCGTGCCTCTTGTGCGCACACTCGCACACTCATACACACGTACACAGAGTTGCCAGTCCGGTGGTGGGCCTACACAGACAAACAAACACCCTCCAAATGATGAAGTCCTGGTGGCAGCGAGTGGGTGGCAGAGTTGTTGTGGTTAAACAGGGTCATACTCTGTTTTCTCGGGTCAACAGTAGAGAAGAAAAGCAGGCAGGGGAGGAGAGCGGGAGAAGAAGGAGAGGAAATAGATGAGTGCGGTTGGACGTAGGGAGATATTGACACACTCGCTCTTTTTAATTTGCCACATCAAAGGGCCGTTTGAAGACACAGCTGGGGAGAGAAGAAAAGAAAAAGTGAAGTTAGTCACTCTCCCTCATTCCCTCTCCGGGCTGCCTCTCATGATGGGGGTCTCCTGGGTGGTTCTGAGGCACACACTCCTCTGTTAGGCCATCCGCCAGCGCTGATCGCTCACACACCATGACACCGGATGGTTGCCCTTTAACTATCTGTGTGTGTGTGTGTGTGTGTGTGTGTGTGTGTGTGTGCACACGTGTGCTCAGATGTCAGTACGTCGAATAAAACGAGTTACGTATCTGTGTTTAGACTTTTGTTTTTGTGTGTGTGCGTTTGAGAGAGAGAGAGAGAGCGCTCTCTGGCGCATGCCTGCTGGAAAAGGGGGAATCCAGGGTTTGTGTAAATGGGTGTGCGTACAGTATATGTGTGTAATTATGGGTATGCGGTGGTATAAGTGCGGTGTCTGTATATCGTGCATGAGCATCGGTGTTTGTGTGTGCGTCTGCGTGTGTGTGTGTTTGTGTGTGGCCTTCATATGCTACCCATTACATCACCAATCTGTGTAAACCACCATAGGAGGAGAAACAGAGTGAGACACTCAGACTACGACCTCAAAGACATCAGAGAGGAAGGGGAACCTGTGACAGGGCCTGCCAGGCCTCGCTGCCAGACAAACTTTACTCACACAGGCTTCACTCAAGTCAGTCATGCTTTACACTCGGTTTCCTGTGTGCCGTGTACTCACACTACATTATTACGCAGTCTGCAAATCACTTGAATGCCTCACACTCTTTGCTCACCTTCAAGCCACACAGCTGCCTGATTCATGTGGCATTAAAGTCACTCGAAAAGCATGGGGTTTCGTCAAACACGGGATGCGAATCACAGTGATAATCTTCATGGTTCGTTTACGTGACGAGGGAGAGGTTGTGCAAGATTAAGCTGTTTTCAAATGTCGGGGATTTTTTTATTGTTTACTTTGCCGCGATTAGAGTTGTCGCGCGATTATGAAAACAAATACCAAATCCGGCCGCTCTGTTAATGCGGGTTTTCCCCATAAATGTTTGTTGCCGTGGGTTAATTTCCATGTCCAGGTGGATGATAAAGCTTTGTGGGTTTTAGGGTTAACTCTCGTGTTCTGCTTACCTCAGAGTGTCATGTGTAAACAGTGCAAATGCTGGCCGTGACGCAGCGCTGCTCCGATGGTAAAAAGGATTATGGGAGAAGCAGTAGTAATAAATTCATCATTTTTATGTTGCACCCTCATTTCCTCAAGGGGATTCCAGCAGGGCCTGTGTAAACAAACGCGACGATTACGTTCAAAGGGAAAACCAAAGGTCCGACCTATTACTGTTAATATTTACCCTCCTATAACAGGACACTTTCAAGTTTCCCCATGACCTCCTCCACCTCCTCTCCTCTTCCTCTCTACTCCGTCATTCTGTCCCTCATTCATTCTCTCCAGACGGCTGCCAAGTGCATGATTTTGGCAGGGCGTCCTATCTGGCAAGTAATTAAGCGGCGTTATTCAAGTGTTTGTGCTTTACCTGAGTATTTTCTTCTTGTGTCACTTTCTACTTCTGCCAAACTCCGTTTCAGGAGGAGATGTTGTGATTTTTATGCCAGCTTCGGTTTGTTTTATGCATAAAAAGTCACTACTCGTGCACTTAGAGTTGAAACAAGCAGATTTACTGTCAACCACTGAAGCCAAGCTAGTGCTTAGTGCTTAGCTTAGTGCTGTTGCCTCGTTGTTTGTTCTTGTCCCGCTCCCATTTCATGTGAGTTCTCTCTAGGCATTCTGCTTTCTTCGCACGGTCTGAAAACAAGGAACATGGAGACTCTTAATTGCCTCTAGGTGTAAGTGAGAGAGGGTGTGTGTGTGTATGAGTAAGAGACTGGAGATCTGTCCAGGGTGTATTCCCTGCCTTCCACCTATGTGTTGCTGTTGCTGTTGGTGTCTGCTAGGGATAGGCTCCAGCAGACACCACTGAGTACAAAGTGGTTAAGATGATGGATGGATGGATGGATGTAGTCAAGCAAAACAAGTCACAATTCCAGCTTGTCGGTGTGAAATTCACTGCAATTACTTATAACAGTTATAACAGCAATAACAGTTTTGATTCCGTTGCGAAGGTGTGACTTTGGGCTCTGGGTAATTTTGATGGCGTTTCTCACCGTTTCCTGCTGTTTTATAAACCATGCAATCCATGGATGAATGGAGACAACAGTCCATCCATCCATCCACCCATCCACCCATCCACTTTGCACCTAACGGCGTCACAGGAAACTGCAGGATCTCTGCTACACACTGGACAAAAGCAGGGAATTCACATTAGAGAAAACCCACACAGACAGAGAGCAAACAGGGATTTGAACCAAGGACCTGCTGTTCACAGATGCACCGCATTACTCAAGAAAACACTCAGTGCAAAAGAGACAGACAAAAGTGAGGGACACAGTTTCTGATCTACTTTTTCTTTAGTAGCACTTCAGCATGACTCCTGCTCCTCTGGTCTCTGCTGGGAATCGTCATGGTTACCCTTTACCCCAACCCGGTACCCACCACCACCATCATCGCCCCATCCCCCCACCTCTCCCCTCCGCTTGCCCCCTCTCTTCAACCTACGTCAGAGAGCAAGTGAGTGTGTTTATAGTCGAGGGGGGGTCGGAGTGAGAAATAGTGACACACAGGAGGAGGCTGCAGTCATTGGGCAATAAAATGACGTCTCTGACTCTCTTTTTCTCGCTGTCAGGGATCAGTGTTAACCCGCTCCTCTTCTCTTTCATACAGATGTATGACAAGAAATCCTCCTCGCATGTTTCCCGTCTCCCCCCTTCCACCCACCTCCCCCCTTCTCCTCCTAGACCCCCACCCCCCCACCCCCACTTTTCCTCTGGCGGCTCTTTAGTTGAGAAAACTCCCCACGGACGTGATTTACTAATTATGCGTGTCAATTGCTCGCTTCCTCTTTCATGTGAGCTGCCCAGTTGAGGCAGATATGGCTGTTGCGCATCTGTTGCCTTTCCTTTTTATTAGACCATTAAAGGGGGACATTAACCAGCATCATTATTGCAGGTTTCCTCCACTGGCTCGGCTCACAGAGCCGCGCAAAGGGCAGGATGCAGGGATGAAAGGCAGAGCGTGAGGCAAACGTCTCTCCCGGCAGAAACTGGGGGAGCAAAATGTTTAAATCAGCTCTCTATTAAACACACATTTACGAGGCTCATTTTGTTTGGAAACCAAACTCTATGGCATGTGACAGAACACAGCGTATGTGTGTGTGTGTGTGTGTGTGTGTGTGTGTGTGTGTGTGTGTGCGTGTGTGTGTGAGGTTGTCAGCATGTGTAACAGCAGCCGAAACTCTCTCCCTTTCCGGCTCTGTGTTGCTCACCTGCTCACGTTCCCTCACTCACTGTGTCCAAGCAGTTTTGCGTCCAAGCAGTGAGGAAATCTCTCAATGAACGAGTTGAAGCAATAGGTCACAGACAGAGTGTGAGAAGGAGAAGGAGGAAGGAGAAGGAGAAGGAGAAGGAGAAGGAGAAGGAGGGGGGGAAGCAAGAGGAGGAGGGGGGGTGTACAGCGGGAAGAAAGCAACCCACGCAAAAGGAACTTTTTACTGTGCAAACACTCTTTCCATCTACCCTGCTTTGCTCCCTCCATCTCAGACTGGTGTTAACACACTGGAGAGCCCGGGCCTGTCTCCGAGCTCTAGTTTTCTCCTCCGGCTCTCCCTCCCGCTCCTCTCACTGCCATTCTCAGTCGCCCTAAACATTCTTTCCTCCCCTGTCATTGCGTGTCCTGTCTGCATCCCTCTCTCTCTCTCTCTTCTCTTCCTCCTTTCACAGTGCTCCTTCCCCTCTGCTTACTTTCTCTTTCACACATTTGCTCGTTTCCACACCGCATCCCCCTTCTCCCCAGCCCCCGGTCTCTCTCTGTCTGGTGCATGGGAGGATCAATGAAATACAAACATTGTGAGCCTCAGACACTCACACTGTATGTCATTAAGCCTTTGCATGTGAGCGGCGAATGATCTTTATCACCTGGCTGCAGTGTCTTTGCAAGCGGTGACGCTGAGCAGAACTTTTCATAAAAGTACGAGAAAAGCCGAGACGAGCGGAGCCAAAGTGAGGGGGGCTATTTTTGGGTACATTCCTTGGCGTGCTGAAAAGTGATCCGGGAGACTTTATTTGTGCATTCTCTCGCCTTTGTCACTCTTGTACTGTTTCCGTGGTGAGTTACTACATCTCTGCGTGTGTGTGTGTGTATGTGTGTGATGTATACTGTATCAGGGCTGACCACTAGTTGCCGGCGCGCCGTGCGTCTGCGTCAGCCACACACTGACTCTGTTGTTGTGTTTTTCTACGGAGGCTGAGAGCTGCTGACAAAGTCTCAGAGGAAAGGGGAGGGCTGTTTGTGTGTGTGTCTGTGTGCGTGTGTGTAAGGAGGAAAGCAGGGGCCTGGAGAGACGACAAGGAAAGAGTGAGGGGAGCGGGAAGACAAAAGGAAGAAGACTTGAGTGACGTCGCAGATCGTTTTCCCGACCCAGAGACTTTGTCAATGTGACGCGACCTCAGTCACATGGGGCAGGGGTGGGAGGATGCCCTTTCGCAGACGGATGGACACAAACACAGACACGCACACACACACACACACACACGGCTCGAAGAGACACACATGTGCTTACGTCTGTCAGACAGTTCACACCGACATTTAAAACAATTTATAACCTGCTGCCCCCTTTAACCTGACATGGCCCGGCTGGTTTCTGAGAGGACTGACGCACATCGGGCCCCTCTATCACTGACCATTCATTAAATTAACGCTTGTTACGCCCCGACAATCGTAAATCAACCTTCCACTACAATGATTGCAGATAACACTACTTATAACGAAGCACATGGCCCAGCTGTATTGATTCTACCGTCGCTGCACTGACCACTTCCTGTGCGTCAGCCATGCAGAGTGTGTAAATTTCATCATAACGGAGAGCAAACACAGGAAAGGAAATTTCATATCCGCACGTTGTCACTGTTTATGTTTTGGAATAACGCACTGACACGGGCCGGGAAGCTGAGCACGACAGTTTGAAGGCAGAGTGCATTCGGAAATGTTTGTAAATCAAAAAGGTTTCTCTCCACATTCAGCAGGCTGTGCCTTGACCGCACAGGGAGGGGAGGCGGACCTCAAGTTCACTGAAATGTCAAGCTTTGGTTTGAAGTGACTTTGACTTGAGGCGGTGAAAACAGCACAGAAGATACACTGTCCTCCCCTCTCAGATTGAAATTTCTGCAGTTGTTGTATCGCAGTTTCTTTTGAATTGCATTCTTATTTCGAAAGAAAGCATTTACTGTAAATGTTTATATAAACGGAGAACTATCTGTCCCTCATACTTCTCGGACACACTATCTAATCTCTGGAAAAGTGAGTGAAAGATATGGAAGTAATGTGTTTGCGTGCATTCTTCATACCCACCATTGTCATTATCTCCAGCTGACAAGTCTGAGTCTGACGGCCTTCTTTTACTCGTACATCTGCACGACCTGTCGCAACCCCGCCATCTCTGCGGTTTTATTTTCTTGACCTTTATTCACTGTGGGAATTCACAAAAGCTTTTGTTTCTTGCACAGTTAGAAGAACCTCCTTTATCCTTGGAGGTCCGTGACTAACAGGAATGACACGAAAGTTATTCTAATCTTTCCGTTCTTGCCCCCAATGTTTTTTTGCACTTTGACCCCCTGCTGTTGCCAATTAGCCGCAAACCCCTCTGTCAGAAGTTATTTTAATGCTTTTCATGTCTTGTTTTATCAATAGCAGTCTGTGAGTCAAGGACACAACAATGTAAGTTATCCAGAAGTTTCTAATTTTGGCACAGAGTTCACTCGCATAACCATTACACTCCCGTCGCCACTGTCTCCTCCACTGGCTCCTCATCCCCTTCAAGTTCATCAAACACACTGTCCATTCTCATTAGAAGGTCACTGCTGGATGAATGAATGGTGTCAGTTGGCCTCAGTGTCTGCCTTGCATTACAGGCGCCCTTGCATCTGGCCGGACCCCCGGTAGTGCCGGGAAGCAGGCCAGGAATGTTAGGAATGGCCCAGTGGACGATAAGAAGAAAATTCCCCGCAGCACACTGGACTAAAACCAACAGACTCTCGGACAGTCACCAGGGAGAAGTGAGAGAGATGACGACAAAGAGTGGGATGGGAAGGGATGCCGGGACAGACATAGGTCTGGAGTTGACACTAAGACAATAAACACAGTGGCACTGGCTATCCGTGGACGCCGTGAGCGATGACGTAGATGGGAAGGTGACACGTGAAAAGAGAAAAGAGAGATATGGGGTGGGATGGGTCAGGGATGATTGCGCAGGGTACAATGGTCATGGAGAAAGGAGTCAATGAGCAGACCCCGGAGAAAACAAAGTGATACCACGACACAAAGTGACGGTAAAGACGTAAAACAGACAATTGCTCATCTAAAGGTTAATGGGCGGCAGTGAGGGACGAGTGTGGGACAGGAAGACGGGATAGAGATAGAGGCCTGTCACAGGAAAGGAGATCCTCCTTAATCACCCTTGATTGTGTGACAACGAGTGGGAAGGACGCACACGCACACACACACACACCTCAGACAGATTTCTGGTTGATGAACCCTTGTATTTCACTGACAGGACCTCTTTATGACTCACTGACCCGGCTTCTCTACTGTCTCCCACGCTGTGCCATCTGCACCGGCTTCCAGGTTCCGTTTGAGCAACCAACACAACATTGCCAAGCCCTGATCCAGATTAGCTTCCCCTGTGTAGTGGCCTACTAAATCTGACCTTACATCAGTGTCTACTAACAAGCCAAGCCTACATCCCTTTTGTCTGGCTGCTGGTGCTGATTTGGGGGCAACCAGTCGGTAATTGTTTTGAGCTGCTAAATTGCACCGGGAGGGATTGGATTACCTACCACCAGGGTAGTTTCTTCCCCCTCTACCCCCTCCAGTTTCCATGTTTCCCCTGGATTACATCAGAGTTCAGGCTCCTTCATCTGTGAGTAAGCACATACCTCACAGTCACACGGGAGGCCAGAAGCATGCCCAATGCATTAGAACAGAAAGTGGGATAATGGGATATATGGAGGAGGGCAGGAAGTGTAAACAGCCCTCCCTTTGCACGGTTTCCTATTCACTTGAAATGATAAGGGGGTATAGGAGGTCAGATGACGGTGATCTAATTTCTGTTTATGCCTTCTGGTTTGTGTATGTGTGCGTCTTGTTCCTATCTGGCCTAATCCCAGTCTTTTCCGTATTCAGATCATAAATAATACACAGCCCAGAAGGAAATGAAACATTATCCATATAAAATTCCCCAGGGTGCCTTATCTTCTATGACAGTGATTCATTCCTGTAATATCATGATCACAGCATAGACCTTGGCCAATTACAATAACAAAAGCGAGCTAGGTCAACAGTGTTTCAGCCACAATCTGGGCTTCTTTTCTCAAAAGCTACATACTAATTAATCTTCAAAGTAGAAAGCATTCTTGCATGAGCAAGCGAGTCCTGTAAGTCGCCACTCGGAAAACACTTTACCAGGTCAGATCAACATTATAAAGTGCAACACAGTAAGTGGAGGACATTGTGATGAGGGGCAATACATGGGGCTTTATTTGTACTTTATGATGTGGTTGTACAGAACAAATTAGGGTCAGAATCCGATCCAGCGAACGTGGACAGTTCTGCCTGTCTTGTACGTTTGGGTCGGAGCCTCTTATAATGACTCTGTGCGGTTCCCTGGCTTTTCGACCCATCTGAAACAGCTGACACAAGGCAGATAGGTGGGTGTGTGAGTTTTGAGGTGAGGCAGTGAAAGGCACAAGCAGACAAGGAGAGGTAACTCTGTTTTTTTTGGTAACTCCATTAAAACGAACCCCTGGGAGGTTTGGACGACTGACAGCTGAGGTGGAGTCCGGGGCAGCCAAGCAGGAGGGCGAGTGTTTTCATGTGTTTATGTGTGTGTTTTCCTTCACTACTGGGACCTTTTATATATACATCCATCCATACATCCATCCATGTATATAATTGGCCGCGGGGCTGTCTCTCAAGTCTGCAGCTGAGTGTGACAGGAGGTTCAGGAGCAGGCCTCGGGGGCACCCCTGCTATCCCCCAGGGAGCGATGCTTTTGAGGTGCGGGCCCCCACCACCCTTCCCCTCCAATGTGCCGAATCAGTGGAAGGCAGAAACCCAGAGAGTATCCCTGACACTAATATGGAAAAAAGCCTGTTTGGAGCGAGTATAAGGGCAAATATTATTCTTCCTGAGCGTAACCACGGCGAGCACCTCTGACCTGGCAGTGAAAGTGCTGAAACAAAAAGCCCAAAGACTTTTTCTGCTCCATCAAAGGAGAGCTGCATAAAATAAACATGGCCATCAGATTACCACGCTGAACACGGGGCCGCGTTAGCCCGCGCCGGCCGCCCTGCCGCCCAACCCCATAGCTCTATGGGAGTTAAGTGTGGGGTCCGCTCAGTCAACACCATGACGCAAAATGGAACAAGCCTCTGACAGAAGCCCCAGGCTGATGGAATAAGGCCCCTACCCACAGGCCCACAGGCCCCCTGGCCCGAGAGAGAAACATACTGAGCGAGAACCAGAGAGAGAGAGAGAGAGAGAGAGAGAGAGAGAGCGAGAGAGAAGCAGGGAAACAGGAGTCAAAAAGAGGAAAGAGGGGGGAAAAGGTAGATGAGGACATTTTAGAAAAGAGGAAAAGACCACCAGTTCCAAATCAGTGGCACTGGATCTGTCCCAGATTGAGACCGGTTATGAATCCCGATGCTGCTGCTGGCCCTCAGAGAAACAGCGGCCGGGCCAGGCAGACAGCCGCCAGTGGACAGAGGGCCAGGGCAGGGCAGGGCAGGGCAAAGCAGGGTCCAGTGGTTGGTGGTGGTGGTTGTTAGCAGCCAGTGAGACTGTGAGGCTTAGCCTGGCTGGTCCCACTAACAGTGGACAGCCTCAGCCCGGTGGATCTGACCTCACAGGGCTTCTTTATATCCTGGCGCGAGCCTGTGTGCATTTGTGTGTAGGGGCATGCATGTGCGAAAGCAAAAAAAAAAGAGAGTGAGAGAGAAAAAAAAAGAAAAAAAGTGAAACGTTTGTGTGTCTTAATGTGTGCATTTCACGTTCAGGTGACGTAACCAGGAGAGAACAGATCAAGGGTTTTCTCCCTGCCTTTTAGTCATCTCACTGAGGCCCCGCTGTCCATTTCATCCACCTTAATTCGGCAGCCACAGTCTGTCGTCTGTCTGCATCTGACTGATTTCCCTCCCGGTACCTCTGACCTTCTTACCACTCGTCTCCAGCCTCACACGCAGATTCCTACACCCCCAGTCTGTCTTTTTGTCTGTTGGTGACCTAACAGAGATTCCCCTGCTCCCTTGTTTCCTTCCTGGCTTTGACACAGGACTCAGACAGGGGCAATATGTAATATTCCACTCTCACTTTGTTTCAGACCTGCGCCAAGTCTCTCGTGACTCCGTCTCATACGGCCAGGTGCTTAAGTATTTTCAGTCTGTGATCCTGAATGAGGAATTTAACTTTACTTCTTGGCAGCCACACTCAGAAACTATTGTTCCCATTTCAAAAAAGACATCATTGAGGTCCCTAAAGTTTGTGGAAAGATCCTGCAGTATTTGGCAGAGATGACTACACGACTCAAGCCCTCACACTTTCCCCTCTGATTTCTTGATAAAAAACGTCTCATAGCCTCCATCAGTAGCCTCACAGTCGTCACAGTCTGCCCTTTCCCCCTGACGTATGACTTGAAAAACCTCCTTATACTGCAGGCTTTAGGATGACGCAGGGCTCAGGTAAAGTGTTACCAGATCACAAATAGATGCTGAAGCCATGCCAGGCTGTAGCTGTTAGTGTTAAGTGTGAGAGCCACGGGCCGTTTCTGGTTCCTGAAAATGACTCCTGTGTGTGTTACAACAACGAAACACAATCACTGTGGTCCACTGGGCCTCACACCAGCAGCATTGCATTACCGGGCTCGCCTCCCTACTGTTCCCCTTTTCTTTTCATCCCTCTCTCTTTTCTCCTCTGACTCAGCTGTTTTGTAGGAAACTCCGTCTCTTTGAAGAAGGGAAGAATCTTTCATTACTCAACAGCACGGAGAGAGAAGGAGATGATAGGGGGAGAATAACTGCCCCATTGTCCTCACACACACACAGACACACACACACACACACACACCCCTCCATCCACCGATGATAATTGTGTTGAGCTAATTACAGAGAGCTGCTACAACAGGTGTGGGACTCTGCACCTGGGTAAAGAAGTCTACTAAGTGCCTGTGTGTGTGTATGTGTGTATGTGTATGTGTGTGTGTGTGTGTGTGTGTGAGAGAGAGAGAGAGAGAGAGAGAGAGAGAGAGAGGGATGTGTGTATGACTACAAAATTCTGGTGAAAGTGTGTAAGACATTTTGTCTGTGTCAGTGATTGAGATCACAGAAGTTTGTGTGTGTGTGAGTGTGTGTGTGTGTGCATGCGTGTGTGTCACATGCTTACTAAACCTTAGCACACCAGACATGGGTCACCGTATTGTTTCACAGACTACTGTAATATCATACAATCGACATGGACCAATACAAGTCTGAACCACATCTGTGTTTAATTATAAAGCTGCAGTCTACATCTGTTTGACATTACTGGAAACTTGAAATTAGCGCACAAACACGGTCTCACTCTCACTCATACACCACAGTGAATTTCAAATGAGAGTGATTACAATCACTTAATTGATAAAGTTAACCACAGGGAGCCTCCTCGGATGATTCATAATCTATAACCAGCCGTTTCTCAGCATGCCGTGTGTGTTTTCTTTTTATGTCAGCGCTGTAAGAAATTGGGGAGACAGAGCCGGAGGCAAAACAGTGATGATGTAAGCAGGGGGTCTCTCACGGGACTGGTGTTTTTTTGGGCTTTTTACCGTAAAGGAATTCATCCACGAAGCTGACCGGAAGAAAGGAAGCCATTTGGTCGGGCGCCAAAGGAGGAGCGTGATAACTGGTTTGGGACGTCATAGAGCCTCAGTCTCAAAACAAAGAAAGTGATTTTCTGGTGAAGTCTGACCGGCTAGACGGTGAAATTGACTGGGGATTACTTATTTATGACAGGTCAAGTTCAAGCTGAGCTGTTACTCACTTCCTTTGATGATATCACCTGTCTGCTGCCAACCACTTGCTACTTTATGCGTAAGGAGCTGGACCTTTGCTCTTAATTGGCCCGGGGGATTGTACCACATTAATGAAAAGGGAAATCTTGCTAAACTGCCCACTATGTGCGTCACATCAGACAAGGGAAATTAAAACCTCCTCTGGCTCCTAGTCACCAACATTCACCTTTACGGCTGCTCACCTTGGAAAACGAAACCCTGTGTGTGTGTGTGTGTGTGTGTGTGTGTGTGGTCATCACCGTCTCATATGCTTTCCTTGAGTCATGACCCTTTGAAAACCGTACAAAATAAGTCAACTTGGACCCCATGTGAAATGCTACCATTATTACAGGAAATGAGCCTTTTGAAGAAATTGTGTGATCTCCTCCTTAGTCAAGCGGCCCTGACCTGCAGACTCATCATTTAACGTCAGAGGGGAATGAGTCCTGCAATGCCACCTTGTGGAATATTCCTTTGGTGTTTGAAGTGAGGGCGAGTGCCAAGCCCAAGGGGCCCCGCTGTGGGAAACAAACTTGTCAAAGATCATGCGGAAACTGTAGGTCTTTTAAACTAGAATTCAGTGTTTTATTAAAAACAAGCAGTTTTAAAAACATGCACGAAAGCCAAGTCAAACAGTCATGTGAAGCACAACACTGCCCGGCCTAACAGACATGCAGTTTTATGCCCTGCTTTGAGATAGAATCTATAAAGACATACAAAAGCCAGTACATTTCTCATACTTGAAACTATCTAAATGGATAAATGGGTTGATATGGAAACATAAAAAAACAACAACCGGGCAACAAAATGCAGCAAACGTGTCCCACCGGCATGTTTTTTTCTTTTTTTTTTAAATGTTTCTTAGCTGATACCCTTTTCACTCATCTGTGGACAGACATATATGGGCTTCCCTAAAGCCGAGTCCTCTGATTGGCAGGGAGCTCATCCTGGTCGAGTCCCCACAAGAAGGTGCGGAGGCGCGTCACTTCCTTCTGCAGCTCAGGGCTCGGGATAGGCTGGGAAAGGTCAAGGCGTGGTGTCTCGTTTGGCAGGATTAGAGGGGGGTGGTCCAGGAAGCTCTCAAAGATGTCTTCAAGATAAGAAATGGAAACATAAACAATCGGGTAACAGATAATGTCACTTCCAGGTTTGTAAGATTAAACTCTGATGTGTTTATAGATGTATCTGCTTGTGCACCACCTCCGCTGAGTTCTGTGCCTGGTGGAGGAGCCCAGGATGCTGGAGGAGCTCTGGTTGGACCCAGCTTGTAATGGGTGAGCAGGTGGTGCAGTTGGGAGGGGCTTAACAAGACGTGGTCCTCCTGCAGACTGGACCAGGATGACTGGAGGATGAGAGGCCCACAGAGAGAAAAATAACTATCGGTGTTTCTGGTTCTGAGGCTGAGAGGCCAGGCTGTACCTGGAGTTGTGTTACCTGGATAAGCCGAGTCTTGGGAATGCACAGGAAGTTGACCGTGATCGACAGTTTCTTCATAAATTCTGAGGCAATGTCGCCTAATCCTGCCCCCTGTAGCCAGTCCAGGACCAGGTCCAGATTTGTCCGGATCTGGACCGCTCTGGACCATGAAAATAGCCCATCTAAAAAAAAACGAAAGATTAACTGGTTTCTTAAAGTGAATAGAGTTAGTATTGTAGAGGACTTTATTCTGTTACTGTGTGGACACTTGTGACCTCAGTTGACCTTCTCTCAAACACAGTCTGAGCTTTAATAAACTATAAAGACCATCACTGCTACAGCCTCACATAGATCTGTCGGGACCTAGATGTGATTCTCCCAGCCAGGTTCGCTATAACCTTTGCCCTCTCACCTCTCTCCAGTAAAGTGTTGAGCAGGGAGGTGTTGGTGAAGAAGAAGAGGTAGCCAAAGGTTTGGGAGGTGAGGGGAGGAGAGAGACACGCCTCCCGCGACAGCATCAGCGAGCAGCGATACACTTCCACCAGCCCGGCGACTTTGGGAGGCAAGGCGGACACATCATCCACCTCACCCTCCTGTCCTCTCTTGTCCTCTCCCTCTGCACCACCAGCTCCATCCTTCTCCTTCTCCTTCTCCTCGCTGGAGAAAGGATTGGTGTCCAGGAGAGCTGGGAGGAGTGAGTACAGTGTCTGCGGGGAGAGAGAAAAAAAAAGAAACATTGGTCGGAGTGATTCCAAAATGAATTATGGGTCATTTGGGTATAGGTGGCTGGTTCATTGCCATAACCTTTTTATAGAACTCCACTGTCTTGTGCTTCAGATATTAAGGCCAATCCTGGATGAATAATACAGACTAGCTCTGAGCATGTAACATAATTACAGTGGGAAAGAGACAAAAGGAAGTAAACTTGTAAAAGATGCTCTGCACGCTAAACATGATTTTCAAATGCGCTGTTGATGCACATGATTCTCCCAGAACGTGAAACACAAAGGAAATGGAAGAGCTGCTCACAGCTGGAAAAAATTAAAATAAATTGTGGGTGGTGGTGAGACAGCTCCAGAAACATCTTGGAGAACAAAAAAGAAATTGTATTAAGTCTTAAGGACATTTTGTTGTCTCTTTGTGAAGTGTAATTGGCAGTGGCTTTCCACAGTAACCCTTTGAGTGACATCTGGCGCCACTCATTTAAAATGATAGAATATGTATGACGTACGGTTACATAAAGATCGTGATGCACACAATCAGTGTGTGATGTGGGTTTGAGAGATAGTTTTCGCCTTGTTTCAGCTACCTTGGTAAGATGGTATACACACTGTTGGAAAGTGTGCATGATGACATCATCCAGCTGTGCCAGAGCCTCCGAGCAGGTGTCCATGTCGGCCGTCAGGATGGGGTCACCTGGGGCTGGACGTAAATGGGGATTTAAGTCACAATTTCACTAAAGTTCCCGTGCCTGGGATGAGAAACAATCAAATTTTCTTTGTTTTCAAATCACTCGCACCTTCAAACTCCCACTCCTTCTCCATGGCTTCTACTTTGACTTGGAAGAAGTTGAGGAGCTCTGTGGCGTTCGACATCCAGAACATCAGGGGTCGGAGGTCGGATGACAGTTTCAAGACATTGGGCGTGTTGATCTCGCCTTCTTGGTCTGTGGAGCTGGACATATTTATGTAACGCCTAAGTTATATGAGCTGTGAAATGATTGTGAATGTGTTTTGTTTGTGCTTCAAAAGAGAAACACTGAATACTGTGCATAAAAATAGAGTGAGTTATTGTTACTCGACTACATTTCAGACATTTTCCAACATCACTGTGCTACAATGCTGTCATCACACTACAAAAATTTACCAAAGACATAACAGCGCAGGCACAAATGTATCATGAATCACTCAGCAGCAGATCTCTAAACAGAGGAAACATGACGTCGAACAAAAATGTCCTTACTTTTGCGTGGGATGCTTATCCCCAAATTCCTTAATGTTATCCTGCAAGGAGAGTTGGAGACAGAAGAGAGGAGACACATCTTGGCTTAGTGTGGGGGTGGGTGGAGGAGGAGGGGAAGGGGGGGGGGCGCAGTCTCGCCCTGCAGCCAGGACAATTACAGCACATTTTCCAGCAGAAGTGCGGTGACATCAGCTCATCCTCGCTCCTGTCCACTGCGTAGCAGGCCACAGTGAACGGCATCCGTCTGTCTGCTGGTTTTTCTGTCTGACTGAATGTGGCCCTCTCAATCTGCCCACCTGATGTTCCTCTGCCAAGCTTGTTGGGCGTGTTGCCGTATCGTCGTGCAATACTATCCCCGGATTAACTCCTGCTAAGTTTCTGTGCGTTAAACGATTTAATGTTTTATATAGCAGATCCTTTAGCACTTCCTATACAATGGACAAGTGTGTTTTAACATTGTTAGTATGGCTACATGGACCAGTTGTAAGTTCACTTCTTTGATGGAGACTGAAGAAAATCAGCATTTGGATGGCCTGATATTCATTACTTCCAGAGCATGTAATCCCTCTGACTTTTCCCTATGAGTTTGTGGTTTTGTATGAAACGTCTCAACATATCAGCTTATTTCAGACAATTTTGAATGGAGATAATATGAATCTTTGATCCCCTACATTGAAATACCAGCTGTCCAATACTGTGGCTCATCAACTGCACTTGATGTTTAGTGTTAATTACGAAATATAATCAAGCATGTATGTTGAGTTACGATGGCAAACGCGATAAACATCTGTTTCACATTAGTATGTTGCCATTGTTATTGTAGCACATCACTGTTGGCACTCAGTTAAGTTTGCCATTTCTCTGATCTATTGGCCATTTTTGTGCTTTGATTGCATCAGACAAGTAAGAGGAGACAGAGGTATAGCAGGAAATGTCCACAATTGCTGTGGCCACAGTGTCTAATAGTCAGCAGTGGAAATCTGCACTGTTTTTTTTTCAAAGAAAAACTTACCCAGACAATTTCTTTTATTAGATTTGCTGACTTGAGTAGTATCTGTGGTGTGAGAGCGGGATCCAGGTGTTTGGAGGCGTGATCTATCATGATTGACAGCAAGTAAGCAGGAGCTAACGGGCCGCCGCCAGAGTCTGGAGAGGAGTTTTTGGAGATTATCTCCTGAGAGAAGAGCAAGGGATTAACATGATGTATGTCACAGAGGCTATTGTTATGTAACACCTGTACTAGAAAGTGCTTAGCTTTGTCTTGCCGTCTCACCTGTAACAGGGAGTCTGCATGACGGGGATGGAACTTCAGCACTGCCTCGGTAGAGCCCAGGTACTGCCTCAGAGCCTCCTGCCTGTCCACCAGCCCCGAGGGGCAGCAAGTGGTAGAGACGTCTGTCTGCCATGGCAGGGTCAGGGCCAGTGGCGGGGCTGGAATCACACGTGGATCACGATACAGGAAAAGGAAGTGGTTCCCAAGGCCGATCACATCCCCGGGCTTCAGGACTGCTTCCCTGTAGAGGGCCACGCCGTTGTGTGTGACTTCACCTCCTCTGAAGGGACTCATCAGAGCTGCAGGAAAACCAGATTTACTTTAGCCGAGACGCAACTTTGGATCTGAGTGTGACACGAGTTAGTGACCTGCTGTCGTACCTTGTCCGGTCGGTACCTCGGGAACAGCAGAGTCTCTCCGGACCAATAAATGTCTGGCCAAGAGGTCAGGAGCAGACAGGAACGTGTCCACCTTCAGAGGCCTCTTCCCCTTCCTCTCTCTCTCTCTATCCTTCTCTCTCTCCCGCATTGTGGGCTTCCTTCCAAACACATGCGTCTGTCCCACCATGATGTACAAAACAAAATCCTACACAAAACAGACAGTGGGCAGGAGAAGAGAGTCAGGGAGGTCTGTTATCTTTTAGAGTAAGTGCTATGGTTTACATCAATCTTCCATCTTAGAGATGTTAAGTTGAGCAGCAGCCGGTTGATAAGGTATGAAGTGTGTCACAGTTTGCTACAATGGCGACCTGTGTGAGGTCATTGTGTGCGAGTGATGTGCACAGAGGGGTTTTGTTCCTTTGCTGGATAAACGGTGGGGTTATTGTGCTGCTCTGAGGCTGTTTTTGTGCAGGATGCTGAATGGGAGAGGCCTGTGGAGCGATGGAAACCCTGATGGTATGCGGCGATTACAGACATGCAGGTATGATGTCATGCACAGGGTGTGTGCACGCGTGCACATCTGCACAAATCCCCTACAGCATGCCTATTAGTTTGCATATCCGCGCATCAGTGTGAATGCACCTGGTTACGGAGAATCCCATGTCAACATTGGTTTGTATATGTGTGGCTGCACAAGCCTGTGTTTACAATGTACAATGCAGGTGGGTGTTTTCAGCGTGTATCTGTGTCAGCGATATCATCTGCCAGCATGTCTTGCCTTGCTCTGGTCGTAACCCTGAAGCAGCAGGAAGTAGGGCCGATCTGTGGGCGGTAGGATCAGACTTTGTGACATCACTTCCAGGTCACAGCTTGCGTAATCCCTCTCGTCCTCCGCCGGCTGGTTCGTCCATCCAACCTTTGCTTCAGCTTTTGAAGCTCTTACCTGAAAAAAGACGAGATGATGGTGTAGTTAAGTATAATTTGGTTGTTGAACACAAACAATCGAACCAAACAATCAGATGTCAATTTACAGCTTGTTTAAAGGAAAAAAGAATAATTAACTGAATAAAAAATTGGTTTCAGACTCAACGACAAAGGCTGAAGCCTTTACATATAATACCCTCCATTCAAAACCATTCAGTACACATCAATTTTGGACTGAATGTAATTGTCCATAAAATTTCTATAATAATCAAAACACACACAATCTGATTTTACCAGGTAAGAATAACATACATTTAATGATTTTTTTCCCCGTCATGGATGATTATCTCATGCTGATTGCTTGTTCGTATTGTTGATCCTGGACTAACAAGTATTCATGGACATTGTTTACTTGGTGGGGTCATACTGTGCTTCAGGACATCAAGTACGCAACGTGTTTGGCTCTGTTTTCCCTTCATTGTCATCTTTACCTCTCCTGGCTGTGGGCTGATCATGCTCACAATGTTCTTCCTGTTCTGCTCTACCCCTCCGTTGTTGCTAGGCCGGTTGCCGCGCGGCTCCTTGCCCACGTGGTTGCCCTGGCGACGGCGCAGGCTGAGGTTCATGTCGCTGATGCTCCTCCTGAGCTCCGTGTTCCTGCCGCGGTGGCCGCGCTCGCTCTCCTCCGGCCCGCCCCCTGACGCCATCCTGCTGCGGCGCCAGCGCACACCTGCGGCCCAGACAGTCAGAGCACGGGTCAGTCTGACCTCCCAGCGCCTCACACACCTCTGCGCCGCAGAGCCAGGAACGTACCTTGATAGTTCTCCCCTTCCCTCTCACACTCCTTCTCCCTCTCCCTCTCCTCTCTCTCATAGTCTTCCTTCCTCTGGATTTCAAAGCGCCGCTCAAATCCATCCTTAGGCCGCCACATGTCCACTAACAACAAAGGACATTCCCATGGGGCAACACTTCTCCGGCACTCTGTCTCCCATTTGATAGCTCCATCTGGCTGCTGGATGGGCTTTCCAATGACATCACACAACAGGAAGTCCTCTGGGCTGTGTTTTTGGAGAACTAGAAGGTAATGGAGGAAAAGAGGGGGATGGGGGGAGTATGTAATTATTTTTCCATAACACTGGGGTTTATGTTTGTATTAAGTCATTCCCAATTGGTTACAAATTTTTGAGCAAACAATTCCAAGTAATGGATCGCAGCAGAGGGCCAAAAATGAGAGAACATTTCCCTCTCTCATACCTGCGTCATCTGTCTCCTCCCTCTCCCTCTCAGTGTACCGGGTGATGACCTGGGCGATGAGCTGCCTGGCTGTGGAGTGAATGTTAGCCAGCAGAGAGCGATAATTGGCCCCGCTGGAGAGGGCATCTCCATAGATCTTGATCAGGCCCGGGGCAGAGGAGGAGGCCGGGGGCAAGTAGTGGTGGGAGGAGGAAGCGGCTGAGTGAGCCCATACCTCTCGCTCCCTTTCTCCCACCGCACGGTCCCGATCACTGTTGGAGCGCCCTCGCAGGAAGAGATGGGAGAGACGCTTTGTGCGGGACTGGGGCCCTGCAGGCCGCGGCCTGAGGAAGGCCGGGGAAGGAGACGGGGACGGGTTAGGGGAAGCCAGCGAGGGGGTGGAGTTCGAAAGAGAAGAGGAAGGAGCGGAGGGGGCCTCGTGGAGGGAGGCTGCGTCAGAGCTGGTGGTCGACCTGGGAACAACAGAGGAGGGGAAGACAGATGGAGGAGAGAGGAAGGAGAGAGGAAGGGACTAGTCAGCTGTGAAATATGACTGAGCGAACACAGACAAACAACAACGACTAAAATAATGCGAGGGGAAAGGTTACGGAGGTGGAAGGATACTAATGACAGTGGAAGTGAGATAAGATGACATCAGTACATAAACTGTTCATTCAACAACACTTATCGGGCTACAGAATCTGGCTGAACAATACAGCCAAGAGAGTGCTTTACTTGAGGACAAACATGTACACACACACGCAGGAGATAAAAAAGTGAGATTCAGAGAGTTTCAGACTGACTTGACAGAGATAGCGCTGGGCCAGCGACCTCCTAGCTTGGCAAAGTGTTTCCTGGGGGAGTTGATCCACAGACCCACTGGGAAATGGAGCTTTCTGATTCGAGGACTACTGGACCCCTCCATCTGTCAGAGCAAGACACACAGAGTGTGAGGTAGATGTGTAGATGTTGAAGACAAAATATAGCTTTTCAGTGCTGGGATATGTGTGTAAATGTCATGTTTCACTTAATCTGCTCAATCTACCTCCGTGCTGTGGTGAGGAATGTGTGACAGTAAAGTCAGGTTTGGAACAATATAACAATGGCATGATGTCATTACCAAAAAACATCAACAGGATACGTGCAGCACGTTGTCAACTTGACAAAAACAAACAGAGAGAAATTAACTCCAAACAGTCACGATCACCGCCAGTCATAGCGTGAATTCCCAAACAGGAAGCATCTTTTGTAGCACTCAGGTCCAGCTGTTACACTGACAGGGAAAAACCCACTGCAAAGGTCACTGCCTGACTGTTGTTCAACTCGACTCAACTTTATTTGTTTTAAGTGGCAGTTCATAACAGCCATTATCTCAAGGCACTTCACAAAGAGAGCAACAGTATGTACACAGTAAAAAAACCCGTCCCTAGACCCTCGCAAAGGCTGAGGAACAACTCCCAGAGTTGCTTCTCTGTACATTTCCATTAAAATTGAAGATCATTTGTTTAGTTCCCCCCTTACAGGTAAGGGAGGAGACCCGATGATAATTAATTGCTTCATTCCACAGAGAAATTCCAATATTTTCAGTAATGATTTATTATCTGAAAACTACAAAATGCGTCATGTCTTCGCCCAAACATTTTACTCCCGACTTCCAATAGTCTGGAACATTTTCTTTTTGTGTGTCATATTTTGACAAATCAGACAAGAAAATCAGATTTCAACAAGCAGCAGAATCAAATGTTTTTAAGTAATATATTTTGAAACACTTACCCACAGTTGATTCTGATCCTTCTGTTACACGTTATGATGATTCTTAGCCACCAAAATGCCAGTTCGGAACTCAAAGTAATCTAGTAACTTTGCACGTTTCCTTTTTCCCACAACAAGCTTCCATTTTCCACAGATATAAACCTCCAAACACCTACATGCAAATGTATTATATCCAATATCCTTTCGTTAAAACTTCTTTTAAGCAAAATATCTGTTTCTTACAACCAGACAGGATCTGCTCCCTCTCTCCCTCTAGTCCGCAGCCTCTCTGTGGCTATAGATAGAGAAACAGGCCCATTGTTCTAAGTGACAAAATTTCCTTCCTTTGCAGTGGACAACACCTATATCCTGGCTGGGTGAGAGAGGGAGAGAATGGAGGAGAGCGGGAAAAGGGTGACTTTACACACGCACACATGCATTTGAGTCTAGCTTGAACCATAATTTGTGTGAGAGGTTTGGATACTATAAAATAATCCACTTAAGAGTCTGTTTGGATTAAGTCAGTGTGACATCCATGGTTTGACCTAATTAGGTTTAAAGACAGCAGCCACCACAAATAGTCCAGAATGTGGCCATTGCAAGACAGCGGTATGCTACGGTTTTATGAGTAGAACAGATACTGCAATGCATCACAAAACACAGCAGAGGGTGCAGTTTGAAGTATTGCTGGAAAGAGGAGGAAGGAAATGCAAACAGAGAGACAGGACGCTAGAGGGAGCGACAGAGACACCTGTGATCTTTGACCCGGTCTTCGACAGGAGGATGTTGATGTAAAGAGAAAGGGGACTGTAATTGTGTATCAGTTCAGGAGCAGTGGCTTCAAAAAAGCATTTTTCTTCTGAATACATCATAACAGGCTTTATCGACTGCCTGCATTCACTGAGGCAAACAGCACAATATTTATTTATTCATTTTTTTCCCCTCTGTAACAACATGGTGTCCCAGGGACCTCTGGGCCTCTTTAACAATACTAAAAATAAACATTATGAAACAGATACATCCATTCATACAGTATAATGTATTAGTTTCAACAAAGTAACCGTGTTCTGATTATAATCTTTTTAAATTGAAATTATATTGGAATACAGCTGGGTGACATGGTTTGCTGGTGGTTAGCACTGTTTCCATATCCTACCTTTAGCTGCATGGGCTTTCTCTAGGTATTCTCTGGTTTCCTCCCACAGTCCAAATACATCAATATTTGATTGAATGAGTGACTCCATATTGCACCTAGATGAGAGTAAATGTAGTAATCCATGAGTTATGTTTTCTGGGTGATGTTGTCAAAACATGAAAAAGTTACTGAAGAAGTTCCATTTCACTACTCAGTTATCAGCAAAGCAACATTATGCAGTGCTTGGCAATGCTCAGCTGCAAGTGCGTCTAAGAGGTGATTTTGTCTCCTTGTGTTGAGATGCATTCGTCATACTTGTAAACTTGTATTATGTCTTATTTTATTTATATCACCTTTATTTTTTTTATATAACTTTATTACTTTATCTACCTCTGATTTGATTCGAGCCCAGTGCTACTGATACTGGAGAATAGCAACAGCCGGCATCCCAGGATGCTTTGCGCGGGCACGCAAGGACGTCTTTCGTCACTACACTCCGGAGATCACCGAGGACACATCGAGACCCGTCCCAAGGTTAGCCGCTTCAAAACACACCAAATACGTATCGTTTACGCTGTATTTACGTGTATTAACAGACGGATTAGTGGTGTTGTAAGCCATAAAAATATGCGGAGTCACAAGTCGTTCTCTAATAGGTCAGCGAAGAAGCAAGGCCAGATATGTGTTAGCAATGAGCTAACAGCTAGCAGCGGCTAAACTCGTATGTTTACTAAACTTGTGCTTGTTTTGCGCCACGATTAGAGCATACTCCAAGCTAACATAACATGACAACGCTATTATCTCGGCTGGCTAATATAGACCATCACGATGAGGGTATACAGTTAAGAATGAGCTAAGATCAGCTGTTTCGTCACATTCCTTGGCGTTAAATTAATCCACAATGTAACTTGTTTTTGTCCAGACGTTTTATTAATTATCTAAAAGATGGCTGAGTCCATGGATGAGAAGATCAGCGGCTACAGGACTGCTCCCTTTGATGCCCGCTTCCCCAACACCAACCAGACCCGCAACTGCTTCCAGAACTACCTGGGTGAGGACAGATCTACATCAGTTTGTAAAAGTGCCTTTCAGAGAGCTGATTATCTCCACTCAGCTCTGTAAGGGGGCTCTGCTGGAGAGCGTCTTCAGCTCACAAAAGGCAAAGGCAGGGAATACACCCTGGACACATTGACAGTCCTTCACAGGACACACACACACACACAGTTCACTTGTTTGGAGAATTGAGGTGTGTGACCTCAATTCTCCAAACAAGCTTAATTTCTTCCATTTGGATGAAACTCTAGTACGTTGATGAAAACAGACACACAGACAGGGAGAACATGCAAACTGTCCGGACCAGTGACCTTGTTGTGCTGCTCTACTGTGGGCCTCCCACATTTAACATGGACACAGTAAATTGTTCATATTTTAAATGAATGCTACTCCATACCAAAATTATATGCATGCAAACCACATCTGTAACAGATGGCAGTGCCAAATGAAATGCTTGATTAAAAATAATGAAAAGTTTGGGTTTCCCTATGCTCTACAGTGTCAGCAATTGAAGAACTTCATCTTAAAATAAACTGGAGATTATAAATAATGAGTGCTTCCATATCAGGTTGTTGACAGTAAATTGCTGTGGAAATCCTTGTCAACTAATTCAGATCAGTTATTTTCTGCAACCTCATTTAAAATGAAATGCAGTTCCATGTTTAGTGTCATAGTGGTGTTTTTCATTTCACTCGTGCTACTATCTTGGAACTTAAGGTACACAGCACCTTTTAGTGGGATGTATGACCATGCAAAGCTGCCCATTCTGGAAAATGCGCTCTATTTTCACTGCTCACTGTGCACCATTTATAAAGCCAAGAAATGGGGCTCTGCCTGTCATATCAGTAAAACAACACACAAAAGTATTCATCGTAATAAATCAACAGTGACCCATTGTTCAAGTTAGGGTTTATATGTGTTTTAAAGTATTTTTTATAAAATAAACAGTTCAGTCATATTAGCAGGAACATGCTTTTCTTCCTTATGTTAAAGCATGAACTTGATGTTAATAAAACATTCAAGCACAAAACTTAGATAAGCTCTGGTTATCACTGTACAGGCGCGGAACGTCCCAGATCCCTTTGACTATTTGTTTGTGGTGTTGTCTTTATGAACAGTTAGTTTGCTTGAACTTATTTCTTGTTTTGTGCTTCAGACTTCCACAGGTGCAACAAGGCCCTGTCCGCCAAAGGCCAGGATGTCGCTCCCTGTGACTGGTATCAGAGGGTTTACAAGAGCCTCTGTCCCCTCAGCTGGGTAGGTTACAGGAAAGCAAAGCTGGGATATTGTGTAGAACATAATATGAAAGCAGAATGGTTGCTGATCTCTTAAACCTATATTTTAGTTACAATAGAACATTGGCGCACATCACATGAGAAAATATTGGAAAAAATGTAATTGCCTGATGTCAGTAAGACAACTAAAAAAGTAAGGAAAACCATGTTTACCTTTTATCCTAAGATAGCAATGAATTTGTGTTTTGACAACATACTCCTTCTATTGTTAGTTAAGGTTATTATGTTTATTTATGTCACAACTATGAGCTTCAGGGCTCTAATCAAGTTGGCATGTTGTCAGGCGGCACTAAATTCCTCTCTAATCTCTCCCTGCAGGTTTCCAAATGGGACGAGCAGCTAGAGGGTGGAAGCTTCCCAGGGAAGATCTGAAATGTGTCATTGATCAGAACCGTCTTCTGCAGGACCTCTGTTACTCTCACACGGTTGCCTCTGTGGTGTGCGATGTCTTCAAACAGCTGTCACGCAGCCAACAACACTGATAAAAAAGAACAGTCATTAACTTAAAACACGCACAACTTTTTACTTTGTCAAAAGTCTGAAGATCTTTTCCTGTCGATTGTAAACTTAACTTTGACAATGAAAAATCAATAAACACAGTGCAGAAATAACCAAAAAGCTGTTTTCTTTCTCTCATTTCTCACATCGACTGCTCTGTTAAATGGGAATTACTCAGTCCCCAACTTCTAGTGTTTTTGTAGTTTTAGAGTTTTGGCAGTTGCGCTCACGTAAGACACTTGGGGTGTTGTAATACACGATATCTCCCACACGGTGGCACTATTGACCCGTGTCCACTAAAGAAGAGCATAGCTAGTCATTCCCTGATGGCCAGGACTTAAATGCCTGAATGAATTTAACTCTGAGTCATTGCTGCACATGGCTGACCACTAAGAGGTGAATAACGCGTCAGAGGCAGCGGTGACGCATCATTTCTGTTGCATCCCTTGAGAAATGTGAAATGTTTTTCTCAATCTTGGGAAGTATTTCACACTATTTCATCGGGTGGATACATGAGGGTGTGGACCATTGAAGCAGATATAAGCAAACGGATTAAAGCATTAAAGGTGTAGATTGTTCACCACTTTATTTCCAGGAAGGCATTTTCTGCAAACATGCAGGATAGCTTGGTTCTTGGAGCGATAATCAAAACAAAGCCCCCCATTTAGATAAATAGATAGATAGATAGATAGATAGATAGACAGATAGATAGACAGATAGATAGGTAGATAAATGTACTTTATTGATTCCACATTGAGAAATAACAGGGCGGTAGCAGCATCACACATGGTAAATGAGTTATACAAAAAATAGTGTGTGTGTGTGTGTATATATATATATATATATGTGTGTGTGTGTGTGTGTGTGTACTCATATATACACACACAACAATAATACCAGAATAAATCCAGCTGAGAGTACAATGTTCCATTATATTTTCTTACAGTGTTTTTAGCAGGAAGTTCTTCAAGTTCCCAGAATGTTCTGGAAGAATGTTTTCTAAAAACGTTTTAGTACGTATTTTAGAACAATGCTACAAAGGGCCTGGATAAAATGCTTTGAAAGAAAAATATCTATGTCGTCATGCCAAATGTTATCCTAAATGTTTGACAACACTCACTCACTTAAAACAGCTTTTGAACCTTTTATGATACTTAAAAAAAGAAATACAACATGTGAGTATGTGAGAGAGAGAGAGGAAGAGTGACTGTGTGTGGGTGTAGATAAGACTGACATTTGGAACATTTTATAATAAAAGAAAACAATAAAAAATGAATGTTAAGGTATGCCAGTGTGGCCTTACTTTCAAATTTTAACTTTTATCCTTTTGAAAATAAACTACTTTCATGTTTGACTTAGGCTTTATTACTGCTCAAGTACAGAATGCTATTGTGTTTTATTGAAGGCAAGTATGTGTATAAATATACTGTGATTTTTTTAAGGTGCTGTACAAGCAAATCTGTACTCTGTCGACAAAGACAGTAAATAAATAAAGTAAATAATTTTTTCTTTTTTTTACTGTGCAAACAGGGCAGGACTATGTAATATTTGCATTTGGCAACACTGCCCTGTAACACGTGACACACTGAAAACATTTTATTCATTTTACTGAACGTCTGTGTTGAGTGTGTACAAGTCACACAATGGGCCTCATTCATGAATCGTTCTCGTGAACAAATTTGTCCCACAACAAAGTCCCACTTGCGAAGATTTTACGAAGATTGTGGCATTCATGAATTTCTTCTTATCTCGGATTTATTCTCAGGTAAGAACAGATCCTACGAACACTCAGGAGTATATACATGTTGGCATGGTTGTGTTTGCTTCTCTTGTGCAATTCAACAAAATTCAATTGAATTCCAATAATGGCCACGATGCGCTGGTCCAGCTCAGACAGGTTGGTCTCTGCTGTTTCCCCTACTGTCCGTTGCATCTCCCGTCTGAGTTTTGCAAATTTTTTTTGTTCCAGATTTCAGATCAAACCATTTCTTTTTTCACCTCCACTACTGTGCGTCCTTCTCCTGACCCCGTGTCCACTGCACGTGTGAAAGCCTCCCATGCTTCTTTTTTGTTTGTGCTGGTATAGCTTGAACTAAGGCTACCGAATATAATCGAATCGAATGATCGAATATGATCTCTGCTTCGCTTTAAGTATCTTGTTGCTGTTTGCTCCGTTTTGTTGCTGTTTGCTTGTTGCTGTTTACTTGCTCCTGTCCACACAGCCTTGCAGTTTCTTTAACAGGCCCTTTTATGGGCATTTATGGGGCAGTTACCTATGCTAATCCTATGTTAATTCAACTGGCACGCCCTCTCAACTTAAGAAGAAATGGCATTCATCAAGTAAGAACACAGTGATGAATCTGACGTAGGGTTTTCTTAAGGAGCTTCTTAAGAACAACTTACGAAAGAATCTAAGAAGATTCTTAAGAACATATTGGTGAATGAGACCCAATGTTCGATTCCGATTCTTTCAAGAGGCCGGGTCAAAGAAGAAGTTTGCATGGCTTAAATGAGGGAGATAACCAGGGTTCTTTTTGGATGAAATGGTCTGAGCTTTTGTCTGACTTTTAATTCTATTTCACTCTTTATGAACTTGACTATGAACATTTGATTGGACTACTGTTGTTGGATGATGACAGGGAAGAGGGTTATTTGTACAGACGAGACCCGATGCTCCTATTTTGTCACTTGAACTTTTTTCTGCATGACAATACATTTCTGAAAATGTGACAGGTTCATAAAAATCCTGTTACAATCTTTTTTTAACTGTCATTTTTAAGTGAAAATGAAGATGTTCACTGGCATTCATTATTTATAATCCATAATCAATCTGAACAGGCTATAAATTGTGGATTTATAAAGGTATGAATGGGTGAATGTGAGTTTTGTCTGTAAAGTATGTTAAGTGTTCATGAAGACTGGTAGACCCAGTCCATTTACCTTTGCATTTTTTGCTTTTACATTTCATTGCAATTTGCCTCACAGGAAGGTTATGACTCTGATACTGAATTATGTTTCAGTTACATTATCACTTCTGTCACCAGACCACAGCAATAAGCCTACTTTGATTATCACTCACCCGCCATGTCTGCCACTAGCTAGCGCTCCTCATCCCAACATGCCAGAAATGGTTTCTCACTCCTTTGGATAAACTCCTCTCCAGGCTTTGTTCTTCATTGATAAGATGGGGCAGTGAGATCCTTTGGAAAAAAACAAACAAAGAAATCATGAAGTGAGTGGAATATCAGAGGAACGGGGCTGTGATTGCATGTCTCAGGGGGATTTTATCTGAGTGTGAGCGTAACTGTGTTACCAAGAGTCAGTGGCAAGACACATACACTGTTGCATCATGTTCAGAAGTTAAACCAACTGTGAATGTTCTCAAAATGTCTCATCTCCGAATAACAAGCACTTGTTCATCCCTGGAGGAAAATGTTGCGAAACATACCTAATATACAGCAAATGTCACACTGAAGTGAGGGAATGTGTCCATTCTTATGCTTGTGTTTAAAATATTCCTGATAGCGTGCCATCACAGACACGTTTCATGCGATAAACCACAGGCGGGTAGGAATGATGGCATATGCCGTTTTAACTATTTCTTCTTCATGTTCAGTTCTTGACCTTGAATTTGCTCTGAATCTTTCATAACCTAGGATCCAGAATGAGGCAATTGGGTGAATTTTCTGTACAGTCCACATAGTTTTCTTGAATACTCAGGGGAGACTGAACTGCGAAAAGCCCACTTTAGTCCCACTTGTTGAATCTACAGTATTACCTCTGGGGTAACACTTTCTCTGTCGGGCCTTTTCTTTGACATGTGCACACCTTCCTCTTTTTGCAAACCTCAATGAATGAGTAAATAATCGAAAGGCAGGTAAAAAGGCAGGGTAAAATCAGGGTAAAATCAAGGTCTTACCCAGGTAAGACCCGACAACCCAGGTAAGACCTCTCCCTGCAACCCACTCACCCACACAGTGGGTGACAGACCCTGGACAGACCTCTCATCCATCACAGGGCACACATACATCACACACACACAACCCATCCATCCATCCATTCATCCATCCATCCATCCATCTTCTTCTGCTTTATCTGGGACCGGGTCGCGGGGGCAGCAGTCTAAGCAGGGATGCTCAGACCTCCCTATCCCTGGACACTTCCTCCAACTCTTCCAGGAGGAATCCAAGGCCCAGACACCCTGCGGAGAAAAACTCATTTCAGCTGCTTGTATCTGGGATCTTGTTCTTCCAATCATGACCCAAAGTTCATGCCCATAGGTGAGGGTAGGAACCTAGATTGACCGGTAAATCGAGCCTTCTTCACCACGACAGACCAACACGACGGCTGCATTACTCCAGCCACTGCACCGATCTCATGCTCCATCCCTGCCTCATTCATGAACAAGACACTGAGATACTTAAACTTCTCCACCAGAGGCAGGAACTCTCCACTGACCTGGAGGGGGCCAGCCACCTTTTTCCGGTGAAATACCATGGTCCTGGACTTGGAGGATTAACGCAGTTCTTACAAGTGTTACGCAATTCTTACAGGAAGCAGTCGTCAGATTAATCTACATATTGAGCGAGATTTTTAACATTACACCACACGTAGACGCAGATACAAACTGAAACATACACAAACCACAAGACTTCCTGTTGCCTGACCCTAAAACACCTGGGTGTGTGCGTGGCCTACGTGCGCCTGCTATTGTTGACTACTGCTGATAGTTTGACACATATCATACGAACCCAGAATCTGACAACTCCAAAAGAGACTAAAATACATCTATGTGTCTCACTGTGTCTGTGGCCCCTTTTACATCGGTGTCTGCTCTCTGCAGATCCTTCACAATCTGATTTTGTCTGCTCACACAAAGTGACTGGAGGAGATGCTGCAGGTTTGGTTTCCTTGACAACGGCTCCCAGGAGCCAGATGGGATGTGGTATCAGAGCATTGTAGACTGCAAAGAACTGATGGGGAGGCTGTTTCATGTACATTTGCACGTCCCACATTCAGTCTGTTCCTCTTTTGTTTTAATACGCTGTTAAAATCAAGATGAGGTCACAGTGTTTCCTCTGAACAGTTTGGCTCAAAGGTTTGAGGGGGAGGGGTGATTTGTGATGTCTTTCTGAGCACTTCTTTCCACTGGACTGGTTATTAACTCACTAAATGAGTGATTTCCTGTACGATAACTAGTATCTATTTGTGTTAAATGCTGTTGAGGTCTCCTGGAAGCACTGTTTACTGTCTGCACTACTGAACTAATAGTAGCTCAGTGGTGCATCACAGTACTAGTTCTCTCTACTGGTCATGTCAAAGTGAACGCTTAACTCTCTTAGCGCTTGGGTAATGTCTGAAATTTCATAATGAGCCTCAGAGATGGTTTAAAAAGAAGTCATCTATAACTCTCAAACAGTGTTGTTATCATTACTTTAGATAGTGTTTCAATACCCCAACTCTAGCCTATCAACTGCAGGAGGTACTGAGACTATAGACAAATTATTAAAAGTGTTTGTGTTTTGCTCCAGTTTCCGTCACATCCATCATCTTACCTGCTTTGGACCCACTGGTGTTGCAGGGTCTGCTGATGCCCGTATCTAGCTCACATGGGTAAGGAACCATTCATGCAGTTATTCCGAAACAGCAGGAGCACTCAACCCCAAAAGAACGGATCGTTTCGGCATATGTGAACACAGCAGGATGCAGAACAAACCGTGTGGGGAGGTGGTCCCCAAGAAGAGGTGGTTTACTTGGTTCACCGCTAATCTAGCCAAGGAGTGAGAATGTAGTGAGAGTGTGAATGACTCAGCATAATCGCATAAAATTGTGTCTGTCCTGCAATCATCATTCAGGGCCAATCACAACCCTGCAACAGTATAAACAAAAACCAGGGGGCAGGAGGGGGCAAGTCATATCCACCAAAGCGGTGTGTGATATTAGTTTTTTTAGATTAACGAACATACAACACATTAACAAAACAATTAACAACACATTAACTGGAGAAACCCAACACCTTATGCTCCATGTTTGTTTCTCCAGGTAATGTCTGACCAATGAGAGAACAGTTGGTTGGAGGCATGGCAATTGGACCAACTTTGGATCAACCATAATTTTCAATAAATGAAGCTTTAAGTTGTTGTTATTCAATGTTACAAGCACATTTTTGGATTTCTTGAGATTTTCTCAGGGAAACATCTTGTGATTCAGGAAGTGGTTCATTGGTTTTGTTAAAGCTAAAAAAGAAGTCAGACTTTGGTCTGGGACCTAAAACTAAAACAGCCTGTAAACAACAGAGTCTGGACCCCGCTTGGGTTGGACTTCAGCGTGGCTTTCCTTGCATTTTCTAGAGACCTTGTCACATTCCAGACTGGGATTTAGGTGGGCTGTGAAGATTAGTTGATGGAGAATTAGGAGGGCTCCCCGTTTGTTAGCCACCCACTGAGCCGGTCTTATGATTTCTGCATGACCGGGCTTTGTATCTGAGCTGCGGGCACATTTGCCTTTTGTTCTCCCACCCCCGGTGGGCACCCGGCTGGCCAGCAGCCGCACAGAGACCCCTTTCACCGGCTCCGTTTGTTCTCCCTCGCCGCTCCGCACGCTCACCCCAGCACGTCCCCCCCCTCACCTCCCTCCTCCTCTTCTGCGCTCCTCTCCACTCCTCTCCTCTCCTCTCCTCTCCTCTCCTCTCCTCTCCCCTCCTCCCTTGTATTCCGGCCTCTTTGATATGAAGTCATCCAACAGTCAAAAACAAACAAACAAACAAATAAAAACAGATGATGAGCATTCCAATTTTTAGAAGTTAATGTCAAGTAATAACTTTGAACTAGTTTCAAACTAATGGAAAGTGACGGTACCGTTTGTTTTTTCCTGTGCTTAGCATTTGACAGGTCTCTGTCATTACTCCGTTATATTCCATGTACATTCTATAGATCTATCTATCTCTTCTCTCTTCTCTTCTCTGTCTCCTCCTCTCTCTCCCTCTCTTCTCTTCATCTCCTCTCTCCGTCTCTACTCTCCCTCATTCTATCTCCTCCTCTCCTCCCTTCTCTTCCTCTCCTCTCCTCTCCTCTCCTCTCCTCTCCTCTCCTCTCCTCTCCTCTCCTGTCTTCTTCTCTTTTCTCACCACCTTGCATCGCGACGTAGACCTCGACGTAACCAGACCAGATGGGGAAATTGTGCTACGTCCTGTTACGCACGCACTGTCCGTATGAGTAAGATGCGACGTCGCGAGAGAGCAACGTGCGCCTCAACGTGTAGCCATGCAGTATAAAGCCGGGAGAAGGGGGAGGGGAGGGCCACCAGTTTTTATAACAAACCAGACCGAACAAGATCGGAGGCAGACAGCGCCTGGCACACGTCCATCATCACGGTAAACAAACATTTACTTTTACTCATCATGTTATTATTTACGACACAACAGCTGGGATGATTTGGATTTTCCGCCTCTATGGGAATTATTTAAAAAAAGTTGTAATTTTTCTTGTTAATGTCGCATAAAACTTTTCCTTTTTTTTAGATAACACTCACTGGTTCAGAACAGGCTCAGACAGTGTTTTATGCGCCGTATTGACTTGGGCAAACTAAGCGGCAGTAACGTGATATGAAAAGAAGACGTTACATCACTTTTCTCTTCTTTCTTTCACAATTAGAGAGAACAGAGGAGGAGGGTGAACACGGAAGCAGAGGGAGGGGTTTGCTCTGACACTTGGCCACAGACAGACTCCTGGTGAATTCACACTGAGGACAGAGAGGAGAAGACATCCAGTCCACCTGAGTCCACTAGGTATGCACACTCATCCCCAGGTTTATTGAAGTCTTGCCTCTGGCACAATCTGTATTGGCTGTTTGTTCATAGGTGATCATCTGTGGCTTTTCTGTTTGTCAGGTGTTCCTGCTGACTGGCTGTTTGCACAGAGGTGTGTGAGGAATAAAAAGCTTCTGAGGAGCAAGTTCATTCCCAAGTTCTTCTATCAAGATGGAGCGCATGGAAGAGGACAAGGTAACTATGAGACCTCTACGTCTACGACTCCTATTTAATCCTGGCTATAACACAAACATTTCTCTCACAATATCCGTCACATTTCCAGTGCTTCCTGAGAAACATCGGCCATTGTTTGCTTTATTCCCTGCCTGTTTTTAGGTAACACTTCCCATTGAATAAGCGTGGTGTCTTTACGAGTCACAGGCGGACAATTCTGTAATTTTCCTTTCTGGCAAGCATGAACCGGCAAGGAGAGCAGAACATTTCAGGGCATGACTAAGAGAGACAGGAGAGAGGGAACTGGGGCTGGCATGTTTGAACTTGAGTTTGTTTAGGTTTCTGGCTTTTATTTGTACGCTGTGCATAGTGTCTGAGGGAGCAGGAACAAGATGAGGACAGATGTGGGAAATAACAAATATTGGAAAGAGTGATCGCAGGAGACCAAGTGCTTTTAATGAACCAGTTACACTTGTCTTTGATGAAGCCTTTCAGAGGTTACCTGTTGGTTTGCTTCACTCTGTGCACTCTTGCAGACCTTACATGCGGTTTCTCTTTTGTAACATGTGTTGCACACGGCTTCTTCATTTCCATGGCTGTTACGTACAGATCTCCTTGCGATCTGCGTTGCTGTAATCGACCTCCGAGCCACAGAGAATATAAGAGTCAGTCAGGCTTGAATGGACATGATCGCATATCTTTGGATCCTGTAAAATATTTATTTTACTACCTTCTTTAACGCCGCAGTGGAGAGAAGAAAACGGGCATGGCTGCCAAAAATCCAGTCACTGTCAGAACAAGAGCAAGGAGGGAGTGTGGGAGAGACTCAAGTGGCATGAATCGGGAAGTTAAAGGTTCTGGTACTACGTGCATGTGAATAGAAAATATAGGCAGTAATTACACATTATTTCTCAGTGCACTTACAACACATTAGAGTTCCAATGATCCAGATGGGAAATTGCTCAATTCTGAAAAGGTAAAGGACACTTAAAAGGTCATTGTTCGTTGTTTCAGTTGTTTGTTTTGCAGTTGAGTCAATCATTTAGCGGCCGTCACCTCAGCTGATTCTCATCTGCATTGTCATGGAGTTACTGTCTTTCCATATTTACATATGGTGTAAGCATATTGGCGTAAGACTTGTTGGAGCTCCCAGTATCTACTTTGCTGTTTACCTGCCCGGGCAGACAATCAGCCATCACCTCTGGGGATCTATAGATCGCAGCTTGTTTTAGCTTAGCATAATGTGTATTTGACTGCAGGCACAAGTCTGAACCTATGAAGTGTTTCTCATCTTAGAGACAAGGTAACTAAGTTGTACACAGCACACTCCTTTAAAGGTCACTTGAATGAATCTATGGTAATGCCTCCACAACGCCTCTTACTCATTGGGCCACTCCCTGCGCAGTGACGCCCTCAATCATCTTTATTTCGACATATTACTCAACACCATCTGCAGTCGCACTTGTATATCGAACATGCCAACACAAATACACAGCCACAACTACATGCCCACATATTTCCTTTTTACCTAATCTAATCCCCATCCAGCCGGTTCAGTCCGCTGTACTGCAAAACAACATTGCGTGCTCCTAAATCTTCCACTCAGTCACCTAAAGTGACCCGGTGGCCTGAGCCGACTGAAGCACCCGCAAATTATTTATTCTGTGTGACAACAACAGACACGTGTGATTATGTTCTTTGAGGCAAAAGCCACTGGCATGGCAGCGCTGGCATGTTTCACATTTCCTCCCTGCTCTCACTTTATCATGTTCGCAGCATTTCCTGCATCCCCGTTTCGGTCTGTCACGTACGCTTTATGCAGTGGTTACACCAGCGTGTTCTCTATGTTTTAGTCCGTATTTCGAGACAAGGTCAGGATGTTACCCTGAGAAACACACTGTGGCAAAATTACAACTGATTGTCTCTATCTCAGCGTGGCACACTGTTCTGCTATCGTTATTTCAAACATTTCCTCACTTCTCCCTCGGGTTTTGTTTCAACCTGATCCACGTGAGGTGTTACGATAACTTCCTGCGCATCTAATTAGAGTGGGGACTACGACCCATGTGCTTAAAAAAAAACAAAAACAAATGAAGGAACTCAGAGTTCTCCGGCGAGATCGAGATAAATCAGAAAAGGGGAGCCGGCTGATCAGATGAAAGAACAGTCAGTTTGTTTCTGGAGACTCTTTGAACTGGCGAGTTGTTTCAGAAATGCTGTTCTTTTTGAGGCAGGTCGTACCCAGCGAACACAGTGTTTAGATAGTGAGATAGTGATAGGGATATTGTGTTAGGTGAAGTCCAGAGCTCATTGTGCTTGTTTTCGTACACAACAGCAGCAAGGAGTGTTCGTTTTTTGACTCCAGTGCAGATTACAAATTGTGCAAAACAGCGTCTTGTTCGGCCTGATGAACGTATGCAGAGAAGGGGGCAGGCTTTGAAAACAGCTGGATTAAACTGGATGATTAAGATGGATTTCCTTTCATTAATGAGCCCATTTGGACATTAGCCCTTGACCGTTAGATTTGGATTCCAAATAATAAGCTTTGTAAGAGTTCTTAGAGAGTTGAGGTATTAGTGCAAACCTAAAAGTCTCTTAAGAGTTAAATTAGAGGAATCAAAATTTTGGTTGGGGATTTCCATTGACACCGCCACCACCACATGGCAGACTTGAAACTTCATTTATACCAGCCACTCCATTCAGTTCTGCTTGATTGGACACTTTTTACATATTCCAAATTTCACTTCCCAGCAGGCAGCCCAGCTATGTACAGGATTAATGTGAGGTGTATTAGCTCCTTATTAAGAGCTAAGCCCACTTTAAACCTGAAACACCCCAGCAGGGGAAAAACATTCACAATAGGATTCAGCTTTATTCTCTCTCCTTAGCTTAGAAATACCTCAGAGCTACAAATCGTGGAGGTCGGAGCAGTGTTGTAACACCTAAGTTTCCCAGCAGACAGAGAGCAGAAAACAAGGAAGAGAGGAGGATGTAGAAAGGCTCATTGTGTGTAGTTACCAGTGTCCCTCTGAACAACAAGAGCTTTGTGGAGCCAGGAACAGGCCATGTCCTCCAAACCCAACACTGAGGGCTTGATTGTGCATCAGCTCCATCTGCTCATTGTTTTAATTTGTTGCCACTGTCTGTGTTTTCCCTGTCTCCACAGCCCAGGAAGAAGGTGACCCCTTACCTTCTCTACTGCGTTTCAACGGCCGTCATTGGCTCGCTACAGTTTGGCTACAACACCGGGGTCATCAATGCTCCAGAGCAGGTGTGTGCATGTGTGTCTGTATACAGTATGTGTGTATGTGTGTGTGTGGGTGCGTGTATGGCGTGTGTGTTTGTGTAATGGTGGTTTGAAGTGTTTAATGTTTAATGATGCAGCCCACCATTGAGGAAGGGAGGATAATTGCTGCATTAATGATTAATGCAATAGCTCATATTTTTCTGTTATTAATATTGTAGTGACAACTTTTGCAATTATGACAGCACTTTCATGTTAATCAAAGTGCTTTGTTTTGTGTCTCATTGGAAATTGCACACAATATTGTAAGGAAGTGATGGTTATATCGCCCCCATGTGACTGCATCTATTATTATTATTGTTGTTGTATTATTTCTCTCTTACTGTATTTTGTTTCTACTTATTATTCATTATTTTAGAGCTACAACAACCACAATATTAATACATTTAAATAAATAAATAAATAATAGAGGAAGTCAATATTCTATGAGTATTTTCTGGTTTCTTTAGGCCTCCCGGTTAGGAAATTGGAAAAGCCGACTGGCGTTAACAGTTTCCATCTTGCATCATTTTAACCCAAAAAGCTCATCGATTAATCAAGAAAATGATCGTTTGTTGCAGCTCTGTATCATCAACTGAGTGGACTGTTGTTTATCCTGAATGTGCACTCATCTGTTAGACCGTCAGAGTGTCCTCAGGTGACGCTTCTGGATCTAATGCTGCTGCTCTCTCCCGTCACATGACAGAAACTGCGAAGGTTTTTCCAGAACGTGTCGCTTGACCGCTACGGGGAGCCTTTCAGCCCGGGAGCAAACACCATGGTGTGGAGCTTCGCCGTGGCCATCTTCAGCGTGGGAGGAATGATCGGCTCGTTCTCCGTCGGAGCCATGGTCGACAAATTTGGCAGGTGAGGACCGTAGGAATAAACTTGTTTGTGGTGTTTAAAGTAAACTGTTGCAATCATTGCAACATTTTCATGACCACTGGCAACATTTACTGAGTATGATTAATATCGGAACAAAGCACTTTTTTTTCCTATCAAGTAAATAACAGAAAGTAACAAGTTAGTAAGCACCTTTGAGGACAGTGTCTGTCCATCTTGTAAAATTGAAAAGCAGCAGCCTCTCAAACGTGAGAATCTGCTTCTACTCTATGTCATATCTGATGGGACAGATCTGATAGAGCAGGACATGTGTGAGTGTAGTGATCTGATCGATGTGCTTACATATGAGATTAATTGATAATGAGTATGTCAGAGCTTCTCTTCGCCACGTACACATGCGTTACTTGATGAAGCAGTTTTCCTCTCCTCTCCTCGTCTCCAGGCGCAAGTCGATGCTGCTGAACAACGTCCTGGCTCTGCTCGGCGGAGGCTTCATGGGACTGTCCTCCGTGGCCAACTCCTTTGAGATGGTCATCATCGGCCGCTTCATCATTGGCGTGTTCTGCGGTCTGTGTACGGGACTCACGCCCATGTACGTGGGTGAGATCTCGCCCACCGCCGTCCGCGGAGCCTTCGGCACCCTGCACCAGCTGGGGGTGGTGATCGGCATCTTGGTGGCACAGGTACGAAGCTGCGATGCGGCGACCACGTCTGTGAGAGGGGAGGGAATTTTCCATCAGAAATGACCAATTCTCGTGCCTTATGCACCTTATCCCTATAAACTTCTCCCTCTGGGTTCGTTTATTCTTTGGAGGCGTGCTCCTCTCCAGCTGATCTGAGGCCTGTTGTATGGTTGTGTGCTCTATAGATTCAATTGCAAACTATGACTGTTTAGTAAACTGTTTAGTAAAGATGTGCTGCCGATTACAGCTTGAAATGGCCATGAGGTGTTACAGTTTAACTGGAAGGTCATAAAAGTGGAGGCCTTTAAAAGGTGTTGAAATGGACCTCAGGATTCCTGAAGGGACCCTTTTTAAACACATAACGTGCATAACCCTTAATACAGAAATATATGATGATCTCATTTGCATAGAGAACCATTTAGGTATAAGATGTTTCTTTCAGCCTCAATTTCCAAAGCCCGATCTCTCTCTCTCTTTAAAGGTCACACCACCCTCTCTCTGCATCGAGGGAAATAGTTTCAGACACGACAGATTGAGCTGAGAGAAGCGGAGGATGTTTTGTGAGGTGAATGATGCATTTTATCTCCCCGCTGTCTGTGCTGTGTTCAGATCTTCGGCCTGGAGTCTCTGCTGGGCTCGGACTCTCTGTGGCCTCTGCTGCTGGCCCTGACCATCCTGCCCGCGATACTGCAGACCGCCATGTTGCCCTTCTGCCCCGAGAGCCCGCGCTACCTGCTCATCGTCCTCAACCAGGAGGAGGACGCACGAAATGGTCAGTCCTCGGCGAGTTTACACCGCGCTAACAGGAGGGCGACATTAGGCTTTAATGAGACTGAATTTAGATTCGCCTGTGAATTTTGAATGATCTGCAGATTGATGCAAGATGAGGTGGCGCTCTCATTTATTAAAGTTTCATAGTCGAACATGTTCCCGCACCATTGTAGCCATTCCGTACATGATTGTCTTTTTTTTTCTTTTTGCATGAATGATGTATTAACGCTACTTCACCCCTGCTCACTCACCACTTTACCGCTCTCTTTGCAGCTTTGGTGCGTCTGCGAGGCTCTGAAGATGTGAGCGAAGACCTTCAGGAGATGAAGGAGGAGGGCATGAAGATGGCTCTGGAGAAGAAAGTGACCATCCCCGAGCTCTTCCGCTCTCCAAACTACCGGCAGCCGATCATCATCGCCATCATCCTTCAGCTCTCTCAGCAGCTGTCCGGCATCAACGCTGTGAGCAAACGCCGTATTTGATAACCGGGACGATATTATCCTCCAGTGTCAGGGCGATCTCTAAAGCTGTCACGTCCCGCATGAATTTTTAAAGGAGCATCCGCAGCAATGATAGAAATCTTAGTGACAAGAGATGCGTCTCGGCCCCGGGCGATGTTAGATTGAGCGGAATAATTTAGGCCTCGGAGTGTCAATGAGTGGAGACCACCGCCTTTAGTAGGTGTTTTGTGAACGAGGTCGTCCAACCCGGGCCGACTGACCCCGAGAATCACAGCTAAGCCGCCGTAGCCCGAAGCCAAACAGCATCGATTGAACCCTGACAGACGCATTAACACCCACGACCTACATCACTCACCAGCACCGAACATCATGGAACCACATGTGACATGTGACATGTCACTAGGGTTGTTTTTTTGTTTTTTTTCTTAAGTGATTATTCCAACAAGCAGAAGGTGGACAAATTGAATCTTGGTGTCTTTTTGCCTATTTTAAGACTCTCACCCCTTTCATCAGCATCATTTTTAAGGGGACGTCGATAAAATCTCACCGACTCTGAGACAGCTGACTCATCAGATAAAATAAGATTAGAAATGCACTTTATTTAATCAAAATGTTTTATTATATTTAATTAGATTTAATTTATAAGAATCAAAATAATTACATTCTCAATACACAGACAGAAAATATGATTCACAATAAGGGAATAATAATGATGATAACATTATTATTATTATCATTATTATTATTATTATTATTATTATTAGTAGTAGTAGTAGTAGTAGTAGTAGTAGTAGTAGTAGTAGTAGTATTAGTATTATTATTATTATTATTAGTATTATTATTATTATTATTATTACACTAACTGCCTGGTTAGTGCAGGCCCAATATGACAGTGTTGACTCTAAAATAAAAGTTTTTTGTCTGTCTTCTCCTTTCAGGTCTTCTACTACTCCACAGGCATCTTCAGCACAGCTGGTGTGAGTGAACCCATCTATGCCACCATCGGAGCCGGCGTCGTCAACACCGTGTTCACTGTTGTGTCTGTAAGTGTCCGGCCACTCTCATGCTGCCCCACCTCTACATGTGTTTTACGTTATGTAACCTCTCTGTTGTTTTGACCCCAGCTCTTCCTGGTTGAACGGGCAGGACGGAGAACACTGCACCTGATCGGCCTGGCAGGAATGGCCATCTGCGCCCTGCTCATGACCATCTCCCTGTCTTTGGTGGTGAGTAGTATTTGCACGGTGCTGCTCGTCCTCTGAGTCTTTCACATACGAAAGTAAAATGGCTCCATTGTTACGTCTGTTTCTCTCTTTGAGCAGAAGGCCAACCCGTCTCTGAGCTACATGGCCATCGTGGCTGTGTTTGGCTTTGTTGCCAGTTTTGAGATGGGTCCAGGTCCCATTCCCTGGTTCATCGTGGCCGAGCTCTTCTCCCAAGGACCAAGACCTGCAGCCATGGCCGTTTCTGGCTTCTCCAACTGGACCGCAAACTTCCTGGTGGGCCTGGGCTTCCCCAAGCTGGAGGTATGAGCACATTATCTATCTATCTATCTGTTTAATTCTGTCTGTTTGTCTGTCTATTCACCATCCATCATCCATCCATATATCATCCATCATCATCCAATAACTGTATCTGTCACCCATCTACCATCCAGTCATCATCCTGTACCCATCCATCTTTCATCCATTCATCTATCATCCACCCATACATCTATCCATCCATTATCAGTCATCCATCATCCATCCATGTCATCCATCATTTAACATCCATCCATCATACTCTATCCATCCATCTTTCATCCATCCATCCATCTATTGTATCCATCCAGTATAAATCATCCATCATTGATCCATTCATCTATCATCGATCACCCATCTATCATCCATCCACCCATCATCCATCTGTCATCCATCATCTATCACCCATCATCCATCCATCCATCCATCCATCCATCATTTCACTATCCTGTTCATGTGGTTAATGCACAAACATCCTTCTGTTCTCATCTCAGGAACTTTGTGGACCTTACGTCTTCATCATCTTCATGATCCTCCTCATCCTGTTCTTCATCTTCACCTTCCTGCGTGTGCCCGAGACCAAAGGAAGAACCTTTGACGACATCGCTCAGGGATTTGCGCCCAGTGCTATGAAACCCCCCCAGTCCCTGGAACCCGAGGCGGTGGTCGTCGGCCTGACGGAGCTCAAAGAGGCTCCACCCACGTCACCCACAGAAAAAATGCCGATGGTGGACATGCCTCCGAAGGCTTGAGCATCACTGGAGAGAGGAATGAAAAGGATACAAGACAATAGAGTCCAGGCACTTAGATATTCTAAGGAGTTTATAACTCACAAATAATGGGATAGCAGTTGGGGTCTTGTTTAGCAAAAGGCAACTCAGTGTATTAATGCAGAAATAAGATTGTAGATCATGGTTTTAATGTGCCTTTTTTTAAATGACAAAGTTTTTTTGTTTTTTTTTAAGATTTTGTTTTTCCAATAGCTAAAATAATTGACAGCTTTCCATGTAATCCTACTTAAAACACAGGCCAAAATTAAGTGAATTACTAGTACTTAATATTTATTGATATTTGCGGCGCCAGCTCCATCCATACTGCCACATAAGAGGATCAGCATATGTTCAGCGTTAAGTCCCAGGTCTTCAGCTACCCCCAGTGTTAAAAAGGTTGCAGGATTTGGGGGGTTTATGTATTGAGGTCAAGCTCGAAAAGCCGGTTTTGGAGCCTGGCAGTTTGACCCCCCCACCCCCCCCCCCACCCCCCCACCCATCCCGTCCCAAAAAAAAAAAAAAAAACAGAAAAAGAAAAAAAAAGACTGACTTGGCCAGTCTGCCTGCTTGATGTGCCTTGCTGCTAGGAAGCCATGTTGCCTTGACTTCAACATGGGGGAGGTGCTGCAGACTTAAAAATAGATATATTTAAACATGTAGGAGATAAGAAACTCTTCTTATCTCATGGCACAATGTCCTCTTAGAGCAGAGGACGTGTTTGTGTGCTGTCACCACTGTTTGTGCTTGATAATTAAGACACAAGGACTGGTCTGTGATGTGGTACTGTCTGCAACAAGTGTACTGTGTGCGAAGAGGTCGGGTTAAGCACTGCCGAGCCTGAACATGTCCACTTAGGCTTCCTGCTCTAAAAGAAACACAACCAAACCTCTTACGTTTTACGAGTTCATTGCACAGCCAGGATGGTCGTGCCATGCATTACTGCAGTTTGATATAAAATCTCAGGTGGCTACTTGTATTGTGCTGCATTACCGGCTTCTAACTGTTAATTGCAGAGAAAATGCATTTATCCATCAATGTACTTGAAACTACTTTGTCAACCGTGTGTAGCAGTGACATCACATTATTTCTTACAATCTCTAATATAGTGTTACATCAATTCAGAAAGTGCTTGTCAGTGTTAAACTGTCATTTTAGGGATGTGTTGAAGCACATTCAGCTCTGCTGATGACTCAATGCCAGCCAGAGTCTCAGTTGAAACAAGATATCAGCCTTGTGAGATGGTGGTGTTGAGTAATAACGCTAAAAGAACTGTATTTATTTTAATTGTTAACGCACAAGAAAACGTCTTGTCGTATGTATTTGTTTCTAATTGAAAATCATGTGTGTATATATTGTTGAATCTCCTGTTAAATTGTCATCAAATACTTTATTACAGCACAAAATGCCTAGAATCGTCCCGTCACTGTTTGTATAGTTGCATCTTCCTGTGCACTTTTTCCATATTTTGAGCTCCGCAGCGTTTTTCTTTTGCACTTTGGCACTCAGACGACTCTCCACGGTTGTGCTCATACATGTGCAGAGCTGAGGTGTGTGTGCTTTTTCTAGCGTTGTTGCAGTAACCAGAAACACGAGGCCGCAAGCCAAATTCATGCGTCCCTACATTTTATGTGTCCTTTTGTATCGGCCGACGAAAATCTTTCTTTGCACTGTGACCAGATTTCCTGCAGCTGTGGCTGAAATCTTTGTTGTTCCGTCTGACGTCTTGCATCTTGGTCCCAACACAACCCCGTAATTTTCCACTTTTTTATTTTTTCTTTATTTTTGAGGAGTTTGAACACCACTGATTGGCGCTTTCATGTCTCAGTTGTACTCTTCCCCACGGCTGCAGTATCCAGCAGCATCAGTGCAGCTCCAGATGAAATGTGCGGGGCTTTTTGACAAGCTCTGAGACTCATTGACTATTCATGCACAGACACTAATTACAATCAAACAAGTCACAGCTGTGGAAACTCACCGTTAACCACCATTTAAAGCTGCGCGTGTCAACTTGCGCTCACATCATCGGGCCAAACAGTCAAGGGTGTGTAAGCTCGATCGGGGTCATTAGAGTTCGGTCTGCATTACGAGTACGCACAACCACGTGACAACAAATGCCTTAATGTGACCGCTCACCCTAAATAAAAGAAAAGCCTTCTGCATGAACACATGCATTTTGCAAAATCTGCGGGGGCCGTCTGCAACGTATGAGCACAGCTGTTGTGACTGCTTGTGATTCTATTGGGTGTAAATATACTGTATGTGTCGAGCCTGGTTTGGGTTTTTATTTGTTTCTCATTGTCCCGTTGGAGCCGCTGTGTCACGTCCACTGATCTGTTTTTTACGCTGTGGAAAGGATGGTGAATGTCACTGTTTTGCTCAACAGCAGACAGAAGTGAGAAGTGAAGGTTATGTGTGCGTGAGAGTCAGATAAGCGATGACCTTTACTGTTTTTTTGTTTTTTTTTCTCTGTTAAAACGCCGTCTGTTCTCCTGCTGTAATAATATGAGTGACACTTGCTTTGAAAACTTAAAAAGGAAATAAAGCTGTCCGTCTTTTAAGGGAACGTGTGACTGGAATTATGAGCATTACCCGTGTTTTTTTTTTTCATCTCTGTAATGCTATGAGTCAGAGCAAGTTTCTTGTCATGAATGTTTAATGTAACTGCGCTTAAGTGAAAGTGTGAGAGGTTTGTCTGGTACCCGCTTCTGCACTCCATTTCCTTCCCTGCACCGTGACAAAACCTCAGTTAGCTTTGCAGCTATTTAATGTAGAGCCAAGCCATACACTGGAATACTGAAATAAAGCTACGAGTTGGAAAACCAGAGTTCAGTCTGTCACTGCGGCTGCTACCGCCGAGCCGGTGGATTTTAAAAAGATTTATTCATGATTGTGTTGACATTTTTAAGACTATGTGCGTGCGGGGGAGTTATGCGCGCACATTTCCTCCTGGGTCACACAACTTCAAAGGCCAAGTCTGAACACATGTAGAGATGCAGAACAATATTTGGCCTGAAACGAACGGAGTTCCTCTAAAAAATGTACTGAAAACGAACATATTCTTATAAAAAATAACAGCTGTTGCTTCAAGCGTGCATTTGTACCTCAGAGAAATCAAAGCCGAGGTAAAATGTTGTTTATTAGGATCGTCTAAATAGCTGACAGTCATTTAGTTTTACTACTGCAGTTATGTTCGCTTCAGTTGCATGACTTTCTCATAATTCTGGAAGAGGTTTGGAAGAGGTTGTTGGGTACAATTATACAGTTGCCATCAAAGTAGTTTTTTAGCTCTTGGGAGGAACTTTTTCTTTTTACATTGTTTTAACCTAAAATCTGTGCCAGACTGACAACTGATGGTGACAATAATGTTGAGGTTAATCTGATGATTAGAGGTTAGAGGACAATTTTGATGCATATATCAATGATAAAGTGCAACTGTGTGTGTCCGTGTGTTTAGATGTGACTGCCAGGAGTATGGATTCAACCCAAACTGTGGCAATTGTAGCACTTTAAAGGGGGCTAACCGGGCTAGCATCACTGCTTATATTCAATGTAATGATCTAACACCTTAATATCTTCTGTTTTATCAAACCAACAGGCCAAGACAAAATAATCTTTGCTTTGCTATTAGACAACGCTCAAAATCAATCACATCCAATAGTCCTGACTCAGAGGCCTTGTTGATTAATAATTACCAAGAGCAAATGAGTAATTGCAGGGTAATTGACTAAGTGATTAATAAAATAAACAGATGTTTCATGCAAGCCTGCACATCGATGAACAATCTGGATTGTTCGGACAGGAACATGGATTAATTATTGTTAGACCAGTTCTTGATAACTGCAGGCCTGTGATCCGTGTCCCTGTGCACCTCAGCCTCTCGGAGCCCAGAGCCTTGGGTCAGGGGGCCCCCGGCTGGCTGGGAATGGGGCCATCTAACTGTGTCAAACCAATGGGCAACATCTCCCTGCAAGAGTCTACTGAAGTCTTACTCATTGCAGTGAACTGGGGCATGAAAGCCCTATCAACAAGCTGCAGTACTGCCTCTCACCAGCGAGTGGTGTGCATGGCCCAGAGGGATCCCCATGCTTCGCTGTGTGTTGCATGTGTGCGTGTGTGTGTTCCACATACTGTCTGGATGAGCAATCCTGCGAGGCGAGGAGTGTGTCTGGGGTGGCGTGGGGTGGGGTGAGGGTGGGGTAGGGTGAGGGTGGGGGTGTTAGGATGAGGGAACACGAGGCCACGCGAAGGATGGAGGGCATCCAAAATATATGTCTAAATTATTCTCATTTTCCATAAAAGGTAGAGAGAGTCAGATCGAGCAGCATTTTTAAAAAAAAAAAAAGAAAAGGAAAAGAAGTTGGGCACTCTCACATGCCACAGCTTGAAAAAATGCAAGTTAGCACAGTGTCCAGACATGTGAGGGATGCCACAGTTTGAGGCACAGTCTGCCAGGCGAGCCGAGGCGGCCTTGCAACACATTTGTGTGAGGATTTGGAGGAGAGACGGAGCTGACGCTGTTAGACATGTCTAGACAGTTGTTTTAGAGCCCAAGCGAAACTTGTTTATTAATTTTCCCACCTCCCTCTCCTTCTGTCACTGCCTCTTGTTGACTCTCCCATGCTCTCTCTCTCTCTCTTTGTTTCTCTCAAATATAAAAGCCATCTCCCACTCTCCTCGTCTCACTCTGATCCCTCTCTCCCTCATCTCTTTGACAACAGCGTTTTGTTTACTTCCTCCACTGGAAGTGTACTTTTTGTACGTGTCGCTCTGTAAATATTTCTCTCCTTCCCTCATCCATTCATTCATCCAATCCTCTCCCTCTCCCTCTCTCTCTCTCAGATAAAGGGAGCAAACAGACTCCACCCCCCTCTCTCACCCCCCTCTCTCCCTCTCCCTCGCTCTTTCACACACACTCACTCTATCTCCCTCTTTCCTGCTCTCTCCCTCCCTCTCTCTCTGTCAGTGTCATTCTGTAGTGGAGATGTGGAGTGTCTTTCTGTCTCTCTGTTTGTTTCTCCAGCCTAATTCAGCTGAGGAAGGTAAGCAACCAAACTTTATGTCTCGAATCTATGCATGTCACCTCAGTGATTTCACCTGGGAGTGTGTTTGTTTGTTTGTTTTTTGTTACGAGTGTTGTGGGATGGGGATTATGCACAGCACACTCTGCATGTTCTCATAATGAGCCCACAAGTGAAAAGATGGACGTGTCTGTTGCAGCTCTCTAATTTTGTTTCTCCCAAGCCTCCATCACTGGGCACTTTGACAAGGTGTGAAACTGTGGTACACAGGGCCTCCAGAAAGTCTGATTCATTCACAGTTTTTTTTTCTTAGGGTCTCTACCTCCAGCTCTGGAGCTGCTGAATAATTTCTTCTTTTATTAGCATCAGATTTACATGATATTGTTATATAGTCAGAGGAGACTGTGTTAGAAGAGCCAGGTGCGTGCCAGGGCCCACCAAGCTTGGGCAACAAAAGAATATGGAAATAAGGCAGGGAACAAATGAATAATAAGTTGCTTATCCCACTTCTGAGCTTGTGTACTTATGTATCTGGTGACCCCCACTCCCCCCTCCTCACCCCTATTCCCCTTGCCACGGGCCTCCTTCGTCACTCATGATCTTACAAATGTGACAGCCGGAGACCCCGGCCCCCTCTCCAGCGCTGTTATCGGCGACCTTTGCCACTTCAGTTGAGCGCGCCTCCTCAACTCTGCTCCCAGCACTTTGTCTGCATTAATGGAAATACTCGATGTCTTTTCAAAGAGCCGGAGTGAGCTAGCGAGCGAGCGATACAGACGTGGAGAACGAGCGTCTGGAAAGTCTGATAGTTAAGTTGGACTCGTCAGAGTTGGCTGACGACTGTCTAATGACTCATGCCGTCTTGGTGCATGTGCGCGCATGCAAACCGAACCACTGTGTATTCTTATAGGTGCAAGCGGGCTTTGGCGTCTGCCTATACATAGCCCCCCTCTCCTGCATCCGGCCCCCAACACTCGAGAGGCTTTGAGCCTCCTGCACGCAATTACTTTTCCGAGCATCTGGCTGCACGTCGGAACGAGCTGCACCTGTTCATGCTCATCTTCCTCGGGCCTTGGTTTACTGCGAGGTGTGTGTCAGTAATAGTCCATAACAGAGGGAACGTATATGTCAACCCCGGTGCCACAATGTTTCTGCTTCCCTCGTAACAGATGGCCTGGACTAAGATGAGACAGAATGACAGAGAGGCAGCACAGTGTTCCTGGCCTACTGACTCTGTTTGTGTAATTGAAATAGAGCTGCTCGTAATACAGTATTAACCCAATAGCTCGGACGTCCATATAAATCCACGCGAATTGAAACATTTATGGCGCCTTGTCGCAGAGGGAGGATTTGGCGTCTGCCTTGGCTTTGATCAGCACTGGATGACGCGTCTGTCTGGGCCGACCACAACTGATATCTTGTCTGCCTCTTTTTCTATTGTTAATTGTTGCTCTGCGCCGGGGCGTTTGAAGTGCATCTGTTGAGCGCACACCCTCTGCGGCCCCTGGTCCCTGTCCGCTGCCACTCCACAAACCGGAGTGAACACCATTAAAGCCGGTTTGCCGCCTCCTTTGAAAGGCGTGCGAGGCATGTGACGGCGCCTTTTGATTCGTCACTCTCACGTGCTGTCCTGTGAGAGCGCAGGGATGCGTCCCCTCTCTCTCTCTCTCTCTCTCTCTCTCCTCGACATGAATTGTGGATCTGTGGCACTGACGTGAAGCCGCGCGCCTCCGAACTCGAAACCGTGGGACCCGCGTGAAGGATCGCGTGTTCACTCTGGATTAACACGCAGCGCTGAAGGGGGAGGCCTGCGCAGGAGGCACACCTGATGCCCCTCCAGCTCCTCTAGACATGGATGAGTGGAGCCGCCGTGATGCTCAGTGAGCTATGCACACCCCAGAAATTAACCTTGTTGTATCATTAGTGAGACTTATGTCATGCAACTAAAAGCCAATCCAGCGGGAGACGGATCTAAAGGCAACAGGCTGCACAAACTGTGGAGTGAAAAGTTAAACTGTCCCCAAACTGCCATAAATCTGAATGACCTTTACTGCTTTTGCAGGCATTGCCTGAATTAGCGTGCAGTAAACAAATGTCATACATGAATACAAATGGGGGGAAAGTTTTCTTTCTTTCTTTACTATTTTTTCTTTTACAATTCTTTCTTCGAGAGTTGGACTGGGATACATATCAGTTGACAGTACTATCTTTTGACTGACACTACATTAACAAAATATGACATATTATTATAGATTGGACCAATAGTTCCAGTGGTTTTGCCCTAGTTTTTACAGACTGACTAGACTCACTGACTAGGCTCAGTGATGGCTTTAGCTTGGCCATTACGATCACTTCGATATTTTCAGTCTGATAATAGTGTAATGGCAGACAGCAAATTCTCAATGTCGCATGTAGCATTGATAAACCCATCCATCCATTGTTTTAACCACTTTAATGGTGGCACAGGGCTCTGCAGGAGGCCACCCCAGCAGACATAGGGAAATATATCCCAGTCAGGTCTCCAGTCCATCACAGGACACACATACACACCATTCACTCTCACACTCACTCATAAGGTTCAACATATAGACAGCCCACATATAGGGAGAACATGGAAACTCCACACTGAGAGGCCTTCGGCCCGACTTGGAGTCAAATCCTGGACCGTCTTGCAGTCAGTGCTAACCACCAAGCAACCATGTCGGCCACATAAATAAACTTTCCTTCTTTAAGAATTTCATACCAAAGTGGATTTTAGGGATGAAAAACGAGCCTGTCAGGGCTCTCGGGGGGACATACTGTGCTACGGAAAAACTAGATTAGCTAAAGCTAGTCTGGCTTCTCTGTGCTTCAATTTCTTGCTACAGTGCACTCTGAAGTGAGACACAGGTTACTATTTCCTGATTCTAATTTAGGAAATGAATGTGATATAATTTATCAGCCAAAGAGAGTATTTTCTGAATATTTTTCACAATGACATATGACATACAGTTTTTTTTAGCTGACTTGCATCACTCCTCACCTGCATGTTTTCAGATTGTAACTCTGGAACGATCTGTGCCCGCCACGGTTGTCTTTACATGACAAAGAGATCACCAGGCTGTACAAAATTCTCAGCCATGTTTACATTCTCACTTAAAGGTCATGTGGGCCATCTCTCTCCGGCAGCCTTTAACCGTATTAATTAGGCCGATTACTATCGTTACCCTGGGTGTAATAAGCCGCCTTTTCAGGATATGATAAATTAGACAAAGTGTGATAAGCAAATAAACGCCGTGCTGCTTGGCACAGTGGGAGAGTGTCAGGACGGATGCCGCTAACGGCCTCGCAGAGCTTCCTGTCCTCTTGCCGCCTGCCTGTGGATAGAGCGAGCGAGCGAGAGAGAGAGAGAAAGAGATAGAGAGGGAGAGAGAGAGATCACATGGTGGTAGGAAGTGGAGGACGCAGCATCCCCATCCCTGACGCTACATTACATTACAACACTTAGCTGTGACCGGGCGTTATTTTTAGCCGCGTTTTTTTTCTGCATTTTCAAAAGCGACATAATTTTCTGCGGCTGTTGAGAGCTCTGTAATGACATTAGGCCACTTTTCCTCAAATAAATCATGTAGCTGCCGTTTGTGATGCGAGCGGAGAGGCGGCAGAGGACCCCCACCACCACCCACACCCCACCCGGGGCGTCCGGGAGCCAAGACTCTCTGCTCTGAGTCAGTCAGTGTCACTGGAGGTAGAGTCGCAGATAATGCGCCTGTGCAGACAGCGCAATGAGTCGCAGCCAAAATGTAACTGAAAGATGAACACGTGGTATGGACCGCTGTGACACGGAGGAATGCAGTTTGCGGGCTTGAATTTCACATTTAAGCTGCATTTGGCAGTTTGCGTGTTTGGCATTGAGCGAGCAGGGTGAGTTTGATCGTTGAAGGCTTCGCTATTCATAAATGACACAATGAGATTATGGGAAACCGATCCGCGCTCAGGTTTACATTCCTGCTCCGTGGCTGTTGAGGGCGGGGACGATGATGAAAAACAAGTTGAGATTTCTTTCCTGATTGATGCACAGAGATGCGGAGGGAGGAGTGAGCTGCTCCGCACCATTGACTATGTTTCCACCAGATTTTTATTATTTTTTTATTTTTTTGGCCAACTGCTTTTACGGGCTCTCATTAAAGTCTGTCCTGACTGCTACTCTCACGACAAATCCGAGCCTGAGATTTCCAGGCCCGACATAAAACACCCAGAGCGTGTGCGTAAAGAAACTTGTGAAATCTTGTGATTGAAGCAAAGGAGAGTGAAGTGTGGGAAACACTTCGCTCTAATTAAAAGAATTACAATTAAACTAATCTGCAACTTTTCACACCGGTAAACGAGCAGATCACTACTGTTCTCATGTACATACTCTAAATATATAACTGTGGCACGTTAGCTGTAAACTGGGGGAAACAGCTGGCCTGGCTTTGTAACAAAATATGCCTACCAGCACCTTTAAATCCCCGTAATTAACGTGTTGCATTTCATTTGTTTAAACAGGAAATACTTGCCGCATGAAAACACAATCTTTCTTTCTGTATATGTATTTTCGTTAAGCCTGCTAATAAGTGTGTTTTCTATTCATGTTATTATTACTTTGAGGGTACTTTGGCAAAGCCGTATTTGCAGTTTTGAGTATTAGGAGAAGGCTACAAGCACAGCTGCCGGTAGTACAGTAGCTTTCTACTCAAGCCAAGAGATGAGATCAGAGTGGTATTGATCTTCTCATCTGAAAGGGCCGCTACATGCTGTCAAAGCTGCTTTTTAATGATCAAATATTCACACGTACTTCACGCCCTGATTAGCCCAGCGGGGGGGAGGTGTGGAGGTGGAGGTGTGAAAGCGAGCCAGGTTTGAACTTCTTTGTAAATTTTCACGCGTCCGACCGAGCACAACACTTTGAATTCCCTGCTGGACCGACTGGCTGAAAATGTCTGTCTGGTCTAAGTGTGATGCCCTAATTTCAACAAAATTGCGTCTCCTCCTTGTCCTCTGCCACCCGTCTTTACTTCTACCATCAAGTGCACTCGATCACGTCAAGAGATTGGATCAGTCAAGAGATTGGACTAAAACAAAATAATAAGTGTTTTTCCTTAAGATTCAGTTACCTAGAAGCCTCTCGAATGATGTCTTGAAGCCTTGTAATCAAAGAAGAGACAGTTTTTCCCTGAGACGTCGTTCCTACCTGTGCCTGTTGCTGCCTGTTCAGCCACTTTTGCTCTGTCATCTCACCTGGATTAAGTGCTGTTTGTTGCAGCTGCACTTTCCTTCAGCTTAACCACCAGGGACTTTTTTTTTGATAACTCACTTTGACATGTGCATGCTTATTTCTGGAATCACGTTAATCCCCCTTCCTTCCTCACTCAGCCTCTCTCCTCCTCCTCCTCCTCCTCCTTCCCACTGCTCCCTCTCTGTCTTGGCGTATCACTCTCTCACTGTGGTTGCTTGTAATGATGGTTTGGTGTAGGCCTTGTCCTTGACTGACTGTCTGTGGGTGGGAGCATCTGGAGCGTATAAAGAAAGGGTGGAGATGGGCGGATGAGTGGACGATAGACAAAACGCAACCTGACCACCGCCGAGAACGCTCAAAGGCACGGCGGGGATGTTTCTTTGGGTGAAAACGCGTGTCCGTGCGTGTGTTCCTCAAACCTGCTCTCACCTGCGAGCTCGGTGACTCTGTGTGCTCTTCGCAGGTGCGTTTACTTTGGTGTTGAGGCGTACTACACGCTCACACACTCACACCCCTCGGGCTTTTGTTAATATTAACACCAAAATCCGCAGCCGAGTGCCCGAGGGTTTCTATTGCCTGGAAAATGCATGTTAAAGTGTCGTGCGTCCGCCATCCAAGAGGCGTGACGTGAACAACAGCACTACACTTAGCACCGGAGAGTGTCGGCGCATGCATGGCCACACAGCGAGCCAAAGTGTTGGGGAGAAGAAAAATGGATAGAAAGAGAGGGGAGAGAGGGTCACTCAGCTGAAGTGAACACTCGAACGGCAGCGGGGACCGTCATGAACTAATGCAGGTCACCTCTGCACAACAGCGCAGAGAGGAGCGTTCACACCCACGCTACACACGGAAAGAGAGGTGAAAAAAGCACATTCATATGCACAAACACAATCCCACCTTCCTCTTCTCGTTCCTACTTCATAATCCTGCCACTCTCATTCCGTCGCCTCGCCTGGTTCTTTATCAAAGCTCTTCCCAAACAAACAGCAGATCCGCCATCAATAATGGAGCACAGCATATCTCCTTATCCGACGTACAGAGATGCCTGCCCCGCTGTCACTTTTCAGATGAATAATACACACACGCAGAGAGGAGGGAGGCAGAGGGGACAAGAGACGGGGGCCGAGGTAGAAAAGAGGGAGAAAGGTATCGCGTGGAGCGAGGCGGAGACGCTGTGAGACGGTGTGCATTAACGCAGCACTCAGGTCCAGATTGCAGACTCAGCACTTCTTCCAAACTGTCAGAGACAAACTTTGAGTGTCTCAGCAGCAGATGGACCAGTAACAGAGATGCTGTGGTGCGGTTGAGTTAAATATGGGGGCTTTTACTGGCAAGTGGACCCAGTAGTGAACATCCCTCTCAACTTTGTCCTGTGCACACACACACACACACACACACACACACACACACACACACACACACACATCCAGACACAGAAAATCCAACCATTGTGCTTCAGCTCCGGCTAATCCTTGAAAGGTGTGTGTAACGCAGCACTCGATGCTCGTCTTTGGACGCGACAGTGAATTATTCAACATGCTAATGTCACGCAATGAGACATGCATGAAGCCCTTTGAACAGGCCTCCATGTAATCCTCGTGTACAGGTTTGTAGCGGGGGAGGGGGGCAGAGGCGACACGAGGACCTGTGGTCTCCAGGGCCCCTCGACGAGAAGCTAAATAGTGGTGGCATAAATATTCATGTCAAAATAGTTGGCTATATATTATTTATGCATGACTCTGCCCTGAAGCAGAGGGTTAATTGAATTTGGGATGACACATTTGCAACTTGTGTGTGTGTGTGTGTGTGTGTGTGTGTGTGTGTGTGTGTGTGTGTGTGTGTGCTTGCATGTCCCTATCTGATATAAATAGGATGGTGCTTAATGAGGTCACATACATGCTGTATGTGAGAGCATGTGTTTCATGCATGATGTGCTTACACTCAGTGATCTTTTACTTTGTTGACAAATCAGGAATGATCCCTGACTAGAGGCATGGAAACCTAAAGGTTGTTCCCACGCACAGAACACTGAATACATAACTTTATTCTCCGTGCGAAGGATGTATGACTGTAAACACTTGTGTCGGTACGTCCCAACATCCTGCATCTGATCTGGAGGCTGGATCAGCTCTTCCATAAAACCCGCGTAAGTGCAGGATTTCATGCCTCCCCGTTGTAATGGATTGCATTACTTTCAGAGGTGCCCCTAATAAATTGGCAACCGAGTTTCCATCCTGCAAGGAGCCATCGACAAACTAAACAGGAAAGGTACGCCACTAATGGAACTCATCATTCTTCTGAAGGGCTTTAGACGTCCTGGCTTGGTGGATTTAGTTGTCTCTCCGCAGCTGATTTCATCCTGATCGGCTCTATGCGTCCAGCCGCCAAGCTGTCCAGACATACGCTGCACCCAAAACTATTTATTCTGCAGGCTGCGGCTGCATATAAGCCTCTGCTGTCACAGTGCATTTGTATTCTTTCTCTTGATTCAATTCATATCATGCCGAATCCTGGAGGACTTCCACGGAAAAATGTGTGAATTTAGTAAGATTGACATTAAGACAAGCTAGTGGGAGAACTGAAAACAGAGAGACAGACTGGAGGGGAGGGTGGTGGAGGGGGCTTGTAAAAGGAGAAAAAAAAGAGGAGGGAAATGAAGGATTGGTGGAGAGATTTGCAAGGTCTCCATCTGTGAGTATAATCCTAAAAAAAAAAAAATCTGTTTACAGCGCAGTCACAGAGCTGAGAGAGGTGGGGGGAGAATTTATGTCATGAGCCACAAATGATCTCAGTTTCACATCATTTGATTTATTAAGACGCAGGCAGGCAGGGAGACGCGGCGTGTGCGCTCAAGCCTGTTCACCTGAGAAATAAAAATTGAGCTGTCTCAGTGGGCTGCTGGTGTTTTGGCAAGGCAGGGCACCTTTTGAAATCCTGATCCTGTGTGTGTGGGTTGATTAGAGAGATAATGTGTTACTGTTGCTCTTTGTCTGGTTGTCAGAGATGAGGAGGGGGGGAGGGGGGGGGTGAAAAAAAAAGAGCGCTTCCTTTTTTTTCTGATCAAAGATTCAGAGACAAGAAATGGAAATGAAAGCATCAAAATTGCATGAAAACACAGAGGAGAATCACCTGTTAGTAAACAGAGTCGGCTGGCTGCTTCCTGCCTCATTCCTGCGTGTTGCTGTCTGCAGCTCCTCAGGTGATCGCTGTTGTGCTTCTGTGGGGTTTTTTTTTTTGCTTTTTCTTTATTAACTCCATCTGTGCGAGCATCCTAAGCCTCGAGTCTTGATGTTTTCGCCACCTCTGTGTGTGCGCATGACGATCTTTGGCCCTCGTTCAATCTTCAGCAGAGCCGGGCACAGACGGAGCCAGACTGGAGAAACGGCAGCCGCCACAGTTTTGGAATACTAATGGAAAAAATTCAAGGGCTTCAGTTTTGTGTGGGAAGCTGCCATGTGTCAGCGTGCACCACTCACTGTTAAAGTCACTTTGTGTGCATGTGGATGTGTGTGTGTGTGTGTGTGTGTGTGTGTGTGATGTCTTTGCCAGCCTGCTTTTTCAGGCACTTAAACTTAAAAGCAAATAATGAGAAAATGCACTCCAACGTAAAAGTCACAGACTATTCTGTGCTTTCACTACAGATCGGAGGAAAGACACTAGTCTCTGTTCAAACTTGAAACCAAGGAGGAAACCAGCGCGAGTCATCTAGCATCTAATCCCCCCCACCACCACCACCAACATACACACACCTATGTAACACCCCCACTCCAAGAAATGATAAAAGTTCCTTCTGGGCCAGACTACACGAAGCATCACTTTGTTAAGTTTCAACAACATGTGACAGTAACGGTTATGGCCTTTTAAAGTTGGGAAATTTGACCTTTAATCACAGGGCCCCATCAGGTCAATCAGTTTAATTTTTTAAACACCAGAACTTTGTGCCAAAATGCATCACCACCCTGAATCCGTTATTAGGTTTGACAGATGCGCACAGCTGGAGCACTCCCTGATTTTATTGCATGGGGTTGGGTGGGGGGGGGAGTGTTGGGAGGGTGGGAGAGGGAATCAAAGAGAAACATGGCCGAAATCCTGGACCTGTTCCATCGACAAGCAGACCGGCTTCTAATTACATGTGGTATTTGACAAAAGGATGAAAGACTTTTTGATTTTAAAAGCTCCTCCTTCATCACGTCCATCTCAAGTGGATGAGAGGCGTATCACAGCATCACACGGTCTGTGATTGAAGCCTCAAGAGACTGATTACAAATTCACAGTCACTCCCGTCTTTCGGCGCCCACTCTGTTCGAGTTTACACCCTTAAAGCTGCAATCTGGAGCATCAAAATGTGTGTGTGTGTTCTTGTCCTCTGATCCCTTGTCTCTGTCTCTGTGCTTCCTCACCTGGCAGTGATGCTGCTGGACACAACAGAGTCGACATCAGAGCTGGGCTGGACCACCTATCCAGACACGGGGGTAAGCCGGGCAGCGTGAAGTCAATGTGCTTCCCAGCTGTGGCAACGCTGAGGTGCTCCACGTTGGGAGGCCGCTCAAAATGTGCTGCACACATGTCACACATGGATATGTTTTAAGTGTACGGATGTGATAATCACGTTGTTGGAATGTTTTTTTTTCCCACTTGAACCATCCTGTTAGGCCTGTTTTTTAAATGATATATGAGTCTGCTCATTATTTCTTCATTCATGTTTAGTCCATAAAATGGGCAAGTGCTCTTGCCTAAAATATAACAACCAAAGATGTTAAGGTTTGTATTAACAGAGAGGTAAGAGAAGTGAAAGGCTTTGCAAAGCCCTGCAGGTTTGCATGAAAAAGATTGAAAATATTAAATAATGTTTGCGTGCTACAATAGTCACGGTTTAAGGTCCATCCTTCCATTGTTGTATTGTTGTAGCTTATTCCAGCAGGCTGCCTCTCCATCACAGGGTGAACACACTCTCACATTCACTCTCACATTTCACACCTAGGGAAAGTTTAGACTCCTCAATTTGCTGAAACATGCATGTTTTTTGGACTGCGGGAGGAAACCGGAGTACCCAGACAAAACCCACGCAGACATGTGGAGAATATACAAGCTCCATTCAGATATCTGAATGTCCTCTTTGTCGTAAGGCGAGAGGCGCTAACCACTCATTCACACATCGCTGTGTGTAATTATCATGACAAATTAATGTCATGTACTCACATCCAGGAAAAAAAAGATGAAGACTTCTTTGTTTACTTTTTAATTACAACTAAGCCTGCTGTATAGCTCAAACACAACTTAGGCATTTCTGTGCTCTGTTGTCTTTAGTGGCGTTTAGAGGAAAGCCAGTATGATTAATTCAATGCATATCTCACCATGTTTACACATCTCCAACACTTGAGGCTTGGAGCCCTGTGGTTTTCTTTGTGGTCACTGGCACATTTTCCAAGGCTGCATTGACTGTGACGATTCAAACAAACAGCAGGCTCCCACAAAACAGTCCCTGCAGTTCCTTTTTTTTCTCTCTTGCTGTGAAAATCTCCGCTTTGAGATAACGAAGAAGGTTATAAATGTGTGTGTGTAGTTGTGGTTTAAGGTTATTATTTCACAGGATGTCTGGCATCCGACATGTGCCGGGCAGCCTGAGAGTGAGCAAGGTCGTTGCTTGCCTGTAAGACAACCTTGAGGGTTTAATGCCTTTTTTTTTCAATCGGTCTCTGTAGTGATTGAGGCATAGATCTCCCACTCAAGAGCCACTTTTTATTTTAGGTTACCAGAACGCCTTGAGCAGTGTAAATATGTGTGTGTGTGTGTGTCTCGATGTGTTACATTGATGTGTGTGTGTGTGTGTGTATGTGTCTGTACTTGCGTGACTGTGTAAGGGTCAAATCCTGGGTCAGCTAAATTCATTCATCTGTGAATGATTGTGGTTCACTTCTAATATGGCTCATAATTACACACATACATGCTTTTCATTGTTGTCTCCTTTGAGATAATCAGTCAAACTATGTGAGAGAGTGCGGGACAATATTTGTTCTTGATCCCGCATTCCTACGCTGCCAGTATGGAACAATATTATTCTTTAGACTGCAACCATACATGGGGGTAAAAGACGAACACAACAACAGCTGATGTATAGATCTAGACAGTCCCAGAAATTGAAAATTAGTTTAGTTTTGAGTCGACAATTACAACTGGCAGGGCTTCTCATGCCGGCAGCTCAGGAAGCGGCGAATGAAAAATTCAGTAGGATCCGACCAACATCTGGCAAGCATACACAGTCACGTCGGGCCTTTTATCTCACCTTACACTAATAATTCGCTTTATGTGCTGTCATTATCACCCCAGTCTGGCCTCCAGTGATAGTCTATAATGGTACATGATGTTTGATTAATTAGGGCCCCATGTGTGTTTGGAGTTTATGAACCATGATGGCAGCTGCTAATAGGATGCCATCCGTGTGTGTGTGTGTGTGTGTGTGTGTGTGTATGTTAGTGTTGCCCATGTTGCGGGGACATAAATCACTTACTGAGTCATTCTGGGGACTTCCTCACGATGATAAATGTTTGTAATGCACAACATATTTTAGTGAAGACTTGGATTAATTCTAGGTTCGGGTGAGTCTCCAGGAAATGAATATAAGCCTCTGTTATGTCCTCCGAAGAGATGGAAACTCGACCGCATGTATATGTGTGTGTGTGTGCGCTTATGCGTCAGCAAGTTGAGCATTTGCATGAGCTTTTTCTCTTTTTTTTTTCCTTCGCTGTACGGCCTCTGGATGAGGAGTGCTTGTGAGATGGAGATATGGTTATTTGACCCGGGGCACCAAGCTGAGAGAAGTAGAAAGACAGACCAAGAGAGGGGGAGAGAAAGCGGGAGGTTTTGTGTGAGTGTGTGTATGTGTGTGTGTGTGTGTGTGTATGTTTGAGACTGCGTTCTTTTTTTAACCCTTTCCTTACTTCTCCTCACATCCCTTCTTTTCTTGTGCTCCGGAGCCTGTGGGTATTCTTTGCTCTGCTCTCTTCCCTCTCCTTCTCCTTTTAAAGCATTGACAGGCTGCACCTCTGCGCCTTTGTCTCTGCCTCTTTTAATCTTTCCTCCCTTTTGCCCTTTGCAGTACCCACGCCACCGAGTCCCTGCTTCATATTCTCCCTTTTATCCCCCGTCTCAATCTCCTCTCTGCCCCCTATTTCCCTCCAGTGTCAAGCCAGCAGACGCCTCGTCTCCTCCTCTAGTCTGCTCGTTCTGTCCCTCGCCCTGTTTCTACTCGCTCTTCATCTTTCTTTCTTTGCTTTGTGTGTGCCCGAGTGTTTGTATGTGTGCGCATGCATATGTCCTGGGTTATCAGCGCGTGCCTTTCTCTGCTTCTCCATTTTTGTGTGTTGTGTCCGAGGCCCTGCCCCTCCCTGCCCCCTGTCACTGCAGAGATTGCTCTCTGGCTCTCTGGCATTTCTCTTCAAATTAAATCACAAAGATGAGTCGTCCCTATTTTTTTTTTCCCTCTCTTTCCAATGCTTCAACCCACCCACCCTCCCACCCCCACCCGGCCCCCCCATCTGCCCATTTTTTCTTATTCTTTCTTTCTTTGTGATGGAGGGAGAAAACAAGGCAGGCAGAAATAGGGAAGAGAGCAGGAGGGGAGGGAAGAGGGTGGGGGTTCGGGAATTTGGGGTCAGAAAACTTTTTTTCCTGCAAAGGTATGGAAGCCAACTGCACGCGATGCCACACGCAGGTACCAGCAGCTACTCTCTGTGCCTGAGAGTCCACATGGTCCAGCTTTTCCTGCAGCCAACTGAAACACACACACACACATACACACACACACTTCTCTCTTTCCCAATTCCTCCACTGCTTCCCTCCATCGCACCATGTGCTCTGTGTTGTTGCCTCCATCTGATTTCCCTCATTCTCATGTCTGACAGAGAGCGAATCACAACCCGCGAGGGAGGGAACAAAGAAAAAAAAAAAACACGTCTTCTCACTCCATTAAACTGACGCAGCCTCAGACTCTTTCTATCTGCTCACTGATCTTATCATTATTCCAATTTGACCAAATATGAATGCACTCTCCCATGTGTGATGCCGCACAGATCTGTGCTCACACTGCCTGTCAGAACCACACAGAGACACAGAGATGCATGCAGAGATGCACTAACATACACAAGTGTAGAGGCACACGCACACATGCACACACACGCCAAATGCACCCTGATACGGTGTCAGGACCTTTTGTGCTCTTGCCATTGTTGCAGGGAGAATAATGATGATGAGGCCTAATACATAATTCTTCTGTGTTACAACAGAAAAGGCTCTGCTTGTCACTCAGGGCTACACAGGCTTAAAGCAGAAGCCTTTTCATCCTTGGAGGCACCGTACTGTATAATTGGTGAAACTAAGCTCTGTGCCAGCATTTACATTTTGACTCATGTGACAGAGTCCCTTTCAGAGCCGTGTCTCTCTGATGACTGTCTTTTTTTTCTCTAGGTACAGCTCATTCCCACATCCATTTGTGCATCTGTAAGCATTCCCTGGTAAATTCAGACAAAATCTGCTCCGTTTTATTACACAACAGCTGCCAGACACACAAGTGTTTTGCCGCCTGTCACATGGGAACAATGGCACACATGCAAATGTGGAAGCAGCGCAGGCGGAAAACCACAGTGTATGGACAGCCCTGATTACAGAGATGTAGGGACGCCGTGCAAAGAGTAAATAAAACACTGACTTGGTAATTCAGCTCGCATGGTACAGCTGCAACATGGTGCCCTGGTGGATAACAGTGTAATTATTTTGCATGTTCTCCCTATGCATGTTGATACCACAGTCCAAAAAACATGCATGTTTAGGTCAGTTGGAGACTTTTTATTGTGCCTTTGGTGTAAAGGTGAACTTGAGACCTGTCTAGAGTGTCAGACTCCAGTCGACCCCTGCAAGACCATAGGGTTCAAAGCCAGCAATATAATGGATGAATAGAATTGACAACAGTGCCCCCCTCAAACAACAATATGCTCAGAAAATGCGTCACTGGAAGTCATTGTTGCATGATAGTATCACCTGTACACCAGTAAACCCATTACAGGTGATTTTCCAGTGTTCCACAGCTTTCCCAGTCTGCTTGTTCGAAAGATGCGTTTGCAGTTGCATGGCAGCTTATCAAACTCTCACTCTATCCTGGTGTTATCCCAACTTTTGTATTAATCTGGGTTTTAAAAGGGATCACATTATTGATGTAAATGCATTGTTGGCTTGTGTGCTTTGCAGTCTGAGTCGACCTCCTTCCAGCTGCCTTGTCACGTCCAGCCGAGCGAACAATTTTTGGGGTTTGAAATATTTGTCTCAAGCATCCGCCTCCCTCCCGGAGGACTGGAATTAATGAAATTCAACATCAACATGTCTTTTCAGAAATGCCCTTGTTGCTCTGGTTACTGGATGCAGTGTACTGAAGTAACCGTCCCTTTGAAAAGCACCTTCATTGTTCTCCGTCTGAAAAACCTTGGTGTAGAAATTCCTCAGAGCGGACGATGAAACCGCCGATTTGTTGTTTGGGCAGTAATCCAGTCCAATGATGGAGGCTGAACTATGTCAACAATTAGTTGATGGTTGTTTGATTATTTGATGAAATCTCCATTGGCCACAGAGGGTGAATTCCAATCATTCTGGTGACATAGTGACTTTTCCCTCAGTACCGCTGGAGTGAAATGTCCTGACTGTCCTGAATAGTAAAGATGCAGAGGATGAAGTTTGGTACAGACCTTCATGTTTCAGGATCCTGAAGGTCTGTTGAACCAATGGGCCAATGGCCTAGCAGTTCCAATGTGGGAGCCAGATTATTGCTTAATTTGGAACCATTTTGTCCATTTTTACTGGCAAAATAGTCCAGTTCCAGAGCAGAGCCAGCTCTTTGCTAGGAGTAAAAACCTCGTTCTTCAGAGGCCATGGGCTCGGTTCTTATTCAGGGGCTGAGGGCGGGGTTATGTCAGAGGCTGAAGGCAAGAAAAAAAAGTCAGCCATTTTTCTATCATTACGAGAGAGAAGCAATGGACAGGATGAAAGAGTAGCTAAAAAAAATCTGAAAGACCAGAAAAAGGATCTCGGATCATAGAGGCCACATTTCGACGTCCTGGATGTACAGCGCTGTTGTAACATAGGCCTCTACCACTGTGATGATGGTGACATTTTAACTCTTTACTTCTTTAATCTTTCATTTCATGATGTGAAAGTACTACTACATAGTCCAGCATTGTTGTTTGTAAGTCTCAATTTTGCATGTTGAACTGGCACAAACACTGGCACCAGCTCATATCTAGCAATGGAACCATTTTGGTGGAAAAGGGGTGTCTGTGTATTCTGGGTACATGCATGTGTATGTCAATTAGAGATTATAAAACAGGGAGTGCTAGGGAGGAGTGAATGGTGTCTGGTATGGATTGGCTTCACCATATGTGTGGTGGAAACAAGGTCCCATCACCACTGGGTACAAAAGAGTGAGTAAGGTGATGGATGGATGAGCTCTCATGTTACCCAGTGAGTACTCCCTTAAATACAAAGTTTTTTAGGTCAAAACTTTAGTTTGTTATATTTTTATGTTTGAAGCAAAAATCCCTTCAAACTTCATATCATCACCTTCTGCTTAATGAGAATTAGAAAGAAAATGTGTCAAACATCAACTCAGCAGTGCAACATGAAGCAAGAGCCAAACCCATATATCTTTGCCTTTGATGACATGTCACGCCTCACGCTCTGCATAAACAAACACTTAATTATGAACAATAATAATCTGAAATACTAAAAAGAGTCTAAATTTATATAACAAATATGCTAACCTCTTCGTTACACCTGTCTTGTCTGTAACACCTGAAATGAAACGTGTTTTGCTCTAAATGAATGGCCTGGCTACTTTAATTAACCACTGGTTGTATAATCATTGATTACCTAACGAGACAGTGGAAAGTCTGTTGTGGATATGAAGGACATGAAGATGACCCATGTGATTAGGGACAGCATAAACAGCTTTGCAGCTGTGGTTTCAGCGCATGTTGTGCACTGAACACTCTGTGATACTTACCGAGGATGGAGATGTCAAACAACTGTGCATGCTGTTTGCAAAGGACGTGACCCGCATCTCGCCAACGCCAGCAGGGCATTCAATATTTACCTTGTAGCATGTAAACCTTCTTGTAAGACAGAGGGGAACTTGGGTAAGAGCATAAACACACCAGGGTCTGAACAGTTTATACGAGCTGACGTGAGACGCTCCCTGGTGAAGTGCCTGTTTCGATGCTTTTCGAGTTGCGTTTACACAAGCTCGTAACATCGCCTCTGTCTCCTTACAGTGGGACGAGGTCAGCGTCCTGGACGACCGGGGGAAGCTCATACGAACCTTCGAAGTCTGCAATGTGAACCAAAACCCCCGGCAGCAGGACAACTGGCTGGCGACGCCCTTCCTGTACCGGCACTCGGCCCCGCGGGTGTTTGTCACGCTACGTTTCTCGGTGCGTGACTGCGCCAGCCTGCGGTCGCCGTCGCCCACCTGCCGAGAGACTCTCACCCTGTACTACAAACAGGCAGACTCCCAGAGAGAGCTGGAGAGGACCTGGGTGGCAGAGGTGAGATGGACGAGCTCCACGGCTCCACGCAGTTACCATATTTCTGTAATTACTCAGCAGGTATCCTGACACACGTCGTAGAAGTGGGCATGAGGCCGTGTTTCCTCTGACAGGCACAGACAGGCTTTTATCCAGCCTTTTGCAGAATGTCTGCCTCAGTGCAGACTCATTCTTGCTTAAAGCATCACAAGTCTCAAACATTTTCCCCATTAGAGGATGGGATGAGAAACACAGCTGACGGGGTGAATGATAATCTATATTACAGTTTTATCGATTGCCCAGGAATCCAATATCAGCTCTATATAAGCCTAAATCTTGTCATAAATCACTCAATTAAACTCCTCATAGAGGAGTGTTACACACAGCCACTGCACCACTTCAACCAAGTGTGCTCTTTAGATTAAAGAGTAAGAACATTTGTCATTTTGGTCAGATTACTTTATTTATAGCCGTATGGACAATAGTTGTCAGTGAGGTCATGTTATAATAAGACTAAATGCCATCGGTCAGGTCATCATCATCATTCTGCAGAGTAGATGAACTCAAGTTGCTCGGACTGAATCATCGAGGAGGAAAAAGCTATTTCCGTTGGTTAGTTGTTGAACCAAGGCCTCTCATCAGCCCATGACAAGGAGTAACTGTATAATCACTGGATAATCATCCTAATTATTGTTATCCTTCAGAAAAAAAAATACTCTGAGATTGACGTCCTCTGTGTGCCACATGGATGTGACTAACAAACAGGCACTTGTTGACGATTTTGGTTTACAAGATACAAAATATGCACCACTGTGGTCTCCACAAATGTCCCTCCAGTCCCACTAATTCTAACTTTAAGGCAGCGCTCCTTCTACAGTCACAGGAGCATATTGGCTCAGTGACTGACACTAACTGTCAAATATAGTTTTATTTAGTCATGCATTTAGTTTTTGAGTCTCTTCTCCTTTTTTTTTCCTTCCCTGTGACATTTTAAGCTTTCGGAGTCTGAATTGCCTGAGCTACATGTGCAGTCGCAGTCACAGCGGGAGGCATGCAGTATTTGTATAGATGAATGCATCTCTCCTCGGGGAAGTGAGCTGCTTTTTTTTTTAAAAAGATGCAAATCAAAGCCTGATGAGGAATCAGAGCGGAGTCACAGAAGAGCAGGAAGCTCCGTGGCGCTGAACGTCTTTGCAGAGACGGGAGCACACCCCCTCAAACACCCCCCCCCCCCCCCCCTACCCTCCCACCCTCCCACCCTTCCTCCCCCACTGGGACCTGCACACATCAAAGTCAACGTTTACTCCTCTCCCTTAACTGCTGTATATTATAGCAGCGTCTGGGGAGAACACTGCGGAGGTCTGAGCTTGTCTTTCATCTTGTCACGTTCCCTCTTATTTCTGTTTTGCTCATCGGATTTAATGCACTGAATATTTCCTATTCTTATTCATCTGTCAACCATCAAATTTTAACGACCACGCATTCTCTCAGCTTTTCAGTTTTTTGTTTTTTTCTTACTTGTCTTTTGTCCGCTCATTATCTCTCTCCCGTCCTCGCTCTGCTCTCTCCGTCGACGCAGCCGTCCTCCGGAGAGAGGGAGACCAGGGAGGGCTGGGTGAAAATCGACACCATCGCAGCAGATAAGAGCTTCTCCAAGGTGGAGCCCAGCTCGCCTCACCAGTATCAGCCCAACCGCTACAGTCGCATCAACGTCAAGACACGCAGCTTCGCCCCGCTCACACGCAACGGGTAACCAGCGCCGAGCCGCTCAAAGATCACAACAAAACATCAGCGCAGTCTGAATCCTCTCCACTCTGACCTGAGACTCTCCATCAGAGATGGGAAGAGACAAAGTACAAATACTACAGATACGCTGAGATGTCTGTACTTCACTTAAGCATTTTGGTTTTTTTTGGGTGGCTTCTTTTTCTTTTACTCACTACATTTCAAGACACATTTCTATACTTTCAGAATAGGCTTGTTACCTTTTCAACATCCCTGATATTTTGGGATGTAGAAGACTAACTTTTTCCTCTGTACTGACACTGTGTAAATGATTAATAGAACAGGAAAACAAGTCATTTTTGGGTGCTAAGAATTGGTATAGTGTATCTTTGATGATAAAAAAAAACATTTTTTAATGTTTTGATTTAAGTTGAGGAAGGGAGTTGAATCCGTACTTCTACTTAAGTACCACATGTGAACATTTTTGTCACCTTCGCCTTCATTTCAGATTCGTCCTGGCCATCGTGGACAGCGGGGCCTGTGTCTCCCTCATGGGCGTCTCCATCTTCTACCGCCGCTGCCCGGCCACCAGCCTCTACCTGGCCTCCTACCCGGCCACGCCCTCGGGGGCCGAGGCCACCGCCTTAGTCCCCATGACCGGCACCTGTGTCCCCCACAGCAAGGCCCCGGGCGGCACGGCCCCTCGCATGCACTGCAATGCCGAGGGCGAGTGGATGGTTCCGGTCGGAGGGTGCGTCTGCGACGAAGGCTACGAGCAGAACGTTAATGGCTCCGCCTGCTTGGGTGAGTCAGAGGAAAGCTGATTATTATGTCTGTCTGTGCGTGATGAAGTGCTTTGACCTATGAGAGACTTATTAGACCAGAAACAATAGTGGAGATAGATAATGTATTGCTTTTATACCCTGAATCCTTACCTAGCCTTTCTACATCTGTTAACATATTTCAACTCAACTCAACTTTAACTTTATTTATTTTGAGTGCCAGTTCATAACAGACTCAAGGCACTTCACAAAAGTGAGCATCAATACAGTACAGTACTTGATTCCCAAGAAAAACCCTGTCAGGGCAAAAAAGGGAGAAACCTCAGGGTGAGAGACAGAGGAGGGATCCTCACCCAGGCAGAAGCAAGACAGTATACAGAGATGTAAGGATTGATGGCTAACAATTTAGTCGAGAGGTCAAATTAGTCCATTGTAGAAAGAGTGCATGTAGCCTGACTTTATGTGGGATTTGTTGATTAGACTGAAAATTATAGGGCACTAATTGAATGTTTCTACACTGTTGATTTCCTCAGAATTGAAAGAACTCATTTGCACAACATGAGGTGCTGGTCTGAAACGGCACTGTGGAAGTAATTTCTCATTCATACATGACAAGTTGGTATCACTGGTTGCTGGTGTCTGTTCAGTGGTCATTGTTAGGCGACAATTGCTTATTTACTGTTATGTATTTTATGCATGACTCATGCTGCAGCGCGACACATGCCCCGCTCATACCACTTCAATTATACTGTGGTTTTTAACAATTCATCACAGATGAGAAAATTGCGCCGAATTACATCCATGACCTTGCTTAATTTGGTGAAACTTCCCTGCAAATGCACACAGCGGTACCTGTGTTCAGATGAGAGAACAGTGTGAATCCGTCAACTTTTTGAGCCAGTCGGGCCTCTTTTTTGTTGCTATTTACCGAGATGTGAAGCATCTGGATCAATACTGAAAGTAGATGCTGTCACTCTGATCCGGAGCTGTGTTTGACGCAGAGACCAGAGGGAACCAGGAGCACGCAGGTCAGGTCAGGACGAGATGAGGTGAGGGGGCCACGTTGTTACCATGCAGGGTTTCTCAAAAACTCCACCAATGGCAAACAATACTTGGAAACGTTACATCACCGCAAACGCCCGTACAGGAGCCGGCGCAGCTGCTGTGCCGATGATTTACTGCCCGACTCAAGCGGAGAGGAGGAGGAGAGGAGAAACATCTAGCGGAGAGAGCGCACAACTGAGCAATAACAGGGTCAGCAGAAAACTGGTCGAAAGGGTTTGCACTTCTCAGGGAGCGATTATAAGTGCAGGGGGGGAAAAAAAAAAGAAGAAACGGAGGGACAAAAATTGAGAGAGATGTCCAGACGAACAGGAAGGGATACAGCGAGAGAGCAGGAGGAGGGAGAGAGGGAGAGAGGGAGAGAGAGAGAGAGCCATAGTGAGAGGGATGTGACACATTTAGGTCATGGCGATGTAATGGCCACTCGTCTGTGAACAAGTGACAGAAACCGCAGGGGGAGCGAGGGGGAGTGGTGGGGAAACAGGGAGAGGTGGAGGGAGAGTGAAAGATAGGAGGATGCAAGTTAATGACTTAAAAAACTGAGCAGGCAAAAAAAAATTTCAGAGGGCGCAAAGGGGAAACCAGTGGACAATCACAAGTGAGTGTGTGTGTGTGTGTGTGAGTGTGTGTGTGCGTGTGTGTGTGTGTGAGTGTCCCCCTTTGTGTGTTTGCGTGAGTATGCATGGAGTGCGTCTTGCTGTGAAGCCGATCCGTGCTTTCCGCTCCATCCACATATGTCTGAGGACTGTAAATGCCGGGATTAGAGTTTAAAGAAAAAAAACGAAAAAAAAAACCTGCAGCTACTGTAGTGGCCGTAATTACTCGGCTCGACTCGGCTGGGGCCCTCGAAAGTCCAACTAACTCCACCACAATTAATCCTCCAATCTTGCCCAGTCGGCTGTGAAATGCGTTCATGCTCTTGTGCTTTACATCTGCACTCGCTTGGCCCGCTACTTGTGTTTGTCTGCTTTTGATTGATATTTACTGACAAATCGCCACTCAAACTGCTCAGCCGCCGGAGCAAAAGGCTTCCGCCGTCTACGAGCGAGCTAACGCATTGTTAGCCCACGCAGCTCCGGCTTTTTGTTCCGGCTCTCATATGATTATGTTTTGTTGATCACTCCACTGACTAATGATGTGGATTGGCATCATTACATTGTTGTCCTCCCTGGCTCCCTGGGAATGCTGAGAAAAGAGGCAGATGGTTAGCTGGCGATGCAGTCGTCAGGGATTATTAACAGTAGCCGATCCTTGTTCTCATCGGAAAGTGGAGCACCCAAACTTTCTTAACGACGCACATCTTGCACATTTTGTTCCGCTCTGAACCGAGCGTTGAGGACGTTTAATAATAGCGTCGGGAAATTACTGCATTTGCTGCACTAGTATTGTACTGTGTTGAACTTCTGCATCGGTGGGAAGGTGGCAAATGGAGACGCACCATTCGGCCAAATGTTCACTGTTTTTCTGCTGCCAGCAGTTTTGCACTTCTGATAAACAATAAAGCACGTTGTCGAGAACTTAACTGACGTTTCCACTCTCCACACTTCTCGAAACACATTATTTAGCACGTTACACAGTAGCCTTTGGAGACAAATTCCTCGCTATTTCGCTGAACTGTGCTGAACTTCTGGCTGCAAAGTAAATCACTGCGGCGTGAATAACACTGTTAAATATCCGTGCGGGATGACTACACCATGCACAGTGTTGTTAAGGACAGAAAAGAAACTCTAAAGGTGGATTTTTATCCCCGCAATCAAAAGTAAGTCAGTGTTAAACAATTGCCTTTAACTACATACCACTCTAATTGCTTTCTATTTAAAGATTCAAGTGGTCCTCAGTAATGTATTCCCTCATTTGGTTAGAGCAGATTCTGTGGAGTTAAGACTCAAGAGCGGAGAAAATGAGATATGCACAAGTGCTTTACCTTTATGTAACATTTACAAATGACACATTTTTCACGGGCGACATAAATAATGGATTCTCATTGTGTCTGCTTTATTGCGACTGCGTGGCAGCGCTCCGCTCGCATTCGACTGAGTGTCCAGGCAACAGGCAAAACAAGTCCAGAGACGTCATCAGATTTTTATTCAAATGTACGTAAATCCACACTTGGTAGATGTAAATACGTATCCTCTTATTTTAATATGACGCCCAGCCACTTTAACAAGAGGGGTGAGAAAGAAAAAGGAACAAACAAATAAGACGTATCTCATTTTACAGGATTTTCAGGCCTTTTAATTAACATGCAGGGACAACTTAGTCGTACGTTTCACTTTAAGATCAGTTTGAAATGAAAACGCCAGACGTGGCAGCCTCTGTGAAGAGGAACCAGTGAAAACTTCTTGTTAAAAAACCTCCTCTTATCCACGATCAGCTCGGAGTGTGTGTGATTTGGTTTTGATCATGCGGTCTCACCAAAGCAACACTCCACCATTTGGACTGATGATGAATTCAGACTCCAACTGAAACATCAAACTCCCAACATTTTGGCAGACAGACGTTCAAAGATAACCACTCAATTATTCATTGACATTCATCAGTGAGCACGTCTCGGAGAACGCCGACTTTTGCGTGATCGCTGTGACATTTAAACTTCTGTTTAGGATTTCAAAAAGAAAAAAAAACAAAAAAACAAAACACGTCTTTTTGAAGATTTACTGAGGTGGCCAACAAGCAGCAGCTGTCTGCTGTTATTTTGCTTCTCTGACAAACAACAGAAGGATGCTTCTTATCCACTGACGCTCGCATGCCACAAGAGAGATGGAGAGATGAAGAGATGGAGAGATGGAGAGAGATTTAAACCGAGCATGAGATGCAATTACACCTGACCACCCAAACACGAGCCTCTCCTTTGGTTTTTTTTTTTTTTGGGTTCCCCCGAACTGGTCCGAGGTGGCTGCACGTCACCAGACAATCTCCTTTCTGTGTTTGACTCCTAATGAATATTAAGGCACTGTCAAGGATTTGGGACAAGGATTAGTGCCTGGAATCTTCAAATGGGCTTTGGAGTCCACGTCTGTGGCGTGCGACTGACAGTGAAATATTCAACGTGTCAGATTGTCCTGATTTGTCGCACCATAACGTGCACTCTCAGCACAGACACACATCCCGAGGTCATGCCAGTTGTTTCTCACGAGAACTCACAGCCAGGGGTGGAAGTAAAAAGATCACGAAAAAGACACATTTCACCAAAACAGATATGGATGGATATCTTCCCGGGAGCAAGACGGGATTTTCTCTTTTTTTTCCGTCTTTCTGCTCTCCCGCAGTGATGCGTCAGGCACTATTGGCACTTGTTGACGTTCGCTTGCTTTTCCAGTCTATTAATAAAGGTCAAGCTTTGAGCAAAACACAGATGAGCGAAGTGATCGATGGGCTTTAGCAGTGACTCTTGCTCTGCCATGTACGGGCTTTGATGATGTGCCAGGCTGAGCACGGCTCGACTGCATCATCGAGGTCGTCTGTGTCGTCAATGCTATCGAGCGCTATCGAGGGTCATCGAGGGCAAGCAGTGTCACGATAAATCCATAGATTGCCGTAAAACCAAGTTAAGAGGAGAAAAACTTTGAGGCTCAAATAAATGTTTGCTTTTAGACATAGATCTAGTCAGATTTGTGTCAGCCGATCCCCTAGGTGTAAGCCTAATTAGCTTTCCCTTAACATGGAGGTTCAAAAAAGGTTTAGGCCGAATTGTCCAAAAAGCTACCCCATTAAATTATATTATACTTACAACATGGTGTGTGGAATATTTCTATTATCGTGCTCACAGTTTCCCAACACGTGCAGGAGGATGATTTATTCAAACAGAGCCCACCTTCGCTCTCTGCTCGCTCATGTGCTGTGAAAAGCTGCTTGTTCGTAAGAGTAAATCCGACAAAGGATTACTCACTTTTACATATGACCGCTACCGGGCTGGAGCATGTATGTAAACAGGGCAATATTTGACATGACTCGGTGTCTGTCTGCTCCCCCTGGCTTCGCTGGACAATGTGACGTAGTGAAAACGAAGGATGGAGAGATACAGAGGAAGGCATTTACAGTTGGAACCGCGTGCACCCATTGCTCCTGTTGTGTGGTCGCATCTGTGGTCGAGCTTATGCGTGTGTGTGTGTGTGCATTTGTGTGTGTCAGCGAGAGAGAGAGAGAAAGAGAGAGCGAGAGACAGAAAGAGAGAGAGAGAGAGAGAGGGAGAGATTATGCTGGAAGCCAAAAGAGGGAATGAGTGCATGAAACAGTGAGAGGAAGAGAAAAAGAGAGAAATTGGGTCAGCGATCTACATACCAATGTATTATGTTAACGTCAAATTACTCACCTCGGTGCTGCCTTTGTTTTTTTTATTTCCTTTTATCTTCTCAGATATTAATCTTAGCTTTCAATTGCACTATTTTTCTGCATTACATGATTCAATTTTCTTTGCGTGTGGCCTCTGCCAGTGTAATCCTTTCACCCATGTCTGTCTGTCTCCACGTCTGTCCAGCTATCTGTCTGTCTGACTGTCTGCCTGTCTGGTTTCGATGTTCTGTCTTTTTTCTGTCTCATTTCCTTGCTTTAAAGTATTTTTGGCACATAAGAGTAGATATTATCATGAATAATGTTTTATCATCTGGTCTGCTACTAGTCTAACGTATTCCAGAGCACAGCATGACATCTTTGAAACGTTTGGCTTTTATTTTGTTGTTTGACCAACAAAACCAAAAGCCCGAATTACCTAAGACATTTAGGGCACAGAAAAGCAGAAACCCTTTAAACATGACCGGCCATGTCAGTGTTGAGCATTTCTGATCAGAAAATTACAGGGGAGAAAAAAAAATGGATTATGAAATCACATGAAGCAGAAAATCCATTTTCTGACTGATTATTCAGTGGAATAATTGTTTGATCTTAAAACCAGCTCGGCTGTTTGTTGTGTGAGTTCATAGCGCAGACTTGCAGAAATAATATTTGTCCTTGGTACTGTTGTGTGTCACGTTGTCCAAGGCTTGTTTGTTAGTTTAACTGCACGTGTTCATCATCATCCACCACTGTATTTAGCATGCTCTTCCCTACAAACACACACACACACACACACACACACACACACACACTGCCACGGGTATAGCAATGTAAAGTCACGCGTGCCTGTGTTCATAATGGCCCTGAACTGTCTACTGTTCGAGAGATGGAGTGAAAGATGGTGGATGGATGTTGCCAGAAGGAGGGGGGCTGCAGATCAAGCGAGAGGGCAGAGGGCTCGCTTTCTCATTGGCTGCTGAAGAACAGAGGAGGAGGAGGAGGAGGAGGAGGAGGTGGAGGGCGGGGGGGGGGGGGGGGGGGGCAGGCAGGCATCGAGTTGTTGCTGGAGCTCGTGATGGCGATGAGAGGCTTTGTAGCAAAGTCTTGTTTCGTGTCAGAGCTGTAAGAGAACACTTCAGGTAATGTGCAGCTGGGGCATAAAAGATGGAGGGGGTTGTATTTTTTGCTCTCCTCTCTCCTTCTCTGTTTCCTCATTTTTCACCCGTCATCTGCTGCTCATATACATAATCCCCTCGCTCATCCTACAACTGTCTGCGGGCCTCCATCTCCGTGTTCACTCTCTCTCCCTTTTTCTGGTTTATTCTCCCCCTGTGGGCTCTCGACATCCTTTTACTTTTCTCCATTTTTTCCCCCCTCCTCACACCTGTTTGAAAGCAGTCAGCTCTTGGAGACAAGTGAGAACACAGAAAACCTTTTATCTGTTTATTCCTTCCCTCTTTCACTCCTTACCTCCTTATCCTCTGCTCCCACGCTGCCCCAACAGTGTCGACTATACACACACGTATCCATGCACACACACTCACATAGCATGTCAGCTTTGAGACATGGCACATGGTCTTGACAGGGCTACATAAATAAGGAGAAGGGATCACTCCCACTGATCATAAAGAGCCCCCATCCATCTTTGTTCTCCAGAGAGTATGTTTACTCTGTTTAAAAACACATGAGTGGGATCCATCTTTGAGCTGCTCAAGTCAGGTGTTATCAACGGAGCCATTTACACACTCAGAGAGACAAGGCAGCGTCGCTTTATCAGAATAAAGCGTACGCACATTCTGCGTTCAGCTCGCAGACAAAGAGACCTCTTTTTGCACGATGCAACCTTTATTTGACACTATTTTCGGCGTCCGCACACTCTGCACGCGTGCACACAGTGTGAAAATGGCAGCAGACCAACCTGGAGGCAGCTCTCTCAGTGCTCTCTCGTAGTCCTGCCCGGGATGAGGCGCTCCAGGCTCTGGCAGGCAGCGGCACCAAGTGAAGTGTGTGTTACCTTGACCTCAGAGCTCCGCTGTCCTGCTGCTGACATTAACAATTGGCACATTTTGCAAATTTTCCATCGCTAAACAGGGTAAAAGCCTGCGGGAATGAAATGGTGTTTTCAATGTGTGTGTGTTTGGGGGAGAGAGAGAGAGAGAAAGAGAGTGAGAGAAACATATGCACTACAATTTGAGGATAATTGTCCATATGTATGATCAACACGATCTGTATCGAGTTTCTGCTCCATTCCTGGTTTCATTTGGGAGTAATTAAACATTTGGTTGATTTGCAATAAAAAAAAAATCACATATGGGGAAAATATAAAAGGAAGGACTGCAGTTTCCTTGATGGTTTCAGGGAAATTCTCCCATGTCTGACTGACACGGTGTGACATTAAAGGAAACACACTTGTTTGCTCTCTGGTGGAGATGCTGACTGACAGAAGATTGATGAGACTGGAAGCTGCAGGAAACAGCTCGCCTGCCTCTAACTTTCCAGCAGAAAGTGAATACATGAATGTTTTCCCACAAATGCTGAACCCGTGCTCTGGGCTAAATAGATATTTAAAGCCTTTTCCATTATTTAAAAAAATGCATTGTTGCTGTGCTGAAAAGAGCTATGTTTTTCCTAGCTCACAACAGGCTATATTTGGAGCTACCAACCACAGTTTATGCCTGACCCAACTCCTTTCGCTGACGAAGACTGTAAAATGCATTTGGAAATTCAGAAAACCCTGATGTGAAGCTGGCCTTGGAGTTTTTCTCATTGTTGCGTTATTGATGTTTTTCTCATGCTCATGAATGAACTTTAAAGAAGAAAAGGAAAAGCTGCAGTGCACTGATGTGTCTGTTTAGCTTAGCTTAGCTTAGCTTAGCTTGGCTCAGCTTTAAACAGAAACTGTTGTCAGGAAGAAACTGTTTGCTAGTCTCTGGCCAAAGCTAACAAGTGTCACTCAAAGCTCACTCGTTTACATGTTGTGTTTTGTTTGTTTTGAAGATTAATAATCACACATAGGCCAGCTAGTTCCTCTGTGTGGGGGCCTGGGCTAAACTAAGCTAAGCTAAGATGGCAAACTGGGGTTATACTGGAATTAAATGGGTTTTCTCATCTCACGTTGTGCTGTACAGCAAACAAGTCCCAAAATATCAGTTTGTGTGTGTGCGAAAGAGATGAATGGTTATGGTGCAGCTTTACTGCTAACACAGGCCACTTCCTCTGTAAACAAAAGTAAATGACTGTGCTGGACAAAGCCGACAGCAAACAACAGGCCCGCCATGTCTGAGATGAACTTTTGACTCAGAGGGAACCACAAGCCAAGCTGAAATTGATGCTTTAACCCAAAATAGCTGCTGGTGTTTGACTTGGCCTGAAACAATAAAAGGGAGCAAATTTGAAGTTCACAAACAGTATTTCGTAGCATGCTGCCTTGTGCAGACGTTCACAGAGGGACACTGTCAACTGAGATATGGAGGAGAATTCAAAAGTGATTTTTATTGTTGACGGTGAAAGTACTGGCTCTGTTTGGTTTTCTTTTGACACTTTCTGACCCTGTTGTTTTAAGGTCAACGAGCACATTCAGCAAGCTGGTAACATCTATTACTCTCTCTGCTGCTTTTCCATCATATTTCGTGCCAGTAGGGCAGATTTACAGTTGAGTTTTGTGCCGCTCCACAGCTCTGAGGTTTACATGAGTCTATAATCCCTCGGCTTCCTTGTGTCTCTTTGTGCCTCTCTCCGCAGCTTGTCCCGTGGGCTACTTCAAGTCGGTCTCCGGCGCTGTGCCCTGCTCGGTGTGTCCCCCCAACAGCAGGACCAGCCAGGAAGGATCCAACATGTGCGAATGTCGCAGCGGCTTCTACCGGGCAGCCAACGATGCCAACTCTTCTGCCTGCACAAGTGAGCTTTGTTTGTTTGTTTATCCCGGCCTCTCTGGGAGGTGTTCAAGGGGCCTCTTTGGTCATTTGTCATTTAGTCAGACTGTGAGAACCGAGATGTGCGGCCAGTGACCTGAATCTATTCTTTTTTTTTTTATTCTTCTACAATAAAATGGACATTTAATTCCCCTCAGCACAAGAAAACTGCTGCATATTATTTTCGCTGCTCACTTAGCTTCAGTTGTTCCTCTGCCAAATTTTTGTTGTGTAAACTTCTTTCCATTACGTTACGCAGTTTAATCTCTCTGAGAGCTTAGAGCTTCTGTCATATCTTAAACTTTTAAGCAGTTGCTTCCAACCTAAGTGTCTGCAGTCTACATTATGCATGTGAAACCCCTCTGCCTCTCTCCAGCTCCACCATCTGCTCCAGTCTCCCTGTCCTGGGAGTACGAGAGCGGCGACGGCGGCGTGTCCTTAAGGTGGCGCCCTCCGGTGGACATGGGAGGCCGCAGCGAAGTGTGGTACGGGGTGGTCTGTCGGATATGCCCCTCGGCCACCTTCACCAACCCGGCGGCGTGCTCCTGGTGCGGGGAGGGCGTCACCTTCAGCCCCTCCCAGACCAACCTGAAACAGACCAAGGTCACCCTCAACAACCTGCTGACCCGAGTCACCTACCTCATACAGGTACCGCCTGTCACACTCCTCTTTACCGCCTTGTAAACACTGCACAGGTGTCTGCGGAGGGTTGATTTTATCAGTGACAACATTTTTAAACATCACCTCTGGCTATTCTGGGTTTTCTAGTGAATGTTTGGAATGAACCCGTCCCACTGGCTGCAAGTTGTTGTCGGTGAACGATAAAGCCTTTCCTGGATCCGTGCTGGGCTGATTCCATAAGTTCCACATCAGCAAATACACAGTTGTATTTATTATTTAGCTCAGCGTGGCTCAACTAAATCATAGCTTATTTCTTATTCATAATGGGCTAGATATTTCCCATTCACCGGTGTTTGTTGACCGGCCGGCACAGCTGCGTGTGTCAAGCTCTGTCCCGCAAATGCGATCGTGTGTCGTAAAAGTTCATAGGAGGAAGCTTCAAATGTCACATCTGTGTCTTCCTTGTATTGACAGGTGCAAGCCATGAATGAGGTGTCAGCTTTGAGCCCTTTTCCAGCTCGATACACAAGCATCAATTTCACCACAAGCCAGTCAGGTGAGCACGGGACGGAGGGGATGAAAAGGACGAGATGAAAGAGAAAAGATGCTCTGATGATGATGTGTGTCTAGATATACACAGAGAGTGTGTCTGTGTGTGTGTTTGTGTGTCTGTCTTTCTGTCTGGGGTTTCTGCCCACCCCCCCCCCTCGGCCTTTCTTCCCTCCCTTCCTCCCTCCACCTTTCTCTGTCTTCCTCTCTCTCCGCTCCATCTTTTCTGCTCCTGCTCCCCGGACGGGAGGTTGCTCGAGGTTACAATATCCTGTCAGATCCTATTATAGTCAGTGTGGAGGAAGAAAGGGACAAATGAGAGATGGGAAGACAAAAAGACAGACAGGAAGAGAGATGAAAGTAGATGAGAGGGGAGGAGAACGGGGCAGTTGGCAGACAAAGTACACCGGTTATGCAATTTTCCAAGAAACTGATCACAATTGATTAGAACTGTGACCATGAGCTGATAGAAGCTAAAGCCTCATTGTCCCTCCTCTCAGGGTTTATTGATCAAATGAAAGGAAGGCTGGAAAGCCCCGCTTTAACAGGGTCAGGCCTGGCAGCTCATAGACTGAAACTAGATCCAACTTGAGAGCCCATTCTTCTATCATGCTTTATTAAATATTCTGTAACAGCGCCCCCCCGTGGTCAGCACCACGACTTTAATATTTTATTGCTATGGGACGTTGGGGTTTGTAGAGGTAGAGCCGATCAATCACCTCATACCCTGCACGCTGTTGTCTGTAGCGATAGTAGATAATATTGTGGGTCCAGTCACGTACTGTGGTTGTGGACAAATTCAAGGCACATCACTTTGGAGTTTTCTTTTGTTTCAGACTTGATATTTCCCAGCACGTCAGAGACAAATAATATATTTACAGCACCACCATGACTTTATTTTCAGATAGAAGCTATTTATCTCCAAATCTGTTGATTTCAAATGGGAATTTTGTGTTAAACGCAAGGATTAAGTGTTCACGTGAGGGATTAAACGATAATCTTAGTTACTAAGCGTTTTAAAACTTTCTTGGATTAGCTGGATAATGCACCAAGAACATGCCGAAAACATTGCTTTTCCTGAGCTCATGAAAACTCTTCATTTTGGTCATTTGGTCCTTATACAACAACAGCTCTACAAACCTGAGCATATTTGTGAATTAAAGCCTCAAACATCTGATGCAGTAAAATTCACATGCACATCTACACAGACTTATCTACAGAAAGAGTACCTTTATTTTCTGAATTGTATCCTACTTCGCTGTTAGTGCCTCATTGAATCAAGGTTTTGCTCCCTACAGTTCCAAGTACAGTTCCCATGATGCACCAGCTGAGTCGGGCGCCAGACTCCATCACTCTGTCTTGGCCTCAGCCCGACCGGCCCAACGGAGACATCCTGGAGTATCAGCTCAGATACTACGACAAGGTACGTTCACTGAATCCCTAAGACGTGCCGCACAGGCTGACTCAGAGCAGGAGTCACCGCCGCGCTCTCCCCTCAGGGCTCAGACGTGGACAACGCGGCCAGCGTGTACAGCGAGACCAACACCGTGACCGTCCACTCTCTGATTCCCGGCTCCATCTACGCCTTCCAGATCAGAGCGCGAAATGAGCGAGGCTTCGGCCCCTACAGCAGCACCATCTACTTCACCACGCTGCCTCTTGGTACGGCACATCATTAACAGTGGTGAAATCCATCCGTCTTTGTTCTTCTTTGACTGGTCGACCCATGACTGCAAATATTGAACTGAGTGTGATGTTGAAAATAAAACGTGAGTCGTAAAGGTCAGTGCAATTACGCTGAACTGTTGGCAATTGCCGCATTTAAGGTCAGAGGGAGTTAATTATCAATAGAAATAGAAAGTATCAGGACAAGACAATGGATATTTCTATAAGAGATATTTCTAACTCCTTTACCTGTGCATCAGTGCAACTATCCTGTCCAATAATCTATTGTTTTTGGTTCTTGTTACTGTCTAATGAATGCAGATTGTATCATATCATTGTTTCATATTTGTATCTAGCTGTGTCATATTGTATTGTATCGCATCACATCACATTGCTACATATTATATCGTATCATATCATATTGTATCGTTTCATCTTACGTTTGTATCACATTGTATCATATCGTATTGTATCGTATCATATTGTATCGTCTCCTCTTACATGTGTTTCACATTGTAGCATATCATATCGCATCGTATTGCATCATATTGAATCGTATCACACCCTAACGTATCATATTTGAATCATATCGTATGGTATCGTGATATTGGACAGCTTCAGCCATCAGTTACCCAGTGTCGTTCAACATGGTCTGCTTCCCCTCAGAAGAGCAGTCGCAGCAGATCCAGAACCGTCTCCCTCTGCTGATCGGGTCCGTGATGGGCGGAGCAGCGTTTCTCCTGGTGGTGGCGGCGATCGTGGTCGTGGTGGTATTTCGCAGGTACTGTAAGTTGTCGATCCGTTCACGCCATCGGACACGTGACCCGTTGTTCTTGAAGTCGTGTGCAGACTCGTGTGTTTGTTTGTCTTTGGCAGTAAGAGGAGGGAGAGTCCGTACAGCGACAGACTCCAGCGGTACATCAGTAACCGAGGTGAGCGTCCGTACAGTTCGTTTGGTTTAACTGAATAAGTGAATAATTACATGTCGTGTTTCTTTGTGCAAAATTGCGACTCATAATGATTCACATGACTCGCAGGCGTAGGCCATAATTACTGTCTGTGCCTCATGCAGTTTGTTTTCCATTTATTTTACAAATATTTCAACCAATGGGCATTTTACAGCGATTCTGAGTTGAGTTCAAATGAACATTTGCTTCTCTGTGGAAACTTTGCCACCGTTTGTTGAAGCTAAAAGAGCAGACAGTTTCCAAACATTGAGCTAAATGGAACAAAGCTTATGTTGAGCTTTTTTTCATCTTCTGACTTTGAATTGAAGTCTCAGAAACTCAGCGCTCCTGCTGTGTGCTCTGCGCCATAATTTCTCTCTGCCTCGAGGGTCACGATAACAAATGTGCTTAAATGTCAAAAATAAAAGGCAGGGAAAGAGAGAAAAAAAAGCCAGACTTGGTTTTAAAAGAAAGTCACTTTTAAATTCCAGGGGGCGTGAAGTATTACGTGGACCCGTCCACCTACGAGGACCCGAGCGAGGCCGTCAAAGAGTTCGCCCGAGAGATCGATCCCACACACGTCAAGATCGAGGAGGTGATTGGTGCAGGTGGGCCCGAGCGAGACCGTTACTGTCTCTTTGAACGTGTTGATGTTATCGTCAACTCAGCGACACCTCCTCCTCCTCCTCCTCCTCCTCCTCCTCTCCACCCTCAGCCCAGTTCGGGGAGGTGTCCCGGGGCCGCTACCGGCCGCTGGGCCGCAGGGAGGTGCTGGTGGCGGTGAAGACGCTGCGCTGGGGGGCGTCGGACCGAGAGAGGGGGATGTTCCTCAGCGAGGCGGGGGTGCTGGGGCAGTTTGACCACCCCAACGTGCTGAAGCTGGAGGGCGTGATCACCCGCAGCCCCCCCGAGAGGATCATCACTGAGTTCATGGAGAACGGGCCCCTGGACGCTTTCCTCAGGGTGAGATAGAAACAGGCGGGGGGACATTTCCCTCATTGTTGCGTGGCGCTCTAACAAAAAAAAAACCTCCTCCCACACAGAACCAAATACGAGGAAGCTTAGTTTAACCTTTAGGGAAGATAGAAAATGTACTTAAAGGAGAATGGTCAGAATATAAAAGAATCCGGCGGATGTTTGTTCAAGAAAGCTTAAATATTGAAATTTTGAGAACAACCTGAGGACAAAGAGCTGCATTGCCTCAGTGCTCGCTCAAATATTAGCTTTTGTTGTGCAAAGTGTTAAAGATGAAGCCTCAACTCTTTGTGTATGTATATTTATTCACTAATGCAGTACGAATCATTACCAACTGGCTATTGTTGTTGTTCACATTTCCTGTAATGTGCCTTTTGTTTCACCATTAATAGCAAGGAGAAGGTTGACAGCACCAAAGCAAATTATGTATCAAAAAAATCATCAATCACTTACAGTTCATTAAAGAAAAATAATTATTTGTTACTGTAATTCAAGAAAACCTTCCCATAAGAAATGAATGGGACAAAGTGGGAAAAAAATTTAATTTTAACTTATATTTCAGTGTATTTTATGCATTTTTTCTACAGTACGGAAGTATTATTAGTTAATTACTTTTAGTTTTTTGTTAATTACTTTCTTGATTAATTGATTAGTTGTTAAGGTTAGAAAAAAACAAGGGGAAAAAAAGGGAAATATGTTAAAGTCCTTTCCACAAAGCCAAGATCAGGTCTTAAAATGACTTTTAATGGTGAGTTTTCTCAAACGTATTTAAAATGCTTAAATGAACAACTACTTTATTAGTTGATGAATGGTTGATTGGTTGATTAGTTGTGTCGGCTCTATCATTCAGTAGACTCTGAGGATAAACTAAACCGCGGGGTCTCTTTCAGGAGAACGAGGGCCAGTTCAGCGTGCTGCAGCTGGTCGGGATGCTCCGAGGGATCGGTGCAGGGATGCGTTACCTCTCCGAGAGGAACTTTGTCCACCGGGACCTGGCGGCCAGGAACGTGCTGGTCAACTCCAACCTGGTGTGCAAAGTGTCCGACTTTGGCCTGTCCCGACTCATGCGGGGCCTGGACCACAACATGCCTACCTACACTGCCTCACTGGTGCGTGGCGAGCCCGCCCCCCCCATGTATGACTGCTGTGACCTCACTGTGAGAAACACAACTCGCTGATTCGCTCCGTCTCTCTCTCTCTCTTTCCTCGAACCAGGGCAGTAAAATTCCCGTGAGGTGGACGGCACCTGAAGCCTTTCAGCATCGCAAGTTCAGCTCGGCCAGTGACGTCTGGAGCTTTGGGATCCTCATGTGGGAGGTGATGTCGTATGGAGAGCGCCCGTACTGGGACATGAGCAATCAAGAGGTACGTTTTCTTCCATTTAACTTAATTAGTATATATCACTCTTAGTTTATTGCACTTATGAGGATCTATTAAGATTGCGTGTGTTTTAATGTGTCTTGTGTTGCTTGTTCTTATTGTATTTATCTAAATTGTGTCATGTGCACGAACAAAATTGTCCCTCGGGGACAATAAAAGCCAAACAAATCAAATCCCTAAATAGGGGGGATGCAGGCAATTCTTTGTTAAACCAGGATGTGAATGATACAGCATTAACCGTAAAGATCCAGCCACTTTCCCTGCTAGTTCTCAATGCACTCACCTTGAACCGAAGGCTGAAGTCTTGTGAGTCTTTTGATCCGTGTCGTTCTCTATTATTCTCTCTGCCCATTTTCTGGCATCATTCGGCTTTTATCTGCGGAACAAAGGCGTAAAAAGTGACGAGAAATCTTTGAAAAGGGGCTTTCGTTCATCACAAATCAAGCTGATTATGCTGAGGCAAATGTTAATGAGGAGGCAGTGTTGTATCATTACTGTTGCATTTTGTGAATTCATTATTTTAATATCGAAGCAGCTGAAAGTTTATGCTTTTATGTGCTGCAGCCAACAGTGTTCAAAGCCTAATCGGGCACCGATGGAATAATAATTTCTGAGGAGAACACAAGGGCAGATTACAAATGAATGGAGGCTGACTGTAATTTACCAAATGGCCAATTTGTTTGCCACTGAAAGTGTTCATCAAACTCTTATAAAGTAGGACTGAGTCACTGCTATCTGGCACGGCCCTTGTGTACTGAGATACAGTATATTTTAATGAACACCTTGAAATATTGAGCAAATAAATTAATAAATAAATGTATTTTTACCAGTCTCCTAATCTGACAGTGACAAAATGTCAAGGTGAGGGTGGAATTTGCATAACTTCCTCCCGGTCACTCTCACCAGCCCCTCGGTGGTCTCTGACCTTTAACAGGCGAGGCTCTCACACAGGGCTCCTCGCCTCAGGGGTGTCCTCTCTACTCGCCTCCACCCTCTCCCCCCTCACCTTCCTCCTCTCCGCAGGTGATGAAGGCCGTGGCGGACCAGTATCGCCTCCCGGCCCCGCACAGCTGCCCCCCCGCTCTGCACTCTCTCATGCTGCAGTGCTGGCAGGCCGAGCGCAGCGACCGGCCCGCCTTCGACACCCTCCTGTCCTCCCTGGACCGCCTCATCCGCCACCCGGCCTCGCTGAAGGCAGAGCCCACCAGGTGAGGAGCCACGTCCGGCAGGTGAGGACTCTCGGGCAGGTTTGCGGACTCTCTCACACGCCCGTCTGCTCCTGCAGGAGCTGCTCTCAGCCGCTGCTCAGCCCCACCCCCACCGACCTGTCGGCCGTGGCCACGGTCAGCGACTGGCTGAAGGCGCTGAGGATGGAGAGGTACCAGGACGAGTTTGAGCGGGCGCACCTGGACACGCTGGACCGAGTCAGCCTGCTCACCATGGAGTAAGTACAGTACAGTGCAGTACTGATTATCATGAATGTTTATTGTTATTATTATTATGGTCGTCACTGTCGTGGTCGTTGTCATCATTGATTTCTTATTATTTTGCTAACTTTACACCACTACTGTACTACTTGTTATACTTATTACCTATTTAATGTACTACTTATTATCATTATTTACTCTGTATTGTGACTGATGCTCTCTTCTGGCACTGCTCAACAGAATACTCTCATAAATAAAGTAAAAGTAAATTACTTGAGGTATTTTATATCATAATGGTCATCAGTTCCGTATTCGACAGTGTCTGAATATTGAGAAATTTACAGATATATCACACTGATTGAAGAAGATTTTTGATGGATTATCTATTGTTATATCAGAGATGATGTAACCTCGTCGTATCGCTCTGCACAGCGGCCTCGCGGGCTTGTGTGGGTGCGCGATCTGTACGTTGGCAAGAACACAAAAGAAAACTGAGCTCGACGTTGTTTTTCCAGCTCTCCCTGCAGCTGCATCGTGACAGCTGAGCAAACCCTGTTGAGTTCCTTTGTCAGGACAAGAGCCGTCACACTCTCCCCGAGCACAAACCGTGTTCCCAAAAAAAGTTGTGTCACTGTTTTTGTGAGGCCATGTAGTAGCGTCCCGCATAATTACACGTTCAGGACGTGTAACGTGAACTGCTGAGGCTCACCCCGTGCTCACCCTCGCTTGTAAATTATCAACAACAAGTTTGACTTTGCCTCTGGCCTTCCTCGGCGAACAGAATTGATTAGTTCATATCAGGCGGCCGTGATGCAGAATTTAATTTCCCGTCAATGCAGAAATTTATGTTTGGACGGGTTGTAAATAACGGTTGTGCTGAACAGACTCAGCTCTGGATATGGACGAGCAGCTTTCATTGCGTAAACTGCATCTTACTTTTGCTCTTTTGAGTGCTTGAATACGTACACATGTGTAAAATATAAGTATGTTTTCTAGAGAATGAACCTATAAGTGTAACAGAAACACTTCCTTGCCTGTAGGAGAAGCCAGTGATGGACTAGCACACATGGATACCCACTGGTTGTGTCCTTCACAGCATCACTCGTGGTGGGCAAACATCGAGCTGACGTGTCGATCTAATCTCCAACGCTTCATCTGCTCTCTCCTGCAGCGACGTCCAGAACCTCGGCGTGAGCCTGCTGGGACACCAGAGGAAGATCGTCAGCGCGGCCCAGCAGCTCCGGGCCCATCTGACGCAGGGGCAGGTGGAGGTGTGAAACCCACACACGCACTGCGACAGCCTGCGCCACGGACTTCTGTGGTTTTCACATTCCTGTGCTTGTCGTGTCTGGTTTCCGTAACATCAAAACTGCGAGAGAGAGAGAGAGAGAGAGAGAATGAGATCTCAACTCTCCATTTCACTGACAAACCCGGCACTGCAACCAGAAGGGGTGAAAAAGAGGATCGGTCTTCCTGCCCGTCACTGCGGACGAGTGGCAGGAGAGATGCACTGTGGGAACTGCGGTCCAGGGGCTACAGGGGTTTGCCGAGGAGAAGGAGGAGGAGGACGTTTTAGATTCCTCTATATTTTTCACTATTTCACTTTCTTGTTCTTGTTGCCTTCTCAGCTCCTCACCCGTCTGCAATCCTACCTCTCACCTTCGTCCACTCGCCTGTCCCGCCCTGAGGCTCTTCAGTCACCCCTCCCTCCCTCCTCCCTCCCTCCTCCCTCCCTCCCTCCTCCCTCCCTCCCTCCCTTGTTGAGAAGGAAAAAAAAGAAAAACTCTGAAAAAAAAAAGATGTTTTATGGAAACACTCTCGGAGATCTCTCCACACAAAGAATTGCGTGAAGACAATCAAAGCCTTTTTCTAAGATTTTGTTGTTTTTTTTTTAAGTTGTAAAAAGTAAAGTTATATCACTTTTCCTGTACTTCAAGACGCCAAATGCTTAAAAAAAAGAACCTGTTTGCAAAAATGAAAACAGCGTACTTCCTAGCAGCCTATGGTTCGCCTTACGAGGCGTCACCATTAGCGATTAGACACATGTATAGTTTGTTCAGTGTTCCAACGAAACCACTAAACCCCAAATCCAACCTGAGGTTGACACCGGGGAAACAATCGAACAAAGAAAAAGAAGAAAAGATGCTTTTTAAATCGTTAAGCCATGTTTCCCCCCTCTTTAAAACATATCCAGGGTTTGAGAGCAGCCCTGTTTGTACAGCTCACTCTCACTCTCTCAGCGACAGCGGAGCTCATGTACTGTGACGCTAACAACTCCACCTCAGCCGCCAAAACACAAAAAGAAAAAACGTCCGTCTGGGACGAGGACACAGCCCGGCGGCGCCCACCCGTACGTGTACGTTTCACACTCCACCTCTTTCTGTTCGACTGCGAGAGTGAAGACGCCGAGTCTTTGATGCGTTGTGAATGTGTGGATGGACGCGCTCTAATCAGATTTCTACATGAAGGAAGGAGGAAAAATGCTTCGTAAGTCCGCGTTCAAGTGTACATGTGCTGTAAATGACGTCTGCTGAATAATGTGTACATCAGGTGTATGCTGTATATGATGCTGTGTGTATGTGTGTGTGTGTGTGTGTGCGTGCGTGCGTGCGTGCGTTTGAGACAAGTGTGTCAGGCTACACACATCATTAGCTGTGTTTACTTGTACGAGTGTTCACCACAACTCCATAATTGTGCAAATTTGTAAAATAAATGATATGATTTTATTTAAAACATGGTGTTTGCTCCTTATTTTACCACACATATATATATATTTATATATATATATATATATATATATATATATATACATATATCTGTGTGTAAGTGTAATTTAAGATATGAACGAAACAAAACTGTTGTTCCAATTTAAAATATTTACTTTATGATGTCTCTAACTTGAATGAAATCTATCCAATATTTTTCCATATAGTTACTTGAGCATGATACATTTATGATACATGTATTCGCTTTCTAAAGTGCTTTGTGGCTTGGCCTTCATTCATCAAAAAGCACCTGCAGCATTTCATACGGTTCAAACTGTGAATTCATCCGTTCATCCACGTACAGAACGTGATGTTCTGTACGTGGATGAAGTGGATTCACCTTGATGTACATACATCACCTTCACCTGCCCGGGAGCCAACAGATCAGCAGGTTTGAGTGGAATCAGAGTCGGGGATCTGCTGGGATCAGCAGCAGTCCAGGAGCAGACAGTGGTTTCCCACATGTCGTGCTGCTGCTGATATCACAGCAGATCTGCGCTGATGATAGGAAGAGCGCTTACACAAGCTGGCACCGGTCTTCACTTTGTCCCAATGTCAGTTCTACAAAGACACAGTGGGGAGGCCGAAAACTGCTCAGACCCTCAGAAAGAAAGTTAGAAGTTTCATTTTCACTTTACCTCAATTTCGATGACATTCATCATTTTACCCTCTGAGTTTATTTTTAACCAAGTGACGGACAGCGTATTTTAAGGCTTTTGAGTGTGCATTGAAAATGTACGATCGTTTATGTAAATCATATAAACCAACAGTACAACTGCTAACCACTACTGGCAACATTAACAGTGATATTCTGTATAAGGAAATCATCATGTATAATGGTATGATGAACAAAAACATATTAATTTTGAATGTGATGAAGGATATGTTGCAGATTTATATATATTATATTGTATTTTTAATACTTTTTAAATATGATTTAACCATTGTTACTTTGGGGATTTTAGCAGTTCAATAAAATGTTTGTTTCATCGATATATCCACAGGTATATTTAAAGGGTAAAATTGGTGAGAAAGTATAAATATAACATTAAAGGTCTGTTGTAAGTCTTCAAAATCTGACACAATATAAAATCTGAAGGCGAGAGGCCGAAGAAACATCTGTAATAGTTGTTTGCTGGAGCGTCTCGACTCTAATTGACACAATGTTGTGAAAGAAGCGGCGGAGCGTTTGTCCAGAGACAGAAGACGCGCAAACCACAAAATCGTGTTTTTACGGTGTTATTGTTTCTTTATAAAGACATTAACAGAGTGGAAACCACCGGTCTTTATGACACTACTTAAAGATGGTGCTGCTGGTCTGGTAAACAGCTATTATCTGCACAGTGCTAAATGACCACCACATCTGCAGCCATTATCACAGCCTGCTACAGAGTCGCCCTAACCCCCGTTCATCCTGCGGCTCACCGTCCGACCCGTCATCGCCTAAAAACGGTGCAGCAAAACACCCGTGCACTGCTGTCCCAGCTGACCCAGGAGGTTATAAAAGCTGAGACTGATTCAGCAGTTTACAACTAATTCACATTTATGAAAATGAGATCCGTGACTCAGCTTCTCTCAGCGTGTTTTTTCTCTCAGAAGTAAAATTAAAAAATGTTTCACAAAAGCACAACTTCATCCAGTTTTGTTTTCCACCCTCGCAGGAAAGTGACATGATGTTGCCTGCCTCCAAATTATGGTCTTTGTAATGCGGCAATTACCTTGTTTTGCGATGGCCTCTGTTGACACATCAATGGTGTTCAACATGTTAAATCACTGTGAATGAAACTGGTCCTGCGCGTGCATGCTCGGACAAGATGCAACATGTCGGAAAATCATGCATGATGTCCTTATTTACTCCACAAGACCATCCTGGACTACACCTAAAAGCTTGAGGTGAGATAACAGAAATAAAATGCAACCCAGGACATTCGCGCTTTAATTTCAGGTTTAAATTACGAGATGTGGGTACAAAACTGCGTCGTTTGCATTTTCCAAACAGGTTTCCTGGAAAGTTCACTAGAAACAATGACCGCAATGCATGAACTCTCCTGATGATGCATAATTTTCATAGTGGCCATGCAGGTTTAGGTGGTGCTGGGAGGAATGCCGACGAGCCTGGTATACTGGGATCGGGGACTGGACCTTTGAGAAGGCCTACAGAGTGTAGAGAACAACTTCATATCAGCGTGATGAAGGAGTTTCTCAAGGAATTGTACTTTCTCCGTGGCATTCCTGAGCTGCGGCGAGATTCCACCTGCTCATTACGGCCTCACTCTCTCTGCCTTACCTGTCCTACCCCAACCCCCACCCCCACCCCCACCTCCACCTGCACTGTCCTCCCTCTCCGCCCCATTCATTCTCTCTGCCTCCACGTGTCTCCTCCCTCGCGGCCAGGTCATATATAATGGTGATGCCACAGGGATTTCACCTCTCCTCAGGGACATCTCATTGGTGTTAGTTTCCAATTTTAACCGGGACTGCTGAGGTTATGACTGACGTTCACCGGAGCTGAGGAGCAGCACTTTCATCACTCAAGGGTGAGTTTGAGTCACTTTGTTCTATTTCTGTTTTTGGTCATTTGTTCTACGATAAATCATTAAAATACAGCAGTGTAAGCACAAAAACAATTCATTTTCGAGGCTTAAAATGGTACAGCCCTTCATCTTTTTTAGTTCACTTTTCTGTGTATTCCATGTCACAAAATAATTTGTTTTTGTTGTGTTTACTTTTTAATCCTGTTGTTTTACATGTATTAATTCTCCTCTGTGTGTGTGTGTGTGTGTGTGTGTGTGTATGTGTGGACGTTCACCTTGCCTTTGTGTCCTCCAGTCAAACAGCAGGTGTCCATGTCTCCGTCCCTGGCCAGATCGGCTCCCAGCGAGCTCAACCACTGGTGGACCCAGCTGAGGTTTCGCCTCCAGAACAAGAAAGGATGGAACGAGATGTTGGACGAAACGTTCCTGCTCTACTCCAAATAGTAAGGGACTCGCAGTGGGAGTGGTCTCCTCATCAATTACGGTACAGTTCACAGGGCCTCGCTGTTTACATTTCCTCTGCACTTCCTGCCTCAGCATCAATGACATCCCCCTCTTCTACGCGGCCAAGAACAACAGCGTCGGATGCGTGAAGAAGCTGCTGAGCTGCGCGTCCACCAACATCTTCGAGAGAGGTAAGGCCGGGCAGCGAAGGCCTCGCCACGTCCCGGTGTGTTGCAGCCTCAGTAGTGACGGGTCAAACTGTGACGTTTCCCTCAGGAGCTTTGGGAGAGACGGCGCTCCACGTCGCCGTGATGAACGACAACCTGGACGCCGCCGTGGCTCTGATGGACGGAGCCCCGGAGCTCATTAACGAACCCATGACCTCTGAGCTCTTCCAAGGTTGACACACATGACCATGACATGACAAACTCACACACACACACACTTGTGATTATAATTTCATTTTTTCAATTTCAGTACCAAAAATGTAAGAAAAAGTTAAGCGGAAGGGATAAAACCTATGACACATATGAATCATCATATAGGCTTCAACTTAAGAAAATCAATTTACAAAAACTACTATAAATTTGAACATGTCGCAGATGAGAATCTCAACTTATATGCAGCTACGTAACATACGTTTTTTTGCATAAATGACAGCAAAAGTGGCTGCACGAAACCTCGTCGAGCCATAATACCAAACTTAATGACTTCATAAGCGTCAAGTGATATGAGAACACTTTATAAAACCAATCATTTAAAGAGACACAAGTAGAGAGAGCAAGTACTGTGCGTAGTGCGATTTAACATATAATACATTCCTGCTTTTTATTTCTTCACTCTACTTCATTTAAAGGAAGTTTTGTTTCGCTTTATCCTAAACTACAGTTATTTGGAAGTCGTTGTTATTGTTATAATGACCTCAGATATGACCAACAACTACATTTAGGTCCTCAGAGCTTACTTTATCCATATTATTCGTGTTATTATTTGAGTAGAAGTATGAATGGAAGACTTTTATTAACCTGACTAACTTGTTATGGTAAATGATCTGAGCGTTTCCTCCATCGCTGACTACACCTGCAGCAGACGAGATGGAAAACAGGCCCACTGACTACCTGCACCCTGCTCTGTCTGCTCGCTCTCAGGCGTTACTCCTCTCCACATCGCTGTGGTGAATCAGAACATCAATCTGGTTCACCATCTGATTAGCCGTGGGGGCGATGTGGCTACACCTCGAGTCACCGGCCTGTACTTCAGGAAGAGGATAGGAGGACTCATTTACTACGGTGAGTGTGCGAGCCACAAGGAACCCCGGACACGTTAGGACACCAAAGGATTTGCTAAATTAAATCCAGTTATTATATTTTTTTTTATATGAAGTGCTACAAAGGTATTATTTCGCTTGAATTGTCCGAGCAGGTGAACACATCCTGTCCTTCGCTGCGTGTGCTGGGAACGAGGACATCATCTCCATGGTGATCGAGGCGGGGGCCAACACCAGGGTCCAGGATTACCGCGGTACGAGTGACCTCCTCTCATAGGAAGCTCAGAGAGGAGAATGTCAGTCAGATAGTTTCAGTATTTGTATTAATCAAACCCACAAAACAAATGATTTACAGCGAAGAACAAAAGTCGTATTGTTGGCAGAAGTATTCCCAGGATGACAGGGGGTCATTTTACATGTTAAAAGGTGAATTCATGATCGATCATTGATATATAAGTCAATGAATTCATTTTATATTTTTCAAAAACTATATATCACACTCATATAACACAATGGTTTTGGCACATGTGACAGCAAAAGTGTAAACTATTAGACATAACGTTGTTACTTCACATACATGCAGTCAAAATATTAGAACCTAACTTGAACACTTTATAAAACCTAAAAAAAAGTTCAGATTTTTGTATAAAACAAATCTGTCTCTCTATCTATCTATCTATCTATCTATCTATCTATCTATCTATCTATCTATCTATCTATCTATCTATCTATCTATCTATCTATCTATCTATCTATCTATCTATCTATCTATCTATCTATCTGTCTGTCTGTTTTTGGCAGTTACAACATCAGATTTGGATTTCATTCAGAAAGCAGATGATCATGTGATTAAGTAAAAAAAAAAAAGGAAGTAAAAAGCAATATTATCCATTAAACTAAATGGCAGTGGGGTGTGCCTCTTGTTTTGTGTCTAGGTAACACAGTGCTCCATGTTCTGGTCCTGCAGCCCAACAAGACCATCGCGTGCCAGGCCATTGACCTGATTATGGCACGCGATGCCGAGCTGGACCAGTCAGTGCCCCTCGACATGGTGCCCAACTACCGAGGCCTCACACCTTTCAAACTGGCTGCCAAGGAGGGAAACATCGTGGTGAGTGGAGGTTTTGGGAGGTGGGGAGGTCGAGGGGGGGTGGAGGGGTGAGAACCGGACATGAAAGGCGGGAGCAGATTATCTCACTAATCCCATCCTCCCTGCTGCGATCCCCTCTGTCTCTCTCAGGCATTTCAGCACCTGGTTAATAAAAGGCGTTTAGTGCAGTGGAGTCTGGGGCCTCTGACCTCCAACCTGTACGACCTGACGGAGATCGACTCGTGGGCCGACAACATGTCGGTGCTGGAGCTCATCGTGGGCAGTCAACAGAAGGAGGTGCGGTCTGACTGCCTCAGGACACGATGGTGTCGGTGTGACGCTCAACAGACATTAAATCAACTGGGGTTTTTTTTGCTCTGCAGGCCAGGGGGATCCTGGAGGTGACCCCGGTGAGGCAGCTGGTCAGTCTGAAGTGGAACCTGTATGGAAAACATTACTTCAGGTGATTAAAAGAAGAGCAAAAAAGACAAGAGTTTCAAGTATCTGAGCTGAACGCAGGGATGGTGTCATCTGACAAGGTTTTTGTGCCCCCCCCCCCTTCTTCCCTCAGGCTGCTGCTGCTACTGTATCTCCTCTACATCGGGACATTCACACTCTGTTGCTCATACCGCCCCCTGAAGGACGCTCCGGAGAACTACACCACATCAGAAATGGACAAAACCATCCGAGTCCAGAAAACACTCCAAGTGTGTTAGAGTTACACACACGTTTGTATAACAATATATTTGGCAAAATAAACTCATGCAAATAGAAAATAAAATGTATGGTAAAAAAAAACAACTAGATAACATATAGCCACATAAGGATCATGCATTTGAAAACAGTGGAATAGCACACCATAGCATAGAATAGAAAAGAATGCAATAGAATACAATAGAAGAGAATATTCCTTCATTTGTGCCACATCAGGGAAATGTGCTGCATTTGAGCAGCAAAATGTGGCAGGAAAGTTAAAAAAAGTAATGCAAAATATAAACACAGGCTTCAATTATATATACGAGAACAATGACACAGCAGTGGATTGATCGGTGAGATGATAAATAATAAATGAGATAGAACAAGATGATAGATTTTGACGATGACACCAAAGTAAATATCAGATTAGCAGAGTCCCTGTTCACACAATGATAATCCGTACTGGAATTTAGATAAACCAAAGTCTTATCGCCACATACGAACAAACTACATCAAAAGGGATGAAATAACAGATCTGTGTTTGTACAGGAGAGTTACGTGACGTATGAGGACAGCTTGCGTCTGGCGGGTGAGGTCATCAGCATCCTGGGAGCTCTTGTCATCCTGCTGCTGGAGGTGAACACATGAAATCACCATCCAGCCTCATCTTTGCACACACATGGACATACAGATGGTGTATTTCACCTCCACATCCTGCTCTATACCCCTCAGATCCCTGATATTCTTAGAGTGGGGGCGAAGCGTTATTTTGGCCAGACGGCTCTGGGAGGACCCTTCCACGTCATCCTGTGAGTAGAAGGACTGGGACAGGGCCTTTAAACCGGCTGACGATCTGATCTGATCTGATCTCTTATTAACTTCTCTCTGTCGTTGTGACCCAGTATCAGCTACGCCTCGCTGGTGGTGCTGCTGTGTGTGTTCAGGGCCTGCGAGGTGCAGGGCGAGGCCGAGGTCATGGCGCTGTGCCTGGTGCTGGGCTGGTGCAACGTCATGTTCTTCGCCCGTGGATTCGAGATGCTCGGCCCTTATGTCATCATGATACAGAAGGTAGGAGTCATCTCGGGCTGCAGGAGCTCCGTGAGTCATGCAGAAACAGTTTGTTTCACACACTCAAACACACACAAACAGACACCTGTGCCAACGTGTTTTCGCAGCAGGTGTGTCCAGTTGTTGTTCTGGTTTTTGAGGTTCACCTCTACGTGGTTGTAGACTGACCCGCCATGTTTCTCGTTTCCTCTAGATTATATTTGGAGATCTGACAAAGTTTATGTGGCTGAGTTTCATTGTGCTCATTGGCTTTTCCACCTGTGAGTATATTCTGGGCGACCAGTCTGTGCAAACAGACTTTTAACCCTTGCAGAGTCTGTGAGGCTCAATCTAATGTGACTCCCTCTACAGCCCTGTGGATGGTGTATATGACCCAGGAGTCGGACGCCATTCCTGCATATCGCTCCTTCCCCATCACCCTTTTCTCCCAGTTCGAGCTGAGCGTGGGCCTCATAGATCTGCCCGTGGACCACACATTCACGACGCCCGCTATCGTCTTTGTGCTGCACTGCACCTTCTCCGTGGTCTCCTACATCCTGCTGCTGAACCTGCTCATCGCCATGATGAGCGACACGCACTGGAGAGTGGCCCAGGAGAGAGACGAGCTCTGGAGGACGCAGGTGAGCGGAGCATCTGGAGACGCATGAGTCGTATTCGCAGTCGTATTCGCCGTGCGTCACCGTGACTTTGGTCGTGATGGTGTCCCGCGCAGGTGGTGGCTACAACTCTGATGCTGGAGCGGAGGCTGCCTCGCTGCCTGTGGCCTCGACTCGGGGTGTGTGGGCTCAGCTACGGCCTGAGGGAGCGCTGGTACCTCAGGTAAAACCGTGCTGTAGTTATCAGAAGAGATTATTACCATGAAAAATCTGTAAGGGTACATTCATAAGAACTCAAACATATCCAGACAGTCTGGGATCTATATTACCAGACTAGTTTATACATGTGAGCAACCTAATTCATTTATCTCTTAATTTACCTGCTTTGTACCTTAATACTGTTGCCCGGGTCAGCTGTAGCCTATTGCAGCACATATGGTGAAGACATAGATACACCCATTGCAAGACACACACACACACACACCATTTCACTCTCACACCTAAAGGCAGCTAGTCTGGAGAGTCTGACCAGTCAACTTGCACATGCATGATTTAGGATCATAGGAGGAAACCAGAGTACATGGAGAAAACCCACAAACACTCATTTTACACCAAATCGGTTCCAGTGTTGCTTCAGAACAGGTCCCATGCCCAAACTAGTTGAGAACCCATTATTTTCCCACCGCTTGAGAGCCCCATCATTACATCACTGGACAGATCAGGAAAGCGAGTGCCAGCCTGTCCCACAGGACCGAGTCCAAGGCATCACAGTTTTGAACTGGTGTGACTTCCTGCAGGAGCCAGTGGCAGTGGAAACAGAAAGAATAGCTCAAAACCAAGCACAACCTGAAGAGGTTCCCGTTTAACTTTGGTGGAAAAGGGACATTAGAACAGCCCTGAGTTCAACTAGGAGTTAAACGACAATGTTCAAGCTAACATGCTAACATCGAGCATGTTCTGAATCAATCTTGGGGACAGAAAATCATGACCTTGCCTTTTTTGTCCCAAGTCCCAACCACTTCAAATAATCAAGAACAGTGTGAAACATTTATAGAAATCTTGTATGGCATATTCCGAATAACCTAGGTAGAAAATAAAGCCTCTTACCTCATCGTAAACTGCATTTAGAATAAGGTGGTGCAGGTCTTTAAACCGCTTACCAGGGAAGCAAATGATAGACTGCTGTGAAATGAAATCAGTCGTCATCATTTTTTATTTTAGTCTAGATGGTTTTGCTCAAAATAAGAAGAAGATCTTGGTCCACAGACCACAGTCTCAAACCGCTGCCACAAGCTATGTCATGGTGAGAGACTATGTTGAACTCTCGCCTTTCCAGGTTATAACATTATCTGTTTCACAATGTAATGTTAAGTGTGTTGTGAAAATCTATTTCCCACATTTTCTGTAGCCTTCAGATACACCCAAGATAAGAGAGCAGGAAGTGCAACATTTTTTACTATGTTGCAAATGAACCTGCCTCATCAGTTGAAAATGTATTTATGGTTTATGGTTTTTAATTGACTGTCTTTTCCACTCTTTGTATTGTTTGCTTGTCCTTTTATTCACTGTATGTCTATTTCAATTTTTGTTGGATGTATTATTGTTTATGATTATCTGCTTTGAGAAATGTGTAACTTTTCTCTGTAAAACTCAGTAAATACCTCTGATGATGGCCTCCTCGGCTTTCTTAAAACTCTCGAGAGGATTATCTGCATTATGGGAAATGTAGTTGTCTCTTGAACCACACGAGGGACCAGGAGTCACACTAGTTTTGCTTCATTTTTGTTTGTTCTGTCTTTGATGTGTCTCCCCACTTTAATTTCACAGGGTCGAGGACAGAAACGATCCCATGCTGCAGAAGATGCGGCGTTACATCAAAGCGTTCTCCAAGGACGATGAAAAAGAAGAGAAGGTGGACGAAATGAAGGGCTCAATGTCCGGGACCCCCAAGCTCAGACCTAAAAACAGAGGGTTTAACAACAGGAAGTCTATGACCGGGTGGCAGATGATTCGCCATAGCGCTTTGGGTTTGGAGCCAGGACAGGAAGATCTGGAGGAGGACCAGGTCATCAAATACGTGTAACATATTCTTCTGAGGCCATTCATCATCTTATAGTCCCGAACATATGAAGATGTTACGTATCAGTGAAAGTCAGTGAGCAAGCAAAGACGAGGACTGAACTGACTGAATCTGTCTGAATGGGTGCAATTACTCCTGCAGTATTATGCTAAAGAGAAAAGTGCATTATTTTTTATAGCAGAGTAGAAAACATGTAGCAGTCATGGATGCTGAGCTAAAACAAAGAGAAACATATATGCTGGACTTATGAAGTAGTCGCATGAACATTTTTTTTACATGAGAATAAAAGTTTGTTGAAACATACTGGCTTTTAATTGTAGAAAGGTTGAACAGCAGTGCAAATCTTCTTACAGAAGACTCATGAGGCATCTCAATTGGTGCTTCTAAGTGCAAATAAAATTGATGAGATGATAAACTGATATATAGGAATAACATACATACCATGACAACATCATCTACAAAAAAATGTCAACCTAAACAATGCTCAAAGTGCTAAAGATGCAAGTTTTATCACACAATTTGTTTTTGTTTTTCTATGCTGAGCGAGAGCAAAGAGTGAAGATAAAATTATTTGACATGTTATTGCAGAGTTTGAAACTTGTTATGTAGTTTCGATTTCAGCTTCTGTTACAGCCGCATCTCGCAGATGAAGTAGTTGTAGACCCTGCAGGAAGATGTCACCCAGTTGGTTTCGGTTGGTTCCCCAGTGCGGAGCGTCCCACAGTCCTGCTCTTTCCTAGGGTTGCCTTCTCTCCAATAACTGCAAACACCACACAGTAATATTGATTAGTGCACTGAAAACAGATTTAGATAGACAGACATTCAGATTAGCATCTGTCTAAGACTAAAAGAGACTAAAAAAAAAAAAAGAAAATGGACAAATACGCACAACCCCCCCCAGACCCTCATGAAGTTGCAAATCAGATGATGATTTTGTTATGTTATGATACAGTCCATTAGAGCTTAACCTCTACAACCGTCTGTCATAAACATCTACTTGAATTGTTCTCAAACGAGGTCATCAAATCATTATCTGGGTAAATGTGATGAAATTAGTTTTTCTCTTATATTGAATTGCTTCCTTCTGTACCTGGGTACACTCTGTATGTTCAATACATAAAGAACCCACTGCTGCCCACCGGGGTCTGCTAGTCTCCAGCCGACTTTAATGCAAGTGTTTTGTGTCATGAGGGTAAAATGAAGTACTCAGAGAAAACACACACACACACAGGAAACATGCAAAGTCCACACTGGGCAGGCTGTGAACCAGCAACCTTCTTGCTCTGAGAGAACAATATGTATACATGGAGGTAAATGTAAATCCTTTTTCCATTTTAACTTTTCTCTTTCCCAGCCAAAACACTGTCAGACAAAGTGGAAAAATCGACACTAGATCTATGAAGGAAATCTGCAGGAAAAGACAAACATCCCGAAGACTGGGAAATTAGTAACACTGGATGCAATCCAATCGAGAGTCCTTTAAATCCACCACTCACCTCAACTGCAGAGTAGAGTTGTCGACCCAGCTCCACTTGTCCATACTCTTCCTCAGGCCGATCCAGTAGGACAGGTCTCCCTTCGTAGTCAGATAACGCTGGAAGCCGTCGACATTTCCAGAATAAAGTTAGCACTGTGTTGTTAGCTGCATGGCAACATTACAGAGTCGAGGAGGGGAAGCTCTGTCAGACCCACCTGCACCTCCTGGTCACCGATGATGGCCAGAGACCCTCCCTGAGAGCTGCAGTTCCTCTGGCCTTTGTCCCAGCTCAGCCGGAAGGTGGACAGGAAGTAGCACACTTCGTTGAATTTGAGCCAGCCGTCAGGGCACCGCAACCATTTGGAACCTGCACCGAGGCATTGACAAGGGAAGCGGTCAATGTGTGAAGTGGGCTGAGTCGCACAAGTGAGACAACAACAATTTTTTTTTTTCCACCCCACCCTTTTGGGTTTTGGGCGCAATGTTTGTCTGTTTGAGTGAACAGAGACAAAGTCAACAAAGAGGAAATAATAAAACAAATTAAATAAAGGCTAATTCTCACTTCTCTAAATGGGGAGTGCATGAACCAACTTTCCGGGACAAGTGTGAAAGCAGAACTGTCCGTAAAAAGACCAAGATTAAGAAACGAGCTGTTTTGTCTAGACGTTTTGTGAAGGTTCCACATTGCAGCCTTACAATGAGTATTGGGCTGAGCACGGGGGTAGAGGTCTTCGCACTTCTTGTAGCTGCACTCTATAGTGGCTGGAGGACTCTCCTTATCCCCGTCAATGACCGCTCTCCCACTGTCGACCTCTCTCCCACTGTCAACCTCTTTCTCCAGGCAGGGTCCAGCTTGGACTAGAAATTGGAGAAAAAGTTGGAGGAGTAAAGAGGAACAACAACAAAGCAATAAGACCTATTGCTGTTGCCGCTGCAAAAACAGACTCAAAGTCTGACAAATTCTGACAAATTTCTTCTACTTCGGGTGAAAAGCTACAATCCTTTGTTACTTCAGGGTTCTGCTGTTGCACAGGCACAGAATGGCTGCAGATACTCACGTTTCACACCGAGGACAATGGCAACCAGCAGCAGGATCAGGCAGGTTACAGCCAGAAATGCACAGGCAACACGGTACAGATGCACATTTCCCTCTGTCTGCTTAGCCGCTGAGGAAGAATTCAGCCAGATGTCAGTACAACAACCACCACAGAGAATAGGAAAATAACCACCAAGCTAACTCTGCCCTACCTTTTTCTGCCTGCAGATCGACAGACAACATGGATTTGGGAGACAGGTCAAACCCTGCCTCGTCTTTTTTCTCCTCACCATAGCGTTGGCAGAATTTGATGTACATGGATGCAGTGTGGTTCCTGGGATTTTGTTATGGAGCTTTAGCCTGCTCTGCTCCCTCTGCCTGTCCTGCAGGCTCACATCTGCCTCCAAAGCTGTTTTTAAGACGCCCCCCCCCCCCCCCCCCCCCCCACCTCCCACCAGGTCGCCATGGCAACACGGCAATTACTGATTACTATTCATGGAGCACAGTGCTCGACTTGTCCTTCAGTAGACCAAAACTTTTAGCCAAATCTGTTTTTATCACTCCTTTTGTGTGTGTGTGTGTGTGTGTGTATGTGAGAGAGACAGAGAGAGAGAGAGAGAGAGAGAGAGGGAGACAGATAAAGTTCAGGGGTCGTTGTGCCCCACAAGAACAGATAAAGTATTCTTTCCCGAGGTCGATCCAGATGCCACAGACAATACTGACACAGTCCTTGAAGCTTCAGGATTGGAGATTTAAGAGCAGGTTTTTGTGCAGCCAATGCGGGGAAACTCAAACCAAGTGTTGCTCACTTACGGTCTTGAACCTCAAATATCAACAAAGTCTTTTGTAATTGAACAGATCTCACAATGAAGGAACGCAGCACATGATCGAGTCAGAGTAAATCACAACTGTTGTGTGTTTTTTTTTTGTGTGTTAGGAATGATTGCAGGTTGTCTGCAACACGAAAGAATTTGTATATTGAACTTATTGAATTTATATATTAAACTGCTGACTAAAAATACTTTTCCGTTCATTGAGTTTTGCAATGTTTCAACCATGCCTTGTACTTTTGCTTATCATTTCATCTAATTGTTGCGATTGGGCCACTAGAAAGGAAACATGAAGACAAGCTCGAGCACAAGATAACATTGTTCTTACCTCACAGATAGAATTAACACTTTTGCAGGCACAAGACTTTTCTAAACAGAGGTAAATTAACACCATACCTGCATGCACATTAATACATTTCTTGTTAATAAATTGCCATTAATTACAGCTCTCAGATAGCTCTGACAGCTCTCTGATAGAGATGAAATGGCTTCCGTTTCTTGAGTGTAAATGCGAGGGGGATCTTTTTAAGAAAGTGAAAACTTTTCAGTTATTTTTGCCGTAGGTTTTGTTTTGATGTCACTGAAATGCAAATGTGTTCATGTCAGCAAACCACAAAGCCTTCCAACAAATCCTTGAGAAACGATATTTAAGTGCTAAAAGAAAGGAGTTAGTAACTATTAGAATATCTTCTATAGCTTGATGTCCAATATTGAACATATTTTTTTCATTTCCTTTGAGAGTAGACATCTTGTGGTTTGTTACAACTACGTCTTTGCTTCTGCTTTCGTTTTTGTTTTTTTTTGTTTTTTTGCAAAATCTACTTTCGGTAAAAACTCAACCTTTGGATTCTCATAAATTACAAGGTAGTTATCTGGAACTTAAATGGAAAAAAAGCTTGTTTTTTATTGTTTTTCACTGAGATTTAGTGCACGTGAAATATGTGGAGCATTTATCAGTGTTACCACAAAACAGACTGCAAAGGGTTGTGTTAGTTTTGAAAGACAAAAATACCTTTTTTCGCATTCGCTGGAGCACCACCATAAAATGCCTCTGAATAGATGTCCTCAGTTGGAGTTTGCAGTTTATCATAATGGGATGCTTCTGCTTCTTCCATGGAGGCAAAAATATAAAACAATATATTTAACAGTCATCAGTGCCTTGAAAACATTGATGGCCATATGGAATAACAGTAGCACAATCTCAGAAGTTCTTCTAACTTTTTGAGATAAATAAAAAAGTTCAGCTTATTAAGAGATATGCTTTAGTTTTATGATTTAAGGTAGTTTTCTGTACCATCAATTTTGGTGTCCGTCTTCTCTTCAGGTGCTTTTTCTTTCTCTTCAGCTGCTTTCTCCTCTGTGATGATGTCTTGCATCTCCATGGTTTTTCCTCACTTAGTCTGAGTTTCGTTTTCGGCAGCCTTCGGTCCTGGCAAATCCAGTCACTCAGCTTATGTAATCTCCTGCACTGCTGATAGAGATGATAATTGAGCAAAGCCCTGGCTGCAAATGGCCAAACCTTTGAGAGATGTGTAAAAAAAAACACCAACTTGAAGTGTCCAGTTAGTGCATGAGTCATCTATGAGTGAGGACTGAACACTTCCCCTTGTTAGCCATCCCGCCCTTCCCCTTAAACCGACATTTATGCATTTAGCCCTTTGAGATGTAATAATGGGGTAATAAACTTGCAGGGTATTTGCAGGAATTCTGCAAAAGTTAACTTCAGTACCTTTTCAAGACTTCACTGCAGTGTCGCCGCAATTTTAGGCTGTGATCGGCAACTTTCATTTACTGAACTGTTAAAAGTTTGTAGTCCTCTTTGGTTTAAGTTGTTGACACGCAATAATGATAAGAGTAAAAAGAGTAGTAAGAGTTTGCATGAAAGTCTGTTTAGAACCATCATCCTAAATTTACAATGCGTCAGTCCATACATAATGATACTACTACAGGGTATCTGCTGATATGGTGAAGTTAATTTTAATCCCTTCACCAAGAATTCAAGAAGTCTTAGTGAAGACTTTGGTGAAAAAAATGTAACACCTCTTCGCAGCATCAAGCTATGATCAGCAACATATCTTGAATTTCGTCCTCGTTTCTACATCAATCTCCATAGCACAACCAGAGAGGAAGAAAGGAGCAAAGCTCAAGAGTAACTCATTTCAAAGGCCAAGTTTAATAAAATATACCTTTGGTTATAAAAATTGACTATTTATTCACAATAAATACACCACTGTTTGCAGTCAAAGTCAACTAATGACTTTGCTTATAATGAACTTGAATACCAACACAACTTCATACCCCATAAAAACCCAGTTCAGAATTATTTTTAAGGGACAAAATTGATTTTTCAACTTTGTATGTATCCCAGCGTGATTTAGTATTGCAGTGTTCAAGGTGAGTTTTGAAGGCAACAAACATGTGAAAGACAGAGAAATAGTCCTATGAAAAGAAGACTCACGAGATGTGATTTCGTTTTTCATCTTTATTTTCCACAAAAGTTTATGATATTAATTTACAAAAACAAAATACTATTTGCATTAAATACAGACGACTGAGAAAGATAACGAGAGCTCCATCAACAATTTTTTAATCACTTCCTTTTGCAATGTGTTCTTTCTTGCCACCCTTCCTCTTTTCTCCGAAAATCAGCGCGAATTAACATTACTTGAAGTGTACTAAATAATGCGTTATGCCCACCCTGAAATACTGATAAAAGGTAAACCTATCAGACCCATGCCTTATGCAAAGCCGCTCTTCCAACTTATACTGTAGTTACTTATCAAAACTAATAGAAAGAATAATAGTGGTGTGAAGCTTTATTAACAGCCTGAACCCTTCCTGCCCCTCATGCTGTTCCACTTGGTTTTCCTCTCTCTCTCTCTCTCTCTCTCTCTCTCTCTCTCTCTCTCTCTCTTTCTCCAGCCTTTTGTCCTCAGGCACCGTACACGCTCTCATTACTGTAGGTCATGTAGAGAAACAGGTCCTCTTCATGATGTTCCTGTAATACAGCAAAACAGAGAAGAAAAACATAATTCAGCAAGCTAAACGTGCACTGTCAGGCCTATTTGGGCTATTTCAGAAAACTCCAGCCCAAAGAGAATATTTAATATGTGCTGATCTCTTAACCTCTTAAGCTTTAACATTTTCCACTTCCTATTTTTTTCAGTGGAATGATTTCTTAATAACTGCTTTCAAACTGGGCCCCCCCCCCCCCCCCCCCCCCCCCAAGTAAAAAACTTAATATATACTTTATAAATGGTTGTCCTCTGATATTCTGCTTGCGATGCCATTTCTAGTAATCAGCATCAAGGAGGAAGGATGAAACAATTGAACTTATCTGGAACGCTGTTTTAATGCGCAGGAAACTCAAAGATGGCCTCAACGAGGGCGTAGTGAATATGCTCGCTCTGCTGGTGGAATGTGAGCACGCATGTGTTTACATGTGATCTGTTACATGTGTGCGATGGTGTGCAGCTACCTCATACACAGCAGAGAGAGGGGAGCTGGACGGCGGAAGGGAGTTGTTGACGAAGAAGAAGAGCGCCTCCTCTGGTCTCAAGGAAACGCGCTGGCGTATCAAGAAGCACAACTGGCCCACTGGAAAGAGGAAGCGGGGGGAGAGAACGAGATGGTCAGCAGGTGTCGTCGTGAGTGGTTTCAGTTCAAATGACGGGGGGGGGCATATTCAGGCAGCTGTCGGGCACTGCTGACAGAGCTACGCTGACTGGTATGGAAAGGTTTACCATTAACAACAATTAGACCATTAAGAGGAGCTCAGCTCCTCAGAGTGTCGCTGCGAGCCAACAGATCGCTGCCTGCATGGATCATCCAGGTTTGGCCTGTGGGTCAGAAGCAAGTTAGCTGGACTACAGCTGAACTGCTTTCAGCCAGGTCAGAATGGACTTTTGAAACCTATAAATAGGCCAAGCCAATATAAATGTTGGTATTGGCTTGAGGAAACTGTGTTGAAATCTGCACTGACTAGACATTTTAAAAATTTTACCCAAATCAAGCCTGGATAATTATTTAATAAGTAATATTGTGCATTTTTGTCTATAATATATTCGATGGTATGGCTAAAAATAACCACTGATGTAATTTCTAAAAGACACGTCCTTGATCTTAATATGTGTTTGGGTTGGATAGCACATGCAGAAATGGGTTGCAAGTTTGCACATGCATGCATAATTCACCTGTTAGATCTGAGGGCACAAGGTATTTCTTCTTGTCCAATTCGGGGGCCCGTGACCTCGGGGCCCTCTCCACGATGATCTGGTTGAAGAAGTCCCATTAATAGGAGTCAGTTGTGACAGAGGAGCGGCTTTGAAAGCTTTAACCGCAGCATTTCATGAAATTCACAACCAGACGTCAGACTGACCGGTATCTTGTCAGGATGCTTGGCCCGAACTCTCTCTCCCTCTGCTCTCCTCACCTCCAGGGGTACAGAGCGCTGGTACTGGCTGCCCATCTGGGAAAAACAACAAGCAGAAAACATGAAGTCTCTCACAATAGCATTATTTACTGAGCAGACAAAGGAGAAAGAGCACAGGCTGACTTCACCAACCAGTGCATCCAGTCAACAAAGTGATATTGACCACTTAGGGAGCACATCATTGTTTAATTCAAGATAGATGCAATTGTTTCGACTTTCATTGCCATTTTAAAATAAGGGTAACCATTATCAGCAGCTATTATCTAAGACACAGGGTTTGCCTCAGAACAGCATAATGTGATTATTTTATGAAAGGATTGCAAATGTAACTACATGATTGCATTAAGATCGTAACATTTTATTGATCATATCAGTACCCCTTATCCAGCCATAAATGAAGCTCTGTGAGAAAAACAGCTGATGATCACCACTCCTCTGTTTACTACCAGCTCGAGGTAAACAACAATGTTGGTGAGGGTAATATAAGGATCGGGCGCTTACGAGAGGAAAAAAACACGGATTATATCGAAGTGGGCAGAAAATACTGACATCCAAACCCATTGTACTACTTCGACTCATAATCCTGCCTGTTTCTAGAGATCACGAGTTTCTGAGTTCACGGTGTTCTGCATCAGCGTGAAATGAGGCCACGTCACTTTTTCTATTGGGAAAGGCTAACCGTATCAGCTTCAATTTGAGGCAATTTTCAATGTAAAACCAAGCAACATGCAAACTAACAAACGAAATGACTAAATAACACCTGTGAATATAAAATCATATTTACATTAGTTATATAACATGCAGTGTGCATTTTCACGCTGTTAAACGGTGCTGGCTAACAACAGCAGCAATGCTAACTGCAACAAGACGTTCCAGCTTACTTACCTTAACAAATTTTAAAAACAACGCTCACTAAAAATAAGCCAAGCGCAGATTAACTCCACTGGTCCCTTGTATCGCAGGTTTTGCTCAAAAAGAGTATCCGATTGAAAGTCTTAGGTCAAGATTGTGACATAGCGTTTGGGAATGCGAACTGTTTCAAAGATGTCGACGGCTAGTCTGAGCAGCTGAACGAAAACAACAACAAATACTGCAACGGCCCACCGCCACTGCTACGACCAATCAGCGACGAGAGCGATGACTGCCCACAAAATGTGTCCAATCAAAAGACGCCGCAGACATGGTTACAGTGCGCTTATTGGCTGAGTAATGCTGTCTATCACCATTTAGTACCCGCCCATTTATTTTGATTGATAGAAAAATTGACCAATAGCGGGTCTGGAAAACTGAACCAGGCCGACGTCGGGTAAACGCCCCAGTCAGGCTACGTGCGTAGCGTGAGTTTAGTGTTTCCCTCCCTCTGCCTCCGTTGCGCTTCTTGTTCTGTAAACAGACTTGCAGACACATGCCAGCAATTACATAAAACTCTTGAGTCAAGGCACACTGTGCAACGTACATACATGTACTTGTATAATTTTGTAACGTGCCGTAACAATAAAGTGGTGTCATATCGACTCAGTGATGAAGAAGAAAGGCCCCAACCCACCTCCCAATGAGGCATTAACGTGATAGATGGACGAATAGAGAGGTTGATTGATTGATTGATTGGTCGATTGATGGATGGATGGATGGGTGGATGGGCAGCCAGATGGGCATCCAGATGGTCAGGTGACTGACAGACAGATAGCTAGATAGACAGATAGATAGACTTATTTAACCTGTTCCTTCAGGAAGATTCAAATACAAAATGTTCAAGAGGATTTGGTTCCAATTTGAATTTTATTGAAATGTTATCACTGTGTTAGTCCTGTAGTCCTGTGCGTCTTTGCATTGTCTCGTACATTTTTACATGATTTCTGTCAGCCCTCCTGCAACGAGAAGCCAACTTTTCAACAGACATGCATAACTCAATCAATTAGTAGATTCTGTTCACTATACACAAATAATACACTTTCCAAAAATAACATTGTTTTGAAGACAGAGTCTCCCCCTACAGACTACTTTGTTTCTCAAAACACCACTTTATCGATGTATTATAGCACACACCACATCCAACATGTACTGAGAATAATAAAGTCAGCACGTACTCTTTAATGTCTCACAGGCAGGCTTCAGCAGTTCACAAGTTGCTCTTCACACACACAACATACCGATCCACCAAGTGGAGCGAGCGAGACCCAGTGCTGCACTGAGCATTGCATTTGCTTCACACTTCACAATTCAGTACTGCAGCACCGAATGTCCACAGTCCTTTTTCCAGCAGGTTGAAGCTGACAACTGAGTCAGATCTATGACGGTCCATCCAGGACATCTCTACTTTGAGTCCCGCTTCAAGCTTCCTGGTCAAACAGCAGCTGTGGCAGTTGTAAGCTTGAGGGCGTCTGACAAATTGCGCTGTCGCACCCTTGAGTTGCTTATCGTCTCCAGGTGGGACTCGGGCACCCACCCACGATGCCGATCAGACAGTCTCGTCCCCTCAACCCAGTCTGGGAAGGAAAAAAACAACCACCATTAAGTAAACTGATTGCGATCACTATTATTTTACCGCTCGATACAGGGAAAGGTAGGGTTGTGGTCTTACGGTCGCTGCTTTGTTGATGCACTAAAATTACATCAGCTTTTTCCAGAGACAGCTCGTCAGGCTGCTGGCCAACACAAGCTCGGATACACTGCATCTGTGCAAAGTCTGTAAGAACAAAAAAAAAAAGAAAGATGTCAGATCAGGGGCCATAAATAAGTGGCAAAACCTTTGGACTCTTCATGTTGGAAATATGTGTATTCACCACATGACAGGCCAGTTATTATGAAAAGCATCACTCTGAGTCATAATCACTGTCAGGCGTGGTGTCTTCTAACTGTCATCTAACCCGGACACTGAACAAAAGCTCAGCATTACTGTTTAGCTACGAGGGACGACTGTACTGTGCTCACATTTCTCATGTTACTTTGCACATGTTTTAGGAACAACTATCAGACGGCTTCTGATTGACAACATTTTAAGACCTTAAAATTACCTTGTGCCGCAGAAAAATCTATCTCGGGATGTGGCCGTGAAAGAGCAGATATCCAGCGTAACTTATCGCTCCTGAAGCATTGAACAAAAGCACAGACGGAGATATCTTCAGCAACCTTGTCCTCGTTGTGATACAACAGCCAACACTGCCCGGCCATCGCCCCATTGACTCACTGTGTGTCTGTCCGGAGCAGCAGCGCTCTGTGAGACATGTGCAGCCGGAACAGGTTCTTCTGGAGGGAGTGAAGCTTGACACGGCAGTTTTCTGCACGCAGGTCTGACACGGGAGAGTGGTCGATTACCGTGAACCTTCCTCCCCTAGAAGCAACAGAAAGCACAACAAACTCATGAGATGGTGGACATGAGGGTAATCAGGATGATGAAGAGAGAGAGATGCCTGGAGAACAGAGGTGATTCCTTTTGTCTTTGTTTTTGAGTACTCACTCTTTTTGTAGTGAAAGTAGCAAGTAGTCATTGAATAGGTGTAAATAAATACTCCTCTCTGTATCCTTCAGAGAGAAATCCATCAGTTCGGTGACGGGCCCTTCTCGCACCAACCTCCGGGACTGACTGATCAGAGGAAGAGTCTGTAAAACATACAAGCAGGAAACTGAGATGAAACACAATAAGGCCAGTGTATGCTTATTTCTTCTTACGTTTTCTGGAGATTTCAGCCACATCAGATAATCAGTGGCATGCTTGTGCTGATTGTAGATTAACTTGTGCTTTTGTCTCCCTCTTATGGCAGCGAGAGTTACTGCATAAACACTGTCAACAGGCCTCACAGAGCTGCGGGCATGCTTCTTTTTTAAGCTTCTAACTTAGATGAATGACCAATAAGTATCAGTTGATAATTCACTACATGATAGAAAGATACTTCAGCAATTCCTTTCTTATCTGCTCCTGGATTAGGGAGGGAAAGAAACACCATCCCATAATTCCTTGTGGCAGCAACATTTAAAGTGAGCAGAGGGTGATAAACCTTAATCCATTCATAACAGGACATAGGATAAGCGTTTTGACTTTTCAATTGTAGCTCTATTTGCCATGGTTGATCATCATTCATCACGGGTTGACACTAAACAAACTGTAATCGGTGCACCACTGTATGCAAGATTTAAAAACTCTTTTTTCCTGTAAATTAGATGGCCTGCTGGAATTCCTCTGATAAGGTATTGATTGTACAAGGTGCTTACTTATAAATGTTAGTTAATTAGGACAATCATGAGGTTCTAGAGACCAGTCCAGCTCAAAGCCAGTAAGTGGCCTAAATCATTGCTCACATTACTTGTTTTGCTGAAGATTTGAAAAACATCATTACAAACATTGGAAAACACGTTTTTCAGTGCAGGAAATTATGGTGAAAATGAATGTGATAACATTAAAATGTTTTGGAAACATTATGTTGTGGCACAAATCAACACAAATGAAGCAAAGCTGTCAATATTCTGTTTTCACGGTTTGTAAAGTTGGCTATAACCTTGAGGAGCAAATCATTCAGAGAAAAACAACGAGACAACAACATGTTATGCTCCATCTTCATCACAATGTGGTCCTATTGAATTTGAGACAATCCTCTGTATCTAGTGCTCACCCTGCACTCAAAGTCCACTTTGGCGCTGAGCGAGACCAGGGACTCGATGCTTTTCATCTGAGTGATGCTGTCATTGCTCTCTTGAATCAGCTGTAGGAGGGGCAAATGATACAGGACGTTAATCAGTATTTCTAAAATAGTGTATCCTGTACAGCTTACAGAGGAAGTGGTTTTTACCTTCTCCAGTTGCTTCAAAGCCTTGATGGCCTGAGTCGCCTCTGCAGTACCTGGAGTCGTTCTCTTCACAATGTTCTGGACAGAAAAAGTGATAAAGTCAGACCGGGATCGGGATCAGGGTAAAACACGTTGTGCACAGTCATCCTTTGTCATTTGAGAGCACTCTCACCCACACACACACACACACACACACACACCTGGACCAGCAGCTTAATTCTTGTAATCCTTTGGAAAGGAAGGACGAGGAAGGAGCGAAGAGGGAGCCTCTGACAAACAGGACTCCGCTCCAGTTTATCCACAACCCGCTTGAACCCTTGATTCTCATTCCTAGATTAAAAAAAATATATATATAAACACAATAAATACAAAGAGATAATGATCATCATAAGGCACCTGGTGCCTAATGAGTATTACTTTGCGGTTTCTCACTAAGCCTCGGACAAAAATGACTCAACAGAGAAAACACAAAAGCCTGAGTGAATGGCTTACATGAGTCTCTGGTAGGTGGCGTCCTGATAGGACTGGTTGGTGAGGTAGGGCACGTAAACCATTTTGAAGCGCTGACAGTGCCGAGCTATGATGTCACACACGGTAAAGTGCATGATGTCGGACTCCAGCCGCTCCTCCAGCTTTGACAGGAAACTAGAAACAAAAAAAAAATCAGAGCAGAAATGTTGCAAACTCTGACAAACAATTGACGTTTCTTTCGCGTCAGGACAGGAAGATAAGATTTTATCTTGCAAACACATTCAAAAGTGCATGCTGATTATTTTCATGTTCCCTCAATGACGTGTTACTCCTCTGACCTGTGGCTGATGGCTCGAACGTCCGCGAGCCGGGAAAACAGCCAGTTCCTGTCCTGAGTGGTCAACAGTGCCCCCAGCTGTTTGGACTTTACAAAATGCTCAACAACAATGTCCAAACTCCGGCAGTAGGAGGCCTCTGAGGTCACCACTTCAAATCTCACCTGCAAAAAAAAAAAAAACAGAAAGAGTAACAGATAAGTCTGGAGAAACACAGAAAGGTTAAGAAAGAAGCAAAATGCAAAGTGAGTAAGAGCTGGAGAGTAAATTATTGGTGGTAAGCTATCCGGACTGGGGCAGTTTGACAAGGATGTGACTAAGTACAGTGGAAGGTTTCACAATCAGTAAAGGCTTTCCAGCTCAGCCACATGTCTACTTTCAGGTTTACAGGGAAACACCTAGAGCACCAGAGAAGCAGGAGATGTTTCTGCAATCACACCTCCCTGGAAAGAGACACTTCCAAAGCAATGAGACTTTTGCACCTTTTATCAACAAAAAAAATGGACCAGTGGGAGGGATTTTCTGAGATGTGGCAAGTCAGTATTTTTCTGCGAGTTTAGTAGTTTGAAGTGTGAGGTAACAACAGCCAAAAGCTGACTCATGAGCGTAGAGTCATTTCTTAGAAATCAGAAACAACAAATGGGCTGCTGCTGTGAAATGACGCCCAAAACAAGCACAAGAAGTTGAATCACACAAAAAGTTCTCTTTTTTTAAAAACATGAAACAATTTCAGTTTATAATCATCCCCATCTGTTTCGCCTCACCAGCTCATTACAATCGCAGAGGAAAACAACAGAGGAGAGGATGAAGCAATAGAAAAACGGGGGTTAAAGCTGAGGGGGAAAGTTAAAGATAACTTGATGATTGTTCACAGCTTGTAGGATTTTCCTGAGTTTTGTCAACACAACATTGTTGTGCCACTAATAAGACAAGAATGCAAAGAATGAAGCACAAATCCTCCCTTTAATTTTTCCACTGTTTAACATATTTTGTGGCTATAATCGAAATTTCCAGACAGGATTTTTTTCTACAGAAAAAGTAACAAACAACCATGAGGCATTTAAGTGCCCAGATGATTCTCCTGAACAGAAACTTTCCAAAGGAGTGTGAGTGTATGATTTAGGCAACTTTTATTAAATCTCACCCACTAAGTGTGAAGCTCTCGAGCTTCATTACCTGAAAATTCAATAAAGCGCCCGTCTATTCTTGGCTCAGAAAAAATTCGGGGGAATAACAGATCTTTTCTGCTGTTTTAATGAGAGGTATGCGTTACCTCCTGTAGCCGCCTCTGGTCCTCTGTGAGCTCCTCCAGCTCCGCGCTGTTCCTGACCCCGGGCAGCTCTCGCCACAGCGTGGACGACTGCGTGAGCGAGATGGACAGACGCGGAGAGGAAGGCCTGCGTTCACTCCTGGGGGGCTCGGGGAGAGGCAAGCTCTGGATGCTGGTGATGGAGCCGGTGTGGGTCAGGGAGTGCTGGACCGGAGGGAGGCGAGGGAGGGGTCTGCGGGCGGGGGGAGGCGAGGGGGCAGGGGACTGGGTAATGTCCTCGCACACGGAGATGACCTCGGAGCGAGCCTGCCGCAGGATCTCGAAGTTCTGGGCGGCTTCGCTGTACTGCTGGTAGAGCTGGGCGGCATCTGGGGGCGAAAGAGGGTGAAGCCAGAGAAGGTTAACAAAAAAAAACCCAAAAAAGAAAGTTAGAAATCCAAGAGAGAGATGGATAAAGAGAGAGAGGGGAACAGTGGGAGCTAAGAGAACTTGTTTGCGTTCGGCATTCCTTTTGCACGTACTTGTCGGAATGCAAAGTCAAAGCGGCAGCTGTTTTCCCCTGGAGTTAGGAGATATGAATACTTGCAGAAACCTGTCTGCGGCTCGCAAAGGCACAAGTATCTGCAGCTCGTTCACACAGATGCTCCAGGCCCATTTCCCGGCACTTCCATGTGAATCCTAAACTGTTTAAACATCTCTTCAAATGGCCTGAGCCAGCCGAAAGGCGCGCACTGATTTCCTTTCATTCGCCCCATTTTAATTCTGGGCCAACGCAGCCGGAAGAAGAGATAAACACTTGTCGGCTCCGAATTAACACAGAGATGAATCACGCAAGCTGTAAGGAAGTGCTCAACTGGCGTCACAATTTCCCGATCAAAGCAGATAAAAGCTGACGCCGTATGATGCAATCGGCCGCCTACAGACCTCTTTCTTGTGGCCCATATCTGACTTCGCTTGAGAGCAAAAGCAACTTTAACTTGAAAAGTCTGGATTGTTAAAACACGAAAGGCATCATATGCACGCAGGAGATTTTCAAAGTTTCAATTACTGAAGGTGATTCACGGCTAAAAAATATCCTACAAGACTCATAAAGTACATGAAACTAAATAAAATAAATGTGAGAGGAGAGATACTCACTGAAAAACCTTGAGTTCCTTTTCTTTCTGTCAATTGTGTCCAAAACGGTCCTAACATGACAGGAAACAGTCACAACAGTTTACTGATTTTATAAACATACATACACACACACACACATACAAACAGAGACATGCATAAAAGACAAGCATAAAACACAAAGACAGTCAAATGTACTCATCTCAGGTGTTTGGTTGGCTTACCTCAGCTCGACTTCTTCCCAGCTTTTGCTTCGATCATCCTCATCATCTGAAAGGTAAAAGTATCCATTTGTGGCCACATTATACAGCAGCATGTCTCTTGGCGTGTTCTGGTCGATTTACTCTAAACTACAGGCGACCAATAAATAAATAAAGACAGATAAATAAATAAATAAATAAATAAATAGATAAATAAATAGGTCTGAATCACAGAAGATCTGTGTGTTCGCGAGTCTCAAGCTTCTGATGTTCTGTCCGCTATCAGGAACAAGTCACGTCTTTTAGCTGCTTCTGGACTTCCCTCACTCTCTCCACCTCCATGCTTCTCCGCCTCTGTTACCTGTAACCACAACACAGTGACGCAGTTTCCACTAGCGTGCGTGAGTTCAGATTACTGCACTGATAGTGCAGACGTCTGCCCTTGATTCTCGTCACTGTGATTGATGTGAAAAACTCCTCTGACTAGAATCATGGGAAATGAGTTGAAGATTAACAGATTCAAGAGAAGCATTGCATGTGAAGAAAAAAAAAATCAGATGTTTTACAGTGACTCTTTGCCAGCGGAAATGTCAATTTGATTTGATCATTAGTGAAAGAAAATAGATATGAAACCAGACAGACAGACTAGACTGTGGCTTTCTGAACTCTGATTTGAGCAGACAACCAGTTTTTCTTCTCTCTTTACCTGTTGTAGAGAATATTCTGGTCCTGCGATCCCTTCCAACACCTTCCTCTTCTTTCACGTCTACATGCTCTCCATTTCTTCTCTCAGTGGTTTTACGGATTCCCCTTCTTCGCAACCGAGCCTCGGGACCCAAATCTCGGAAACTGCAGGTGTTTGTAAGCACCCCATGTCCTACTTTCCTCTCTACGCCCGCCAGTGTGCTGTCGGCCTCAGTCTCCCCCTCCTCCCTCACCTCTTCTAAGTCGCCCCTCTCCTTGGACTGCTCCACCTGCCTCTCTTCCTCACTCTCATCCAGTTTGTCCTCAGCCTCTCTAAAGGTGCTGCCGAGGTCGGCCTGGCTTTCATAAATAAGAGTGGGACAGCTGTTGGGCTTGTAGAGCGTGTGGCTCACAGTTAGATACATCTCTACTTCTTTCTTTCTCCTGGCTTCTTTTTCCATTTCTGTTAACTCAGCCTCAGCTCCTGCCTCCTGAACACGGTCTATCTCTGCCCCCTCTAACAGAGGTTGACCCGAGGGCTCAGTCTCTTTGTCCATACTGTGATGCTCCTTCTCTCCTGTGTCTAACGGTGTGTCAGCATGAGTGTGTGCGGATGTATCACCATGCATAGCCGCCAGCTGGTCAGCATGCATGTGGGCTTGGTTCTGCCCCATACCTCTCAGTCCCTCCACCTCCAACAGCTCCTCTTCCTCCAGTTCTGGCTCTGACTGCTGCTCGTCTGCTTTCAACTTATCCACAGGCATGTCTCCAGCCTCTTGCGCAACCTCCTCGTCTTTCTCCTCCTGCCGCTTGTTGTTCTCCGTCGCTGTCTTGGGCAGGTCCGGCCCTTGGCCTCCGTGAGCCTCAGCTGCAGCTTTCTCCAGAGTCTGCTCCTCAGAGCGACCCAGAATCTCCCGCACCACATTTTTGGCCCATTTAAGGTGGGGGGCTTGGGAATGTCGCTTGGGTTCCTCGGACATGCTCCACGCCCCACTCATCCGGATCCGGATGGCCTCCACCTCCTCGGGACTCATTGCTCCAGTGTTAATCCCATCCAGGACAGGTTGAATATCTTCATAGCTCACTTCATCATAAGGATTACTCGGGATCCCTTCCTCCCGAGCGCTTGCGTCTTCTTTATTTTTCTCTCTCCATGCCACAAGGAGTCTTTCAGTCTGCGAGTCCCTGTTGATCGGCCCGATTTCGGCGTATGGGTGCTCTGTTTTGCGCCTCATCACCTCTTCAGTCTCAGAGTTTGGAGGCTCTGGCGACACCTCCACCTCAGATGTTTCTCTCAAGCCCTCGTCGGTCCCACTTCTGCTCCCCGCGTCCTGTTTGTTGATGATTGGGTGTTCATCATCCGTTCTCAGCATTGGGTCATCCTGAGGTTGCCGTGTGGCGTCACCGCTCCAGTGATGCTGACGTTCTAAATCTGGGTCGTCTCTTTCCACTCCCACCACCGGATCAACTTGTGACGGTGACTTCTCACTGGCCTTTGACCGAGGCAACGTTTGCCCAATCACGCAGAAGACGTACTTGGGCTGTTTGTCACTACCCTGGTCGTCTTCATCGACAGACTCCTCCGTTCCCATCGTCCATTCTTCTTCCCTTTCCTCGTCTCGCTCAGGTGAAGGCTCGTCGCGTGAACCTCTGGATCCCCAGAACTCCCGACAGTCCTTGAACTCCTCCTCATCTTCCTCTCTCTCGTCCTCCTCGTCTCCTCCGCTGGACACGGTCACGAAGCCGTCCTCTCCTGACAGCATTCTGCCTCTGTCTTGTTTCCATCCGCTGTCACTTCCTCCTTCGCTCTCGGAGCGGCCCCAGTAGTCGCTCCCACCCTCTTCCTCTTCGTCACTCTCCTCTGTGTTATCTGTCACATTCGCTCTCCGTGCATCCCTGCGCCAGCTTCCCTCTGTCCCTTCATGCAAGTCGGGCAGAGGTTCCTTCCCTGTTTTATCTACTTCTCCCCAGACCTCCTCTGCATCTACACTTATACCCTTTGACTCCCTCTCTATGTTTCCCCTGTACTCGGGTCTTTCTCCATAACTGCTTTGGTCCCGCTGCCTCTCCTCAGGCTCTCCTCTTCTTCTCTCTCCCTCTATTCCATACTCTGCGTGTGGCTTCATACTCCTCTCCTCTTCTTTCCTCCTCTCTCTCTCCCTCAAGTGTCTCTCTCTGTCTTCAAACTCCCCCCTGCTATTTGAGTACCTCTGTGGCTCTAACCACATCCTTCTCTGCTCTGGCACATTGCCTGCCGTCTTTCCTCCCTCTCTTTCTTGCCTGTCGTTCCTCTTTTTCACCCTCTGACTCTTTTCGGCCTCTCTCTCTGGACTTCTCCTCTCCTCCACATCCCTGTCGCTCTCGGTCGTGCTCCACTCACCGCTGCTCTGGGCTCGTGGCGGGACCCTGGGGGCCGTCTCGGCCACGGGCCGCCCCCCTCGGCTGGGCCTGTCGTCCCACCTAGGATCTGCCTCTCTCTCCTTTGTGTCCCTGCGTCTTCTCTGCTCGCTCTCTCTGTATCCGTCATCCTGCCGCCTGTCTTCCCTCCCGTCTCTCGGACTTCTCCTCCATCTCTCGGCCTCTCTGTCTGCCCTCTGGTCAGCCTCTCTGTACCTCTGTCTCTCCCTCTCCGCTTCCTTCCTCCTGGATCGATCCACCTCTCTCTCCCTGTCCCTGTCTCTGTATCTCTGCCTGTCCTCCCCCCTGTGCTCCTGCCGGTCTCGCACTCTCTCCCTCTCTGTTTTGCCCATGGTGTCCCCCTCGCTTCTGCTGTGTTGATATGTCAACTCCTCCCTCTCTCTCTCCCTCCTCAGCACTCTCTCGTCACTCTCTCCCTCGCTCCTGGTGTCCCTCCATCTCTCTCTCTTCTGTGCGCTCTCCCTCTCCCTCCTGTCTGAGTAGATCTCTCCATCTCTCCCTCTACGTGGAGAGGGCACCCTGGCCTCCCTCCCTCCCATGTTAGGCCTCGGCTTCTCTCTCCTTCGGCCTGTGTCCCTCTCTCTTCTATCCCTCAAATCGTCCTCTTCTCTCCTCCGATCCCGATAACTGACATCAGACTCCTGAAATCTCTCCCTCGGCCAGGATTTGTCATCTTCTACAGGTGGACGTCCAGTGTTTTTGCCCTCTTCCCTCGCCCTGCGCCAGGTCTCTTCCCTCTCCCTCTCTCTGTTCCTCTCTCTCTGCCATGCCCTCTCTCTCTCTCTCTCCCACTCCTCTGTTTCCACTCTTTTCGGGCTGTCTCTGTATCTCCTTTCCCCTCTCTCGTCAACCATGTCAGCGCTGGCGGTCATTCTTCTCTCCTGACCTGCACCACTGTTCCTCATTCTGGGAAATGTGTCGCCTTTCTTCATCCCCCTCTCTATCTCTCTCTCAGTCTCTTTCTCTACATTTGACAGCGGCCTCCCATTTCTGCTCCTGTCGTCTTCACGCCTCCCCTCTCTCTCCCTCCATTCTCTCTCTCCCTCTCTGGGACGGGAGGCAGGAGCTCGATCTCGCTCGTAGTATCTCTCCCGCGGGTCCATGTCTTTGTGTCTCACTTTGTCTCTCATTTTCTCTGCTTCTCGTTCTCTCCTCCAGTCTTCCTCTCTGTCTCGCTCTGACTGGGCAGTCATTGCCGGCCTTGGATCCTGGGAGATTTTTCCACCTGGCTGAAGTTTGCGGTCAGATGTGTTTACGTTAGATGAAGTGTCAAAGACGTTACAGCTGGGTTTTTTGGTCCCCATAGTATCATAATTTGAAGAACCTAAAAGACATGCAAAAGCATATCAGAAATTTAGCTAAAATCCAGGTCAATTTGAAGCAACAGACGATCTGCAATCTTGAACGTGATGCGTTCACAAACAGGATTACTGAAAAATCATGATATGATAATTTAATATAACACGGTGCAAAATTTCAAGTCAGTCTGTCTGCACGAGGACTTAACAGGAGAAAAAAGAAGATGAAGGCCTAAGAGAAGGTGACACCCTCTTACAGTTGTCTAAGAATGCAGCACAGTCCTGCAAAGCACCGCATACCAAAAAGACGTCTTTCACAAAGTGAGTGCCTGTGACACATAGGCACGGCATGTAACATGTAAACCCCAGCTAAAGCCCAGCTAATCTGTGTCCAAAGCATTCGGTAGTGTGCATCTGAAATCCATGTAAAAACAGTGAAGCAACTCACCTGAATGTAGTATCCAGGGGAGATCAGAGGTCTCCCCCCCCGGCCAGCTCAGCTCAACAGCATGAGATTGCTCAGCACATAGAACTCATTCCTTGAATTCACATTGTCTAGGTGACACAACAAAAGTCCTCCATTCCTGTAACTTAATCAGTCCTTATCTTTGCGTCTCAACTCTGCAACCCTTGTCAAAAAGTTAATGTTTACGCCTGAACTCTCCTTGCTTTTTTCCTCTTGCTTGCTCCTCTCTCTCTCTCTCTCTCTCTCCACCTCCCCTCCTTCCTCAAATTCCCAAACAAGTCTCAACAGATTGACACTTATCTTTTCCCTCCTCCTCCTCCTTCTCTCTGTCTTGTCCTCGCAGTCGCTGTTGCTGAACAGGAACCCCTAATAAATCTAACTTAAGCCTGTCCACTAATTCAGTCCTTTACCCTTCCCTCTGCTGCCGACGTGATCGCCTGTGTGGACACCCCCCTGGCAAAAAAAAAGCACATAACTCTCTCCACTCTCCTGCCCTATTCCTCTCTCTCTCTCTCGAAAGACAGGAAGTGCACCTCCTTGCAGTCTCTGTCTTGGAGCCGCGATTGGTTGATATGGAGTGGCCGGGTGTGTCTGCACAACACACAGCCAGGTGAAGTAAGGGCTGTGACAACAGGAGAGAGAGTTGGGGGAGGGGAGCAAGTGAAGACTGAAAGCATGCACATGGGAGGAAAGCTCGCAGGGCACTATAAAAACTTCCCAACATTCTTCTGAGAAGTCGCAAATGGGAGAAAGAGAAGGAAGCTCATTCTGATGTTTTCTTTTCTTTTTTTTCCTTTCCTTAAAAAACTGTATTATGCAACCAGGAAACCAAGGAGGGGCATTACAGTACAAGGGTGACCTGTGAATGATTTGTTTAACAATGACTGTTTAACTGTGATGAGGAGTGCTAGAGTGAACCAAGATGCAAAGTCTGTCATCAGCATTACCATATAAAGGCAACCAGACTTATCTACTGTATATTCACACCTTTTTTTCACTCCTGTATTTTTTTGCAATGCATCAAGACCACTACATTTGCCTCATTTTCACATTTCCTATTCACATTAACCTATTTCATCTTTCTGCATCATCATGAATTTCCTAAAATACACCTCCCCAAAGGACCAATAAGGTTATTATCAATATTCATGTCCTGCACCTACTTTAAATAAATTGCAGTAAATGACACACGCCTGCAATAACTTCTATCTTCATGTCAGCTGCTGAGTTTTATGGTTATTTCACAACCTGTTTTGTGAGACTGCTTAATTATATTGCATTGACACAAGCTGTCCACTCCATTTTCTTCTGTATACAGTATCAAAGGTACAGCAGACATGCTGGCACTCTAGAGACAGAGAGAGATCTAGATGTGAAACCTGAGACCAATCTAAAATCTCATGTATGGTAAATGTGAAGCTACACCCAGCTGCTTTACATAAACGGTGGAAACAGCTGGCAACAGCTGGTTTTCTCCCTTCCAATAGTAACAAAGTCCACCAGCTAGTCACAATACGAACTGTAGACGCTCTTCTTCCACTGGCCCCTCTTTAACCACACTGATACAGGAATAGCCAGGACAAAGATGTGTGCGGTTGATTAAAACACAGAGCCTGAATTCAGTAAACAAACACATGGTCTAACCTGATCAGACAGGTCTCTTTTTTTTTGCTAATTTGAGTTTGATAAGAAGAATGGATCAAACCACTCAAAGTTAAAGTAACAGGTTAAAAGCTAGCTTGTATTCAGATTGCTGTTGCTAAACTGGAAGGTTGACATGCAAACTGCAGTAGAGAAAACACTCTTTGTATAACCACTTCACTCAATAAATGGAGCTACAGCTGAAGCAACAGGACATACTGGTAGAGTGGTTCACGAGGCCTAGACTAATAGCAGCCACCTAACATTTAACTCATGAATAAGATGCTTTAGAGACACGTAATGTACAATGCACAAAATGGCCTACATTTCACAAGACCACATTTCGCCACCAAGAATGCTAGCAAGCAGTGTATGTACCATAGGTACATAATTGCCTTTCCTAAATAGGTCATTGCACCATGCAGTTTTAGTGATAAAGTAAACTTGGAAGGAGGACCATATGTAGGAAAAAATAAAACTCATATACTGTAGCAGAACAGCGCTACAATAAATCCTACTATCGTGACAGTTAGAGTTTTTGTTTTGTTTAAGGAGCGTGTTAGAAGCGAGTTGAATCAACTTTATGGTCATTTTGAAGGCTGAAGTTTACTTAAGTCTTATTGCAGGGATATTCAGCCACAGCTTGATGAAGTCTGTGCTTACAGAGAGAGAGAGAAATCGCCTCACATTACAAGCTGATTTGACTCCTCTTTAAGAAAAGAATATGATGGTTGTCTCACTTGTAGTGTAGTACTTTGTACGTCCATCAATTATCTTATCCCCTCTCTCTCCAGCACACATTGGGTGACTGCAGCGGCTACACCCTGGACAGGTCACGAGTCCATTGCACAGCACGCACACCATTCGTTCTCACACCTAGGGGAATTTTAGAGTCTCCAATCGACCCAAACATGCATGTTTTTGCACTGTGGTAGGAAACCGGAGTACTTGGAGAAAACCCACAATGACACACTGAGCAAACGCAAACTCTACACAGGCAGGCCCTCGGTTCTTTCAGCACTACTAACTACAGCCCTGCAATGACCTAAAGGCATGATCAAAAGATCATTATTATCAGTGGCTTAATATGACTACTACTGCTGCGCCTGCTTCTTTTAGACATAGATAGATATAAAAAGATAGATTTCCTTTATTGATACCATCTCTTTCTCTCCCTCTCTCTCTACATATATATATGTGTGTGTGTGTGTGTGTATGCGAGCTGTCTATTTGTCTGTCTATCTATCATCATCATTATTGATTTCATTTCGTTGCATTAATTCGAAAATAATTGAATGCTATTATATTCGTGTTGGTACTACGACAACTTAGACCACATTCACATAAAAAAATGCATTTTTTTCAGTACTCACTTACGTGTGAGGATAACATCAGGCTGACTGACACGTTTATTCATAGTCAGGTCTGTTTATCGATAAATGCTGTTCAAAGTAGAACTTACAAGCATTAAGCGTCATTTGGCCGCAGGGACAACATCTTATAGCCACATTTGACCCTGTCCCCTCTCTGGATGCAGAGAGGAAAAATCCTCAGTCACGTGACGTGGGTCTGCGTGACTTCACCGGCCGCTGATTGGTCACGCTCAGCAGAGACGTTCACGTGTCTGTTTGGTTTCACTTCCGCACTCCGTAACGCTCCTGACAGTACCCTGTTAGCTTATCGGATGACACTTTTCGAGGGGAAAACGCGTTTATTCTGCAGGGCGTGCAAGGGTGTTGGCGCTAACAATCGTGCAAAAGTCTCGACTACGTGCAAATTTACTTTGTTCAGTTCGGGTAACTAAAAAAGAGCCAGCTTTATTGTTAAATAAGTAAACCAGGAAGCGAGGTTAGCGCGAGGAAGCTCACTACACATCACCTGGTTGAATTTTTTAAACTCACTCAGTTTGTGTGAAAAAAATAAAACCAAACGACTTCCCCCCACCTGTTTCGAGTGGAAGCCATGCAGGTAGGTGCACAAGTTTACGTGTTACTAAAACCTTTGTGAAGGTATTTGCAACTGGTTGTGTCCTGTGCAAAACTTATTGCCCCACACGAGGCAGAGCAGGACAATCATTTACATTTTTGGAAGCATAAAAACGCGATGTTCCCAGACTCTGGTCGTATCCTGTGTTTTTCCTCTTCTTATATATTATATTCCATACTTTTTAATATTGTTTTTGTGAGGAGTGCATGAGTAATACCGGCTCTGTCGTGTGTTTCCTGATGGGAACGATTGACTGAGCAGGCAGAAATTGATTTTACAGAAGAGGAAATGCAACTTAAAATCCCACCACTTCATGTTCAATAATGTCAAACTAGTGCTCAGTCTGTATATAACCTCCTCGCCACCTGTGTGTCATCTGTAGTTTAGCTTCTGCAAAGTCAGTTCAGACTCAGCTTCAGAAAAAATTAATTAGACATGTCTATTTTACTATGAGCTGGTTTAATGGGATTCAGGGTGAGGGCTGATCAAACCTCAGCTGACAAGCCATTTCATCCGACCACTGCCTTACCTGCTTTATACCTGCTGGTGTTTTAGGAGCCTGCTATACCTCACACGTAGCTTCTCCGATCTTAGCATGCATGTTTTGGATTGTGGGAAGAAGCTGGACTACCCAAAAAAATCCATGCAAACAATGTAGTATGTGTGTGTGTCATATATACACGTATGCATGCATGTTGCAGTGTCCAAGCGCAGTGTCATTTGGAATCTAAAAGATTACACTGGATAACAGCTTTCTGTTTTTATTTTTGATTTTTTTACCAGGTGATTCGTGTTCGAGGGGGAGGCTCCTTCCTGGTGTGGACCCTGGCCATTCAGCTGGTTTTGTTTGGGAGTGGAGTGAATAGTGATAGCAGCACCAAGAACTGCAAACTCTTATTCGAGTCCGATTCAGAACGGAACGTCCTTAGTAAACTAGATATGCTCGCTCAGAAGAAGTAAGTTTATTCTCGAACACGTGTGCATGCAGTTTGTCAGCTAATAAGCACTAATCGAACCTTTTGTCCGAGCTCCTTTTGAAAGTAAGTTTTGCATGTTTTCATTTTATTTCCTGGTATTCGTTCTCCCACCAACAGCTTCTCAGTAGTGGACACGAAGGACAAAGATACTTACACGTATGTGTTCCAGCTGTGTGGGGACGCAGCAGGCGTTCCAGGAGCTGCAGTTGTTCAGTTGGACAGCAAACAACCTAGTAAAGCAACAGTGATTGGAATGTATAACTCCACACAGGCCATTGGAGGAAGTAAGTCATTTCAGCAAATTGTCCCTGATTTTGTTTTGAATGATGTCTGCATGTGTCAGAATTATGTTGGTCTTTCAGATTTTGAGTTTTGCTTCGAGACAGACTATGAGCATAATAATCCCTATAAAATGATTCTCGATTGTCCTTGGTGGGGTAGGTGATTTCTTTCTGGAACACTTTGAACTGATTTGCTAGAAATTCTCTTGACACGCCTGATTGCAAGTGAGTAAATCGATGCTTTTTCACAAAAATGAAACAAGTCAGTCGACACCGCTGCTTGTTCCTACCCTGTGGAGGAGTGGCTTCACAGTAAAGTCTGTGGAAAGGGGCTGGACTTTTAAGCCGTGTGTTTTCGAAATGTGTGATCTGCTCAAGCTGTTTTTTTTAGAAATCCCCTACCCGACCTTTAAGCATTACTATAATCACTATCATCAATGATAATTCATTAACTGCAACCCTAAGCAGTTTTATGGGGTGCCTTAGTGTGGTATGGTTTTGGTGTTGCCTGTCTTTAAAATGTGTTTTCCTTGCAGGTGATTGGATAATGCTGATCTTTGGCCACGGTGAGAGATATGATGCCCACTGTTCCCAGGATATGAGAAAAGCCATGGTCATGATTTCTTGCGACAGGAAAACGGATGTGGTAAGATGACCATATTTCAGATGACTTCCTGCTTGTTCAAACCAGGTGCTGAGTGTTGAACCTGGGTATTTGGTAGCGGGAGCTTGTCGCTTCGGGTAATAGTAACAGAATAACATGGTTAAGAATTGTGGTCTTGATCCTGATGTTTGTGAGAGAAACCTATGTCTTGAGGGTGATAAATTCTCCTGTGTTGCAACTGTGTTTGCCTTGTCTCTTTCCTGGAGTGTGTGTTGCCTCACTCACCCCCTTCCTCTCGCCCCTTGTCACTCAGGGCGCGCTGGAGGTGGTGCGCGAGGACAGGGAGCGGCAGCACGAGTGTTTCTACCTCTTTGAGCTGGACTCCAGCGTAGTGTGCCCAGCTATTGAGTCCCACCTCAGCACTGGCTCCATATTACTTATCATGTAGGTACAGACACAAAAACCCCCTTAGCAACAAAGGATATTTCTAATCGCGCTCTCGTCCGTGTTTTATCACCTGACACCCAGGCTCCATCCACGTTAATTTGTTTCATTCCCAGTCATGAAGTGACCGCGGCTCGCGACTTTTATTGACTTGATGTAATTTCTACTCTATGCCACTTCATCCTACACTCTGGTCATTCATGTGTCCAGTATTACCCACCCATCCACTTTCTTTCTTGCTTGCTGTTGTGAGCCTGTCTCCAACACACACAGGGTGGAGGTAGGGAATACACGCTGGGCAGGTCACCAGCACATCACAGGGCGTGCACACACACACACACACACACGCTATTCTCACTCACACCTAGGGGCAATTTTAGAGTCTCCACTCAACCTTAACATGCATGTTTTTAGACTGTGGGTGGAAACCGGCTCGGGCACTGGCAGAGCATGCAGACCCCAGACAGAATCAGGTTTGACTGAGAGTCAAACCTGAGATCCCCTCGTTACGAGGCAACAAAACGAACCACTCATTCACAGCATAGCGCGATTGTAATCCTGTGGCATCTATGCTTTCAGTGCGCTCTGTCTCCTGGCGGTTTACCTCATTGGAGGTTTCCTCTACCAGCGACTGATTGTTGGGGCCAAAGGGATGGAGCAGTTCCCAAATTATGCCTTTTGGGTAGAAGTCTGCAATATGACAGCGGTAAGACAGCAGCACTTGATCTGGGATGTCATTCAAACGTCGCTAACTTATTCATAAATTTGTAACAAACTGTCCGTCACCTCTCCCACAGGATGGCTGTGACTTTGTGTGCCGGTCACGAAATCGCGATGAATACCGTGCAACCAGAGGGGTGGTTGCAGAAACCTTAGAAGAGGAGCCAGAGGAGAGAGATGACCACCTACTACCTATGTGACCTCAAAATGACAAAGACAGGACAGGAAGTTTCACTGTGTGACACAGTTAACTCTTTCACAGGTTTGGCGAAGTTGCTGATAGACACAAGTCTCGTTTTTCTTGTGCTGGCTTAGGTTAGGACCTGTTGACAGTACGTGTGTTAGTTTCAGATTTGTGCCTAGAGCAACTACTGTGTGATCTGCTTGTTTAGGATAGGGCTGACAGACCCGTCTCTTCCCCTCTCTGCCTCCCATGCATTTCATTCAGCTCTCTTATGCCCAACTAATGAGTGATTTTGACCAGAGGGGTAACAAAGAGTGACTTTTCTTACACAGATATCTGACACAAAAGGGATACGTTGAGAGGTTTGATTTAAGCTTAATCACTCATTGCTCATATTTTCTGTGTAGCTACTGATTGACTCTTAGAAACTGTTACAGGTTGCAGCAAGCCCTTTTTCCTGGGGCCATGGTTGTGTGCTGGCAGGTTTTCAAACACTGATTATTTTTGTTTGTGTCATTTGACTTTAATCAGTTTCTGTTTTATTTTGATAGTTGAAGGCATAATGAGAATGTAAATGTTTAATTTGGAATCCTGTGTCTCTGCTTTTAGCCTTGCCACTCAAAAACAAATCAAGGTCAATTAGTTCCCACATCCTGGGGAAAAGCTTCTGCATTGATGCTAATGTCTCCTTTAAATGCTGAGTATTACCAGCTCTAACACAAATCTGAGCTTCGCTGTTGTAACTAGGAAAACGCTGAAAAGTGTGCTGTGTTATAATCAGCATCCAGTGACAATTTCAAATTGAATTAGAGTTAAAACCACTACAATTTTGCCTCCAAGTTATGATGGGGAATTAGAAATGATTAAATATGAATTCTGCTATTCATAATTAATGGGTTAATGTGATATATATGCGGTGTATATATTTATATTTCGATAGAATACAAAAACCTTCCTGGCAAATCACCAATGCTCATAACTATCAACTATTAAAGGAAGGTTGCAATCGTTTAACCATGGTCGGTCATGGTAGAACTGACACAAACACAACATGCACTTCTAGGCAGGAGTGTATTGACCAAATGTTCAGGCCGCTCCATGCCTGATACGTTGCTTCTTTAGGAAGACAAAGCAACGGAGACAGCACTTAATTTCTCGATGTGTATAAATATTACTTTTTGTGTTGCAGGTCAAAATGTCTTTGCTTTGTTTCAAGGAACTTCTTATACATGCGCTGTTGGACATGTTTACACCTGTGTTTGTGGTGATTTGAACACCTGCGTGATATAATAGGCTGTCTGGTTTAAGGTTGATTTCAACCCGCAAGACCTTTTTTTTGTGTTTTTCTGTTTCCATCGAAAATAAAATATGGAAGACGTTTATGTATACCTATTGCAGTGGTGAACTCTGTACACACCCAAGTGCACTCATCTTTGAATATTAAGTGGATGTGAAAATGTTTTAATAAAAACATTGTATGCAAAGAACATTTCTAGTAACTCTAGTAACTAGTAAAAGAGAAAATGTAAGACTTATTTATGGTCCTGGAATGTCAACTGAACTGTTAGTTTCTTAGATGCAGAGGCCAACCAAAAATCATCATGAGCCTTCACACAGAGTGACTAAATGTGGCATTTCTACTTGTATAATACAAACTTCTTCTAAAGTATTGTTTTACCACAGCAGAGGCGAAGTAGTTAAGAAAATCCATAAGTCAAGGGGCTGTTCTGTGAGGAGTCTCTATGTTCTTCCTATATTTGTGTGGGTTTTTCTCTGTTTACTCCTGTTTCTTTGCACCGTCCAAAACCATTCACCAAGGTTAACTCTTGCCCCTAGATGTGAGTGTCAGAGCGTGTGTGCCCTCTAATGGACTGATGATGTGCCCAGGTTCCACTTTGTGGAACCATTACCCATTTTGGGACTAATAAAGGATTTACTTCATCAAATGATAAATATTAAATAAACCTAAGGTGTTGAGTTGCAGGTTGCATGGTGAGGTCCTCAACCACCAGGTCAAAGCATACAAAGTCCTGAGTATAGTTTTTTTTTACCTGTATCCACATGGGTTTTCTCTGTGCGCTGGAGAGTTTCCAAAAACGCTGTCCAAAACCGTATTTATTTAGGATGGCAGGAAACTCTAAATGGTTTAGGTATGGGTGTGACAGTGAACAGGGTGTGTGTGCTTGCCCTGCGATGAACTGATGACCAGTCCAGGGTGTATTCAGACAAGATAATGAATGGATGAATAGAGTCAAAGGGGCAAACTGTCCTGTCGGTAAAAATTCCTGTGGCAATTATAAGTACTGTAGGTGACTTTTGCTCTGGGGGGGTGTGGTCGTCTAGTGATAGGAGGAACAGTGGTTTGGCCTTCCCACTGCAGCCTATATGCTGAAGTATCCTTTGGCAAGATACTGAACTCCAAATGATATCTGATATGTCATCAGGGTGGGAATGAGTGTCAATGGTTAAAGCAGACACAGCAGGTAGGGTAAGACATGCTTTGAGTGGCCATGAAGACTAGAAATACACTATATAAAAGTCAGAACACTTAGCATTTTACCTCGAATGCCTTCAAGGTAAGTGACAATTACTCTGTAAGTCGCGACAACTACGCTTCAAGTTGTTGTAGATGCAGGCACGCACCTCCGGTAGGGGGCGATGTGCGCGTGCGACGTTGCTATGACAGCCTCCAACACGGAGCCGCGAAGTAGAAGAAGAGCATCAGTAGAGGGAGGAGGGGTCTGTGGGATGCGGAGGGGGGGGAAACACCGTTGTCTGTAGTCTAAACCCACCGTCGCTTTATAAAGTTGGTTGGCCTTAACTGTGAACAAGACAGACAAACCAAGAGGAGGTAAACGCACAAGCACGCCGAGAAACCAACTTGTTTTGCGGCTGTAGCCGGGTAGTTGTTAGTTTTCTGCCTGCAGTTAGCAGCGAGCTCGGCTAGCTGGTCAGTTAGCCTCTCTGTCTTCAACCAACGCTTCACCTTTTGTGTTTGTCAGCGACGTTGTCTGCGCTATCGCACTTTGGTTTGTTTCTGTTATTGGTATTTTCAGTCGAGTCTGGATATGAGAATGAATTCAACGCGTTAACATAGGACTTGTGCAGAGAGTGTCGCTAAGTAGCGAAGTCCATTGTAGTTAGCAACAGCTTGCTCTGGGTTCTTATTCGATGTGTTGAGTTTTCCTCCGTGCTATTCTTCCTTTCTAGTTCATTGACAACCTGTCCGCTAATTGAAAGAGGAGGTTTGCCCCTTGGCTATGATTTTTAGAGATACAGTGATTTTTATCTGCCATGATTTTACATAGTCAAATCCGATTTGTGTTTATGGATGTGGCATGCTGTGATTTATGGGCCCAGTGGAGGAATCATCAATGTTAAATGCAACCCGTTGTGAACGTTTTGGACGTTTCTAACCAGTGTAGTGTTTGGTTATAATATGACACAGGTCTTCAGCCTGATGTATGGAGTTTTCACAGGCACATTGCACTTTATGTTCATATTGATGCTCTGGTAAACGTACTTGTATTAAAAGCAGGTTCTTTCATGCTCTTCTCTTCTCTTCTTCATGTTCTTCTCACAGCCGTCATGGAGGGTGGTGAAGATCAGAACAACAACACCACAACCACCACCGCCACCAATGGAAACACTCAGACAAGTGGAAACTCCCGGCCACCACAGATCGCCCACATGTCTCTGTATGAGAGACAGGCGGTTCAGGTGTGTACCAGTTGCTCACAAACAACTGTTTGTTAATGGCAGTCTGGGATATGAACAATAAAATGTGTGTGTGTGTGTGTGTGTGTGTGTGTGTGTGTGTGTGTGTGTGTGTGTGTGTGTGTGTGTGTGTGTGTGTGTGTGTGTGTGTGTGTGTGTGTGTGTGTGTGTGTGTGTGTGTGTGTGTGTGTGTGTGTGTGTGTGTGTGTGTGTGTGTGTGTGTGTCAAGGCTCTCCAAGCACTACAGAGGCAGCCAAATGCAGCGCAGTACTTTCAGCAGCTCATGTTGCAGCAACAGATCAGCAACGCCCAACTCCACAACCTGGCCGCCGTGCAACAGGTAACCAGAAGTTTTCTAAACTAGGGAGAAACACTTCCATAGTCTGAGCCGATTCTGAAAAGACTGGTACACACTGACTGACTGACTGAAGGATCACAGACCACACGATTTATAGAGCTAACTGAGGCAAACTGGATGCAACACTCCAGGGGCCTCTTGAGTCCCACCTACTTGTTGTAGCTTACAGTTTAACTGCAGCTGTGATCAGTTCAAACTACCTGATTATCCAAAACATGTTCAAGTGAAAGTGACTGGAACAGACTTGGCCCATCTGGGAATCATGTGTAAAATCGGACAAATAATCTTGTTTTGCTTTAGAGGACTAAAGGAGGAAGAAAACTTTACATTACCGTTTTAATTTCTCTCTTAAACCCAGGCCACCCTTGCCGCGAGTCGTCAGTCCAATACCCCAAGTAACAGCATGTCGCAGGCACAAACCACTGTAAGTCATTATGCCCCTTGTTGTTGGACCTCTACAGCTGGTTTCTCAAATAGCAATTCATTTCTATGGTCCTGAAAAACACAACTCTGTGCTCCTACCAGGTCAACCTAAGCACCACATCTGCAGGAGGCGCCATGAACAGTCCCCGTCCCCACGGCCCGGCCACTTCCGCAGCAACAACGGCTCTCAACCAGTCAGTGTTGCTGGGTGGAAACTCTGCAGGACAGGGTCAGATGTACCTTCGAGTGAGTCTGAAACATTATTCTATGTAGGAATATACATAAAGGAAGAGGAGATTGAAGGTGTGGATGGAATAACCGTAGTTTAGTAGAATAAATTAACATATTAGTCGATTCAGGAAATAATCATAAGTTACAGTCCTGTCACAGAGTTGACCCCTCTGTTCCGGTCCTCACACAGGTCAATCGCTCACTCAGGGCCCCCCTCGCCTCTCAGCTCATCTTCATGCCCGGCGGTACAGCCACGGCTGCTGTAGCAACAGTTGCCCAGACACAGCCCCAACAACAGCAACAGCAACAACAACAACAACAGCAGCAACATGATGTTAATGCTGCAGCCGCTGCTGGAACCCAGTCTGACAACGACCAGGTTTGAGCGCCACCATAATCTGTAATATGAAATCCGAGCTGCTGAAACTGGTCCGGCCTTAGATGTGAGATTTTCAGTGGCAGGACTGTCATTGTTTGGCTCCACCAAACACACCCCTGTTACTTTTCTCGAATGCATTTCACCGTGACCCTCTCCTCTCTTTATCGTGTAGGTGCAGAATCTGGCCCTACACTGTGCTACCCGAGCAGTTGCCGTCAAGTCGGAGCTTCCAGATAGGAAAGATGTTGCCAGCTTTCCAGTCGGTCAACAACAACAACAACAACAACAACAACAACAGCAGCAGCAGCAGCAGACTTTTGCCCAGAGAGCTCAGCAACAGCAAGTGCAACCGCAGCAGCAGCAACAACAACAAATGGCCAAAGCCAACTTTGCCCAGCAGCCTGCCGCCAACGCCATGATCGTAAAGGCCGGGAGCCAGGCGGCCATGACTGTCACAGCCGCCTCCGTGGCTCCTTCCTCCACCTCGTCTCCGGCTCTTCCTCTCTCTCAGCTGCTCCTGTCCTCCTCGGCCGCCCCCGTCATCCTGGTGCCCACCTCCAACGTGCCCACCACCACCCCGGGATACTCCATCGGCTCGGTGGCCCCGAAGGCCAACGTCAACACGCAGACTCTGGTGGTACAGCCGCTGCAGCAGGCCAACGCCACGGCAGACAAAGGTCCCGTGCCCATCCAACCCAAGACGGCCCAGGGACACCGCCTACCTGTGCAGCTGCCCCCTCGACACCCGCCCCCCATCCTCCCAGCTCCGCCCAATAACAGCCAGGCCGCCGCCGCCGGGGGGCACAGCACTCCCCACATCCCAGTGCAGCTCGTGGGTGCCAGGCAGGGCGTAGCAGGCAATTCCCAGGCCGTGGCTCTGGCGCAGGTTCGGGGCAGCGGAGGCCAGGATGGCGGAGCTGTGAATGCAGCCGCCAACAACAGCGCTATGGTAAGATCATGCACAGCGTGGTTTGGTCTGAGAATGAGTATCAGGAAGGCTAACTTTTTCCCCCCCTCACCCACCATTAGATAAAGCCTGTTATTGGCTCCCTGAAGAGAAAATCAGACTGTGACGCACCAAATGATCTGGGAACGGAGTCCTCAGACATGAAAGACTCTGCTCCTCCTTTGTCCCCTGCACCTACCAAGGACTTGGGTACGTCAATAAGAAGTCCTACCCCATGTCAACAAAATGTCGTTGCAAGCTCAATTTTTCACAATTTCCCCCTATCCTCAGCTGCTCCTGCTGTAGGAGGAGGCGCCTTCCCGTCTCCCCCCACCCTGTCCCTGCCTCTGCCCCTGTCGAGAGTCGGGCTCGGGGACAAAGACCGAGCGCCCGTTCCCCAGGCAGTGGTCAAACCGCAAGTCCTCACCCACCTCATCGAGGGCTTCGTGATCCAGGAGGGAGCCGAACCCTTCCCTGTAAGTGTGTCCGGGTTCTCGCATAAAACAGGACGCGCTGTGTGAAACGCTCTCTCACTGGCGGGCTTTTATTTTGGTGCCTCAGGTTGCCGGACTCCTCAAAGACCGAGACTTCGCTCTGGTCGGCCGCACAGAGAACGGACCTGCTTGTGAGTGTTGGACTACTTCAGCACCATACTTTACCAACATATGCAGTTTCAGTATTCTCTGAATTGTGTGAAATGAATGTCCCCTACCCTCCGACAGTGTTAAAGTGTGAGTACTGTGGAAGCCTAGCCCCAGCCAGCCAGTTCAGAGGGACAAAGAGGTTCTGTTCAAACACTTGTGCTAAGAGGTATGATTGCACTGCTGCCACTTGCCCCTTGATTTTCCATGTCTGTCTGTTTTCATTTGTTTCTTGAGGACCATAGTATACATGATTGTGTAGTTAAGTTAATACCGCATGATAAAAGCTCTGCCTGACCGGTGTCTGCGCTCCTGGACCCACAGGTATAACGTAAGCTGCAGTCAACACTACAAAACCAGCAGAGGGAGAAGTGCAGGCCTGGTCCCGCCCTCAGCACCCACCGAGAGCAGCGCCAGGCGAAGAGGCCCGACCCGTAGGAGCAGCTCCAATAGCACCTGCAATAAAATGTCGACCAGGCACCTGTCCGTCAAGGTGAGCTCTGCACCACGATTCTCTGTTTTTCATCAAATGTTCACAGGATTTGTTACGATACTATAGAGAAATGTGAGGGCGTGCGGGGGGTCCCTTTCCTCTGAAGGTGTCTTTGCATCTCAACCTTCATGCTATTGTCCACAGTGTCACTCTGAGTCCAGTCGCTCGGAGGACGTCTCCAGCGACGGGGAAGGAGAGGAGGACGATTCTCCGTCCCTGTCTCCGAGCTCTTCACACTCCTGCTCCAGAGCCGGACACAGCGCCCCCCAGTCCGACAGCTCGGCCCCCGGCAGCCTCCCACTGGAGGGGGCCAACTTCCTGTCCGCCACTCCTGCTCAGTGGAGCGTGGAGGAAGTCTGCAGGTTTATCTCCTCTCTCCAAGGTCAGTGTCCAGCCCTCCCACAGCGGTTCTGAGACGTATCCGTACGTACCCCTTCATCACGCTCATTTGTTTCTTTATTTTTGTGTCCAGGCTGCGAAGACTTGGCCGCCCAGTTCCTGTCGCAGGAGATAGACGGGCAGGCCCTGCTTCTTCTGCGCGAGGACCACCTCATCTCCACCATGAACATCAAGCTGGGCCCGGCGCTCAAGATCTGTGCCTCCATCAACACGCTGCGTGAGTGAGGCAGGCCCGATGGTCGTCTGATCGATGAGCGCTCACAGGAATCGATGCCTGGAACCGATTCTCTCCGAGTGAGAAAAGACTGAAATGTACGGTGACAGCGAGGATGTTTTTTGTTTTTGTTTTGTTTTTTTACTTATTAATGGTGTACCATCGCTCATGTGGAGACATGGGGATGGACGGTTTACTCTATGGACAGTGAATGTGCAAAGAACATGTATGTGTACTGTTGTGTGAGTGTGAGGCGTGGCTAGTCTGAAACCTTCCGTGTCAGTAGTGTGTTGTCAGCTCGTTCTTCCGTTGCTGTGAGTAGAGACCCTTTGTACGCATCCTCCTGTGGAAACTGCAACCCCGCCTGCCTGCGGCCGTCTGTGCTAGGCCCTCCATCTTGGACAGTTCTCACCTGTTGGGTCAAAGAAAACGTTGCCTTCTAGCCGTATTTCCAATGGTGCTTTAACTTTAGTAATGTATGTGAAGTGTCGGCAACAGCGACCCACTTCCTCTAAATACGTTAGTCTTGTAGTCGTTAGTTGTTCTTCGACCGGAAATGATCCATCCAGGCTCCAATCACATCGAGCAGAGGACACTCAGAAAGCCTGGTTTATTTTGATTAGGTCAATGTATCAGTCATTAAAAGTTTAGTTTTATATCTTTTCAATTTTGTACTATAATCAAAGTTATTTTTTCATGAATACAATATAGATTTAGTAGCTTTAATCAACTTAACTACCTGGAAATAGGTATTCCTCATGGTTTGCTCTCTCAAGGGCTGCGTGGAAGTGCTCTGTGTACGTGTATGCAGTACTACCAATAAACAGTTTCTGTTACTGAATATGTGTGTGCGCGCATCTATCCGTCCATCCAGAACACACACTCCTTTCACTCATACTCGTACAGCTAGTGTCAATGTCTGGTCTCCAGTCAACCCAAAGATGTATGTTTTGGACTATGGGAGGAAGCCAGAAAACCTGGAAAAACTCCACCAATGTTCTTTATAATACCCATGAGGATCAGGTGACAGTCAAGACAGATAATGTTGAACTATTATTTTATTTACATTTGAACCTGCATAACAGCTTGAGTTCATTTATGGCCTACATTTGCACATATATGCCTATGTAGAAAAAAATAGTTAATAATGGTATAAATACATCTATGTGCCCTTCATGTCCATAATCTGCCAAACATAGAATCATACAAAATCCATTTGTAACGTGTTGCATCTGTTACTTGCCATGGCCCGTAAACAAGATTGTAAACCATCATACTGACGATATCGACTACAGTTTCATGATGCAGCAGCTGTTCATTGGTCAGGTTTACATATCCTGAAGTGCCCGACTATCACATCATCTGTTGTGTCTCCACCGGGTGAATTTAGAGATGATCTCAACAAAGAATCAACTGAAGAAATGAAATCGACGGCTCCCAAAGGCAAATACACTGTAGCGAAAGCTTCCTCTCATTTACCAAAGTCGTATGATACATAACAATATAGACAAATAATTAGATGGCCCAAAGCTCTCACGAACAGAGTTTGGACCATTATTGCATCTTGTCCGCAGTTGGTGGAAGTGCACTGTTTGGCTAACCTTGTGGAGAATAGTGCAAGTTATTTTCAGATTCAGAAAACAGTGTAGCTGTTGGTTTCTCCGTATCCCGCTTCCTGCAGGTACCGCTCAATGTCAACCGTCCCCGCGGCCTTGAGGACTTTCTCGGAGGCGCTCTTCTCTCCCGAGAGGAGCTTGAGGCCCAGCTCGGTGAGAGACGGCCGATCCTGATCCTTCCACTGGCAGCAGTTCTTAATGACGGAGTACCTGCGGGGGAGGGGATTATAATCTTAGGTTTTGCAGCGCTTTTATCTAATACTCTAACCGCTCCAGGTCTGCATTAGGATACTCACAACGTGTTGGAGCAGTTTGAGGGCTTTTTCAGAGTTTTCCCTCGCTGGTGAAACTGCATCAGCTCATTAACTTTGAGTTCTGCGAATGGAGCTTCACCTGGAGAGAGAACAGTACAATACGATCTTCTTTCAAGGTTTCTAGTGTGTATTTTAACGTTGTCCAGAAAGCCAGGAGAAGCTTTTATTATTTATGTATCTCCGTTACCTTGGTTTATACTGTATTTACTCAACGTAAATGATAGACAACACCATGAAAAAGGTATTTAAGAATTTATGTTTGTTTATCATTTAGCATTTTCTCACATTCAGCATGTCATGTATTTAAATATATTGCCCAAATCAAGGAGTAGGTGGTCTTATCTGAATATATCAACAATTTCATAAAATCATTTTATCCTCAGGTTTAACTGTGTTTTTACAAGAGATAAAGAAAGTTTAAACTTACCCAGAGTTGCCATTTCATACAGTAGGATGCCAAATGACCAGCTACAGTGGGACATACAGAGGAAGATAATAGTTAAAGTCTTCAAGTAAGCAATCCAGTAAGTAATGTACTAATAGCCCGTTTCCCTCTTTTTGGTTGGGCCAGAACTAGCTGTGTTGGAAGTTTTTGTTGCTGGGACATTTTGCGATTATTTCTCTCTCTATGTGAAAGAAGCCACAGAGCGGCAATGTGACTGACGTATTCAGTGACAAATGATGCAGCTCTTGAAGGATTGAAAAGCATCTGGTTCTCAACTGGGTCTCAAGTCAGACCAGTTCCAAACCAGCTCTGGAAGTGAGGGAGGTATACTGGTTAGCATAGCTGCTCTCTAAGTAGTTGGCTATCACAGATACTTCTTAAACTCCTTCTACTTTAAAAAGTAACACTGCCAGCTCCAAATTGCTAAATGGCATGACAGCGCAACATTAGCTCTAATCTTTAGAGATTTGTTGTTGTTGTAGGACAAATAAAGACATATTCTACTTTGTGAACAGTTTTGGTGAAGAAGGGGCTGTAAGTCATCCATACAGGAGCTTTTAAACTGGAGGTAGTGCTAGGAGTGATAGCTCACATGTCGCTACTGGGACTAGGAGGCTTCCTGGACAGCAGCTCCGGTGCCTGCCACTTCTTCATGCTGGGATCGTCCCTCTGAGTGGCCCGCTGGTTCTTCCTGGTGTAGACTCCATGCAGACCCCAAAGCTTGGCTGTGTACTCTTTGGTGACCAATACGTTCCGGGCTCGAATGTTTCCGTGGATGAGATCTTTGCTGTGCAGGAACTCCTGATTGTGAAAAGGATGAAATTAATAGTTTACAACTGTGACTGTAAGTATTGTAACTATTGAATCAAATATCCCACATCTTTCCGCTTCTGCTCAAAATTTCAGATTACGCTCTGATCAACTACATGTTTTAATGCTAATTTTTATCAGTACTTTCATGAAGAGCAGCTGTTCCAGCCGTGACAGCTCAGACAGGCGTTAATGCACAGCATGTAAGTGATTTGAGAGTCAAAACTGTGGTGTGAAAAGGGAGAGGACACATTTGTTAACATACTAACCAGTGCTGAGGCCACCTGCTTGGCCATTGTAAATATCCGTCTTTCTGTCATCTCGCATGGAGGATCCACATTATCCTGAAAAACAAAACATCACAAAACTGATTTGCCATTTCCGTCACTTATGGCACTTACTAGCTTTGAATATGAAGGTTGCTAGTTCAGTATAGTCTGTAAAAATGATAATAACAATAATAATACACTGTATATACTGTACCTGTCTGCATCGCCACAGGAAGCTGAGCAGGTCTCTGTTCTCCATTTCCTCCACCACTGTAACCAGAGGAGCTCGGAGAGAAACTACGCCTAGAAGCTCGGGGAGGAAGGCGTGTGGTCCCAGCTGGGCCAGGAAGGAGGCAAAGCCCAGGAAGTTGTGTTTCTCGGTGGCATCAGCAGAGTCTGTGGAGGGTGACAGCGAGAGGAACGTCAACTGCAAGGAACAGAAAGTATGTGTTTCTATGAGGCGCCCCAGGTGAAATAATTCAGGCCTCTTACCGTTGAGGACCCGCAAGACCACGTTCCTGTTCTCCATACGGGCCCTGTAGAGGGACACGGTGGTGTCGGAGCGCAGCGAGAAGGTGGTGGGCAGGGGGCTGACCAGGTTGAAGGATTCGGGCACCCTCTGACGGGGCAGCTCTCTGGGCTGCACAATGGGAGTGAAACTGGGCTTGAAAGGCTGCGGATCCGGGCCGGGCGAGAAAGAGGGCGTGTCCACAGACATGGAGAGGTTTATGGAGGAGTAGGTGGTCGGGGGGTGGAAGGTGGAGTAGGAACTGGGCATGTCCAGAGCGATGCTTTCATGTTCCAGGGCATTGATACCCGGAGGAGCTGCGGACAAAGAGTAAAAGGGGGTCAAGCTAAAAAAAAAAAGGTTTTCATAGGAGATAAATACTCTGGTTGAAGTCAAAGCAGATGGAGAGAGAGGCAACGTCTCGGCTGTGTTGAAAAGAAATATCTGACTGAAACCACAGTCTGAAACTACAGATCTCAGGTGGCAAACCATCTCATGTGGTAGATATTACTGTAGATATAGTCACTGTGGGAAACCAAAACTGTCAAAAGAAAGCAGGAGGAGCGACTTAAACCATTAATATTCTGATCTGCATAAACACTTAAGAATCAGCATTTACTGTTAAACATATGGATATGTTAATTGTGATTTTAACAACAAAAAAATACAATTTCCCACAATTTAATTTCCCTATTTGTCAAATTATTTTGTATTTAGGACACCTATCTAAATGTATATATAGTGAAATGGACTGAAATGAAAATCACACAAAAGGAAATTATTTTACACATGTAGCAAGCATAATTAGACTTGTTTTGTGATATTTTTTGCAGCATTGGTTTGTAAAAATAATTAAACAACATAGTACTTCCAAATGTCAACACCATGAATAGTTGCTGAACATTTCTTGTTTAGTTCTGCAAAGCATGTCTTTTTGTATTTTTGCTTCCTGGTAACTTAATATGTTCTAACACTGACTCACAGCTTTTTTTGTGCCGGAAGCAGGACTTTACACGGGAGGTTAAGACAATGCTAAATTACTAAGTAACCAAGACTTAACCAAAAGGAAGCTGGGCCAAACACAAAACTCACACTCACGTGCTGAAAGAATCTTTTAGGATCTAATCCAGTTAGCTGTGAAGCTATTTATCCTGAACAAACCCGGCATTTCCCGCTCTTACCATCGATGCCGTGCAGCACTCTCCGGGTGGTGGACTTTGAGGCCTGCGGACGGATGCGGTCGACTCTCTCCGGACAGAAGCGCAGCAGCAGAATGAAGACCAGGGTGATGAGGAAGCTGGCCAGCAGAAAGACCGGCACGATGATCACCTCCTGCTCGTACACGCGGATCTCTGCCAGCAGGAAACCGTTCAAGTCACTCACAGCGATTTGGACGCATTGATGTCACGGTTTGCACAGGGAGCAGCAGGCGCCAGTTCACCCGTCACAGCAGGTTTTTAGGTTGAAGTTATCATACTGATAAAAACATCTTCATACTGATAAAAACTCACCACAGATTGTATCGCCCTGCTGGCAGCGGTAGTCTGCTTGTGATAACGAAGACATCTTTTTCCATGTGAAAAGAGATAGAGAACTTTTAATTGACTCGTACACGTCTTACACGTTGAGGCTTCAACACACATGCAGCAGCTCCCTCGTATTTACACGCGCCTGTGAACTTCGAAAAACAGCTAGGGTGACCCGTCTGAGAGCCCGTGTCTGAATCTGTGAACGGTAACTCGACCCATTGCAAGGTATCCAGTGTGTGTCCAAGGTGTCTGAGCGAATGTGTAACTGAGAACGGGTCGCCGAGCTGTGCCAGCGTTTCAAGGAAAAACTCCTCCGACACCTCTCTCGCTGCTTTCATATTTAACCTGTTTTCCAAAGACACATATGTAACGCTGTGGCATGAAGATGAAGCAGCATGACCTGGTCTAGTTTCAGTCTTCACCAGCAGAAAAGCTCTCCACCTGAGGACAAACTGTGTCACACACGTCTGGATGTACATCTAGTCTAATGCTGTTCAGTGAGAAGTGTGTTTGACGAGTGGCACGGCGGCCTCTTCATCCTCATACGTCACATCCAGCATCTCTGAACTCGTTTCTCTACATTTTTGTCAGCGCTTAGCTCCTGTACGGCCAGAGCAATGGGGAACATAAAACGCAAAACTGCACCGGCCCGTTTGCTCAAAACCATTATGACCATCCCAAAGAGACAGATTTCACTGGATTATTATCATATTCACGCATTTGTTCATTCTACTTGAGAATAATGGCTCCAGACAATAACAACAATGCAACAGAAAAGACGTAAATCAAGTTCCCACCTCAGCTCCCTTCAGTTGTGTCTCAGCTCCCAAAAAGAAAATGCTAAACCCTGTTATTCCAGGCTCATGTTTTCCTGCCTCACACGATCCAGCACGTCTCGTACATCCTCCCAGCTGATCGAGGACTCAGCTCTGCTGCTCAGACCTTCATTATCTCTGCTGTGCTCATGTGCGGGTTGTCAGGCTCAGGGGATCAGCGCTCTGCTCTGTTTGTCCACCTTCAGTGTTGTTCTCGACTCCACCCTCCTCACCTGCACCTCATCCCTTCTCCCTCCCTGTTTACCTCTTCCTTCTTCCTCCTCTCTGTCTCCGTCTCGTCAGATGAAGAGGCGGCGTGTTGCACTGATAACAGGTAGACGGTAATCCAGTCTTGCCCTGCCTCTCTTCAGTTTGCCCTACCACATTCTGAGCCTTTTTTCTGAAAGCAACATATGTCACCTACCTCTTGCCTTGCCTCGCTCCTTTTGTGTTGGAAAACTGGTCCTGCCGCTTCCTGTCATTTTTAGTCCTTTTGTCAAGCGCATTTGACCTGAACTCGTATGACAAGCTCTGCAGTGGGGGTTTTAACACGTTGCATTGCTTTCTTGGTACAGGTATAAAATAAATGACCTCACATCTTTTATCGGCCTATAGTTGATTCAATTCAAAAATCGCATTTGAGGCAACTAGAGTCTAGTTATAATTATCATTAAAGGACATTCAAGATTTCTTTATTAAGATATCAATATTATGATAAAAGTAGTCAAAAGGTAGTATGACTGTATTTGATTTCATGTAAGAGAAATAAAGGTGTCTTAATTCTATCCATGATAGGAGCTAAAAGCATCAAAAATAGTCTGAATTTCTCAAAGAATAAAATAAAAATTGTGCCGATGCCAGATGGTCTCTAGTCTGCCTATATGGAGTTTTTGGACTATAAATTTGTCCCCTTGCCTGAGTAGCTTTCCTCTGGGTAGACTGGTTTCTTCCCACAGTTCAAAAACATGTATGTTTAAGCCAATTGGAGAGTCTTGCCCCTAGGTGTGAGTGTGAATGGTGTAGCCTGAAAAATACTGCTGACCTGGATTCGTCCTATGCAGACCTCAACAAGACCATCAGGGTCAATATAATGTGATTATTCTGATCATTTAACATTATAAAATATTGTTTTTATTAACATTAAGTAACAGAGAGGATACATGAAGACGATACTGCAGGAGCTCCAGAGTGTAATTATTTCTCACAAGAAAAGTTAGTTGCCATCTCGTGTTGTGATGTATTTGTTTTGAAGATTTTATCCAGCCATCCTTTTTACTACACCCACATCCTGCTTACAGTTTATGGACATTGAGCTTACATTGCTTAAGAGGAGGGTTACACCCTGGACAGCTCGTCGGCCTACCACAAAGCAAACAGAGACAATCGCATACCTACTGCCAGTAATATGAGCAGGCAATTTAGTGTCTACTGGTCGAACCTGTATGCATTTAGTGCCCTTATGGTGTAGCTTTAACAATATCCACTATGTGAGTAAGCAAAGATTTGGAAAAAGTTTACTACTAAACCGCTGTTGCACATATATTAAGCAAGTTAACTGTCAAGGTGAGGTGTATAAACATTTACTACTTAGTAGCAAAGTGCAGCTGAGGATGATGAAAATGTCAGTTTATTGTTGGTGGGAAAATATAAAATTTGACCTGATATTGGGGGTGGATGAAAACCTATAGGATTAATACAGAGACATTGATTATAATTGAGCCTATCAAATGTTTTGCCAGTCCATCCAATGGTTTTCAGATTCAGAAAACTTCATTTATCCTGTGGGCCAAAGAAGGGGGTTTGGGATAGATTTCCCTAAAATTGTCAGTAAGTTTCAGGTGAGGAGGAACTGTCCATGAATGTTATAGCTTTTGAAATATTATCCTTGTGTGTATTTGATGGGCTTGTGGCTCATAAGTAAAAAAGCATGGTAATATTGTCTCAAAGATTTACTTTAATAGGCACATAATTATCAGTACAACTGCATGTTACATTATTTACACTACTGTTTGCTGTTAAGGTCTTCTGGAGTTATAGCTAATGCTTCATTTCAGATGGCACACAATGGAAAATCTGGATTCTGAAGAATCAGGGCGAAATCAGAGAATTGAGGTGCAAATCTGTGAGTATTTCCTTCTCACATTTTGGACCCTGCATGGTGAGGCTTAGGTCCCATCCACTTCTCTCCTGCAATCAAAAACAAAATGGTTAGAGAAAGAAGAATCTCGAGACTTCAAGCTTCTGATTGAAACGTTAATGAGGTGAAAAGTGATGCTAATGCTTTCCACAGACCACAAAAACCACACAGCACAGATCATAATGCTTTTACTTTACATTGATAGTTCTACATGATGTATTTTCAGTGGTGGTGAATGAGCCCACTCACCGAGGCAGTGAGCCATGAGCTCAAACCTGTCGGACCCAAAGAACATCAGCGGCTCTTCTTTGACGTGACACACCACCAGGGGGAAGCCAAACGCCTGGGGAGAGACAGCAGGATGGAGTCAGCTCACCACACTGTCACACCTCCCCTCTCCTCCGAGTGCACAAGGGGAGCCGAAGGACAACTGACCCCATGATCCAGCGCGTTCTGTGTGGCGCTCTTCAGCTTGTCTTTGACCGCCGTTGTGGTGGCCATCTTCAGCGCTTCCTCAATCTCACTGTCAGACAGTCCTGCTTTCTTCGCCGCCTGAATGAAAGAGAAGGAAATTATGAAGAAAAACAAAATAAAATCAACGCACTGTGTGAAATTTAAAAACAACCATGCGAGACATGGCAGGAACCTCAAACAATGATGCAGGCTGAGTGATGTCTTTGTCCTCACTCCAGATCCTTCTCCACAGCTCCCGGGACACCTCCTCCACCTTCTTGTCTCCACCCTTCTCCATCTCTTGCACTGCAGTCACAAATCGCATTGCAGACAAGCTGCCTAGAAGAAGAAAGCAGAAGAACCCATACTTAGTACATTATTAGCTTTAGACATAGAAACAATCAGTCAGCTGATTGAGGATTTGGGGATTTTTAGCTGCTGATTCATTTTCTGTTCATCTACATATTTTATGCATTTTTCTTTAATAATATCATTATTTCAGCTGAACTCCGATCACTTGATGCAAATTCCCCCCAAAAATCTGTCCAACATTGAATATGGAGCTAGGAAATGTGTACAAACTGGACAGAAAGTGAATTGCACAGCTGCTCATTGTAGTGCTGGGGCCCCTGAGCAGGTGAACCAAGCCATGATATAATCAATACACATTACATGACTGAGCCCGTCACATCATGTTAATATGTACCTTTCTTGAACATGGCCTCAAACGGGTCTGAGGGAAACTGTAAGGGAACACCAAAAAACCTTGAGAGGTGAGTCAAGTCCTTGGCCATGTACGCAAACTTGTTTGGAATCACGCCAGGGGGCTTGTTGCCTGTTGAGAAAGATGAATATGAACGATGAAATACTACAGAACTGGCAGCGTCCACATGAGTATAAATGTATACCAGGTCCTGCAGACATTTACGAAGGACAAATATTTCAAAAAATATTTTTCATTTTCTGTATTGGTTATGAGAAGCAGGAAGTTATCAATAAGGGGGGGGGGTAGTTTTAGTGCATCCCAGTATAACAAAACAGCTTAACCTTTTCCCGAAAACAGACACGATACCATTATAAAGCATGTAGCAGTCTGGGCCAGAATCAGAGGAAGGACCAGTGGCATATACATTAACAATTTACCAGAAACTTCACCAAACTGCTGCCTTACAATTGCAGGTAGGAGGCGGAACGATATGCGTCACACTCGTGTCTTACGTCACATTCTGCCTCTCTTCAGATTCACCAGAGGAACAAGTCATTCTAAGTCACCTTTAAGGACACTACGCGAGGGTTTACGCTCACTGTACCTGATCCTTGCATGACGCCTCCTAGAAAAGCGGGGCGCAGTTTGAGCTCTATATTCCACAGGTGTCTGTACCTGCACATGACCTGTGGACACATACATGCACACACACAGTCCTTACAGGCTGCAACTTGCTAACTTGTCGCCTACTGTTTATTCACGGACACTAAGTAGAAACAAACCTCAAAGCCCAGCCAGGAGTACGGAGACACCACATCGTAGAAAAGCTCTACAACTTTCCTGGACGTCATATTTGGACCTCGGTGGGACGGAGACTGCCTCGTCTGTCTGTCGAGTTTGCTCAGTGGGTCAAAGTTCAGATGACCATGTACTTGTCTTCGGTCCAACAGGCGCGAGACAGACACTCCGTACCAGGTTTTGCAACCGCGCCTGCGCAAAACTACTATAAAAAAAATTCCTAAACGTTCGTTAAATGCGAGAATACAACGGTTGCATCGTCGGCTGTGCAGCTAAGCTAACTATAGCTCCAGCACGAGTAAAGATCATAACAGTGTCTGAATGCTAAGAATGAAATATGTACAATACTGCCCTCCACTGGAGCAACTACGAATTATGATATGCTCTTGTTCTTGAGTCTAAAGAATCTTCTTTAGATTCTTGATTTTCATTTGTAGTCATCTATTTTCATTTTCCAACTTAGTCATGTATGTCCGGTACATTTCATGATTTACTTTTGTCACTCTTTTCTATTAAATTACTTTTCAGTGATGAAGTGTTTCCCCCGTATTCCCCATATCAAAGTGGAACAGTTTCATCAACACACAACACACACAGAAACTAACATTTTAGCCTTTATCAGCAATTTGACATGCTTTACTTCTCACTCAAATACAATTTGAAGCTTTTTCTGAATGCAGAATATAATTTCTATGACAGTAAAATATTTATATTCTCAGAAATACTATTTACTTGTACAATCTATTTACATATAAACCATCCACCAGGATAATGAGGAAGTAACCATATAGGCTAATAATGCTAATGTACATATATAATGTCTAAAATCTTAAACATTTCTTTTTATATTTCTTCTTGAGGACTTGCTTGATCTTTGAGGTCAAGTGGCCCAAAACTGTCAAAGAGAGTAGGTCCTGGAGATCTGTCACTGAAAAGCAGAGAGAACAATTATTTAATTCTTTAAGCCAAAAAACACAGAAGAGCATATTTATACCACTTTTCACCTGACTTACCTCTCTCCATCCTTCTCTGTCTGTAAAATAAGTAAGAAGCAAACATTAGCCGAAAATTTTCTGTTACTACGAAGCATTGATTCAATCCAATCTATTACTGTATCTCTCACAGAATTTTTTACCTTAGGTCTCTGTGATCCAGTGCCACTACTCTTCCTTGGGCCCCCAAGGGTCTCAAATGAATGGCTTCTCACTCTTATGGCTCTCTAATGGCAGTGATTCAGAGGGGAAATACCAAAATAAATATCATAAACAATGTTGAGTTTGACAGTGTGTTCGGGCATTCGTTTTTTCTGAATGCCCGGGCATTCACCTTAAAGTTTTCAATGAATCCTCCACTCCCTTCAGACACCACCCGTGCGCCCTCAGAAGGTGGGAGGGTGGTGGACACGGATGGATCTCCCATCATGCACTGGGAACGGGTGGAAAGCTCAGTCTGCAAACTCTCCAGCAGCGACGAGCGAGTGCGGAGCTGCGGCAGAGAGCGCACATGGCAGAGCGTGAATGTTCGCCAATAAAGAGAATAAATGTAAACATCTTTTTTTTTTAACTCTACCTCCAGTCGGCTGAACTGTTGAGCCTTGTAGCAGGAAATTTCTGCGTTGATTAGTTTCGTCAGGAGAAATTCTCTCAGCAGGGAGCGCTGAAACATGGAGCAGAGGAATCTATGACCCACGGATCAATAATCAATTTGCACTGTAGTGATTCCTGGAAGCAAAGTGTAAACGCAGATGTTTTCAGGAGGAGAAGTTCATCGGGTGGAAAATCAATGTAAAACACAAGTGAGCAAGACAGACAGTCAAATGAAGATCTGGTTTCTGTGTGGAGTTTGCACTTTTTCCCTTTGTCTGTTTAGGTTTCCTAAAGCCACTCATGGTTTAAGCAATTGGAGACTTGTAATTGCCCCCAAGTGTGAGACTGAATGTTGTGTGTGGCCCGTGATGAAGCAGGGTGTATTCCCTGTCTTTGCCCTATGTGTGCTGGGCTAGACGGGTGGGTAAGATTGATACACTGCTCCACATCCCATCACTGTGATGCATAGAGGAAATTCAACAACCCTTCGTAAACCTGTAAAATCAATAACTGCAGAAATGAAACTGCTCAAAAATAGCCCCGGACAACGTCACCTCATCTTGTACAGAGTTGCTGCGCAATGAGGATTTGGGTCAGAGTCGCACTGTGTTCTCAGCAGAGATTTTGATGTCACAGCAGAACAAACACAGGCGTCACTAATGATATTAACAGTGTCTCTGATCTGTTGAAGTGTTCCAGTGAGTTGTGACAGCGAGCCCACATGAAAAGAGAATGATTAAACTTGTGTTTCTTTCTTACCGCAGCAGACAGAGGGGATTTGGTAACAGGTGTGGGTTTGGGTGTGGTGATAAGGTAAGGGAAGAGCAGGTTTTTCATTTGTCAAAGCAGGAAAACCACAGGTAGAGTTGTTAATATTGATGAGTGCCTGCATTTCATCCTGCAAGGCCAGAATTAATTCATCTAAGCTTGTCTTGCTTTGACAAATCCAAATGTCTCTGTGAGACAACAGTGAAATAGGAAGGGAAAACAAAGAAGAAGAAAAGCTCTCGCTGTGACGTATTATTTTTGAAGTATGCCAGGAATTAACAGTCTGGTTTTCTTTCTCACCACTGTGAAGATTGGAGGATCTGGGAGGACAGGACCAAAGGGAGGAACATCCTCCCTGGCTGTGACTGACACCTGTGAAAAGGAGGTTGCAAAGTATTTGTAGATATTTATGTTCATTTATGTATATTACACAGTACAGGTAATATGTATTGTAAATTCATCAGTATATCACTAGAATTCCAACACTACCTTTCCATGAGAGGAAAGTCTATTTTTCAAATGCAAAACATACATTTTATATACATAGTTATAATAAAAAATCACCTGATATGATGGTTCACCTTCGTCCTCCTCTCTCTGAATCCTCCGCACCACCAGGAAACAGTGCAGGAAGTGAGATTTTATAACATCGGAGAGAAAAGGAGTTTGACCCTCCTGGTACACCAGAGCTACAATGTCATTTCCAATGTGTCTTTTCCTTTGCAACTGGGGAGACGAGGAGAGAGACGGGAAGGCAGAAAATAGCCTGGTCAACAAAGCTGTTTTGCAACTAATACCGTAAAATGTCACCAGAAATGCCGTTAAGTGAATCATCGGCCCAGAACTGATGCAGCGTCTGACCTGCTGTGGGTCACCCTCTGTGAACGGCAGCTTGGTTGCAACATGGAACATGATTTCTCTTCCTTGAAAGGAAGTGAAGACAGCCTCACTTCCTGTTTGACCGTGGTTCACATCCAGTCCTCCTCTGAACCTGAGAGAAGGGAGCGAACAGATCGAATCATGCGGGCTGACTCACTGCATGTGTCATATAGCACATATAGCACTTTACCCTGCAAAGCCTTGCAGCTGGATCGTTTCTCCCAGGATAGAGAGGAACTCCTTAAACTCCTCGCTCTCCTCGTTGTTACTGAGAATGTCCTCCTCTGTGAACTGCAGAGAGACGGCGTGGAGGCAGAGATGACTTTGCTGATGATACAGTTTCATAAACATGGGACCTGTTTTTTTTTCTTAATTTCATACCTGCCTGTCCTTTTGGCACAAAATGCCAAACTTGAAATTAGGAGAAACTCTGTGCTCATCAAACGCAGTTATGAGCTCGGGAGCCTGAGGGACGAAGGAGAGTGAGACAGCTGAGAGGATTTGTCTGAAAGGAGAGGTTGTTACCTTTAGTTCTAGGAATGTAGCAGCATTACCTTGAGGTAGCTGACAACATCAAACCTTGAGACAGTCACTCTGTCACAGAGCATCTAGGAAGGATATGAAAGAATTCATCTTTGAGTGCTCCAGCTAAATGTGTCAGATGGATTCACTGTGTTTATTAGACAGATATAGTGGCTTATCATGTCTTTCATATTAATTTACATATGATAGCAAGTTTTATTAGGCATCAGTAAATCTAATCTGATAGCATGATATAAATAACAAAAAGACTTCAACAAGAACAACAAGAAAAGTATGCTGCAGTAATTCACAGTTTATTTTGTTTTGACAGAATAAACTGTAGAATGAGTTGTTTGGTACCTTTGCTAGTTCAACAGCAGATGGGATGCTGGGGAAGAGAGAGACAGAGAAAACTCCATGCAGAGAGCACTCCTTCATCCTGTCAGACAGAGAGAAAAAAATCATTGTCCAAGGTGATGCTGTGCAATGCTGTGTGATGCTTGGCACAGCATGATGTTTTTTTCCTCTGATTTGTCACCAAAATGAAATTAAGATCTTTTTTTTTCTATCACTAAAAAAGTAAAAAAGTTTTGTAGATGTATAGAAGATTACTTTACTTCTGCAGAACTTCCGAACAACTCTGGGTTATACAAGTGAGATTTGGGGAAGGCAGAGAAACTTTTCTCCTCAAGCTGGTGGATTATTCTGGTGCTGTGATTAAATGCACATTTTTGACTGCAGGGGCACTTTTGGTTGTAGAGTCACATACTGGGAAACTATCTAAAAAAGCTTAAGATCTCAACCTTAGTATCACTCGCAGCCTGTTCTCCTCATCCTCCAGACACACAGACAGGACTAGAGGTCCCAAAGAGGGATCCACCGTTGTGAATGAGTGATGGTACTGAAAGGAAAAGGCAGATCACGTATCAATGAAACTCCAGGAATTCCTGAAATGTTCCCTCACATTTAACTTAGTTTAGTCTATATACATACTCGGGAGCGAAAGAATTCGTGGTATATTTTCGCCTCGCCGTCTCGCTCCATGATGTCGTAGCTCTCCGGGTCGAGGCCATAGTGGGAGGAGGTGGGACTCACGTCTACGGATCTCTCCAGAGGGGGGTCGATCCAGTAGCCGCCCGACTTAGAGGGGAGGATGAGGGGCAGGTCTCCACCTATGCTTAACAGCTGAGACTAAAATAGACACAGAAACGATGATGATGATGAATATAGTGATGATGAGGGCCTAGTGTTTCTTTTGTTTGGGGAAACAAATGTCCCAGCGCTCATAGAAAGGTCAATGTCAACACACACACACACACACAGACAAATGCGAGATCAAACCCATATTAAGATTCCCGGGCTGGAGACGAACCTTCAGAGGGAGGGGAAATTCACAGCGCTGCTCATCGATCCTGCTGCCCTGATGGACAAGACGAGTATCGACGATAAGAAACTTGTGCTGCTCAGACACCATACGCACTACTCACGATCAATGTGACTGTGAATCACCTGCAGCTTTTCAATGATTTCAAACAGCTCAGTCTCCTGACAGTAACGCCAGCCGTAAACGGCAAATAAAGAGAAGGGGAAGGAGACAGAGGAACATGACACACATGTCAGTTGTGACTGAAAACTTCACTTCTCAGAAACAAGGAAACACTATAGGTGTATTTAATTAGAATTGGAGGTTTTCTGGACACTGTTAAATGATGTTACCCTCGAGGTGCTGCCGGCTGAGAGGATACTTGGCTTGTTCTCACCGACCGGTGAGTCCAGGATTTCCAATATTCTGTCCTCTGCAGATTCAGGTCTGCAGCAACAGGTTTATTTATGCAACAAGACATCATCACGTCTCACTCTGCTGTTAGTACAAATAGGAGCTTGAAATTGCTGTCATGAAATGCAGAAGAAAGCCTTACCCTGTTTGATCCTCGTATGGGAATCTGTCCACACTGTAAACAAGGAAGTGAGAACTATTCGCAAAAAGAAAACAAATCATCTCACATAGAGAGGATATCGTCAATCAGTTGTTAAGTGTTTGTAGCCACTGAGGTGACCTGAGATAAGAAGAAATGTCAGTTCTAATATGAGACAAACACTGCTTTTTACTCACCCGCCATATGCCCCGAAAGTGAAACTTCTCTTTCTGGGAAAGGACATGTCATTCCTCTTTTCTCTCTCCATGGCTTTGGTGTCACTGTGAATGTTTGTACATGCCAGTTTGCTGCCGAGTCAATCAGGGCTGGCTAAGGCTGAATTAATTCACTCTATCATTCTGTCACTCCTCCTCCTTTCTGCCCCCTGCCTCTCACTCATTTAAGCTTCCCTTCCCTCCCTCTGTCCCGCTGTCAGCCAAACGGGCAGCATTAACCCGCTCATGGTCACAGGTGCAACAGCTGCAACAAGCCGCGGCACTATCACCTCCACGCTGCCTCATGTCCATCGATCTCTGTGCCGGAATAAACGCTTGTGCACAGGGTTCCTCAGACTGGCTGAACTTAAAGACAGACTAGTAAATAAATAAAGAAATGCACGAGACATTTTCTCTGGGACCTGTTACCCTTTGAGTCAGCGAGGATCATCAATTATTGACAGCACACACAGTGAGGGTGAGGAGGTAGACAGCAGGGGAGGGTGAAGTAGGCGTCAGTGGAGGGGGAGAGAGAGGCAGAACAAGAGAAAGGGAGGGAAGAAAGAGAGAGGGAGCAAGAATGGGGTGGACAGAGGGAGGAGTGTACACAAATGACAAGCGTCGCACATGAAATGAGTTGCATTTTTATTTGATTTTAAGATTTGATCTCAATTACATAATGTTTGTGTGGTAAAGACTATGCAAATAAAAGCAACAGTGTGTGCTTTAGTGAGTGACAACCGTTTTCACCTTTAGCTCTACTTCCAAACTGTGAAAAATTCTGCTTACTTTGAGAAAGTTGGAGGTAAAACTGAGAGTTTTGTTTAGCCCTCTACCACCATCTATTGTTTGTAGTGAAATCATTGCTCATAATGTCCCCTTTAATCCTTTTTCTTCTCCATTTTTGTACATTCTTGAACACTTACATTTCTTGACTTTATCCATCCATTCACCATCCATCCATCCACTTTATATTCATGCCCACTTATATATAGTTTTCCTATGACTGAAAATGTGTTTCTGTTGAATCCCACCTCTGTTTGGTCTATTCAGCCAATAAGAGTCTATCTAGTTGGCACTAAATGATCCTTTATAAGTTCCCTGTGTGTGTCCATCTTCAGAGAGCTCTTTATCAATTGGCTACTGATCTACAGTGAGCAAATTCAAATTCAAAATGCCCTTTAGTTTACTATCACAACAGTGGGCCCTCTCACAGTATGCCAAACCGGTGATTGGACGCTCGAAACGCCAGTCAAACCATTCTTCGCCTTGATTGGTCAGATTCCCAAAACAACGACCCCGCGCCCCGCCCCCTCTCATTGCTACAGAGTAGACCCGCGGAAGTTGGTTTTGTGGTGAGGAGTACGCGATGTCGCTAATTTGCGTGTAATAACGTGAAAGGCTTCGACATCTTGGTGTAGCTTCCCCGGACGGGCGGCCGTCCTGTTGCTGAAACACAAAGACGGACATCAGTAGGTTTGAAGCGGTTTTATGTCTCACCCATGCATGCCATGGAAAGGTCCAAAATGGACTGATGTTAACGCTAGCCAGCTAGTTAGCATTGGGCATTAGCCGTCAACGCTGAAAAGTACATGCTCTTTAACTCCGTTTCGTATATCTACACTTTTGTCTAATATCATACGATGTAGCTGGCGGTGTAGTTTTCCTCGTCGTAAGATCACACCCAACTCTCCCTTTGTATACACCTGCATTGTTCAATCGGCATCAATGGTGGTTTAATATTTACTTTTATTGATTCTACTACGGTGGCGACACATTGATAGATGTACATGTTTTAAGTAGCTGATCCGATCGGGATATCACAACAAATAGTCTAACATGCATTAACGAGGGTATGTCATAAGCAGGAGATGTCAGAAAGTAGACTTTTTTATGCGTCCTAGTCAGAGTTGACATGGCATGTCATTAACTTGTGCTGCGGTTTCACCTCGGGTTCATTGTTATGGAGGCTGACAAGTGTCTTCGCCTGAACTGTTCCCAGGCGGAAAGAGCGAAATGTTGGAGTGTGGCATGCTGGAGAGAGACTGCAAGGCTCTGCGGAGCAGATCGAAAATCCTCTGCAAGCAGCTGGTGGTGGACGAGCTGCTCATCCAGTCCTTGCAGGCAGACGACATCCTGACAGAGAGCATGGCAGAGAGCATCTTGGTATGTGAACAATGCGATATGGATGTGGTTTCATTCAGAGCGAAGCTTGGCTGCAGCCGTGCAGCCGGCTAAATGAATTCTTGTGACCGGGTCACAAATTGATGGCTAAGTAAGTTGAGAGCCGCTTGGATAATTTATTCAGAGAACTTTGTTAGAGTGAAGTCTGGAGGAGTTTGACAGGGATGAATTAATAGGTGTGGTTTGTCCCTACATGAGAAAGTCTGATGTTTGCCAACAGCAATAGAAGCATTATATAGAGATGATAAAAATAATGAATAAATGGGGTATGATGATGGAGTGGAATCAGAGTTGCCACACATACCGGAAAATCTGGATGTGTTTGGTCCTGCTTGTTACATACTAGTAACTTATACTAGTGGTTTATTTTTGTCAGGTATATATTATGTTTGAATATTAATAAGCAAATTTTGAAAAGATGATTTCTCTCCAGGAATCAATAAAATACGCTGATTCTGATAAGATAAGGAGTAAAATTTCCTGGAGAAACTTGTGTTGCCTCCAAAATTTGAGACTTGATTGAAGTGGTTTGGAGTGTCTGTGCATGCATAGTCTTTCTTTCTCTCTTTATTTCTCTGCCTGTTAAAGAGATACAGTTAGTTGGTTGTAAATGTAAACTGCACATCATCTGAGTCAAACTTCTGGTGGCAAGAGAGGAATAAACATGTAAGCAAACTGTGTTAAATTTATAAAATATAAGAACAGATGAAGCAAATGACATGTGGTGCATTAGTGTATGATGTGACAACTTGTTTGTCATACTGCAGCGACTTAAAATATCCTGGAAAAGTCCTGTAAATAATTTCAAGAGAAGAGTGGGACTCCTGGTATAGATAGAACAGCTTGTCTCTAGTCACTTTATATCAGTCTACTTTACAGCCCTTGAATGCTTTGTCTTGTATTTCACACCTGCAGAATGTTGTTCATTGTTGTAACTATGGTGTATGGTGTAACTAAATGATACAGGTCTTAACGTAATTTCTCATGTGTTGCTTCTGGGAGCACTGTACATTAATTCCTCTTTGTCCAGGTGGTTTATTTGTGCATGAATGGCAAATAAGATTTCACACATCAAAGCATTCGGTAGTGAAGTGATTCTGTATGAGTAAATTCATTTCTCTCTGGTCAACATTATTGATTACTGTTGCAACAGTTATGTCTAGTTGGTTACATATTGTCGTATAAGTGTCACAATGTCAATGGATGAATATACTCAATATAATCAGTGATGTCTTCCCCCTGAAGGCCGAGCAGACGTCCCAAAAGCGGAGCTTTCGCTTGCTACTCCTCCTACCGAAGCGCGGGCCCAGGGCGTTCAGCAGCTTCCTCTCAGCTCTCCAGGAAACTCAGCAGCAGCACCTGTGTGACCTGCTCACGCAGCCGCCAGAGAAAGACGGCAAGGAGACGCATTCAGAGGTGAGCCTGCGATCGGACACACATCGTCACAGCTGCACACAGAGCTACAGCGTGCAAAGCAGATCAGCTCCGGCTGTGGTGCAGTTCTTGGACTGTTTTCCACTCTGAGAGTATTCAGCCTGCAGGAATGCCAGAGGGAAAGGATGGGTAGCTAGTCAGGCAGCACAAGAGAGGTGCAAGAACAAGCACTGTTATCCCTGTTACACTTTCAAGTCAGCCAGTGTGTTTCTAAGGAGCTTTCATGACACTACAAACGTGATTGTACGTCTCAGGTCCAGCCTTCAGACAGCAGCGTGTGCTCAGGGTCCTCAGTCAGACTGTCGGCCCCAGTCAGGGAGGAGAACAGAGGACAGGGAAACGAGGAGGAGGCGACAGACGTGAGAAGCACAAATCCACATCCATCTTACGTTAGACAAGCAGATGGTCTGCTGAGGTAGTCACACAGCGGGCAGGAGGTCCCCCCCGGCAGCCATCGCTTCACTTGTCGTATTCCCACAAGCGAGCAGCAGAGGAGCCTCTGCCACAGCAAAGAGCAAAACCCCTTCATTAGCTGGAATTGAGCGTCCGACGTCTTGTCATTAATCATCTGTGCGTGACTTTCCGTTGCAGAGGTTCGGGGACTCTCTTCCGCATCCGGCTCAGGAGGAGGTTTTCTCAAAGCGAGCGAGGACACAAGGTATGTGGAGTCTGCTCGGCCGCACAGAGGCCTGGTTGGGGGATTACAGCGCACTTCCTTTGTTGTCAATATTACGCCGTTACCAGGGGGACGGCGGCGGGGCTGGGTCTGGGAAAGTGTTTATCTGTGGTCAAGTTCAAACAGAGACGTCGATAAACCTCACAACAAATCACTTTATAGCCTCCGATGGATGGTTTCACTGTGTAACTGAAAGAGCGTAGCCGCTCTAGAGTCTGTCTGTACCTGCAGGCGCCACGCCCCGAGAGTGACTCATTCACAACTTTGTGACACAGCGTTTGTTATTACATATTTGCACGTAGTGTTGTCAACACTGTCATTGTCACTGTCATTGAGATGTTTGCGTGTGTGTGTTTGTGTGTGCGGTAGAGTCCATGGAGTTCAGTCTGGATGCTGATAGTCCCATCAACACGCCTGTGCTCCCATGCACCTCTGAGTTTTACCTCTCCCACTACCAGCAGGTAAATACTTCACTTCTGCAGTTGTGCAGTGTGTATGCTATGAAGGATTTTAGGAAATGCGTGATTTTCCTCTCCGTCTCCCGCCCTCCTCCTCCAGTCGTACAGGATGACTTCCTCCCCCCGCGGCCTGGCTCTGGTGATCAGCAACGTGACCTTCGACCCCCGCTCTGAGCCCAACCTGGACCCCAGGAAGGGCGGCGAGGTGGACGATGAAGTCCTCAGGAAGGTCTTCACAGAGCTGGACTACCTGGTCACAGTCCACAGAGACCTCACTGCTCAGGTAACACACGGACACCAAGCCAACATGTATACAGGGCACCCAGCCACACGAGACCTGGAAAAACTGGAAAGCTAGAGTTTGACATCACAGTCACGGAAGATCTCAGGAGAAACAGTCCCAGAAAAACTTCAGTCTTGGAAAATGATTTCTCCTGTCCCTGCTTCTTACTTCATAATGTTTAAGATATTTGGACGTGTAGTCTGTAAATGAGTCAGAATTATTATTGTTATTATATCAATGAAAAGTTACATCCACAGACTGCACATTTTTACCTTCTCTGGGACAGGGCAGGGGTAATTCATAAAAGTGCGTCTAAAATAATTTCAGGAAAACATGGGAACTGACATATTTACACAGTGTTGCTTAAAACCCAAATCAGTCTTGTTTAGTTAAGCTAAGAGGAAGTGCAAGAGGTGTAAAAAAGGTCACAAACACTGACTAACCTGTGCGGTGTTATTGTGGGGAACCTACTGTGGACACGTGTTCAGCCGCGCTAACTGCAGCTTCCCTCTCTGGCAGGCCATGAGGACGTGCATCGAGAGCTTCTCCAGGAAGCCCGAGCACCGGACGGTGGACAGCTGCGTGGTGTGTCTGCTCTCCCACGGCATGGAGGGAGCTGTATATGGCACGGACGGAAAGCCCCTGCAGGTGTGTTGGCTGGTGGTGCCCCGCCTGATGGCGTGCAGGGGCGGAGATGGCGGAGATGGAGTTTTCAGACCTGTGTCTCTGTTTTCAGCTGGACTGGGTGTTCGAGGCCTTCAACAACGTGCGCTGCCCTCTGCTGCAGAACAAGCCGAAGATGTTTTTCATCCAGGCCTGCAGAGGAGGTAATGCCCTCCGTCCTCTTCTGAGAAAATTATGCTCATCGTAGGTAAAAAGCTACTAAAAATGTCAGTTTATGCACAGTTATATGTGAAATTAGTGTTAATAGTCTACCACCTAGACAGAGAGATCCTTACATATGGCCAAGATCATTTTTATTTTTAGAAAACTGCCAGCAGTGTTGTACAGGCCTTCACACTCTGTGCCCAGGTACTATGGGGTTAAGATACGCCATTAAAAGTATGCCACACTAGTCCAGCATGCATTGTGAAGCTAATGAATGTAAAGAAACATGCATCTAGGTGGTCCTGAAGAACGTACGGGGTCAAACCTGCCGGTAACAGGCCATCACAATACAAAACATGTCATGTCCTACTCTCAGTAGGCAGCACTGCAGCAGTTTAATGAATATTGACATATGGACGTATGCTGTTATGCACCATGAACAATGCTGTTAAGTTCGATGCACTTTGGGCAAAACATGGCTGAATGACAACAAGATACTCTGGCTGTTTAACTTTGTCTTCGTCTTAATAACTTATTCTTAGGTTTTGTAGTGAATCAGACAAGAGAACTAGAAGTATTGGAAACATCTGTGACCACTGGGAGCGGCCCACTCTCATCTCCCAGGGAGAACAACAGTCTTCCTGTTGTTTTCAGAATAAAGCTCTAAGAGGCTTTTTTTTGTGCACCTTTGTGTGTTTCAAGTTTCCAGGCGCAACAGACTTCAGGGGCTGGTCCGTAGATGGCGCTACTTAGCCACTCTGCCACGCCTGTGCTCAACACCCCAAAGTATGAAGAATATCTTTTGACCCGCTGGAGGCATGTGCAAATTTTCACATGTTTAGGTCTTGCGTATGAGCAAAAACTTGCTTTACCTGTATTACGTAATATTGCTGCCCATGGCAATTAACAATGAACCCTACCACCCAGCCCAGTGTTGTTATATTACAACATAGACATAACACCTCTGAGTTTGAGATCTTGTAATAAACCCCTAAAAATATTTCAGACGTTTCGCTTTTTACATTTGACAAATCCAGTCATGAACACATCCTCCATCCAACAGCATTGTGAGGACAAACAGTAGAAGCTATCGACTATGTAAATGTTGCAGATCTTTCTATTTAGGATGGCTTTAAGTGATGCTGTGATATTGCAAGCATGTGCGTAGCAGTGTGTGCTGAGGCTGGTTGGTCACTCTGGCATAAAGCCTTCTTCTTCATCAGTCATAATGAGGCAGATCCCAGCCGGTCCCTCCACATGTCCAGATGTGCACTGCCAGACACTCAGGCCCAGATGCTGTGGCTGGTGTCCTGATACGTCAACATTTTAGCGCATAGTTCTTAACTCGTACCAAAAAAAAGCCAAATAATAGTAAAAAAAAGGGCCGTAAACATCTAATTAATGTGTGACTTAAGCGGCCTCCCAGGTAATTATACTGTGTCTGTGATGGAGGTTGTGGTCTGACTGCGGGGCTGATAACGCCCCTGACAAATCCCGCGACCCCTCAGGAGCGCTCGTAATTACTGTCACACACTCCCTGGCTCCGCCACAGGTGTGCGGATGAAAGGCTATTAGACGTGCTTGGCTGCCGCCTCCGCAAATAGCTGCGCTCACACGCAGTAATTAGTTTGTTCTGCCATTAATGAAAACTCCGGCCAGAAATTAGCCCCTGAATCAAGTCGTTCCCGAAAAAAGTTCTGTTTGTGACGCGAGCGATCCTGAGCGGACCTCCCTGTCTCCCTGTCCTGCAGAGGAGATGGACTGCGGCGTGGAGCAGATAGACGGGCCGGCCCGCACCTGCTCCCCCAGCTGCGAGCAGAGGGACGCCGGCAGGGAGGGACAGGGGGACGCGGCCCCCAGACACAGCGTCCACATGGGACAGGCCAGGGTTAAACTCCCCAAGCGGTCGGACATGATCTGCAGCTTCGCATCTCTCAAAGGTCAGAGAACTTGTAAGTTTCTACCCCCCTTTTTTTTACCCCTCTTCTCCAGTATCTTCGCTGAGGTGTTTTATCAGTAACTAACACTATGAACTTCCTCTTTGAGAGTGACATCTTTATGACCCCTACTGCTTCTACTATTAGTATTACTACAATCACTACTGCTACTAGTGCTACTACTGGTAATAACACAACATAAAACTGCAAAAAGACAGGGTGTCCCTGGGGTCTTAAAAAGTACATAAAGTTTATAAATACATATTGGGAAAATGAAGGTCCTAATTGTGATTTAATGAGGTATTATGAGGTAAAAGCTATTTAGGAATGTTTTTTTATTTAACCACGACTGTTAAAAACAACGACGTGGATTCTTGCAGGCAGTTTATCTCACAATCACTGGATGCTCTTTTTATCAGTGGTGATTAAAGAAATGAAAAAACCTATTGGTTTATTGACTTTTTGTTCTGAAATAGAAGACAAGAAATTAAAACGCAGGACGGTTTTACTTTCTCATTGTCAAAATGGGACTCATCAGATTCAAAACGCGGTTTGATTCATTTCCTATTTCATCCAGCGAAAACTAAATCACTACACAAGAGAAAGACGAAAATATATACATATATTTTTTCGTATTCTGACACTGGAGGTTGTTATTGTGAAGGCGAGACCTCAGACAGGACCGTCCTGTAGGAGAAAAACAGGGTACCATGCTGTAGCCTGCTTCAGGGATATAGCAGGTTCTTCCATCTGTTCATCTTCATAAAGTCTACTATTCCTACTACTACTGCTACTACCACACCTGCTGCGAATAAGTAGGCAAGGCAAGGAAATCTGTCTGGTATTCTGTGTTGTTACCCTTTTGTTTCTCATGGGAAATCACATCACAAAGAAGATGCACTTTGAGCTGATCACATGTTGATGCTGCAGTAGAGATGCAGCGTGTATCCTGTAACCTGTCTGCAGGTTTAGAGTGAGTCGGCTCTGACTGAGCTTTGAGAGCGTTATCGGCCGTTTTATGACCAGTGTCTGTTTCCGAGCTCAGCCTCGGGCTGCGCCTCGTCCGGCCCTGTTAAGCCCCCCCTCTGCTGTGTGATCTGTTCCTCCTGAAGGCACCGCAGCCATGCGGAACACCAAGAGAGGATCCTGGTTCATCCAGGAGCTCAACGCGGCGCTGCGCCACCGAGCCAGGGACACTCACCTGGCAGACATCATGGTGCAGGTGAACACACAAGCCCCCACGGGCTCAAGTCAGAGAGCTCAGTGTGGTTTGTTTTCAATCCGGTAAACGTCTTAGTAGGTGTTAAATTCAGTTGGTATTCTTTCCACAAAGTTTTGACTGCGAAAAGTCTGAGTAATTGAGAGTCAGAGTGTCACTTAAACTTTTAATTTATTCTCTGGAGCTTCATTCTGAGGTCTGTAGTGTGGTTGTGCTCCTTAGATTCAATAGCTAATTACAACTGTTTAGTATTTTAAAGATGCGTTTCTGATTACAGCTTGAAATGGCCATGGGGTCCTTAAGTTTCCTTAACAATCCTTAACAAGTGTTGAAATGTACCCCGTAAGAGGTTGTTGTAAACTTGAGCCTTAATAATACCAGAACATTCCTCCATGGTGGATGGAATGATGCAGTACTGCAAAAAACTGCAACAAACTACCACAACTACAACCCCTACTGCTACTAGTCTATCTCCAACTACTACTGCTACTACAACAACTACTAATGAGATTTCTTTTCCCTCATCCTGTTAATTCTTCATTTGAAATTTCATCACAAATCAAGTTTTGCTGATCTGAGGTCTGTTGTGTGGTTGTGCTCTACAGATTGAACTAGCAACTATTTTAGGGAGATGCGGCCTTAAAGTTTTTCCAGGAGCCTTATAAAGGTGTAGAAGTTCAGCTTAGCACCCCTGCAGACACCCTGTAAGAGGTCATTGTAATCTTCTACAGTTTTTGTTTGTTTGTTTGTTTCCAGGTGAACGGGCGGATCAAGGAGCGAGAGGGTTACGCCCCGGGCACCGCCCACCATCGCTGCAAAGAGATGTCCGAGTTCACCAGCTCGTTGTGCAAAGACCTCTTCCTTTTCCCCAAGTACCAGCCCCAGTATTGACAATCCCACACACACACACACACACACACACACACACACATTCACACGCTCGCACATGCAGTACACGCACACACGCAGAGGCCGTTCCTCGCAGTGAGACGTCTCGGCGCAGGACACACAACTGTCCATTCAGCGCCAATTAGCTGCCACACACACTCGCACATTCCCCCGTTACAACCGCGTATCCAAACAGAGGATTTATTCATTCAAGTGTTTCCCCGGTCGTGTAAATACTGCCTCTTCAGAAAACCCCACAGACGCGCACGCACGCGCGCTCTTTGCACTCGCGCGGCTCTCGGAGTAGAAAAGGAGCGAGCTTATGTTAATCTACGTGTACATGGAAACGGGCGACACATTAGCATACAACTAGCTCGTGTTTCCCCGCGTCTGTGCCTATGCCAGTTAGAGGGTTTAGATGTTAATCCTTTTTAGTCCAAGACGCAGTCTTTTATTTTTTTTTTCTCCTGACTGCACAGCTACTTTGATGTTCCTGCCCTCTTTTTTCGAGATGTATTTTGTACACAGATCTATTTTTGTGGCTTTATTTTGTATGGAATCGTTTTTATAAGGAATTTTAACCCCCCCTCCTCCTCCTCCTCCTCCTCCTCTCTCTCTCCCTCCCATTTCCCTTTCTGTGTTTGTATTTAACATCTGCCCTGAGTTGTGATCAGTTCTTGTTTTTAGTACAGTGACAGACAGGGGGCAGCACAGCAGAGATCATATCTGTTTCATAGCGTTCGTCATCCATATTTTTCACATCTCCCGCTGATGGAAATGATCTTCACCTTCAGCTTGTGTTCGGCCTGCGACCATGATCTCCGCAGCTTCACAAAGTTTGCCTTACGAAGAAGAAGAACAACGCCTACGAGGCAGCTTCAAATACTCCACGTCCCTGTTGTTTTATTCATCTCTCTTTGTGCGAATGCTCAGCCGGGACAGTTCCCGCTCTATTATTGCTGTTTGTTTTTAACCTTGAAGCTAGTGAAGGCTCTCATCTCCAGATCCCCCTTCATATCAGCTGTCTCACTGTATACGTGTCCCTGTCAGGGTGGTGGGCCGCCCGGGGGAATGTGGTGCTACTTTGCCGTGGGTCACACACCCAAACTATGAACTCTGACCTTTGCGCAATCCCTGCCTGTTGATGGTATTCCTACTCAAGCGCACGTCGGGCATGCGCTCCGTCCCCATCATCATATTTGTGGTATTCCACCGGGGTCTGACACGGTGGATATTGCTCATGTCTTCCACAAAAAAAAACAATATGCAATTTTCTCAGGCAGCCTGCGCTGCCATGCGGTGATCCGCTGGAAGAATCTATGACCGCGGAGCTTTTACAGTATATTCTATCATTTTGGCTCCCACACACACACACGCATAAACACGCACACACACAGAAATCAATTTCTCGAGGCCGTGTGAGCATCGATGTTTCCCAGAAAGGCCCCTGACCAGGCAATGAACGTGTGTTCAGTTACAACAGTGTTGTAGTGATAAAAGAAGAATATACGGTCGAAAACAACAGTGTTTGTTTGTTTACCACCTGTAAACAAAGATGTGTGAGGTGCCGGTGTCGGAGCATTGCCCTGGTCTGGAAGGTGCTCGTTCCTTCTCATCCTCTGTTTTCTTTGTTTTGTTGTGTTGTGTTTTGGAATAAAGAAATGACAATTTCGCCCCCCCCTCATCCACCAAAAAAAAAGGGGAAAATGCCGTAGTGCAATAAAAGTGTAACTCCCCTGTGGGGCGAGAAGTGTTTGGTGAAGGTTGATATATGCTGCCAGGCTGCATCCGGGGGAGATTGTGTGTTTCTGTCAACACCACTGACTGTCACATATCCTATACAATAAACAGGCCGTGGTTCTCCACCAGACTCTGTGCCATTGCTGTTTTTTTTTACTCTCTCTCTCTTCCAGCTGCGTGCGCATACGAGTGTCCTAATCCTGCCCCCCCCCACCACACACACACACACACGGCGCTCCCCTCCAGCGTGTGAATGTTGCTTCACTGTATTCGATCCTCCTTGTTGCTGTGTTTGTGTGTGTTGTCCCTGGGCGTTGGACAGCCCGTCCTCTCCCTGCTCAGGTATAGTGTGACTGTCTCCCCGCTATTCCGCTGCGCTCAGGTCTCCCCCGCGCTGCAGCCCGGACGTATGTATCTCTCACACACCGCCCGCTGCCCGGTGATAATGTTCTTAGTGTATCAGATAGAGGCCCAGCCAGCTGTCCTCAGTCATTCTCCCTTGACACACACACACACACACACACCAGACATGAGTGCGCTGGCGGTCAGAGTAACACATTTCTCGCTGGCCTCCCTTGTAGCTGCGAGATTAGGCTGTTATGCGCTGGCGTGTGGACCACAAAGCTGGGGCGGGGTTAAAGGGGATCTTTGTGTGTGTGTGTGTGTGTGTGTGGTTTTCATAATGGCCGCCGGTCTCATCAGCCAGAGAGGAGGCACAAAGAGGGCGAATCTAGATAAACTCGTCTGAGACCGATGTTGTCTCTCCAGAGGGCGCCTGATGGTGCTGCTTTGCCCAAAGGCCTGTGAGCTATTCCGCAACTGATGTGCAACACACACGCACACACGCACGCACACGCACACACACACACTTCCTGTAACTTCCTGTATTAGCTCCTCCAGACATCTGAACCTGCTGCAGAGGTGAAGCAACATGGGGATCACTTTACCGTGCCCTACAGTGGGTCGTACAAGCAGATTTGGGGTGGGTGTCTTTCACTGTGGGAGGCTGCATTTTGGGGAAGGGGAAAGGCGGGGTGGGGGTGGAGGGTTAACACCCCTCTCTCTCTCTCACACACACACACACACACACAGTCCTAAGGAAGGACTGCTGTTGCATGTGAGTGTTACAGGGATTGCCTTGCATCATTGGCTGATAAGGTGTGAGCTGTCATAGGGGTGTCGTGTGCACCTTCCTGCTCACGTTGCAGGGGCAGCCCTATGGGGGGGGTGCCCTTCCACCCCCCCCCTCTAACTCCCCTGTCCAAACAAGAACAGTCCATCCACCCCACACACACACACACACACACACCTAATGGCCGGCTGGCAGGGAGGGTGCTGCTAAGGGCAACAACTTGTGTGTGTGTGTGTTTTTAGGTGTCTGCAGTTCTAATAAAGGAAAGCGCTGCGTCCTTCACTGCCTCATCAGATGGCTTTGCTCTGCTTTGTCCGCCTGTCTGGTTTCTGTCCGCGCGTCTGTCAGGTCTGCGCTGGAGCTGGATGGCTCGCAGCCTCTGGATCATCTGGAGAAGAGCGCGCTCGGGATGGATGCCACCTGTGTTCCTCCATTTTCTCCGTCTAACGAGTGTGTTTGAGGACGTTTTTATAGGAGTGTGAGAAACATTAGAAGATGTTTGCATGTTTATTTGACCAGGTGTGAAGTGCCTGTGTGTGAGTGTGTGTATTTAAAAGAGAGTGTGAGAGTGTGTGTGTGTGTGTGTGAGAGAGAGAGAGCGTGTGTGGTATTGCCCACGCCATTGGAAATGCTGGGGTGTCCAGCAGGGTTATTTTTGGATCAGTGACAGCGTGTCAATGGCTGCAGATGCGTCGCAAAGGAAGGCTCTGAGATACCAACAGACCCTGGTAGGTCTTTCCCCGCTCCTCCCGGACCTGCCTGCCTATCTGTCTGTCCGTCTGTCTGTCTGTCTGCTGCCCGCTCTGCCTCCTCACCTGTCTCTTCCTATCCCCTCATTTCATGCCCCTTCACCTTGCCTCTTCCTCATCGCTCCATCTACCCACCTGTCACTCAGCCTTCCCCGCTCCCCAACTCTTCACTTCTTGTCTCTTCTCCGCCTCAACTCCGCTTCTGTTTGCCCGCATCTCTTCTCTCTCGGCTCCCTCACTCTGCCTGTCGACTTCGCTTCTCCGTTAAGGTTTCTGCAACTTAATGTCAAGTGATGTCACACGCAGCCTGCTCGCACGTTTAGTCCGTGCTGGCTTCACACTTCCCACGTTACAAGACGCTGACTAAAAGGCCATAAATGAAAAGTCAACCCTCTAAGAGTCCAGGATTTTAGCAGTCTCTGTCAAATCTCTGTTATATTTTTAGGGTGAATGTATATGTTCTATGAGTGCCCTTCATCTATGTTCTTCTTTAGGCTGCAGCCTTGTAAAGTCATTGCTGTTTTCATGTGTTCAGGAGGGGGGATATAAATATCTACTGTATATACAAGAAACCTGAGCAGACAGGTTAGACGTACGTGTTGCGATGAAGTCATGTCACTATATCCTCTCGTTCATCTGTTAAAATGTTCATCCCGGATGACCAGCATTCCTACCAGGAGCAACCATGTCTGCCCATCAGCTTTCCTCGCTGTTTTCCCCCCAATCACAGCCGCTCTCTGGACACCCAACAACACGCAGCTCCATCGGATTTATTGACTCGAAGCGTGGTGTCAGTGTCAGGAGTTTTTAGAGGTTGAATGAGAGCTAAAAGGCAAGAGAATCACTCAATGCACGGGTGGTTAAGGTGTGTGTGTGTGTGTGTGTGTGTGTGTGTAGGGGGAGAGGTGGAGCAGTCGCCGTGTCTTTTCTCTCCTCTTCCTCTGAGACGATGGCCGACCGCCCGAGGCAAGTCTGTGGTTCCTGACTGGCGTGGAGCCCCCTCCGGAGGCCCCCCTGCAGTTCAGATATAAATATGAAATCTCAATTAAGCACACTATTTACAGGCTTAATGTCTGCCTGCGAAGTCTCACATCTCTCAGGTGTGAAGGCTGCGACAGTGTCTGCATGTGAGGAAGGAAATTAGAGCCTTGGAGGATTTGAGGAGTTTATGTGTAGAGCTGTTAATAGATCGTCCTAATATAATTTGTTTATTGATCAGCTGCAGGACGCTGGCTGTGTATATTTTCAGGTTGATGGTTTAGCCGGTTTTAATCTTCACAGATGCACACTGTCTGCATGGGAGCGATAGACGTCTGGGTAAAAAGCAGCAAAAGTAAAATGGAATATTGTCTTATGAAAGCTCAACCTGATTAGCATTATGTATTACAGGGTGTTGTATTCCTGAAATGAAAAGGGGTACAGAAAAAATAGAACCAAGATTGGATATAATTTTCTAGATAATTTCCTGGAAAGAGCTCGGGAGCTCCATCAAAGAGTTATTAGTATTATTGATCGATAATAAGATACCGTACGCGCAGGGAGGGGTGTCTCCTAAGAATCGTTGTTTTTCTTCTCCCTAAAAACACTGAAATCCCCGGAGCGACTTCAGCTTTCTTTTTTCACATTTTAGATCATCTTTACTCTTTATTTACACATTACTTTAAATCAGGTTCATTCGAGCGTGCTCACAAATCTAAGTTGGCCCAAACAAGTCGGAGCTTTGCAGCACAACTGTGAAATGCATTTCCACGAAACCTCATTCAAAGGTAACTCTACAGAGCTGTTGAATATTTTGCTGTGACTTGTAATGGCTTTTTAATATAAATAACTTCTGTCTCAGTTCTTGAGCCGGTGTTTAATAACCACTTCTCCCCCAAGAGAAATCTCTTTCTACTTCGATATGTGTGTGTGTTTTCAGCTCAGTGTCAGTTAACCACGTTGTGTTTGCCGTCACGCTGGAGCTTGATGATTGTGGCTTCATTATTGTTCAGGAAAACATAATTATCTGCCTTTGTTAAATAGATTTTTGCCTGTAGAGAAATTTTGCAATTGTGAATGTTGAGCTGACATGCCTAGCGCTGTCTAAAAGGTTACACTATTAATTAATTGAAGAGCGACAATTGAACTTTATCTATTTCCCTTTAATTAGCGCAAACTAGGGGAGAGGCAATGTCTCAGCGACAGGCTTTCGTTTTGCTTCTAACTTACAAACCAATGTTTTCCCATAATTATTAAGTAGATTAAGCAACCTTATTTGCATAGTTCCTTCTGGGAAACCTCAGGAAAGAAAATGGGGAAAAACGTTACGACTTTCAACAAGTTTTTCAGCTGAGTTTTAATAGAGATAACTCAAAGCTGCAAGTCATAAAATGATTTCCTGCTTGGTTTGTAAAGTTGTGTTAATTGCTTCCAAGTCACCCAGTAGTTGTTGACCCTTGACCTTAACAAAGAGGAAGCTCTCTGTGTGGGCTTGTGTCACACTGACAGACACGGTCAGTCCGAGAAACACTCTGCGGTGCTGTCTCTATGAGCGTGTGTGCCTTCATACAACTGGTTGTGTGCTATTTGATAGATGTGGTTAAAAATGAGGTTGTGTGAGGAGAGGAGTCTCAATCTGTGAGAATGTCAACAGCAGTGAAATAGATCCCATAAGTCTCAAATGTTACAGGCTACTAAAAGGGATAATGTTCACCTGCCAAATGTCTCGCAGACTGGAATGATTGGGATGTAGACGATTAAGCCATTAAATTTCATGCGATATCGCAGTCACTTGATGCGTCTTTTCAATTACAGCGGTGGCAATAATATCCTGATTAAACTATTAGTCGTTACATCCATAGTTACAAGATGAAACGCCGGGATAACGCCGCAAAATAGCATCAGTAACTTGTCATTGTTTTCTTTTTTTGTTTTTGTTTTTTTTTGGTGTAAAGGTTAAAGCCCTCCATCTGTCTGTACAACAAGCCTCCTGGGAGAGATGGGTCGAAAGAGAGATAAACAGCATGAGAGAGAGAGAGAGAGAGAGAGAGAGAGGGAGGGAGAGGTGCGGAGAAGTGTGTCAGTGAACATTGGGTCACACTGCTGCTAAATTTATCCACGAGTAAGGTTTCACCTCAGGGGTGGGGGCTGGATGGATGGGGACAAGGGGTGGTGCGAGGGAAAGTTTCAGGGGGAACGGCGAGGGAGAAAGGTGAAAGGCTGCACACTAGAGTTCAGGCGGAGGTGAGACGTCCTGGCAGAGGAAAGTATGAGAAAAGTTTTACAGTTGTGTAATCTCAAGAGAGAAAAGTCTTATTTTTAATATGCATTTGTGCCTTGCAGAGATGTACAGAGTGGTAAAGTGAATAGAATATAAACCAAGGTTTCATTTCCCCAAAGGCTCTCGTAGCTGCACACACACACACACGCACACCCAGAAGACATGTAAATGCAATATGTAATTCTTTTCTTCTTTGCAAGATAAACCCACAACTCTGTTTTTCTGGGATTCTAGGCAGCTGAAGACTTGAGCATTTTCTTCAGATGACAGAAATTAGTTTATCTTGGTATAAAAGTTAAAAAAAAAATTGCTCATGCTGTTCATCTGGATGCATTACACGATTATGAAATTGGTATTGTAAATGCAGCCCTCAGCAAAATGACTGACATTATCATGACACTGTGGAAAAAAATAGAACGTTACGTAACGTTAAATTGAAGTGGCAGTGATATGAAAGCTACAAACCCAAAAGAGTTTGGGTACTGTGGGTGTTTCAGGTGCCGACCGTGTTCCAGATATTTTGTTGTGTCATCGCAGAAACGGCACAGGTGTAATTAATAACGTTAACGATGGCCGCGTTCCATTTCGGAGCTCGTGTTTCGGCCGTCGTGCATGTTCCTCGCCGGTTTAGCTCATCGGGACACTTGAGAGGGAACAGAGCGACGACGAACGCTGTGACTTACTCTCCGTGCTTTACCTGCTGCGAAAAACCGCTACACGTCACCCGAGCTTCAATCCAGACCAGGGAATCTGCACCATTTTCATGTTATCGATCTACAGTTGACTTTAATAAAAGCCCAAAGTGCTCAGGGAATACCTAATAGATTAGACTGGCCATACTGCATGTTGAGGAGTTTGACATATAGGGTGACGCCATCTTGAATCTTTGGAGCTGGACTTGAAAAACGTCCTCAGTGTCAGACCAAGTATGGTTCCAATTCAAAGTTAGCATCTCAGCAAGTACACTAAATTACCCCGGATGTGTTTTTGCCTCGCCCATTTCATCAAGGTACTTATTCCGCAATGATAGCTTTAATGCCGTAATCGCCAGAAACTCAAATTTCCGACGACACCTGAACGCCCCTCATGTTTCTTATGGCACCTGAACGCCCCTTTTTTGTCGTTTTTCGTTTTCCCTTTTGACACTGGGCATACAAACGAGGTAATGAGCAAACTAACAAATACAGTCTATGCATCCGAGGAATGTAACTGACACTCCTGCCTCGCTCTTTAGCGCCTGTCACCTGTCAATCACTCTAGGTCAGACATGTCAATCAAATAGACACCTATAGCCCCTATTTATTAAATTTGTTTTATCCCTTTGAAGCTCTAATATCTAATTAATCATAGAATTATTGTCGATTATTGTCTATGACATGAGAAACCTGCTGCTGTTTTTTTGACTGAGTGTGTATTGGAGTTAGCCCTAGTGGGTCTCGATGGTATTGCACCATTTACTTTAACATCTGTTGGAGTTTAACCCTCTCAAATCGACTCAAATCATCCATGTTTTTGAGTTGTGGGAGGAAAGCATCAATACCTGGAGAGCACTGTCTCAGAAAGTGCAAGAACATGCAAACGCCCACAGGGAGGGTGTTGCACTTGCTGCAACTTGGCTTTCTACCAAGGGTTGGGTTACGTCCCAAAACACCAGTCTACTGCAAGGTTAAACAAAATCAGACATATTTATACCCTGCCAGCACCGTGACAGCAGCACTGCATTCACGGCGAATGGTCGCTCTAGGTGATGAAGTATCCAATCCACATACATGCAGAGTTAACACGGTGCAATCCACCAAACTGACTGCATGTGCCAGCTCTCAGATGAATGCAAATGGCTACCTACAGCACTCCGGTCCCCAAAGACACACAAACCACATGGAAACCACTGGGTCACAGCAGAACACTCAGTGACCCATTTTAGATCCCGCAGTTAGAGACCGGTGGGACCAAATAAAAATCGAGAGGAGATGTGACCTGATGTAAATATGAGCGGATATGACCAGCTGAATCTGGCGCATCCAGATTAACCAACTATCCATTTTCTTACCTTAAAGGTGTCGTGGGGTTCAGCTGGAAACTATCCCAGTATACATAGGGTGCAGGCAGGGAATACTGGACAGGTCACCAATCCATCACACACACACACACACTCTATTAACTCTCACACTCGCACCAAGGGGCAAATAAGAGTCTCCAGTCGATCCTAAACATGCTTGTTTTGGACTGTGGAGAAAAGCCAGACAGACAAAGTGAGGACCAGTAAAGTCTGCACAGGAAGTCTGACCTTGGAGTCAAAACCAGGTCATAGTTGCTGTGAGATGACGTAGACATTATGATTAGCTTCAAGTTTTTTATTTGGATTCTGTTAAATCAGGTTAAGAGCTGTTCAGGCAGGATGTGCCATACAAATGTTTCACAGGCTGCATTAAATAATTCGTGTTTGTTTTGTCTTCAATGTTTAACAGTCATTGTCAGCTTTCATAATGGAAGCTGTTGTTCTGTTTTATTATGTCCGATCTATGAACTTCATATTTGGCCCACATATTCGAGCAAACACTTGACACCACACACTGAGAGCAGTCAGGCTTTAATATAACTCCTCGTCCAATGCTGCAGGTGCTTAAAGTACAGTTTGGTGTTATCCATCATATCCCAAACAATGCAATGTGGGTTATAGTCTCCACTCAGCGGGTATTATTTTCATACCTTGAGCTTGTGTCCTGCCTGCCTAACATCATTTATGATCCTGCTGCAGGAATCTGCTGGATCAACCACCTGACTGGGACTCCACCTCTCTGAATTAAGAGCTGCTGACAATTTATTGTCAAGACTCAAGTGTCTGTATTAACCTCTGCTGCTTTGCCCTGTGTACGTGCATGTGTGTGTGTGTGCACATGCACGCCATACCTGTCATTCACTGGGGTCCAGACTGCATGGAGGCAGGTAGCAGGTACAGTCTGTGTCCGTCACTCTGGCAAAGACAGGGAAGGACAGATGTAAGACAGAGATACCCTGAGAGGGAGTTACAGTATATTAAAGAGACGCATGAAGGAGAGCAGCAGCCTGCGGGACCGACGGCTGCAGACATGAGGGAGCAGATCAACACTTTTGAAACGGTCCTGAATATAGATCAATTTCTGGTAAGCTACGTCCTCTCGTTCCCTGAAGCGCTTTCTTAACCAAAGTTGAGGCAGTTTCTTTGGGCAGATGAAGAAGAGGCATTGGGGTCTAACGACCGAGACTGCAGCTCATGTACAGTCTGTTTATCGGGTTCTAATTCAAAACGTCACGCTGTGACATAATGTGTGTCTTACCAGGGATGAGCGGGCCTCCCCAGTTGTTTTTTTCCTGGATTACTCGGGTGTAAATCTGAACCGTGGGGCTCACGCACGCACGACACATGGAAGTTTACAGTTTGGTTTGTTTTTTTCCTTTCAGCCGCCCCGACGTGCCTTAATTAGAACATGACAGCTTGAACGGTGTTCAGACGAGGCATGGGAACGTTATTGTGCCAGTTAATTAGTGTATTCATATGAAGACATGTGTGCCTGTGTGTGTTTAGGCGTGTTAATGTGTCTGTGTGTGTGTCTGTGTGTGTGTGTGTGTGTGTGTGTGCGTGTGTGTGTGTGTGTTGCCTGGGAGGCAGTTTTGGGTGTGTGTCTGGGGAGGTGAGGGGGGGTAATCTCCTGATCTATCCGTCAGTGAGCGGGTCAGATTTTATCATTAACCTTGTGCTGTGGGACAGGACTATATTGTTGTAAGGCCTCATCTCTCTCTCTCCCTCTCTCTCTCTCTCTCTCTCTCTCTCTCTCTCTCTTTCACACACGCACACACATACATTAATTTAGCACAGTGATAAAGAGACACAAACACAAACTTAGCATGCGTAATAGCCCGCACTAACACACACACACACATATCTATGAATATGCAGGGCCCTCTCCCTCTCATGAGGGATGCAGGAATGCGCTATTATTTTTTTTAATTAACTTTCAATGTCACACTGCCCTTCAACCTCGCCGTCTATTAGCAGCTCTCCCCGTGACTCCGCTCCTTCCTAGCGCCGCTCTCTGCTTCTCCTCGTTCACTCTTGTTTTTCGCCGTTTCTCAACACTCGCATTTGTTGTGTTTTGCGGTTGCGCCCCCCCTCCCTCGTAAAACGCTTCACTGCGAGGGGTTTTTCAAAGCTCCAAAGACAGCTTGCCGGTGTAATTTTACACAGGCTTTGTATTCCAAACAAAGAGGAGAGATGACTGGTTCAGTTCTTTTCTTTTTCTTTTTTTTCATTTTCCGCATCCCTTGAGAGTGCGATGAGCGCGGCATTAGGAGCTCGAGCTGTTACAGTAGCGCACAAGGAACTAATGATGAGCGGGCGTCAGAGCCGCACTGTAACGCCTGACTGCGTTCATGTGTCCACGGAGAGGAAAAGTGCAGCGGAGGAGCCGTGAGGAGAGACAAGGGGGAAACTTGCTCACAGTAAATTAGAGCGTGTGAAGGAGGGAGGGAGGGAGGAGGAAAAGGAGGGAGGGAGGGAGGGGAGGTGGAGAGTGATTCACCCTCTTGACTTTGAGAGGAGAAGGTCATCCCTCAGCCGGAGAGTGCCTCACCTCGCAGCAGCCATGTGTGAAAGCGTGTGAAAGTTTGAGACGTGTTTTGGCTTTTTGTCGCACAGACGCGGACGAGCGAGGTTACGAGGTGACGCGAAGGTAAACACGAGGCTGAGGGATGGCGACAGCCCGGTCACCTGACGGGGATGGATGGCCGCCTCCGCTGTCGTTCTCACGCTGTCGGCTGCTGGTCTCTTTGTTTCTTTGTCTCAGTTAATCCTCTGATTTTTTTTTCTGTTCCCTTTTTGACAATTTGGAAGTTTGGGTTACATCCTTGAACTGTTGAGTGTCGTCGACTTCAGTTTTCAAAACCCTCAGAAATCCAAATTCTGATCACATAAAACTGAGAAATTAAGTGAATAAAGCTTTTTTTTTATGGTTTAAAACAATGCAACAATTGAATGATTCACTGACGAGGAGAGCAGTTTTTAACTGGTACTTTATATTCTTTTAACTCATCACAGTCGAAGTTGAAATCCCAAGAGAATGTTTATTTTCTGTTGTTATTTTCACATCATCCTTTTCATTTCATTTGATGCCCCGTTTTTGTTTTTGTGATTGGATGGAAGTCTCTGTGGGAGTACTTACACGGTACAGTGACAATAAAGGCCATTCTCTCCTATTCTAACATCAACACTGATGTGTTAGAGATTCACATTCAAAGCAGATGACCAACACAACACAAAACAACAAAGACAGTGGCATAAAACAAGGACTTGTGCTAATGAAAAATCAGGCCAGTGAATGACATAAACTACAAAACTAAAAACAGTCAATGATGATAATGCATTACAGCCTTTAATAAGCATTTACTAGTATTAAAACACTAACATTTATACCACAATATATTGTAAAAAGCAATAATAGCAATGTTAGGGCCAATGTTAGGACTCTATACAATATATACATACTATGTAATATGAATACAATATAAATACAATATAAATGTCACGTTAATGCTGAGATTGCGCAACAATACACAAACAAGCAGGTGACAACAACTTTTGTGCCGTCGTTTGTGAATGTCTGTTTTGAGGACGATGTCCCCGGCCCCTCTGCGAGCAGGTTCCTGGTTTCGATGGCGCCTGGTGCCAGCGCCTGTTTGATGATGTTGATGGATTGGTGCTTTTGGTGTTAATGTGTAGTGCAGCGACGCTGAGGTCGTCTGCAGAGCGGGACGCTGAGGCAGTGCAGGGAACAGAGCGGCTGCCACGCCATGACCAGGACAAGTGATGAGGAACAGGTAAAAGACCAGGGGCTCCGCCTGGCCCGGAGCTGGAGGGTGATAATTTACAATTATGATCTTCTTCCTCCGTGTGATCTTCTCTGTCCTCTGACTTTAATCTCCACAAGTGATTTTAATGGATCTGGTTTATTTTGATCATTTCTCTTTCCCAGCTACAGCCTTAAAGGATTGTTTGTGCAACTGTAGAAGCCTGACTGCTGTGGTCTCTTAGGGTAGAATTATATTGTACCATAGTAGAGTAAAGTATAGTATATTATTGTGTAATATAGCATAGTATAGTATTTTACAGTACAATACAATACAGTATGGTATAGTATAGTATAGTACAGTATATAGAATATAGTATTGTATAGAATATTAGTGGAGTATTGTCTACTATATTATAGTATAGCCAGCATGTAATTAATGCATCATATAGTGTCCTTGTCCTATATTTATGCACATATTTGTGATTTTTCAAATATTTGTATTTCCTCCTTTCTTTTTTGCACAAATAATATGAGCAAAGCAACAAATATCTGATAAGTTAGCAGTTCTTCATTCATTATCGTAATAATTTGTAGTTTTCTCTAATTCAGCAACTGGAAAGTATAAAGTGTGTCTTTAGTACAGTTTGTCTCTTAGATACTGTATAAGTTGTTTAAAATACAACATGTGTAAGCGCAGCATTGCTTGTTTAACAGTGCAGGTGTACGTTAATGTGAGATGCGAGTTGAACATATTCGCTTAAATATGAAACCTCTGACAGATTAGAGACAGTGTTGTCAGATTTGTTTTAACACCTTTTTTCAGGGGACAAAGGATAACCAAAACATTTCAACCACTCATAACCAAAAAAAACAAACAAAAAAGACCAGGCTGACACAAACAAATGAGAGCAATACGTAACTGGCTCTTTGCATAACAGCGAGTAATTAAAGCTGGGAATAGCAGCCGGCTCATCACTCGCTCTACTGTTTAACGGAGGAGCACGGAGGGCGATGCACCACACGCCGGACGCTTCGGGGCTCATAAAGGCCGCATTGTTGTGTGTAACAGTTTGCGGTCGGTAGTGTTTAGGGAGGTTTAAAATAACTTGCTGCGTGATTTAGAGGCATCAAAAGTTTTCGAGAGCCTCAAACAGTGTAACTGCCGGCCAGGCCAGCTGCTATGTGGTGTATCCGTGTATTAATTATACGGGGCTAAATCAGTCACTTTGTCATGCGGTTGTGGTGACTCATGTGTGATGGTGTGCAAAGCTTTCTTTTTTTCTTTTTTTTTTACACAAAGTTGACTATGCTTTCATGTGTTATGAGGTTATAGATTGTTTTTTTATTTATATATTTAATCATTATTATCCTAGGGGTAGTTTCAGGGTCTGGGTCTCAGGGTTGGACAAGTCCCTCGTTGCCTGTGTGAACATGAGACAGACATGTGCGGCAGCTCCTCCGTGTGCTGGGACATGTGCGTGTGATCGTCTGTAGGTTTCAGTTCTGGATCTGCAGTACTTTACGGCTCCTGTGGTTTTAGTGCAGAGCGTGGTGCAAACTGATCACGTCGTATTATGGGGTGTCGTGTTTTCTGACCGATCGTGTGTGTGTGTGTGTGTGTGCGTGCATGCGGTTGTAGGTGTAAAGCGCACACACATGGTCGGAAGGGGAAGATGTGGAATGTCCTCTCTTCCAGGATCTCTTCCTCTGGCTCCTCTCCAGCCCAGGCCTCCTCTCAGGGAGGGGTTTTTCCGATCTCAATGCCCGTTTTGTCTATTTCTGTCTGCCAGGGTATTCAGGTTGGTGTGTATCCCTTACACACACGCCGCACATTCCCCATCTCTTTTCTTGTTATCTGAAGACTCTTCACGCTGGATCTAGTTTTATCCTTCGTCCAGGTCTCAGTTGTCGGAGGTATTTCTCCTTCTCTTTTCTCTCTTTTCATCCCCCCCCCCCCTCTCTCTCTCTCTCTCTCTCTCTCTCAGACCTGCCAAGTTGTTCCCTCCGATTCTGAAAGGCCTACGACCTCGTATGGTATCTGTGTGTTTTGGATCTGTACTGACTGTGTGTCTGTGCGTGTGTGTGTGTGTGTCTGTGTACAGCTGTACGGGGAGTACAGGGAGCAGCTGGGGAACTTCGCCCGACGGGAGGCGGCACGTTTGCTGACAGAGAGACAATGGAGGAGACAGGCGGGAGACAACGCCGCAGCCGGAGGCCGCAAAGGCCACGGCCGGCGGCATCATCATCATCATCTTCATCATCACGCCATGAGCTTGGAGTCGCATCACAGCCACGCCTCCTCCACCAAGAAGCCTCGTCACTACTCCAAATGCCAAGGTGGGCATCACCTGGGATGCACATGTTCAAGGGCCGAGATGTTTATTTGGATGTAGGATATTCTATTCTACCCGGTTCTATAACAGGCAATCTGGGTGTGAAGGGATTCTTGTGTGAGGCTTTGCTGAGTCAAGTTGCCAGAACAAACAACAGATAAATAGACAACAGGAAATAAAGAAAAAATAAAGTTAATAATAGAGAAAATAAATCGAATGGGGCAAAGACAACTCAAGACGGAAAAGTTTCATTCATCTGAGCAACTTTCAAGTTTGGCATCGAGGCCTCGACCTCGTCACCCTCATCTCTGCAGATAAGATTTCAGAGAAAGGGTGGGGAGTGGTGAGGAAACTTCTTAAACCCCCTCCCAGCCTATAGGTGAATGCTGCAGGCTGTGTTACTGGCAGGAAAAAGGGATAAATGTGACAATTCTGCAGCTTAAATAGAGAGATTTACAGGATGTGTATGATATTATGAGTCATATGTGATGCAGCTCACCCGAACTAGCTCAAAGATTCATGTAATGTAACACAACACAAAATTATAAATAAATCAAAACTGTGTGTGCGATACACACTGAACTTGAAATGAATATCCCTCTATTCATTTATTTATCCACTGTTTTATGTGCTTTGTACCTTTATGAAGACAGAGACATCAAAGCAGGAAGTACATACTGGACCATCACAGGATACATACTCATCATTCACTCTCACACTCCCACCCTTGGCTCAGTTTAGAGCCCTGAATATCAGCCTAAACATATATGTTTATGGACTGTGGGAGAAAACAGTCAGAGCATGCAAACTCTGCACAGAAATTGACTGGGAGTCAGACTTGGATCTGCAGCACTAACCACAAAGTCCCTCTAATGCAGTATAGTGAAATACGAGCTATTAAACACTATACTGAAGAAATATACAGAAAGAGGTTTTGCAATTGAGGGAGAATTGAGGACTTTATAAGAGGCTTTCTGAAAAGATTGAGGAGGAGTGTGTGGGCAGTGAATAGACTCAGACTTTACATGAGGCCTTGACACCGGGAAACAACTCACCTCACTCCAGAAAAACTTTGATCATGTTGCATTATAGAGCGAGCAGCATTTATCTAATGGTCTTGGCAAGCTGACACTCTAGAGTGGAGTTACATACAGGTTGTGCCGAGGTCTGCCTGCACCCTCTCCCCACTGACAAAAAACAGTCCCTTTGTCAGTTTAGTAATTCATCTGTTTAGATTTTCTTTAACAACAGGTTTCAGAGCTGTTTAGAAGCCATACATGTTTAGTATTCACTCCTAACATCCCTGGCACTTACAGCCCTACTGGTTTCTAGAGTTACTGTCAAAACCATTGTACTCTCAAGGTTGTAACCAATGTTGGATATTATGTGGCTAGAATGACACGAATGTATAAAGTACTCTCATATTGTGTGGTATTTTCACAGTGTACTGTAATTCACCACTACTGGCCCTTAACCTGCAGTATTTCCCATATTCAATTTGCAATTTGTCTTAACTATCTTATACTCTACTCTGCTATTTAATCTCTTCATATATAACTAGTTATTCCATGTGCTGTTGTGAAAATTGCATGCAGTTGTATAGAAAAGCACAATAAAGAATCTATCGGATCTATCTATCTATGTATAGGTTGATATCTGAGCTGTAAACTAGTGCAAATCAGACATAAATGCTGTGGTTGTATGTAAGTTGTGATAGTTCTCGTGGACGTTATGTAATGTAGGGTATTCTCATTCTATTTTGGTATCCACCACACGAACACATTGTTTAAGCGCTTAATTGCACTGAATTGTACGGCTGATACTTAATGAGGCACTCATGTAAGATCATATATTATCAACAGATAACCTCTAATCTGTGTGAGTACAACCCTGCAATCACATCAGCCAGAGAACAACTTTAGGTCTTTCTTTTTTCTTTCCTTCTTTTTTTTTTTTAATTAACCTGCCCCGGCCATTATGAGCTATAGCGTCGTCACCGTCGTCTGAATGGATAGCTCTCGGGCATTTTTAGAATAACTGTCAGTAATTAAATCAAGCGATAAATGGATTTAAGATGAATCATTAATTCTTTCCCTGCGTGTCCCAGATTGTTTGGCTCGTGTGCGGCGCTACATAGTGACCAAGATGGGGGAGGACTGGATATTCCTGGTCCTCCTGGGACTGACTATGGCTCTGGTCAGCTGGAGCATGGACTACGCCAGTGCCAAGAGCCTGCAGGGTAACGCCGGCCCAGCTCAGACAGAGCCGTGGTGTCTACTGTCTGCGGATATTAAAGCTTCTAGTTCCTGTTTGTGATGCAATGTTTCTGTCTTCTTTTTGTTCTTATTATCCTCTGAAGCCTACAAGTGGATACATGGGGAGCTTAAGGGCAATGTGGCGCTCCAGTACCTGGCCTGGGTTACTTATCCCATGATCCTCGTCATGTTCGCCTCGCTCTTCTGTCACCTGGTTTCCCCACAGGCCATCGGTGAGCTCTTCTCCATCACCTGTCAGCTGCGTTATTATCCCTCAGCATCTGTTCACCTGTTTCCAGCCGGCGGGAGAGCTTTGTTTCATATAGAGCAGACACAGTTTTTATTTTATTCCAGTTTTCTTGTGATGATTGTTTTTGATATCTCGATACGACAAAGCCTTACAAAACTGTTTTTCATTATCTCAATAAAACAAGAAACTTTTGTTTCAGTGGGATAGTTATCATCTCTGATGATTTAATCGTGCTGGTTCGGTCCATTATCGTCATTCCAGCTACTGTCTGGTCCAGATGTGTATCAGCTGTTAAAATTGCAGATCAATCAATCAATCAATCAAAACTTTATTTATGTAGTACTATTAGTGAGAAAGGAAACAAACAACATCGAATAAATAACACCCTCCCATCTCATACTTTCAGATACGTAGATACACAGAACTCTGAGGAAGAAGTCAAAGAGGAGACTGAGAAGTGTCTGTTATTGATCGAGGCATCAGCATGTACTTCAGTCAAGGTTTAACTCAGGCAGAAGTTGCATTGTGTCCTCCTTTTAGAGATGGCATTCAGATTAGAGGACTAGCCCGGATGTTAATGAAATAAATTGATGCCTTATCACTGGAAAACAGAACTTGTTATACAGAGATAGAGTCGGAAAGTGGACTTTCTCATCCTGAAAACATCAGTAAGAGAACGTGGCCGCTCTAGGCCTCCATGATTTCTCCTGTTTTCCTTCCTCCAGGTTCTGGTATTCCCGAGCTGAAGACCATCCTGAGGGGCGTCGTGCTGAAGGAGTATCTGACTCTCAAAGCCTTCATCGCTAAAGTCATCGGCCTGACGGCCGGCCTTGGCAGTGGGATGCCAGTGGGCAAAGAAGTAAACAAACCCTCTTCCTCATCTCTTCTCTGTCTGTTCTCCTCTGTACCTATCACCGTCCATTGATCCAGCATCGCTCCCTCCTCTGTCCTCCATCTCCTCCTTTTTTCCCCTCCCTCCGCCCCTCCGCCCGTTCCTCCTCTAAGCTCGGAGGATAATAAATCATCTTCTGTCATGTTTTTTCCCTCTCCTCTCTGCTCTTCTCTCCTCTCCTCTCACGGGATTGAAGCTAATTATTCAAGTCCTCAGCCGAGGAAGTACATTCGTTTTCCCCATTACAGTAGCGGGGCAACTGCCACATCCGGCAATTACGCCGTGATTTATCTGCTCCGATACAACATGTCCCAGTTTAGACTCCCTGTTTCACGGCCCGTGCTACGCCACGTCCGTGTAGACGAGGTTGCGTGTCGCTCATCTGTGTCTGTGACTTCCTCCCGTCTCCTCCAGGGCCCGTTTGTCCACATCGCCAGTATCTGCGCCGCAGTGCTGAGTCGATTCATGTCCATCTTCTCTGGAGTCTATGAGGTAAGACGAGGCCCTGAGCAAAACAGACTGCATTACCCAGAAGCCCCCCCTCCCATTCCCATCCCCATCCCCATCCCCATCCCCATCCTCACTGACCTCACAGCACTGCTCAGTATGTGGCATGCGTTTATTTATATTTAACACCTCGATTTCATTTGTTGTTGTTTTTGCTGTTAATACAGGGGTTTCCACAGGCACTTTAAGTCTTTGTTTTTCAGATCTGACAATATCTCCATCTTCAAAGACTTCAGGGATGTTTTCTGTATATTTGCTTGTTTTCCATCTGTTAGTGAGCCGTTCGGTTTCTCCGACTGTCGGACGGATGTTCGTTGAAATCTTTCATTGCTATCCATGTTACTACTGTTCAGAGTCCAGTTCAGAGTTACTCTGTGAATCCTGATGACTTCTCATCCGGCGCCATCATCAGGTCAAAATTTTAATTTGATGACTGTAAAACAAATGGTGAGGCCTGTTTCCATGAGCTCCGATAAGTTTTGAGAATAATAAGTAAAACATCCAAACTTTGAACTATCAGCCCTGAAAATGACTGGACTACCTCGAACATATAAACAATGTTGGGAGGGTTCCTTTTGATCCACTATGGATGATAAAATACAGGTAATTTGGTAATGTGAGATTAGAATATCCACTATATCTCACTTCACTAACATGACAATAGCCTTTAAATTAAAACAGACAGGAACCAGGAGAGTCAGAGAGAATAAACACCTGAAGCAGATAAATCACTATATCAATAATTTAATCAATCTAACTGTATATTGATGACCATCTAGTTATTCATAATGTATTCTATAGGAATGTGATACAGATTCTTTTTGCTCTGCCAGGACCTTTTAAGAGGTTTTATCATCTGATTCTTTAAGTTTTAAGCAAACATGTCAATGACGAGTTGTGAGGTCTTTGATGATATGTTGAAGTGGGAACCCAGTGACTGTTGTGCCCCCCCCCCCCCCCCCCCCCCCCCCCCCCTCCCTGTCTGTCTCCCCCTCCCCTCCCCGCCCCTCCCCTCCCTGTTTCTCGTGTGCCTTTGTTTTGGCTGCCTTGTTTTTTTGCGCCTCACTGTATTAATAGAGTGATGGTCATGTCTGGCATGTGAATTAACAGTGACCTGCCATATCCCTGTCTCCCCCTCCCTGCCCTCTCTATCTACCCCTCGATGTTCTCATTCATCCCTGCTTGTCTGTGTCCAAACCCCCCCCCCATCCACCCCCGGCCTCCACCTCCACCTCCTCTACTGTTGACCTTTAACCCCAGAATGGCACCCATAACCAGGACCTGTTGGTGTGTGCGTGTGCCGTGGGCGTGGCGACCTGTTTCGCTGCCCCAGTGGGAGGCAAGTCTTCTCCTCCTCCTCCTCCTCCTCCTCCTCCCTCCTCCTGACTCACCCAGGCACAGGTTCAGGGTCAGCTTTGTCCTCCTGAAATAACACCAGCGGAGGTTAAATCTGACCCCAGACCAGCGCTCCGCGACCACGTGTTGACAGGGATTACGGAGTTAAAAATGAACAGATGTGGTGACACAGTGATACCATTCTCATGTCTTCATAGTACGTATCAGGACAGGATCAGCTGTTTAACTCAGCGCTAAGATCGAAAGCTGAGGGACAGGAGAAAAATCCACTTTCCTGCTCCACAAAACTCCTCTAATTACAGCCGCACGCAGCTTTATAGTCTGTCTCCAGACATGAAAGTACTTTCAAAAACCAGCAAACTTTTGTCTTGTATCTTGCCCGATGATAATAATGATGACAATTCAAAGAGAGAGATTGTTATATTTTACATGACAGCAAATGAGTGTTAAATTATTAACATCCTCTGCGGTCTTTCCCACTGGTTATCTAGTGGAATACTGATGATAAATTCCCTTATAAACAATAGATAATGCATTATAAAAGACTTCAAGCTTTAAGTTAGTGCAGAGAGTAACACGTAACTCAAGGTCAGAAGAATATTTAATGTCCCTTTAATCTCAGTGTGAAATCAGCTGCAGGGTTGTCTGAGGGCGACGTGTCCACCCGGTTTGTTTCTTGATTGCTTAATTGCTCCCACTCACACTGATTGCTCTTATTGGCATGTGCGTCTTCTCTTCCTGTGATTTCTCCCCCCACCCCCACCCCACCCCCCTCGTTTTTTCCTTGATCACTTTATTTTCACCATACTCCAGTGAGCATTATTTATTCACTTTGTTCCATTTTGCCTCCCCCTCTGTCAAATCTCCCCGTGTGGCTCCCCATTACGTCCTCCTCACCTTGATCTTTTATTCTCTCTTCCTCCGACTCACTCTGTCTGTCTTTCTGTCTCTTCTCTCGTTCCACGTCGCCTTCACCCCCCCCCCCTCCTTCTCCTTCATCACCTCACGCCTTTCATCCCCCTCATTGTGTCTCTCATCCCTTCATTTCCCTCCTGTTTTTTCCTCTTCCTCTCTGTTTTCTGTGTCAGTAGAACCCTTATGGTTACACAGATATTCTGACTGTTGGCTGTGCCGTGGGGGTGGGATGCTGCTTCGGCACCCCGTTAGGAGGTACTGCACACTGCCCGACACCATCCACACCACTGCATCCAACATCTGTATCTCTGCATCACACTGTGCTGAGGCTCTGGAGGACCAGCAGAAATGTGCTGGGAGCTTTAGGATTAGAGAGAGACATCCTAAATCAAATGTTATGTTAAAGACGTATGTGAGCCTGTGCACAGCATCCACACATGGTTTTCAAGTCTGGTAATGAGTGTTTTAATCACTTGATTATGCTACACTTAGCAGCTAATGTAGCTACATATCATGGTCAGGCTTTCTGATAAGGGAGATTTAACTGTTGTTTGAGGAACTGTGACTCACATCTGTATTGAGCCAGCACATATCTTATTGTTATTTATTTTGTGGACGAACCGTAATGGTCATTAGTTATTTAGTGGGTTATTACTTAGTTATCAGTCTCCGCATGTATGTTTCAGTCAATTGGAGACTCTAAATTGCCCCTCGGTGTGAGTGTGAGAGTGAATGTGTGTGTCCTGTGATGAACTGGTCCAGGCTGTATCACCTGCACACACTAGGCTCCAGAAGCTCCCTGTGACACCATTAATGCACAACATGGGTAAAGACAGTGAATGAATGTGTGATATTTCTAGTAATGTAACAGAAATACCAAGCCAGGCCTGCAGCCTGCTGTGCTGCACATCTGTGCTCCAGGACCCTGTGACGTCATCAGCTGCCTTTCCATTACAGTTTTTCCACAAAATAAAAGCGATGCTTCTGAAATCTCGATACAGATCAAATGTGACTTGTAGGTGTTTCCATTGAAGGGTGTTTTTTTTGCACACGAGGCTGTCATAAACTCTCATTAAGTCTAGTCTTGCGACATCCCATAATTTGTATAATGTCTCATCCAGTAAGCTTCCACTTTGAGGAAGACAGATGTTCAAGTCATTGGATTTTGCGTTTCTGTCGTTTCATTTGATTTTTAATTAGATCTAGAAAAAGTTCAGTATCGTCCAACACGACGCCTCTTGAACTGGTCATGTGACCTCCTACAAAACACCATGTGTAAACATGCAAAAAGTGTTTCAATCACTGTTTTCCGTTAAACCTTTATTGCATATATCGACACATGACAAACCACTTCAAGAGAGTGCAAAAACTGTTATTTACGACCAGTTTTTATAATATCGTGATATTTAAGTTTTGCATATTTATGGAGTAATGTAGATGCACCCATTGTCAGGCGTGACTACAGGTAGAAAACGGCAGACTTGTGAAAACAGGCTCGACCTCTTCATAACCCCCTAGCTCTACTCGGTTTTATGTAAAATGTTCTGGAAAGTAACCCCGACAAAAAGCCTCCGAGCGTCCAGCAAACGTATCGATCGGTGACAGATGTTTTCAGTTCGTTTCAAACCGAAACGTTTCACATGAAAACGACGGCAGCTATTAATCCCTCCTGTAATTGCAGCTGAGTCGACAGTTTCCAAACAGACATAACATCGCTGCTGCTCCGAGGCTTCATGTCCAGCGGAGCGCCTCGGGAAGTTCTCCTTTAATCAGCGGAAAATTAATTGGCTCCAGCTTTGATAACTGTTGGATAATTAATAGCAATTTCTTGAAAATTTGCTGTTGACATTTCTCGCTGTTTTCTGATATTTAGCCCAATGTACGACACGTTTCTTGATAGAAACAGTAGCTGTAAAAACATTATCATGTACTCTGTTTCTCCAATTTCATGGCGTCCAGCACTAACAAGTTTCAAATCACCGCATAAAGTTAAAAAAATATACAATCCCTGAATGTTATCTTCTATTCAGCTGTTTGTCTCTTGTTTCTGATGTCACTAATGTTTATTTTATTGCTCCACATGCTGATTATGCCCTTCTATGTGTGTGTATGTGTGTGTGTGTGTACGTGTGTGTGTGTGCGGGTGTGTGTGTGTGTGTGTGTGGGTGTACATGTGTGTGCGTGTGTGTGTGTGTGTGTGTGTGTGTGTGTGTGTGTGTGTCTGTGTGTTTTCACTCCCTGTGGTTCTCCTGTTGTGTATAATTACACCCTCAGCTCTGAGTGTTTTTGGACTCTTTCTGCTTATTTAACTAATTTCTTTGCCTCTCTCTCTCTCTTTCTCTCTCTCTCTCTCTCTCTTCCCCCCCTCCTCTCTGCCTTTCTCACCCTATTTCCCTGTTTTTCTCCTCTCACACTCCTCTTCTCCTCCTCCTCCCCTTCTCCTCATCTTCCACACTATCCATCCTCATTTTCCTCATCTCTGTAATTCCTCCTCTTCCCTTCTCCTCTTCCCTCCTCTCTCCCTCTCTCCCTCTCTCCCTCTCTCTCTCTCCCTCTCTCTCTCTCTCTCTCCCTCTACCACCAGGGGTGTTGTTCAGTATTGAGGTCACGTCTACATACTTTGCAGTGAGGAATTACTGGCGGGGATATTTTGCCGCCACATTCAGCGCCTTCATATTCAGGGTGCTCTCTGTTTGGAACAAGGATGCTGGTGAGAAGCACACACACACACACACACACAGACACACTCTGCCACACACACACACACAAACCATTGAGAAAGACTGCTGATCTTGCAATTCCTAGAAAGTAGCTGAAATGACAGCTAAGTAATATTTGCTCCTTTAGATAAACCAGAAATGTTTCAAGTCATCACCTACAGTGACTTCACAATCCAGTGACAGCGAGGAGGGAAACATTATCAACTCCCCGCAGCCCCTTTACTTCTCTCCACTTCCGTTAGTAGTCCGTTACAAATATCTGCCAGCTGTGGCTCATCCTTCAGATTATTCTGCATTTACATTATATTTATCATTAACGCTTTTATCCAAAGTCACGAACATAGAAGAAAAAACATCTGAGCTACCTCGACACGTCATCGGCATGTCACCAGTCCACCATATTGGTGGTGCTACTGGGCTAGATGATCAAAGTACAGACATATACAGTATATACATTATATCATGTTCCTTTCTTTGTTGCCCTGTAATGTCTCATTTCATCAGAACGAATAAAGCTTATTGGAAAAAAATAAAAAAAACAAGCTCAGGCACTGAAGCAGATCCCGGGTCTGTGTGAAAAATTGTGAATTATTGTCGTGTTGATTGGTTGAGTTTATTAGACTGCAAAAAGTTGTTATAAATCAGGGAGAGCGATGCCAAAAGCTGTCAGAGGAAAGGAAAGGTGGTGCTTGTGGTTGGTGAAGCTAAACCAGGATCTACGAGGCAAAAGTTTCGACTACATCCGAACTTGCTCGGCTCATTTCTTGTCAAGTTAGGGAACATAAAAACCATGTTGTATTCAAACTAATTCACAAATCCACTCATACTCAACCAAAGTTCAGTATATTTCTTTAAAGAAAAGATCAAAACTGAAATAAGTCATCAAATTGTAATTTCATGTCATGATGAGTCTAATTAATAGTATTCAAGGTATGGTATGGTATGGTATTCAACAGCAGACAGTTAATGGACATAATGTCATATTGTAATAGCTTACAACTAAAGGCAAAGTAAACACTGGCCTTTAATCCATGACATTGACATGAACTTGACTTTGATGAACTTAAATGTTTTGTAGTTTTGATTGTGTCTTCTTCCTTCACTTTCAGTCACAATCACCGCTCTTTTTAAAACCAACTTCCGGATGGACTTCCCCTTCGACCTGCAAGAGCTGCCAGCGTTCGCAATAATAGGGTGAGGATGTTTGTGAGTCGTGTGTGTGTGTGTGTGTGTGTGGTGCCTTGGGTCTGTGTGTACAGTATGTGCGGTGGGAGTGTAGTTACTTTCAGCCTCTTAGATCGAGCTAGTACCCAGGTATTCTGCCAGAGTAAATACCATAATCATGAAAGTGCCAAATGAAAATGATTCGCAAAACTGCGACCTTGAAATGTATCCTCCCACTGTGCTTTTGTGTGGTTTAATTCAGACCAAACTGTCATACTTTATTCGCAGTTTATACGTTCTGCTGGCACAAATCCCCTCCGAAGCAGAGAGTCTGTTCAATAGACTGTTCAATAACTCCGGTGGAGTAAAAAGCACATTTTTCTCTCCGAATTGTACGTAGAGGAGGAGAGGGAAGTGGCAGCTAAAAGAAAACACTCCGGCAAAGTGCCTCAAATTTGTACTTAAGTAAATGTACTTTGAGAAAAAAAAAGAGAAAAAAAGCCGAACCCGGCGATTTAAAAGTCCCCAGAGTGCGTTTCATTTCGGTTCAGTCTTTGAGTAACTCTGCTACGAAACTCCGAGAGCTCGTTGCTTCTCTTCCCTTTTCCAGGATCTCGTGCGGGTTCCTGGGGGCGTTCTTCGTCTACCTGAACAGACAGGTGGTCCTCTTCATGAGGAGGCCGACGGCGCTCACACGCTTCCTGACCAAACAGTGAGGTCACACACACACACACACACACACACACACGTGCTCCCTCTGTGGAGTAATGAAGCCACAGCGACTCCGGTCGAAGACGTCTTTCCAAGAAACTCAAACCCAATTCCTGCGAACGTGCCTCGGCTCGGCTCTCTGAGCTCATCAGTCTCACGGCAGCGGCCGGGACAGCGGCGAAGCCTTAACAACCTCTCAGCCAGTTATTCGCCCAGCGTGGGGATTCACTTATCCTCCGAGGCTCAGGCAGTCAGGCTACATTAGTCTCCGCCATTAGAGGAGAGCAGCAGCAGGATGTTATGCTATGCGCTCCTTCTGAGGCCGTTACCTCCCCGGCAAAGCATCGCTCGTTATGTCATGTTCCAGGTTTCTAAGAATACACTCGGACGCCTGTTTGTGTGTGTGTGTGTGTGTGTGTGTGTGTGTGCCCCTCCCCCAGTCGACTGATATACCCAGGCGCAGTGACACTGATCATCGCCACCTTCACCTTTCCTCCTGGATTTGGGCAGTTCATGGCTGGAGAGGTGAGGCCGCCTCTGTGACCTCTCTTTTGATGTGTGTTCATTAATTTATGTGACGTTTCGGGGGGAAAAAAAGTTTTTTTAAAAAGTAAGTAAAAAGTATGTCAGTGGGGCAGAGATCATGAGGGTCTGGTAGTGTTTGGCTGAACATGGAAGCGAGGATGGGCTGTGAATGAGGTTTAACCACGGCTCAAAAGTTTGTAACATCACTGAACTCATCTCATTTTATATTTTAATTAAGGCTTTCAAGTCTCAATAGTCTCATAGTCTCAAAACTGTTGAGACTATGACTGACATGTTTAGCCCGTTGGTAACACTCTATAGTAATTCCTCCTTACTAAGCATTTCTCAAGCATAAGTTAACACATTTCTTAACCATTAGTAACTCTTAATCATTTCTCATCAGGTAATCATGTATAGGTGAGAAATAATTTCAACTCTTCATCATTAATCTCAGTTAATCTTAATCTTAACCTTAATCTCAGTTTTCTTGATATTTCTCATCAGGTAATCATTTATAGATGTGAAATAATTAAGAGTTAACATGAGAACAGTGATTGATCGATAGTTGTCAGGTTTAACGTGGATAAAAGCAGCTTCACACTTTCACACTGTTTGCCAGATTAGGGCTTTTGAGGTTGTACAACTTGAAACTACCACTGTTACCTCGCCTTGAAGTGATTACTGTTTTTCATAATTACTCATTCAGTCGCAAATAAGATTCAGATCCTAAAAGCTGCTTTAGCTCTGCTCTCATCTCTTTAATTACACCTTACAAGGGTTTGTCTGTGAATGTTTTGCATATTTTCATGTGTAATCCTGCTCCCGATAGGAGATTTTTTGCATTTTTTGACTTAAAAAACGAAGAAAAAGAAGAAAAAGTAACGTGTTTCTCCCTCTGGCAGCTAATGCCCAGGGAGTGCATCAACTCTCTGTTTGATAATTTCACCTGGACCAAAATCTCGGGATCTCCTCTTCCTCCCGGCCTGGGTCGCTCGGCCGCCTGGCTGCACCCGCACGTCAGCGTCTTCGTCGTCCTCGTCCTCTTCTGCGTCATGAAGGTCTCCCCCTCTCCCTCTCTCTCTCTCTCTCTCTCTCTCTCTCTTCCTCTTGTAACATGTTTGCTGGCATGGAGTAAAAAAAAAAAAAAGCCCTGGGTCTGGTCTTGATCCCACCTTGATCCTGTTTTTGTGCTTCAGTTCTGGATGTCAGCAGTTTCCACCACCATGCCCATCCCCTCGGGAGCCTTTATGCCAGTGTTCATATTAGGTAAGAGGATTTGGTAATGCGAGCGCGGTATCTCCCGCTGAGCTTCAGTTCAATTTGTCTCCACCAGCGTGTCTTATCTTCCCTCCCCTCAAGGAGCTGCCTTTGGACGCCTGGTAGGAGAGATCATGGCCACCCTGTTCCCAAACGGAATCCTGTTTGACGGGATCGTCTACCGCATCCTGCCGGGAGGTTACGCCGTCATCGGTCAGTCGGTCGACACGTCTCGGGGGCTCACTGTAGTAACCTGTAGACGTGAGGGGGCAAAAAGGAAATAATGCCTCGAATGAATAGATTCTTTTACAGTCCATCCATTCATTATCGTGCCCGCCTTGTTCCTTAATGGTGTTACAGAGGTCTGCTTTCTATCGCTGGACGTAGGGCGAGGCCAGGAAACACACCCTGGGCATGTTGGCAATCCATCACACACACACACACACACACACACACACACACACACACACACACACACACACACACACACACACACACACAACCATACACACACACACAGTATTCCCTCTCACACCCAGGGACACTTTTTATGGTAAAAACACAGTTTTTTCCGTACATGTTTTAGAATTACATTAAGTTAATGAAAACTGATGATGATCGTCATTATACTCTGCATGCCTCACTTTAATGAATTTACGAATAATAATACTAATTAATTTTGATTAAATTGCTCTTTATATTTGATGGCAAGTAAGAAAATGTTAGCGAATAAAGCAATAAAAAGCATAGTCATACTCACATCAGAAAACACATACATTAAAAGTCAAAATGTTCCACTTGAGTAAAGGTGAAATTAAAAGTTTTAAGATGCTTCCTGAAAGAGTTTCATTTTACTTGGATGTTATCATGAGTATAAGTTTAATGTTTAAAGATAAAACTTTCAGTCACATAATCACCCTATAATCATAATCAGCTGAACAAATTTGTCTAAGTATTTTGTATGTTGTGACCATGCTGAAATGTGGCAGCTGGCTGCTTGATGAGCAGGTTCAGGACTATATTTATATTCCAGATATTTTTTTTATATTTTAATATGTTTTAATGACCTTTGATAACCTCTCGTCCCCTCTGCTCTTCTCCAGGTGCGGCTGCCATGACGGGAGCGGTCACTCACACGGTCTCCACAGCCGTGATCTGCTTCGAGCTGACCGGTCAGATCTCCCACATCCTCCCCATGATGGTGGCTGTGATCCTGGCCAACATGGTGGCCCAGGGTCTGCAGCCGTCCCTCTACGACTCCATCATCCAGGTGAAGAAGCTGCCCTACCTGCCTGAGCTGGCCCTGGGGCACATCAGGTGAACCTCACAAATCCTCCATCTCTTTCTTCTTCTTCTTCTTCTTCTTCTGGAAGACAAAAGTATCTAACGTTGTTTGTCTGTGTCCCCAGCAAGTATAACATCTTTGTGGAGGACATCATGGTGCGCAAAGTGAAGTTCCTGTCTTCTCGCTCCACCTATAGGGAACTGAACCATCTTCTTGAGACCTCAACTCTGAAAACTATACCCCTGGTCGACTCCAAAGGTCGGGTTGATCCATAGAGATGCAGCTTTAATATCTTAAACGTAAACTTAGCTCAGGCTAGAGACTGGACGCTCAAACGTGTAGTCCTGGCCTTTTCAGACTGGAAAGACAGGAAGGTCTCTGATTTAGGACAGATTGTACGTCCTGATGGTGTGTATTAGTTTGTATTTTGTGCTTGTGTCCACATCAAATTTCTCTGCATTCTCTGATTAACTACATTGGAAATCTGCCTTTCCCTCATGTGTGAACGTGACAGTGATGATGATGTTTGTGTGTGTGTGTGTGTGTGTGAGTGTGTGTGTGTGTGTGTGTGTGTGTATGTGTGTGTGTGTGTGTGTGTGTGTGTGTGTGTGTGTGTGTGTGTGTGACGGGTCCTTTCTTGGTTATTCTCCCTTTCTTCTATCTATCTATCTATCTATCTATCTATCTATCTATCTATCTATCTATCTATCTATCTATCTATCTCTCTGAACTGGCACCTTAATGCCTCTCTCTGCAGAATGCATGATTCTCCTGGGCTCCATCGAGCGGACGGAGCTTCAGGCCGTCTTCGACTGGTGGCTCTCGCCGGAGCGGCGAGTGTTCGAGAGAGGTCCGAGCTCGCCGGGACAGGGCTCCAAAGTCAGCTGGGAGTCCTTCACCTTCGTGGATGAGGAGGGTGGAGAGGAAGGTGCAGACAAGGTGGCAAAAACCCCCCAGAAAAAACAAACATGAAGTAAATTAAAGGGAGATCTCAGTAGTCTGGAGCAGGTACGAGGCAGTGATCCTCTCTGTTGTTTCTGGCAGTCTGCCCCGGTTCAGGAGGAGTGTAACGGGCCTGTCCCGTCCCCCAACCCCCAGGAGCCCTCCACCAACCACACAGGCTCAGGTAACCTCAGCACGTCTAAAGACCACCTCCCAGGGGCTCTTGCCCTCCCTCCCTCCCTCCCTGCCGTGACATCTGTCGCCTGCCATGACATCTGTCTCCACATCTCGCCCTCAGACAAACGCAAGCTGGCGTCCGTCAGGAGGACCCTTCAGAGGCTCTTCTCCTCCACGTCCTCGTCGGGCCAGGCTGAAGTCCAGGTGAGATCACTCGTCGCTCTGACCCTGAGAGCTCAGAGAGCATCAGCGCTGACAGCCGGGACACGGTACATACATGGAGGAGGTGACATGTGGCGACACAAACCCACCCGGGGGGGGGGTCATTCTACCATCATCCATGTATGGAGATAGTGGGAGTCATACATGTTACCACTGTGGTCTCTTCAAAATGAGTAACTTAAACATCCTTCATAGATGAACTACAGAGCAGAGATATATTGTTGGTATACTGTGAGTAGATAGTTATTTACATGTTTATTCACTCTCATTGTGCATGGTCGCCTCTGGGTTGTTGTCTGGTGAAAGTTTGTTGTTGTTGTTGGAAGAAACAGATATTTTCACAGATTTTAAAGGCCAGACACAGCCAGAAGAACATTTCTGCTAAGAGTTCACATGTTTTTCCTATTTCTGGTCCCTGGATACTCCAGTCTCCTACCTCGGTTCACAAATATGCATCTTTAGGTCGATTAGAGACTCCAAATTGTCTAAATTGTCCCTAGAGGTGGGTGTGAGAGTGAGTGGTGTGTGTATGGATGAATATCCATGGATGGAAGGATGAAAGTAAGCGTCCCATCCCTGTCTGCCTGGCATCATCTTCACTCACTCTCTCACCTCTTTCTCCTCAGGAGACCACGGCCCCTCCGCTGACTGACACCATGTCCCCAGAGGAGGTACAGTATCCCTGCAACACACACACACACGCACACACACACACACACCTACAGGTGAATCATCCAGAGGAGCTCTATGTAAACAAGCCCATCTCGCTGTCTCCTGATTGGCTGACGCAGATCAAGGCCTGGGAGGAGGAGCAGCTGGACAAGCCGATCGACATGGAGCAGATCCGTATCGACCCCTCCCCGTTTCAGCTGGTGGAGAGGACGTCTCTGCACAAGGTGACCAAGGACCAGGCACCGAGCTGTTGGCCACATCATGTTCATAATCAGACTTTACTTTCATTACTAATACTTTGATTGCTTGTCAAGACAAGTCTCATATTCAGAAGAAATTACCTGGTTTGTTTCGGTTACATGAGAAGTGATACTGGATTTGGATACATCTGGCCTGATGGACTCAAGGAAAGTGGTCTAGACCGAGGGCCTTTCAGTGGTTGATGCAATTTATCCTCCTCAGCCCCTGTTAAAAGCTTAAGTTGTTAAAGCCGACAGAACTGACACAGTTTTTTCTAGTTAAGTCAACTAATTTGGATCGAGCACGTAGTTATTACACGTTTTGTGTTTCCCAGCAGTCGAGCCGCTCAGGGGAATGACGAGATCTGACACGTCGAACTGCAGGCTGCATTCAGACCGATTTGAGAGGGAACAAAAAACGCACAACGCAGAGGAATGGATCCGGTCCATTAGCACAGCGAGGGGGTCAAGGCAGGGGGTGGGGGACATTAACTCTCCCCGGAGCTAGAGCTGCTCACGTTCCCGGGCCATTTGTTGCGAATGGATTCATCAGCACCAAAAATTCGAGCACAACACGTTCGTTCGCTCGCTCGCTCGCTCAGCACGCACAGCCTTATTATTTTTACATGGCGGGGGAAGGTTCTCCATCCGTCTGGCTGCAACGCTTTGAAACGCCGCGTCTCCAGACTGATGCCGTGACTCACGCTCGCTGTGTCGTCCCCTTGAGCGAGTGTAGAAATTGTTTACGAGGGAACAGCCGAAGTGGAGCGCGTTCACACTACAATACGTTTAACACAGATCACGATCTTCTCTCTCTCTCTCTCTCTCTCTCTCTCTCTCTCCCTCTCTCATCACTCAGGCCCACACTCTGTTCTCCCTGCTGGGTCTCAGTCACGCCTATGTCACCAGTATTGGAAAGCTGGTGGGTGTCGTGGCCCTGAAAGAGGTAAATTCACTTTTATTTTCCGGATTTAAAAAAAATATGCGATGCTTTGATGCTTTAATGTGTCACGACAGGCGAGCCGTGATGATCTCACGTTGTGGGCAGTTGTTTTTGTCGCACGGCGCATGGCGGTTTACGCTCTGATTCATGCAGTTATTCCACTCAACGCCTCCGAACCTCATCCCCTCCGGATGCTCTCTTTAGTGCGATCCGGCGCTGTCACGTCCTCGTGTGTCACGCCTCTCGTCTCACGTCTCTCCTTCTCTCTCTTTTCCTCTCGCAGCTGCAGAAAGCCATCGAGGGCTCCACCCGCAGCGGCGTGAGGCTCCGCCCCCCTCTGGCCAGCTTCAGGGACGCCAGCCGCAAAGCCAAGAAGCACCAGCCGGCGTCGTCCACGCCGTCCTCCCCCACCAGGGACAGAGACCTGTGGGGGGACGGCGGCCCCGGCCGGGGTCCGGGGGAGCTGGTCAGGAAGGAGTCCAAAGAGGCCTCGTCCTCCCGGGACGACGCCGACTCCTCCTCCTCCTCCTCGCAGGCGGTGGGCGGGGCGGACGCCGCCCCGCAGGAGACGCCCTCTACCTCCTCCCCCCCGAGCTCGGCCTCGCCCCCCGTCTCGCCGGCGTCCCCCGCCAGCCCCGTGCTGACGCTGTCCTCCCTGCAGGAGGAGAGGGAGAGCGAGGAGTCGGACGAGCCCGTATAGACTGAGCGGAGGAGAAAAGACTTTTTTTGCCCTCTTCTGATTTCTCTCTTTCCGCCCGGAGGCGGAGCCAACGGCCCGGGGCAGGAGGAGCCTGGCTCCGCCCACCAGGTCTTCAGGCCCGCACATTCACACACACACACACACACAGCTCCTGAAACTGGGAAAAGCTCTTTTCCTTTCTTTTTTTTTCTACGCTGACGACAATCTCAGTTTTTCACTCAAAATCTCAGGTGCCTTCCTGTGTCTTCTGAACTGCGGATGGACAGACGCGCTTGAGTACCGCGCTCCTTCTGCTCGCTGTCCGAGCGAATCGTGGAAACGTTGAATGTAGCCGTGCATCGTATACTGTATACCAGCTGTCTGTTCCTCTCACTCACTAACTTTAATCGAAAATGAACCGACGGAGGCGAATCGTCGACATATCGTGTCGGCGGAGACTTAATTATCTTGACCCCGAGGTCAGAGAGATCAAGCATTTAAAAGTTTACTGATTGAGGTTATTTTATCTTACATACGTATATTTGATGTATGGTCAATAAAAGAATCATTATTATTATTATTATTATTACGGCACTGTAATTTTTAAAGATAATAAATATTTAAATTGTCTGCGTCTGACTGCAGTGCATTAACACTCAAGAAGTAAAGCATTTCCTGTATTTGTTTATATATATACACATATATACATATATATATGGTTGAAAGCTGAATTAGCTATTATTTAAGCATTTTAGAGTGTGAGCTTGTGAGGGGTGTGATGTTTGTGTAGCCCAAATCACATTTTCAAGACGTATAGTACATTTTTGGTAAATTGGCAACCTTACTTATTGCAAACAATGAGGCATCTATAAGTACATGTACACTTGTCTTGCCACTAACAATATGGTGGACAATTCGTGTCTATGGAGCCAACAGAGAGAGATGTACATGTGTGATGCACGTTCCTCATACAGTCTGTTACCCAGTGGTGTAAAAGCTGCACACGATCCCAAACGATCGCCGTGATGGAGTTGAAGAAGTTGCTGCCATGGAAACTGCCGGAGTTGTGAATCCCTGTTTGTGAATTCTGACAAACCGCAGAGCAACATTTTGGCATCTGATAAGCCTTCAGATTCATATATCTGTCACTCAGAACGGGGCCTTTCGGGATTGCATTTTCATTTCAGCGCTACGTGACGCGGCAACTCCCACCCGCAAAGTTTCTGCTTCGTCATAAACAGCTAATTCGACCCCGAGCAATATCGGTTTGGGTGGAAAACAAACAAACAAACAAAGGTAAAAAAACCTATTAGAATTCATCCTGAAGCGGGATGAAAGCCCGAACCCACATTTTAAGGCGATCCAATTATTGTTGCAGTATTTCAGTGTGGATCAAAAGTGTCGAATCGACAGACGGACGTGCCACAAGTGTGGCTGGAAACAAAGCGGCTTTATCAGCGGCGGCCAGTGATAGCGTTCCAGCGCCGAGGCTCGACAAGAGAATATCCCGGTGCACATAAACATTTTAGCGCCGTGAAGGTCAGCACTCTTGTTTCCGTCTCTGATTCCTTTGTGAGCTCGAACAAATAAGCAGCCAGTCCCGATAGAGGAGGGCCTGTCTGAGAATTTGTCATTAATATTCTCCTGGCATAAAAGGCCCCGATAAAGGCTGGAGAGGAGGGTTTTTTTTTGTTTTTTTTTTGGAGAAGCATGACAGGCAGGATTACTCTTCTGCCAGGTCCGGGGCGATGGCTGTTTTGTCTGACAAGCACCGTCGAGCTGGGCCGCCAAACATGGTTAAAAGAAGACACATCGCATGTGTTAAAGCTCCAGAGAGCAGCGGGCGGACGTGTGGGGATCTAATTATTTACACCCTGGAAAAAAAAAAGAAAAAGGAAATATCCACACACACGCACAGGGAAAAATGCCATTTGTTGGTTTGTTTTATTCGCTCTTTCTCCACCAGAGGAAAAGAAGAGGAGACAGGTAAAGGAGCTGGAGACGGGGGAGGTGTCGTGCAGGAGAGGAAGAGGAAGGAGAGGGTAAAAGACAGAGAGAGTGAGAGAGAGAGAGAGAGAGAGAGAGAGAGGGAGGGAGGAGGGGAAGCGTGTGGAAGAACCGTCCTGTGACAACCATCCATCGAGCATGCATAGGTGTGAGTGTCGTGAGTGCACGCTGGTATCACCAGCCATACTGCCTCATCTCAAACAAATGAATCCAAATTCATACACTTTTACAGAAGCCATCCAATTTTTTTTTTTAACAGCATCTTTTTATACAGCGGTCACTTTTTTTTTTTTTTCTTGCCACACAATTCCAAATTATGTTTATGTTACATAGTCTGATTGCCACAAATCCCATTTGGTTGAAAGTGAAAATGTTTTTTTTTTGTTTTGTTTTTTTGTTTTTTCTTCAGGCAGTGATTCTTCCAACAAGACAGTGGACAACTTACTGTACAGACAGACAGACATACAGACAAATATACTGAACACATACAAAGAGAGGGAGAGAGAGAGAGAGAGAGAGAGGGAAAGACAGAGAGGGAGAGAGAGAGAGAGAGTAAAAGGGAGAAAGGCAGAGGACCAGAAAGCAGATTTTGAGCATCATGCCTGCAGACAAGTTACTGTAACTCTTGGAAGATGGCAGTAGAATTATACAAAAAGAGGAACTTAATTGCAAACCAAGTCGGTTAACAAAGACGTGATCAGTAAACCTTAACATCCACAGAAATATATTTGGCTTCTTGTTAGTAGTTTATTCATTCATTGAGACTTTGATAAAACTAAAAGGAAAACAAAAAAAAGGAGCTAAGAGTAACCCAAATTGAAGCAGTTTCCGTTCATCCTTTATCCTTATCTTTTCTCACATCCAGTCTTTAACCAAATCAGCTCTGCGAGTTGTCGCCATGGACAAACGCAAAGTTATCAATTATCACATTATGCGGTGAAATCGAGGAAACTCATAAAGAGAAAGATAACTGCTCCCAGACGGGTCGGTACCTACATGAAAGTATAGACTCTGTACAAGCTGTCACATTATCCTTCCCCACTCAGTAATTGTTCAATAAATAAACGAATACATGCCAGGGTGTAAAGACAGTCTGTTTGTGCAGTTTTGAGCCCTCTCACCAGACAGGGGTCCTTGAAATGTGAAATTAAGTCAAGAGCTGCCAAACTGTCCGTCTCAAGGTGTTTTATATTACTTATTTGTTTATATATTTTCTCTCTCTGTGTAAAGTGCTCAAAACCAGACCGAAACAAGAGTGCCTCACAACCACGACACCTATTCCAACTCATACTGGAAGGGGGATTTCAACAAGTCAGTAGAAAAATAAACATTGTCCCCCAACATTGCATAAAGAAGCAATCGATAAATAAATTCATTCAAGTCAATGAAACATAAGTTGTTTTTTTTTCTTTTTTTCATCTCGAAAGTTTCTCACACAATCATCAAAGTGAGAGGAGGAAAGGTGCTCCCCGACAGCGAAAAAGACCAAAACAACGGTGGAAGTGTTTGTGTGTGTGTGCGTGTGTGTGTGTGTGTGTGTGTGTGTGTGTGTGTGTGTGTGTGTGTGTGGTCGTGAAGTTCGTCAGTGAGTCCCACGTTCTTCGCGTTTTGGGAAGACTAAAAACAAAACAAAAACAAAACAAAAACATCAATTCCTGCTCCCGTAAAAGAAAACGCAGGAAATGACAACATGCTTCCTCAAACATCATTAATCATCACCGTCACACGCTCCACAAAGCTGCTTCACAGTAATCAACAATGAGCAGGAAGACACCGATCTGCTCGGCTCAGACCGTCCGGTCCCGCTCTTCTTTTCTGTTCCCTGATTGGCTGATTAATCCGGCTGTGTGTGTGCATATGTGTGTGTGTGTATGTGTGTGTGTTTGTGTGTGTGTGTTTTGTCTTTCTTTTCTTTTTCCACCCGGCACCAGCTCAGTCCCACGCTCTTATTTACAACATAAAACATCTCTCCCCCCACCCACACCCATCCTCCCGAGTGACTTGTGTCTCGGTGTAGCAGTGCACGCTAGGAAAGAAACAAATAAAAACAAATAAATAATTAAAAAAAACAATCCAGGCGTACAGTGTGAGCTTGAGAGCGATCCCCAAATAAAGCGGGACCGAGAGGCGTAAAAAAATAAAGCAAAGGTCGAACAGCTGCGACTGTAAGCGAGAGGCGATTTCTTTTTTTTATATATATACTCAGACTATTTACATCTGTAACGACAGAGCGAACGCTGGTCTTGTTGGGAAACCAGTGTTTTTTTGTCTGCCTATTGCTGGTTACAATTTAGATATTTGTGTGTGTGTGTGTGTGTGTGTGTGTGTGTGTGTGTGTGTGTAGTGGTGGTCCAGGTGAGCAAGCAGTGAATCCATCCTCTCGCGCCTTTTATAAAGACGCTCGGTTTGGTGAGAGAGAGAGATAGAAAGAGAGAGAGAGAGAGAGAGAGAGAGAGAGAGAAAGAGAGCGCATATGATCAGACATCAAAAACAGCGCTCGTTTGTACTGCCGTCTGTCTTCCAGTACATTCAGAGTAGTGGTTATCGTCCTCGAACTCGTCTATGCGACTACGTCTACAAGCAGCTGAGGGTCTGTGTTGTTAAGTGGCTCGGTTTTGGTTGTCAGTGGTGGTGGGGTTGGGAACTGGGTTGTTGTTTTTTTTTTGTTTGTTTGTTTGTTTTTTTCTTTGTTTTTACATCGACCGTGCGAAGGCAACCTCCGATCTGTTTGGATTGCATCAGTGCAAAAAAACAAAAGAGATTCGCAGCCTCTGTCTTTATTTCTCTGCCGCTCGCATCCCCCCCTCCCCTCCCCCCCCACCTCCCACCTCCCCACCAGCCCGGGATACTATGGTTCAGTGCAAAGTCTATACAGTGCTGTATAGTACAGGTTTACTCCATAGTGCTCTGAAGAAGCATGCATAAAGAGAGACAGAGTAGGAAGCACACTATTTTACAGTACAATCCTCATCTGTGCAGGGTTTAGAGTGTGTGCAGCCGGCGGCTCGGCCGGACGGAGCAGAGTTTGTCCGACATCTTCAACGAGATGCCGACACTTTTCTGAGCCCGCCTCATAATTACACGTGGAACTGTTGGGGGGGTTTCTGTGTGTGTGTTTGTGTGTGTGTGTGTGTGTGTTTTCGATGCAACAGGGAAAATAATCGGATTGAACACTAATATGTTGAGTAACAGCTGTAAACAGAGTAGTTTCCCCCCCTGTAGGAAAACTTGTTATGTCTTTATCATACACTTATCATACACACACATACATAGATTTTTTGTCTCAATGCTTTTTTTGGGGGGTATTTATTACAAAATTATTCTTATTATAATGTTTCATTATGATAGATTTTCATTATTATTATTATTGTTATAAGACGATGACATGGTCAAGTTGTTTGTCTTCAGTAAAACGCATGCATGTTTCCGTTCCCCTCTTCTTAATCTCGGTTTCACTTCCCTGATGGAAATGTCTTGGACAGCTCTTCCTCCTCCTCCTCCTCCTCCTCTTCCTCATCAGTTTCTCCGCCCTCACTCCTTTGTTCAGTTACCTTTGGGATGTAAGGCTTTGCAAAGAAATAGGTGTCCGTTTTTGCATCGGCTCCCGTCTCGTTGGGGAGTCCACTACTTCCAAAAAAAAAGAAAACAAACAAAAAAACACAAAAAAAAAATCATCTCGCAACCAAAAAGAGTTGTGTTCTTCGATACCTGAAAAGGAACGGATTAATAGATATATATTGTGTTATTACACCGCTTCCCTCGCTGACTCCCCGCTCAGTCTGTAATAAGGAGTCTCTCGGCAGCCAGGGACTCAGTTGGTTGCCATGGAAGCGGCCGGCCCCTCCTCGTCCCGCTCCTCTAGCGTCTGAACCAGGCCGGAGGTGACATCAGAGGCCTTCCGCTCCGTGATTGGCTCTGCCGGCGGCTGCCCCGGACTGCTGCCGCCGGAGGCGTCGCCTTGTTGCGTGGGCGGAGTCAACGTGGCTCCTCCGGACTCTGGCTCCATGCACAGGGTCACCTCCTCCTCCTGGTCGGGACAGATGGAGCCAGACACACAGAGGAGGGTCAGTCAGCGTAGGTCAGACACACACAAACACTCATACACACACACACACACACTCAGGTTTTTATCCCATTATCTACACGTATGAGTGCTGGAACAACAGAACAGACATTCATATTTGACCGTTTGTTTACAAAGAAGGTAATGTATGTTTAGCCTGAGACAGTTAAATACAATGTTTCCTTTTAAAATTAAGATTGAGTTTTTTCTTCTTTTCTTTTAGAGAGTTAAAAAGTACAGCAAGATACCATTTTGTGGTCTACATTACATATTTGGTGTTGTCTGCATATGCAACTAGATAAAGTAGTTTACAGATAGATAAACAGACACACATAGATAGATAGATAGATAGATAGATAGATAGATAGATAGATAGACAGACAGACAGACAGACAGACAGACAGACAGACAGACAGATAGACAGATAGAGAGATAGATAGATAGATAGATAGATAGATAGATAGATAGATAGATAGATAGATAGATAGATAGATAGATAGATAGATAGATAGATAGATAGATAGATAGATAGATAGATAGATAGATAGATAGATAGATAGATAGATAGATAGATAGATAGATAGATAGATAGATAGATAGATAGATAGATTGCTATAGTCTTCATTCTGAGCTTTGGAACATTCCAGGCTGATTGATGGGTGGACACTGAGATACCATTGGTTGATTTTGGCTGGCTCAAATACAGGAGAGTAATGTGAAAGGTTCAAATGCAGAAACACACAAAAGTGATTTACGTTTGGCACTGGGTGTTAAAAAGTCATTTTTCATTCCACGTAATCATCACACCTTATACCCTTTGTAATTAATGGAGTGAGGGGACCGGTCTGGCCCTCAATAGCACTTGCTCAGCACTTCACAGATTAAATATTAATGGTATTTCATGCCATCTAACCCCCCCCCCCCCCCCCCCACCTCCACATCCACGCTCACCTTGACCTCCTCCTCCTCCTCCTGCTGCTCCAGCAGCGGGGAGTGCTCCGTCCCCACCACCTCGTCTCCAGAGGGGACGCACAGGCTGGGCTCCACCACCGCCGACACGCCCACGTAGCCGCCGGCCTCCGTCTGGTAGGCCTCCATCTGGCCCGTGTTCCACAGGTCCACCAGGGGCGGGTGGACCTGGTGGACCAGGCTGTGGATGGTGCTGTTGGGCGTGGCCTGCAGGGAGTGGTTGGCGCTGTGCAGCCGGTGCTCCAGCGACTGGGCAGGAGGAAAGAGGAGTTAAGTTAGAGAGGCTGGAGATCTGATCTGTTGCTCCCGGTCCTGTTTTCAATGTCAGCGTCACACACACACACACACACACACACACACGCTAATGGTAACACACACAAAGCCTCGTGATGGCAGCCGAGACAAAAGGATTAGGGGACCTCTGTCTAGTGATCAATCCCTCCTCTCTGTGTGTACAGGAGGAGACTCAATGATGAACATATGACATTGAGACCTGCTGGTGTTTTGTGCGTGTGTGTGTGTGTGTGTGTGTGTGTGTGTGTGTGTGTGTGTGTGTGTGTGCGTCTGTGCATATGTTAAACAGGCTCCTCACTGGGGCACTGGTGTCTCGGCTGATGATTTCCAGGAGAGTTTCCGCAGGAAATCAAATTCAGGAGAGCAATGATCCATTTACACCAAAGTAAATATTAATTCACTTCGCTCTCTCAACTATAAATGTTGAATTGTGCTCGTGCCTCGTGGCGGATTTAAACTTTCAGCATTATCATCGGGGCTGTTGTGCTAGGACCATGGAAGTTCACAATCAATTATTCTGGATGAATTATGAACACAGCTTTCGGATGCCGAAAGAGGGTTCTCATGAATATGACCAAATTATTCCTTTCAGGATTCCCTCCTGAATTTGAAGTGGCACATCAGCTTCTATTAAGGGATGTTAAAGGGGGGTGCGACACTTATTAAGCAAGTTTTGCTAATTATTGTCACAATAAGGGAGTCAAAAATCAAGAAGAGCCTTTAGGAAAATACATTTAAGGAAGAAAGACTGGGATTAGTAGGATGATTTTGTCAAACTAATCAGAGGAAAACTTTGACAATCGACATTTCTGCTAAGTTCAGGGACTGATATGTACATATGTCCACAAGAATAATCATCTAATCATCATCATCGGGACTAACAACCCACCCGACCTTCTCTACTGTTTACTTAAGAATAGCCATACTGGTTTGCTTATCAGAGTTAAGAGAACAAACTATCCACCTATCTATCCATCTGTCCATCTATCCATCTAGGAAACTTAACAGAATCTGGGTGTGAAGGACACCTGGAGAGGGTTTGTGCATTACTGGACATGCATTATGGGCTGCACACCTGTTGCTGCTGATACTGCAGGAGCTGCTGCTGCTGGTAGTGCTGGATCTGCTGGATCTGCTGCAGCTGCTGCAGCTGACTCTGCTGCTGCAGGCTGAACTGCTGCTGCTGCTGCTGCGACAGGAAGTGAGCGGCCGCCTGCCCGTCATAGCCGTCGGTGCCCATGACGTAGGAGCCAGCAGGGGGAGACGCCACGCCGGAGGGATCGTTGTTGATGGGCTCCCAGGCGTCCGAGGAGGAGAGGCAGTAATGGCCCTGGGAGACGTACGTGTGAGGCCACACCTCTGCCGAGGAGTGGTGCAATATCTGGTCTGGAGGAAATGGAAAAAAAAAGAGAAGGTAGCAGCTGCTATTAGCGCACAACAGATTCAATCCTCCTGGTAATATCGGGGAAACCTGATGCCACGCTGCTGGGTTAATGTTCTAATTCAATTCTGAATTTTTTTGCAAGGACACAGGAGCACAAATATCAGGCCAGCCACTGACAGCGCAGATGTAATTCTATGGTTTAGGCATGAATCAAACCTTTAATTACATTCGGGTGGCGAGGTTTCAGCTGTTGTCAGATAATCACGAAGCACGGAGAACTAGATCAGAGTTTGGCTTTAATCTGGCCTCTGAGCAAAGTGAAACACTCAGCAGAGAAACACCGGCAGGTCGGATGAGCGAGTGCTATGACTCATCTCTCATGAACTGAATGCAGCTTGAACACAGGTGAACTTTTGGCTGTTGATTCATCACTTTTGTCAGGCTAGCTCTACGTAGTGCAGACACAGCTTCGATTTTCTGCAGTTTATCTCTCCCTCAAGAGGAACGGTGGATTCGGATCCAAGAGTAAGCACGGCCACTTATTTTTCAGTCTGTGCCAAACTTGTCTTTGTAAAAAAAATGGAAGTGCATTAATGAAATGTGTCCTACAAAGCCCTCGTCAGCATTCAATGAACCTGATTGGAAAAGTTCTGTTAGGTGAAGATGGTGAAACTTCCAAACTTTGTCTATTTCTCTACATTTCTCTAAAAAGTCAATGCTGGAAAGTGTGAAATTAATGATGAGCAAACCCTGCAGAGAGGAGGTGGAACAGTATGTTCTCATTACTGAGCCGCGTGACACATGCTATACGTCAAGCTGCTCGTCTACACCTACACGCACATTTGACACGGCCGCTCTAATGTTGCACCTGCAGGATATTCCATCATGGTCATTCTTTGTAATGCAGGATAAAAACACTTCGTTATCGTTAATTTCATTAAATGCAAACAGATTACACCGTCACCGAGCTTGAAAGCAGACCAATTGGCTCAAGTACTGTTGAGACACACTTGTACTTTAAGTGAGAAATTGCATTTTCTGCTACTTCAGTCTTGCCATGTGTGGCAATTGAATCAATTTACAAAATATATGATCAGGTTATAATATATGTGTTGTGAAGAGGGAGAAAGAAATGTACACATTACAATAATAATACAGTGATAAGCACTTGGAGATGTTTTTGTACATTCGTGAATATATTTACATCAATTGAAGAAAAAGATATGTAAATACATCCTTGATCACTGCAGACTATGCAAATGCTTTTAGTGCATCTACTGTAAGAAGCCTTTCAACGTATACCTCGGTGGTTCGGAGCCTTCTCATCCCTCCAGATAATTGCTTTACCTCGACTGGTGATGCTCTCCTGGTTGACTTCACTCAGATGGGCTACGCTGCCCTGGTTTGACCCTGACCGCGGGCTCTCTCCATCCATCGAGGACCAGGCTAGAAGCGTTGCTTCCGAGATCGCAAACTGCTGCAGGATGCCTGGGGTCAGAATCCAAAGGACGGGCTTTGTTTTCATACTTAGCTGTCTGACAAACTGGCATAAATCCCAGAAAGTGACGTGATGAGTACATAATTTTGCTGATGACAGTTAGCAGGCTCTGCGGAGTGCCTGCCCCCGCTGAAGTGTGAGTGTGTGTGCGTGTGTGTGTGTGTGTTTATTTCCGAACCTGCGGCAAAGCGTGCCTCCTTCTCGCCGTCGCTGAGGTCACTGTAGGCGTCGTTCTCCAGCCGCCGCTCCTTCTCCCGCTCCTGGGTGGTGATGCGGGACTGGGGGATGCCCCCGGCTCCGACCGTCTGCATGCCCCAGTTCTGCCACTCGATCATGTGTGCGACGCGACCCTGGGCCATGGCCGTGGGTTTGGTCACCCTCTCCTTCATGGTGCGGGTCACGCCTGGGTGTGGAGCAAGGCGTGGAGCAGACAAGGGAGAGAGGAGATAGTGGGAGAGAGGAGATAGTGGGAGAGAGGAGATAGTGGGGATAGAAGGGGTAAGAGGATGGGAGGTTGCGGAGGCAGCATTGGGAGAAGGGATGGACAAACCCAGAGAGAGACGGAGGAGAGAGAAAGACAAGAGGGAGACGTGTTATCACACAGCACAGCGTGGTCGGGGAGGCTGCCGTGGCTTATGGAGATGAGTAGGATGGACTGATAAACTGGTTTGTCCACCGGGACGGTCTGTGTTGTTCTCCTCGCATCTGATACGATGCGGTTTATTTAACAACACCTTTACGGCGTGATGGATCACAACGCAGACGCTGACCTGCAGAGGTGCAGAGATATATTAATAATTCATGTGTGATTCATAGCTCTGAATTGAATAACCTCTGGCGTGTCATTTCTTTCTTTTTTCATATTGAACAGCTAAAAAAAAATATCACTGATCTGCATCCTCAACGGTGATTAACAGGTCGCAAAATAACCAGTACAATTATCAATCAGATCCTACTGTCCGGGTGTCTGTGTATTAATGCGGGGAGGTCTTCGTGAACATGGATTCGGAAGAAAAGCTGAATGACAAGGGTGGTGGAGGCGACGTTCACGTGCTAAATGAGACCGAGCCGTCGCCGGCCAAGGCCACAGGGAGAGGAGCAGGGAATGGATGTGTCTTGTCTGACAAAGGTGCATCATGGGATGGAAGAGGTTAATAGGGGTGAGGCGGCTATGAGGCATGAGTAATGAGAGGTTGGCTTGTTGACATGATAGCATTCACACCTCTGCTAAGCTGTGCTGGTTAGGCAGAAAACTGCTCTCTTTTCTCCCTCGCCTTCTGTCTGAGAAACACCGCAGAGCATCTCCCCCTGCCGAGCTAACACCAGCTGATATCTGCATTATGGCTGCGCTCCACATTTCATGTGACCCGCACATGATGACACATACTGTAAATCCCTGGTTGTCTGAGTCTCTCTCTCTCTCTCTCTCTCTCTCTCTCTCTCTCTGATGGAAGCACATGCAGATGAGATTTATGAATAAATCATGGGACAAATCAGTATCACACCACAGAGTGTGCACTACACTTTTACTGTACTTTAATTACATGTCACTGCACTCCAATGAAACTGCACTGCACAAAACAGCTGGATCGAACCAAAAAACCACTGCACCAAAATAAAGCACTCCAGTACACTGCACTTTACTCTTTGACGATGGCACTAAACACACTTCAAAACGGCACAATCCGACTTCACCAAGTAAATGTTGCCCCTGGATCAATTACTAAACAATCAGCAGTACTTCGGAAATGCGGATAATCACAGCCTTGGAGATACCGTAGATGTAATGTAACAGGAGCTCCGTAGCATCAGTTTTTATATCAACATATTTAATTTACCCTTCAGAAGAGCCAACAGAGGCTGAACATTTTGGAAGAGAGGCTGCCTTTCACATTTCAGGTTTCATTCATACAACAAAAAAAACATATCTGAATACAGTCAAGCAAGCCCCAAACAATAAAAACATAATCACTTAACATCTAAAAAGACCAGCAAAGCTAAATAAAGTTGATTATTAAGAGTGTAGGGAATAAAAAAGAGAAGCAACAAGCCTGTCTAGCTTAGCTTGGCTTTGCAAGATTTTTGTTCTGGAATATCCTTTCACTTACACATATTTATTCCCCTAAAAAAGCCATAAGAGACTAAATTCTAAGAGACTAAACTCTTGGAAAGCAAGCCACCTTTTAGCCTGCTTAGCTTAGCTTAACCTGGCAAGAAGAGCAAAGACTTTGCTTAGCAGATGGAGCTAATGTTAGCATCTGCCCTGTAACATGTAGTTCGCTCATATATTTTCTCACACATATATTGAATAATTCAATTCAATTCAATTCAATATATCTTTACTAATTCCTGCACCTCGAATATCCAAGAAAATCTTTGAATAGAATACTTCATGGGTGGTTATCTGCATGTGAGAGGAGCTGCTGATTGGTTGGTTGAGCTGCTGCTCTTGATCCCTGGGACAACATTTAGTTGTTAGTCTCTCGAAACATCCATACTAATACTTGGTCAGGACACCACAACTTCACAACCACTTAACATAAAAAAGAGTAAAACTACACTCTCCACTCACCACTCACCTTCTCTTTGAGCAACAAGCAGCATGAGGATGTGTGCACGTGTTTTATGTGTGCGAATATGTGTGTTTTTTTTAAGGTTGATTCAAGACTGTCAATGACTCCAGAGGAGCCATTGACACGTGCTGTCACAGCGTGGAGAGGAAGGGATACAGGGGAACCCGTTTCGGGTACCATGCTGACTGCTGCGCCCCCCTCTGGGGGGCGGAGTCAACATGGGGTCGATTTACCAGTTACAGCACAGACACACACCTGACACACCTGACAGAGAAGACTTAGCCAGAGCGCCGATGCCGTAGGCGTTTGAGTTCCTCTTGAGCCGAGGCAGGATTGACGTGGTGTCTTCCATAGACAGCTGGAGGGAGAGAAGAGAGAGGGATGGAGGAGGGGGGGAAAAGCATGGAGAAAAGGATAGTATGGGAAGTGTGACAGGGCACACGGAGACATCGAGACAGTGTGTGTTAGAGAGAGGTGAGTGGAGAGGAGAGGTGATGGAGATGCTGGGTTAATACAAAAGATAGAAATCGCCATTACCCAAATCCTGATTCCCGATTTATCTGATTCTGCACCAGTAAGTGATTCTGGTTGTGCTCACTACCGTGAACCACTACGACAAACCGAAACTGTAAGGGCCGGAGGTGAAGGGGTGGTTGTGGGGTGGGGTGGGGTGGGGTTAGAGCTGCTTGCTACAGGGTGAATTAAATCAAAACGGGTGAACGAAACAAATAGAGAAGGGACGGTAGTAGATGAAGGAATGGTGTCACAACACTTACATTGATTCCTTCCCATGAAAATTCTGAACGTCCATGCTGAGGAAAGAGAAATAGGAGGAGAGAGAGGGATGGGGAAAGAGTAAGAGAGTGACAGGACAGAGAGGACATTAACATGCATGGGATAGGAAAATGGGTGAAGAGGAGGGACAGAGGAGGAGGGCGGGGGGGGGGGTTGCACAGCGGACATGCAGAGGAAGAGGAAAAAAACAGGAGAACGGGAGGAAGGAGAGACAGATACACAGGATTTTCCAGGAACGAGGAAGGCAGGAGTCAAGGACCAGAATGACAGGGAAAGGGGATTAAACAGGGGATCAGTATATTTGCTTAGTTATGTATAGCAGAGTGAATAGGCTACGGATGAATGCGTCTCCTCTCTGGTTACATGTGCTGCCAAAAACACTGAAAGCCGGCGGAAAATCTTGTGCGAGTCTGTGTGTGTGCGTGAGAGAAAGAGAGAGATGTCAGCGGCGTGTTGAACAGTATCTGATGCGGCAGACAGACAGGGGACTGGGGCGAATAGGAGGAAGTGTAGTGTGTGTGTGTGTGTGTGTGTGTGTGTGTGTGTGTGTGTGTTAAGGCAGATGCTGGGGACGCAGCAGATAAGCGGCAGCCTCTGCCACAGCATTCCTCTCTATCAGCTGGACTGACACTAACTGGAGCAGGGACACTGGTGGGGTTGGTGGCTGTGCAGAGACATTACCAGCCTCCTGTCGACCTGCACAGACCATTGAGGCTGCACAACCCAGCACACTGGAAAAAAATCCCATCGGACCCCCCCCACCTCAACATTTATCACAAAAGCGGCTGTGCCCCTTCCAGTTTTATAGACTGTATTTGACATCCTGCGATGTAATAAGGAGTGGTGGAAGGAGCAGTCAGATCCTTCGCTGTGGCCCTTATTTACTGTGTTGTTTATCTCTTGTTTGTACAGTAAATATTGTCATAAAGTTGGTGTGGCTCAGCAGTAGGGGTGGGAATAGTATGGCAAAAATACAACGGATTAAACAAACAAGACACAGACGATCAGCTCTGGGGTTTGTTGGATTTTTGCTCCCCAAGGACTTGAGTTTCCCAGTATGTAAAACTATAACTCAAACATTTTCTTTGACTGAAACACCACAGTGTAGAAAACCCGAATCCAGAAATGTTGGCTACTTATTTTGTGTTGCTCTGTCTATCGTATGCCCCCTTTCCACTGCATGGCACCAGCACAGTATGGTGTGGCTGTTTTGCTTTTCCACTACGCGTAGTTCCTGGTACCCAGAACAATTTTCCTACCCATTTGGCTGATGCTCCTTGCGAGCTGTACCAATACTTCAATGTGTCTTGTCCCTGTTTGTGTTGGAATACAATCCCACCAACCATTTGTTTCACGTGAGTTACTTTTTGTGCATGAGCAATTAAGAACAAAATGGCCGGAGTGGGTCAAACCATCAGGGCTGAAAATCGTCCAACCAGATGGATGCCGTTTACAAACAATGAACCGGCAAGCAATGGGAAGGAGAGCGGCCTCCTCTCAGCCACAGATTTGTTGGAGGCGATGATGGATGGGGCTCATCAAATGTTGCAATAAGTGATGTTAAATGTAATTCATCCCATTGGCTGGACAGCTAGCTAGCTGGCTAACAGTCAATGCTAACTCGCTGCTCTGCCTGACGGTGTTCGCTTCTGACAACAAAACCTGAAAACAGCGACATGTCGACGATGTCTGCGTGCATCTTTTCACGTGTTGTCATCTCAAGTTGTTGCGACTCTAGTTGTGTTTGCTCTCTTAAATCCCTTTCCTCCTACGCTGTCAGCGATGGGAAGCTTGAGGGGCAGCTACAGTTTCAGCACCCACACCAATAACGCACCACACAGTAACAGTTTGTTGTGCTGCGCTGATCACTCGCTCCTGTTGTTGTTTTAATAAATAATTTAGTGACTCGCGATTGTTGACTTGTTGTCTCTGGCGCGCATGGAACAATGTCGCAGCAGTCGTGCTGCGACCTCGCCCACATCAAAGACGAGCTGTGCCCAACCATACCGGCCCGTACTGCACCATACTGGTGCCATTCAGAGGCAAAGGAGCAGGGGAAACGTGTGAGCAGAGCTCGGTGTTGTAGCGGATTGAAAGTGAGCCCATAACTACTTTGTACACTGTAGTCCTGTGTGGTTTCATCTATAATGAATGATATCTTTACACTATACTACAGTCCTCAGTTGAATGTACAGGGGAGAGGGAAGTGCAATATTTTCATCTGATGTGGAGCTTAGGGCAGCATGAATTATATATACGATACAAAGCACAGGTGATCCGTATTTGCACATATATCTTAATAGGTGTCCTATATTCCTGCAGGAGCCATTCATGTGGAGAGTTGGTTTAAGGCTGACAAACGGAGGCAGTGACTGCCTCCATCAGCTGCGTGTTTCCAGATAGCTCATGTTAATCAATACCAACCACTTCCCGTTCTTTTCTTCACTCCCTCTTTCTCTTGTAATTCTATTCTTTGCTCCCACTTCCTCGCTCTTTGACTCTCTGCTCATCTCTCTCTCTCTCTCTTTCTCTCTCTCGCTGCCTCTCCCTCCACAGGAGTGGGTGTGATGAGAGATTTAACACACTTGAGTGGTTGAGCTGGGCCCCTTGAAGCGGCTTTTCCTATGTTCCTTCCAATATCCCTGACGTTGATGTGTGTGTGTGTGTTTGTCCATGTGTGTGTGTGTGTGTGTGTGTGTGTGTGCATGCGCTTGTTTCTTTCCCCTCCCTAAGACCGAAGGGCATTCTGGGACATGATGCATAAATAAATGATGGAATGAGTCCACAGTGCATTTGGTGAAGAGTTCTCTGCATTTTAGACCAAAATGGTTCCCCCTCTCCTGTGTCCCGTCTCCTGGGATCAGTTTTAGAGCGCGGGATCAGTGTGTGGAGCAGGAGGAGGAGAGCAGGGGAGAGGGGCTGAAAAGAGAGGAGAGGAGAGGAGAGGAGAGGAGAGGAGAGGAGCAGCGAGGAGCATATAGTGATGGTTTGAGAGAAGTTGGAGGAGAAAGTGATGCCTCTGCTGTCTGTCAGACGGACATCAAGCAACAGACGCCTTAGCAACAGCAACGGGCCGACCGATCTTCCAGAGACGCCGCCCCACCTTAGCGCGGGGCAGCGTGGTGGAAGCGCGGTGACTGACATCGACCGACTCCACTAATCTACTGGCACGAGCATGGGCCCCCCCACCCGCCCGCCCCCCGCTCCCGACAGAGCCGCTGCAGCTAGACGCTAAAGTCACCAGCCATGTTGGCTCCTCGGGTGCAGTGGCAGCGGCCCACTGCCAGAGGAAGTCAACGAGAGGGGCGAAGCCGGAGGAGGAAGCTGCAGAGGACTTACCTGCTCCCCATCCTTCTGGACTGGCACGCCATCGGCCGCTGAGAGCAAGGGGAAAGGAAGAGACAAACAGAAGGGGGAGAGAAGAGAAAAAGACATTTTAGTCTCTAGTACAGTTTGAGATTGGGTCTAGAGGTTAAGGACCCCGGTTTAAGCCCGTTCCCACGACTGAAGTGTCCCTGAGCAAAGCACCTCACTCCAACCGCTCCCAGGCTGTTGTAGCACCTCAAGTGTCCCCATGGTTTGAACCATTAAGGGAATACTTTCTTTTTCCTTCATTTTTCTATGTAGGCAATATTCTCTTGAGCAGCACTAGTGTTTCTCAACTGGAAGATTTCTACTATTTCTCATGACTAACAGAAAACACCTCGAAAACAGAAGAACAGAAAACATGCAGTCTGTAGCCTCCATAAACATTGAATGCAGGTCGGTCAGAATATAGGTGCGTCTATTATATTTAAATAATTAATAAGTAAACACTGTTTTCAGCGATGTGATCAAGTTTTTCCATGAACTCTTAGCTTAACTTGGAAATAATGCAGACTGTTTGTCATAAACAACACAGGATCACAGGTTATCAAGACACTGCTACAGAACTAGGATTACTGTGTTATCAACAACACGATCCCCTCTTTTGTATGAAGAAGGTTTGGTTGTGACTTTTCAAGTGTCCCCTAAAATTAAACCATGAATATAGTTTTAATCTCCTGCATACAATTATTTCTCCTTTTCAGCTTGGATCAAGCACACACTTAAGTATTTTGTCACAGGAATCCTCTCAAGTCGAGTGTGCAATATGGATGAAACCAGACGGTGATTTCCTTCATTTCATTTTCTACAGTCAGGTGCCACCTTGGTTGTCATTCATTTTTAAAGCGGGCTTTTCCTCCTTTTATCCACACGCCTTAACTTCAATCGTCAATATGACTAATGAGTGTAAATACGAGAGATCAGACCCACAGCTCTGCTGCAGAGCTATCACCACCACGTCCTCCTTTGTCTCATCACCGAGGTCTTTCCTTCCTCTCTGCACTTCCTCTGCAGGTCTGTGACACCTGCATACCGGTTTTCCGACACACAATGAGAAGTCAGCGGCAGATCACACGCCAGCGCCATCCGGCAGACGCGGTGCGGTCGGGAGTCGTCTGAAATACACGCTGCGCGTTGGATAAATGAACGTTATCATCTCTCCTTTTTCTGGGCTGTCCAAATCCTAATTAAAACATTGGTTTAATTAGAGAGACGGTCCCGGTAATGGAGTTTAAACACAGCCTCGGTCTCTAGGTGCTTGCTCTCCGTATCAGAGGGTCTGAGTGTGCAACTCTCAGAGGGCTTCGCTCCTGTATCAGCGCTCTATGTGTGTGTGTGTGTGTGTGTGTGTGTGTGTGTGTGTGTTTGCATGCGTGTTGCTGAGCCAGTCACATTTCACACAGCTGCATTCTGGCAATCACGAGCTCGGGGAAAGGCAGAGAGTTGCCGGCTGTGTGGATGTCCAGTGATGTCTGTGACCCACTGACCCAGTGATTCACAAACATCAGCTCCGCTCTGTCTCTGTTGGGTTCTCAGATATTACCCTTCCCTCTGAACTCCATCCAGTCGCATCAGATCACCGCCGGGGCAGGAGACGAGGGACAGACTTCATTCCAGAAACTGACCTTCTTCACTTGCACGGGGAAGGGTGCGCCAAGTACAAAGCAGGTCCACCTCACTTCATTTGTTCAGTTAACACAATAGTGAGACCTGATGTCATCTCATTTCAATGGCTCTCAATTGTAAAGAAGAGTACGTTGTCACCAATCTCTCAGTTTCTGCTTTAAAACTATATGACCGGAGTCTGTCTACCACTGAATCAGAAAGCAGGGTGTCACATTTTCCATATTATACCACAGTCAAGTCTAGCGCTCTCTAAGAACCCTTTCATTCCAACACTGCAGAAAGAAACACATAAGATATGTCAGTATCTTAAAACGTTGAGCAGCGCTCTTCGTCTCCATGTGCGACTGAGTTCCTCCTACACATGCCACCGCGTGTCGTACATTAGCGAGGAAAACATTGTTTGATGAGCAGAGCCAGGCAGGTACGACTGAAACGCAGACACGGGGCTCGTTTTATATTTCTATGGAAAACACCTTCTACATGTTATTTTCATGAACACAGAGGGAACAACTTTACACGGTGAGGAGGTACTTCCAGGAGTGTTTCATCTCTCGTTTTTGTTTGACCCAGTTTCTCTCAACCCACTTTGTGTGTTTCTTCTATAGTTAGTGCTTCCCTAAATACCTCTGGACACCAGCGGTGAAGGTGCACAACGTTAGTGTAAATATACCTTAAAGGTACAGCCCATTGATTTTATGTGTCGATTACACAGCCTGAAAACGTTACCCAGGTGTTTTTAGCCCGAGCCGAGCTCTTAACAACATGCTTCTCCAACTAATTGAGAAAATTGGAGCTTGAGTTGTAAATACTAACAGAGAGAAGACCGCTGGTTCATACACAATTTGGACCAACTCTATATGTTGTTTACATGTTGTGCCTGTGTACCTGTGTGTACATTTTCTCCCACAGTCCCAAAACATGCTTATATATGTGGCCTGAAGAGTGAGAGTACATGGTGTGAGTCCTGAACTAGAGGATGCATTACCAGCCTTCACCCTGTGAGCACTAGAGATAGGCACCAGCTGATAGTAAAGTAGTAAATAGTAAAATAATGGATAGATGTTTATCTCTCTATTTGACTGAACTGGAAATGAAAACAGCCAAATATGTCTTCTTACAAAAGAAAAAGAAATGGAAGGATTACAAGATTTCTGTCAGTGGTTTTTCATTGTGTTCGATTGATTTACAACACGTTTACAACACCTCACAACGCAAAATCACTTTTTTTAAATTGTAAACACCTTTTTCTGCGAAACTCACATTTCAGAGTATTTGAAGCATGTCTGAAGGCAACAGCAGCTGCTGACAGTACCTCCCTGCTCTGCTGTAAATCCACTGTTTTACAGTTAAACTATAATGAACCCTTTGAGCGTGAAAACCCCCCCTCCCCTGAAAAAGCTGCTGCTTTGCATCCAGAGGGTGGACACAATTATTTTCGAGCGCCCCTTCCTGCTATTACAAATGAACTCTGCGTGACCTCACAAAGATTAGTCAGCCGTGTTTGATTTTTGGCACAGTGTTGGAGTGCGGTGTGAGATGGTTACTTATTGGCTGGTATCAGTCAGACGGTGAGATGTCTCATCTTCTGCCTGGGCGGGAGAAACTGTCCCAGTTTTCTTGCCCATCTGGGTTGAAAAAAACGTGCCCAAAGCGAACATATATGCACCCCACATACAGCACAGTGCATTGGACCTAAAGCTATGTGTAGTATATCCATGCACACGCACACAGACATCCCCTTTCTTAAGTTTATTCCCTTCTCCGCCCTCCCTGCCTCGTTTGGCCAATTAGTAGATTAGCAGTCCGTCGCTCTCTCTCTCTCCTTCAAACACAACATGGCCTCTGGATTGCAGAGCTAGGAAGCCCCCCAGCCTTTACACAGCAGTGGACCAGAAACATTAAGTACATTGTGTGCACCTCTCTGGCTCTATGTATATTACCCCGTGTCTGAGTGCCTGCATGTGCGCCTCGTACGAGATTACATCAAAGCATGTGCTATTTGTGAAGCGAGCCACAAGGGTTTGGATGTCTATATATCGTGGCGCGATTACTCAGAGTTGTTTGTAGTTCTCAGAATATCTCGACACATGATGGGTCAGTAGTCCTCTCCCAGCATCTCGGTGGTTTTCTCAAACCATGGCACGGACTTGTGTTTCTGCACTGGTGTAGGTGATGCTCTCGGGCTCTCGGCAGCACGGTGAGCGAATGTGTAATTCTGCAGGATCCCTCCTTGAGGAAACGGCAACAACAACAGAGCACATGACCGCAGCTCTGAGCCAGCCTTCCCTCCCCTGGCACCCTCCTGCCTCCCCCGCACACACAGCGGTACGGCGCTGGATACCCCCCCTGCGGTCATAGGGGAGCCGGGCTTAGCTCAGCCGAGGAGAAGAAGGAGTGAAGAGGGAGGGGAGATGGAGAAGAGAGAGAGAGGGGAAAAAAAAGGAGGGAGGAGTGCGGCCGTGCGTAACGAACAACCAGAGATCTGCAGCGGCTGCACTGTCAACTCCGGCTCTGACTGCGGTGGCTTGACGGTTCCCGCTGAAGTGGGAAGCGCTTGAGCGTCATCTGTCTTTTGTGCTCTCAGTGCTTTTGCAGCTAGGAGCCTGAGGGTGGGGGTGGGGGGGGGGGGGTGTGGAGGGGAAGGTTTGGTGCTTGTTTACCATGACAGCTGCAGTCGGGCTGGTTGCCACCAATGGGCGACCAGCTTGGATGGCAGCTCTCTTGCTGCGATGAGTGCAGATGCTGAGTTAGTGTGCTCCAGAGTTCAGCAGGAGCACAGCTGAGGACCAGATCCCAGATGGCTTTAAGAGTTCGGATGAAGGAAATGGAGCTAAGTGTGTGTATGTATGTGTGTGTGTGTGTGTATGGGTGTGTGTGTGTCTCAGGTCATAATCCGCAGACGTGCCGGAGCAGTGGCATACGCTGAAACAGCCACTCAAGCACAGCGGTAGCTGCTAACTTGGTGAAATGGCATTTCCCATTCTACGTGCCCCTGTCATCAGCAGGCTTGACACGCCTCATTAATCTGTTTAGGCATGAATGTGGCAGCCAGCCTGCACAGGTCTCCATCACTGATACGGGGGAGAATAGGTTACAGCAGTCGCTGTGGCACTCATTGTTGGGATTTAACATCTACACCTTGTAGCATTTTGACGCGTGCGGCCTCAGCCCAGAATCACTGCTGGAAGCATCCTGGTGGTAAATGCACAACGTGTTTAGATGAAGGGAACAAAACCTGCTGCAGTCAAGTGCAGTCATCATGCCCGGGACATTTTTTATTTTCTTGCTCTTGATATCAAAACAGACTTCTCATCTTTGAAAACATGCCCTTTGTTTCCTTTTATCAGCTGTGAAGTGGTTGGAAGCTGCAGATTACATAGAGAACAATCAGCGCCGGTTGATGCTAAGCACATCTACAATTGCACATTAAGTAGCACATACACACACACATACACACACACTCTCAGATCAAACTGCAGCGATGAAATCGTCTCACTCACAGCGTTGTTTCAATTTCGTAACACACTCGGTGGCTGAGTCACATTGTTTACAGAAACACACGCCTTTGCGTGCCCACACGCAGGCCTCTTACCTCAGATCTGCCATATAGATCTACAGGCTGAAAATGATACCTTAAAGGGCATGCACACACACACACACACACACACTTACACTGAAATCAATGCTCTTCCTATAATGATCCGGGCTCGTAATCTGGCATCGAGCTACAAGCACACAGTAGAACATGATACCCAGGCGCTCACACTCACATAAATCTGCAGGTAAAGACTTGACGTTTGGTGTGCTACACTGGAGTCCTTGGATATATGAGCACGCACACACACACACACACACACACACACACACACACACACGCACGCACATGCGTGCACACACACACACACATACACCCGGTCACACAGGTAAGGGTCATCAGGTCCCTCCGTGTCTCCGAGGTACTACATCACTGAGTCATTCACCTTGAATGCGTTCGTGTGTACAAGGCTTTTCCAGCCTGGACAGAGGCCAATCAATCGGCCTCCATCTCGCTTCGTTTTCAGATTTGCCAGTTTACAGGCGGTCCGGGATGTGGGAAAAGCTGGGACAAGCTCGTTCAGTTGTTGACTAGAATGAGTATAAAGGGATGGTGGAGCGGGGGAGGTTTTCCTGCTTTTTTTTTTTTTTTTAAAGAAATCCGATGGCAGGGAATCCCTCTCTGTAAATCAGCAGCAGCAGAGTCGGAGAGGTGGGAAGACGTGCTGGGGCATTAGCGGAGCCTTGTGCTGCAGTCACACCCACACACGGGCCTACGTGCACTTAAATATAGCAGCAGGAGCACGGTCATGCAAGAGGCGGATGTAAACTTGAGGTCATTCACTGGTCCATGCATGAGCACACTCGTACACGTGAGCGTGCGGATGCACAAACAAGAAACAGCGGCATTTAATCTACCTACTGTATTTGGAGTTCATCCCCGATCAGCTGTAAGATATCTGAGTCTGAGTGCCAATTCCAGTCTGCTCCATCAATGTCTGAATAACTTTAGCTAATTATGGTCATATTAAATGGTCTGAAATTGGCAAAATCCTGATGCATGTCATCAACAAATGTACATTAATCTAATCAGACAATTGGCACAAGGTTTCAGTACTCGCAATACTGCGCAATATAAATATATTGCATCAGAAAGTCCAAGAAAAAATGTCTGCTTATGCTCATATAACGCCACACATACACACGCACTCAGAATTGGCTATTAGTGCTTATTGAATCAGTAAGTGATGTGTCAGCAGCACACTTTACCAAAGCCAACGCCGAAAAAGTGAAGAGAGAGAGAGAGAGAGAGAGAGAGAGAGAGAGAGATTCTGTTGTAAGGCTGCACAAACAGGTGAGACGATGTCCCACATTCATATCTATAATTTCACCACTGCAGCCTGACCCTCAGCATTTATCCTGCCCCGAGATTAATGCTCACAGCACTCACACTTTTAGTATAGTGTGGCAGGTAACTAGATGAAGGAAGGTGCTCTTGTGTGTGTATGTGTGTGTGTGTGTGTGTGTGTGTGTGTGTGTGTGTGTGTGTGTGTGTGGCATTCAGAAACAATTACCGATAATGGTTTTATCAACACTAACATCTACAAATCAGCATTGAGGCGCTGTAACAGAATTGCCAACACTGTGTCTGACAACAGTGGAAATTTGCTCTCAATGAGGCGTACACAGGCAGCATGCTGCACACGCAAGCTGAGTCACGGACAAAAATACAATTTGAAGTTATGAGGTGGAGAGGAACAAGCACCTCCCGACGACCGCTCCTCAAGGCCTCGGCTCTCCGAGCGGGTGATGGATACAGACGCCTCGTCCGCTGCTCTACATCGCAGCCTGTTTCACATGACCCAGTCACAGGGATGGTGAGGGGCAGAAGGTTTTAAGGGTTGAGGTCAATTGCGTTCTTGCAGTTAAAGAGTTAAAGGTGACCTAGAATAATAATAAAAAAAAAACACTTTTACCTTGGCTTTGCTGAATATTGACTATAGTTGGTAAAGGACATACAGCAGGTCCTTTACACTTGATTTTGTTCAGATATGCAAAAAGAGAGATCTGCAAAAGATGCAGTTTTGTAAAGTTTCCTGCAAATTGTTGGTGTGCACTTGGTGGTAATGGTTCTTCCTCACTGACTGATACCAGTTACCAGCTCAGCAAAGAGTTGCCAATTGGCCCTAAACCTGCATGTGGTCGCCAGATAAGAATGAAAGGGCCTCAAATCTTATGTATTCCCACTCAGTGTCCCATGGCTTCTATGTTGGAGGAGAGCGTAGAGAACAAGGTTAAGAAATACTACATCCATTGATTCTAGGTACCATTCAAGCCCACAAAGGGCAACAAGGGACACTTGTTAACACACAGTAAACTGCAGCTACTCCGGTGATCAGGACTTAGTCTTTGCAGAGAACCCTAATGCAAAAAACAGTGATGTTTCCCTGCAGTGTGAACAACTACATAACAACCCTATAGACAGTACCTTACATTTGGCCAAGAGTGTTTTATATGTTTGTCCGAGGTAATTGACACATGTATCAACAAGCAAGCACATATTGCCTTATGAGGGATGATAAAGCTCTCTATCAGTGAAGCCTGTATTACAAAAACTGCTTCTGCAGCTTCTTAGTTACCACGTCACGTATAATATTAAAAACAAAAGAAAAAAAAGAAAAAGGTATTGTTTCCAGCAGGACGCTGTGCATCACGTCAGAGCAAAGACAGCGTACTATGGCATACAAACAGATCACTACCTAGGCCGAGTACACTCCCAGATATGGAGCCTGCAGAGATAGTGTTACCAGCAGGCAGACACATACATCAGGGCTACTCCCGTGCAGAGACAGATCCAGATCGTGCCGCTGCTCCTCCTGTTGATCTCTGCTTGGCAGCGTGGACTGCAGTCGACGAGGCCGATCAATAGTGCACACTGAACCATTCTCACCCAGGATAAACATAACCACACCTCTACAGCGACCGCCCTGCTGCTCTTTCTGCTCTTTTGACGAGAGAATCGCAGACGGGCTGCACTCCGTTTTGCTGTTTGTCTGCATGTTCCTGTTAGATAACTGCCTGATAACTGAAAAGTAGTGTGAATTATTCCATTTAGCAGATATACTGTACAATCTCTGCAGCATGTGACTGCAGGGCTACAGTGTACTCGGGATGTGTACTTATGCATGTTCTGCTTTATCGCTGCCTTTCATCGCTTATCCCTGATTAGAAAATGTAACTGCTCTTACAGAAGCTGTCTTATTGCGATTCTTAAGCTTCTGGGATCACTTGTGTAAAAATGAGCATCAGTATTCAGGCGGCTCTCGATCAGATTAATGTGCCACCTTCCCAAAGCCTTCTGTCTACTTCAGTCCTATTATTTCCAGTTGCCAGGCTCCTGTCTTGACCCGAGTGTTGACAGAGCATCCTAACCTCCATCCCCGCTCTGCAATCTGTCAAATACAGCAATCTGGACGTCCCGAGCTGCAGAAACACGGCTTCTGCTCTATCCAGTTCACACCTGCTTTCCTAACTGTGTCGTACAGTGCTGCTTCTTCACAACACGTGCCTACTTTAAATATCTCGAAACCCACTTTGTCATGAATTTACACCTTGGTTACGATGCAAATGAAACCGTGTCTGCAACCTGGTTGTGACATCCATGACCCCCATAGAGGTTACTCACTTCTCAGAGGGATATGAGGTATGCGCTCAGACTGCCTTGCCATAAATATGTTTAAGAGCCTCCCCTGTGCAAAGTGACTCATTAATATTTAATACCACAGGAAGTTTGTGTTTATTTTTACCTTAGAGCCTGACAAGAAGTGCAGGACCCGAGCGTTCACTGCAACATATAATGCTCTCCTGCTATTACGATAAATCTATAAAGCTCCTGCTGGTCTTTCCCCCACTTGGCTTGATGTTGCTTTTCCCGACTGATCAGATTTGGGTTTATCCAGGAGGGTCCTTACCTGAAAACTCCCATCAATCCCACACAACCTCTCTTGCACATATTTGCCCCTCCCTCTCCCCCTCTCCATCGCCATCCGTCCGTCTCCCCTCCTCCCCGCCTGCGCTGAAATTCTCCCTCTGCTGCTCATTTCTTCACCCCCCCCTCTGTCCCTTTTATTTATTCAAGTAATAACTAACTGTGCAAAATGTCCCTGACAATAGCATTATCCCTTTTCTCTTTCCCCTGTCTTTCTCCAAGCCATACCGCCCTATAAATAAGCACTATTACAGCACAGTTTCCCTCTCACCCTCTCTCTCTCTCTCTGCTCTCCATCCCTCTCTGCCTCCTACTCACACACGTATACATACTGCCAAACAGCATCATAAATCAAGGGATAGGAGGAGGGGGGAGATGGGAGGTGGTGGGGGTGCAACCACACACACACACATACACACACACAGCAGCACATTTTAACACATATTGTCTCTGACATCTTCCCTCTATACTGTGCGCTGCAGCCTCTGAGAGCAGCTTACTTGGATGCTGCACTGATGGAGAGACACACATACATACGCACACACACACACACACATGCACACACACACACACACAGGCACGCACAGAGCTTGCCCATTTAGTCTCCACGCAAACCCCCGCTCCTGCAAGGACCCCATCCATCCTCCTCAGCTTCACCACCACCAACACCCTCCTCCTCCTCCTCCCCCCTCAAACCCCCCGCAAAGCCCGCAACGAGAGAGAGAGAGAGAGGAAGAGAGGAAAAGAGAGCTTACTCAGCCTCCTGGAGCCGATGCATCCCATGGTGTTTTCACAAAGGCCCTGGATACAAGCTTGGAAGAGTCGCCCAGACACCGTGCATTCTCCCTCTTCCTCCTGCGACTCGCTTTCTCGCAGCTCTGGCTTCTTTTTCTTTCTCTCCTCTCTCCCTCTCTCTCTCTCTCTCTCTCTCTCTCTTTCTCTCTCTCTCTCCTGCACCCGCTCGATCACTCTCTCACACACACATGCACACACTCTCTCTCCCTCTTGCTCTCTCTCCCTCCTGCTCTCTCTCTCTTCCTCCCTCCCTCCCTCCCTCTCCCTCTCCCTCTCTCCGGTGCAGTGTCTTAGAGGAGATCCGGTTAGTAAGTCAGTATGCCTGGGGGAAATAGATGGGGACTAAATAAAGATGTGAGGCATCATTTGCATCATTTAAAACAAATGTGTGTTTTTTCCCTTTATTTGTCTGTTTTAGAAGAACAAGATATCACTGTTGCTACCTGTGATATCATACTTACAACATCCTACTCAATCCATTGTCATAATTGCATGTAAGTTGTTGAGAGTCACACAGATGATAGACCCACGCAAATCAACAAACACACACAGGGACATTAATCTAATGACAGGCTGTGACAACAATTGCATTGACTCAGCGTGTATGTGTGAGTGTGTGTGTATTGGGTTGCCACTAATAGATCAATAGCAGGGAGCTGCCATTGTTGAAGATATCTCTGCACTGCTGTAATATTGTTGAGCTAAAATGGGGGATCCTCTCTCCGTCTCCCCCTCCTGTGTGCGATCAACCTAACAATGCACTGCAGCGGTTCCCTCTATCCCCCATCTCCCCCCCCTCTCCCTCACACATACACACACCAGCACACACATACACCGACACTAAACAAGGCTGAGAGACACAGAGAGGGAGAGAGAGAGAGAGAGGGAGAGGGAGGGGGAGAGGGTTTTCCTTCACACTCAAGCCAGTGCCGAGTCTCCACCTCTTTCTCTGTCGTCTCTCCGTATTGATCCGCCCCTCCGTCATCTCCCTGCCTGTACCTCGCTTTATGCTCACTCTCAATCATACCCCCGCATCTTCACGACACTGCCTCCACTCCCTCCCTTCATCCCATCTTCTCCACCACTCTCATCTGTATCTGTATAACACCGCCACACCTAAAGTCCTCCTCCCTCGCACTCAGTCTCACTTCACTTTCATGTCAACACTCTCTCTTCTTTTTTGTTTTTCTACCTCCCTGTATCCTCCACCCTCTTCCTCCTCCTGCTCCTCCTCCTCCTCCCCTCTCTCTTTGCTTATTACACATTTATGGGGGCTGCTTCTATAAGTGACGCAGGAGCATTCTGGCCGGTGAGGAGGGTTCGTCTGGTCACTCTGGTGTTTTGTTGACTTTAAAATGCACGGGGCGAGGGAGGAAGATGGGACGGATGCACGCCAGATGGAAGGACAGAGAGACAAAGGCATGGACAGATGGGGGGGGGACTGATGGCAAGGCGAGCAAAGAACAGTTGAGTCATGTGCAGGAGAAGAGTGTGGAGACACTGCTGTGTGAAATAAACATTTTGCACCACAGAGTGGATGCCCGGTTTAACGGTTAACACGGATGCAAAGCGAGAGAGATGCACAGGCATGGACGTGATCTCGCTGTGGAGGGTTTAAAGTGGCTGTGTGACTCGCCAGACATAACAAATCATACATAATCCAGCCAATCCCTGCGCCCTGGGTTTATATATAGATGGTGTGTTGGCTCTCTCGGTTGGGTTCCCACTGGGGCGGCAGAGATGAGGCTGTGAGCTGCTGCAGGGGTCAGCTTCACAGAGCGCTGTTGACTCACCTACGCTGATCCTGATTGGGGCTGGAAAAAAAATAGACCAACTCCCTTCTGATATGTGTAATCACTGACTGAGTTTATTGTCCTCGACCCCTTGTCTCCCTCTGTGGTGCTCAATTCCTCCTCCATCATCAGGTCACTCATCTCACAGTGAAGTCGCTGTCTGGGAGTGTGTCTCATGCTTCAGGCTGGCACTAAATGCATCTGTCCAGCCAGTCCCTGCCAAAACATTTTGAAATTTGTCAGGATGCATTCGGAGGCCAAGTGGATAATTATTCTATACATGTGAATATAGAAAATGAATCTTCTGCCACATATCCATCCATTACTGTAACGACTTTGTGCCTTAATGGTGTTGCAGGGGTCTGCTGCAGCCAGTCTCCAGTCTGCATAACAGTTAGACTGCATCTTCACGGTAAACTGCTGGCAACACTATTGCCAGTAAGTTACAGTAAGTTACCCCTACAGTATTGATACTGTAATAATGTTTTACAGTTAATTAGCTTTACCTTAATTTATCGTAATTTCGCATTGCAGTAAAACTGCTTTACTGTAAATGCTTGTGAGTGTGCTTTAAAGTATGAATGGTATGAAGCTGTATGTTCCGTAGTGATAATTTACAGTATATTTATGACAAACTTAATACCACAGTATTAAATGAGACACCCACACACAGTTGCAGAAGCTTTTATTTATATTTTATCACAGAGTTCATAACTTCAAAGATGACAAGTATGCGAGTGTGTAACATACAGAGTAATAAATGACATGAAGCAGGTGACAAAAAAGCGAAACCAGTCAAGCATACAAAATTACCCTTGGAAAGGTATAAAAATACTTAAAAAACCCTAACCCTAGCTGTTAACCTTAACCCTAATTGGAAACCCCAACCCCTAGCTGTTAACCCTTACTCTAGCACTACTTGGAAACCCTAACCCCAGCAGTTAACGCTAACCCTAGTTGGAAACCCTAACCCCTAGCTGTAACCTAACCTTTACTATAGCACTACCCTAACCCACTCAGCATCTTCATACATAGCATATTTTCTTATCCATACCCTCTCAAAACCATACAGCTTTCACATTTTCATTTCCGCTCAAAAAGTCCCCATAAGAAATGAATTGAACTTGTCCCAAACGAACGTTCATTGTGAACCCATACGTTGACATAGAAACTTCATTTAAGCTTCAAAAGGCAGGAAAACTTGTCTTCTCGGGCTGTACCTGACAGCATGTTGATACCTTGTATTGGTTTTCTTCTCTCCTCTCAAAAACATGTGGGTTTGGCATTTTCATGTCCACTAGAGGGGAGAGATAACAATTTGTGCTCTTTCATACTGTATGCTATAAGCTTGTGTTTATAGCACACATAGAACTGTGTCTTGTGACCAATCCATAGGCAGAGAAAGTGCTGCAAACCAACGGGCACACATCCCGGAGCACTGTCGAAATTTCGGGATGCTGGAATTTTCTAGTTCCCTCTCTCACAGATAGTGGCAATTCTGCAGTCTGCAGGCAACCTTAACACTCATGTTTTTGGTCTGTGGAAGGAAACCCAAGTAGCCAGAGAGTTGCTAAGCAGATAGATGTGAACTCCACTCCCAGCTTTTGATTAATTGGATAATTTCTGATCAGACAGAGAGATTAATAAATATATAGAAGTAGGCTTTATTGATCTTTTATTGAGATTCCCTCAGAGGGTCGAATTCTGGAGTCGTTGCAGCTTTCAGCCAGCATTCCCGCTCTTCTCTTTAACTCATATTTTAGGGTGTTTCCAGCTTACACTGGTTTTCCTTACATTAAAACATTTCCCTGGAGATGTTTTAATGTATTTTTTACAGATGTACCATTCATTTTGTACGTATAGGAGCCCTGCATGTTTTCTATTCAGACAGTACTGTTCATCTCACCTTAAGCTCCACCTAATCACCATTGTATTGTGTGTCGGTGTGTGTGTGTTATACTGTACGTGTTTTAGACATTTACAGCGAAAATATCCATAAGTTGTAGCCTGGTCTCACGCACACACACACACTCAAATGCCTCCTACACATCCTGCACACTTTTGACACATGGTGATCTATGATCTGGCCCATTGCTGCAAGACAAGGTCAACCACAGAGGGAAGAAATTCCTGACACTAATCTTGCTTGTGATACATGGAGCATCTACGGAGGTGACCGCCTCTTTCTTCTTCTCTTAACTCCTGCGCACACATTACGTGTTTTCGTTCCTGCGAACATTGCATGTGCGGTGGCATGAAACCGCCTGGCAACATGCGACACAGAAGACTTCTGTCATGTTCCCGTCAGTGGGCTTTCTTGTTGTCTTATCGGGGGTGAAGATGCTACTCTGAATGATAAATGCTGCAGTCCCTGTTTAATATTATCTCAAGGACCAACGCGCACCTCATTCCTGTAATCAGAGGCTTTCATGTAGCTGTCACTATCTGTCTATCAGCTCCTGGCTGTGCTGTAGGTTGCACCTCATGGATAATGAATCACAGCTTTAATGATGCCTCTGTCAGGCACTCTACAGATGTTTCAAGCTGCTAAATGGAAATTACTGTTTGCAAAGTCAAGCTAAAGGTTGGGAAACCATTTTTATTGTGAACACAAACAATTGCTGGTGCAATATTTCCCTCAAGCATCGCTGCCCACTGCATTTTTTTGTTCCATATTCTACAAATCCTGCGTTGTGCTGACCCGAACGACGTGTGTGTGTAACTACATGTGTTAATTGGAGCCACATGTTACACATCTGCCTTCAGGGACCCACTGAGTTAGACGGACGATGTATGTGTTCTGAGGAGGAAGAGAGGGTGTGTATGTGACAGCCAGGCTGCAAAGGCTCTCACGTATGAAGGAGAGAGAGAGAGAGCGAGAGAGAGAGAGAGAGAGGGAGAGAGAAAGTAAGCATGGAGGGAGATGTGAAGGAGAGAGGGAGTGGACAGAGAAGAGGAGAGAAAAAGATGAAGGTGGGGATGAGAGATGGGGGGAGGGAATCTTGTGTGTCTTGTTTTTGAGGAGGGAAGGGGGCGTAGGAGGTGGGTGCAGATGTGAGGGAGATATAAATGTTGTTATGCAAAAGAGGCAGCCTCTCATTAGGTGTCTGCTAATGGTTGTGCTGATGTGATTAGCCGAGTTTATGCTGGAATCCTTCAGCACACACACATGCACATATAACAGTGTTTTTTGAGTGCGACTGAATGATATGAGGAGTCTGTCTGTGTGTTTATGCACTCACAGAAAACCTTGCGTATGAGGAGTTCCCAACTCTCCTCTATTATTTACAATTCTCTCTCCTTCTCTCCTGCAATTACCCCACATTCTCTCTCTCTCTTGCTCACTTGCTCAGGCCCACGTCGTCTGCACCACCAGAGTTCGTGCACCTCTCCAGGGTTGCTCCTGCCTGTATCCTACATCAGTCTCTCTTATGCCAATTCCAATTAGTTTCCACTTTGCACACATTTGTCGGATCTGTCGCTGATATGGATTTGCTTTCTGTCAGAGACAGTGGGGGAATCTTCTCTCCTTCTCTCCTCGAGGCATGATGATCTGTCTCAGTCTGCACTGTACAGTGTATCAGCCTGACACCTGCAGGTCAACTGAGGTACTGCAGCTTTACACTAGTTTTTTATGAGTGGGTGCCAGTTTGGCAATGGAAAGGTTTTTCCTCTGGGTGCTGAGGGAAGAGACAATGTTCTGTCACAACTATGCAGGTTCCCATCCTGTCTGAAGTACGCCTGGAATTTCTGCTTTCATCCGTTCCAGCCCATTGCAGGCCTCACTCTGTACTACTTTATCAGAGGTTATACTATGCCATAATATCCTTCTTCAGATTAATCTCACATTCTCAAACCTTCAGCTAGCTATTAGGAATGTGCAGTGAAATAAGAAAAATCTGTAGACACCCTTCCAAAATTGCATCAACAAGGGAAGGAAAGGAAATCAATAGAAACTTTTTTATCTCAATCTACTCAGATAGAACATTCTAGCATGTCACACTCTTGTTCCTTTCCTTTGGGTGTGTGCAATCAAAAACATTTACCTTGCATTCAAGTGGCTTCCCACTCTTCCTTTGTTTAAAAACTGACCAGAGATAGGCAGAGAGAGAGAGAGAGAGAGAGAGAGAGAGAGAGAGAGAGAGGGAAGGTGAGAGAGAGAGAGCATGCCTGTGTGCAGATAGGAAATGATCCAAGATCAGGATATTACCTCTGTGCTCTGAGGTATTATGAGCAGGTACTGACTCACATGAGCCGTGGGTAAAGAAGAAGAGAAGCAAAGGAGAAGAGGAGGGGGGAGCGGAAAGAAAGATGGGAAAGGAAAATAACAGCGCAGCTTATCGGGGGAGAACTGAAAAATAGAGGGATCGTGCAAGGAAACTAGTGAAAAAATGCAGTAGAAAAAAAGAGAGAAGAGGAAGAGAGAAGTATGGCAGAGTAGTGAGGGAGGGGGAGAGGAACTGTTCATTCCAAGGTTTGGCTGCATTCCAGGCTGTCTGGCTCTGATTCTGTTGGCCTCTTGGATTTTGTGGGGGTCTTACCTCCAGACTGACTGGACCCCGGGGCTGCCTGTCCCTCGCCTGATCCAAACTTTCCAAACTTTATCCACCACAGCTCCACCTGATGTTTTACAGCTGTCTGAAAAGGGAGGCAGACCAGTGTGACACACGTCATCTCAGCCTCCTCAGGACAGGGTAGAAAAAAAAACCTGTCAAACAGCTGGAATTTTGAGTCACATGCGCACACAAAAACACACTCTAACGTTGACGTTACCTGCCAGATAGGCTGCAGTCAGGATGGGGTGAGCTTTTTTTTTTCCTTCTGCAGGGCACCGGGGCCGCTGTGGAAATCTCCCCAGTGGAAATTGGACATATTTTTTTGTCCCACTGGAAATGGGGTGAGATTGGAAACATTCCTTGTGGGACAATGGGCTATCAAAGACCCCAGCAACCACTCCCTGTAACGCACATGAATCACAGGCAGCAACAGGTTACACAACAGCTGCTGCAGAGGTTTGGTTGTGCTGGATTGGTTGCTGCCTACAGTTTCACAACCTCAAGAGCAACTGCACTGTGTCACAGGCTGAGAGTTATACAGAGTGATGAGCTGGTGGGGACTGACTCATTCAGAACAAAAAAAACCACATTTTTTTATTTTATTTTAGTAGTCAATAGATATGCTGATCATTCTGTCTATTTAGGTTGTTGATAGGTTCAGAGAACATTTGATTCAACCATTCCCTATAATCTTTTGTAAAGTGAAGAAAATTTGAAGATGTTCAGGTTGTTGTCACACGAAGCATTTTACAGGAATAGGAACCAACTTTTAAATGTCACCCTCATCGAACGGAAGCTCTAAATTGGTGTGAGTGTGAAAGCAAATTCACACCCTCACGCCCCGTGATGGATAGAAACCACACATACGTACGTGCAGGAAATAGTAAACCATTGTTGGATGGATGCATGCATGGATGGATGGATGGATGTACTTTGTTCATCTCACAATGAGAAACAGCTGCTAGAAAGCACATAATGATGAATCATATTGTTTGTGCAAAAGCACAACTCAATTCTTGTAAAATATGAGATTCTTTGACAGACCTGCTTTATAAAGGGGTGACAATCTCCCTCCGTTAGCGTTGTTATTGCAAAATGACAATTACATTCTCAATAAATGTCCAGATAATAATAATAAAGTTTTGGACAAGATATGAGAGTGTTATTGCTTTGTCAAAGTCTCAACGACAGCTGAAAGTGTGATAAGATAAGGGTGAAGGCTATATGGGTATGAAGTATGTGTGAGTGTGTGGGTGACACATAAAAAGGGTATGAAATCATAGATCTGGCTGGTGTGCAGAGTGGGCGGGGTCACGTCACACCACTTTGAGGGCATTCACATCCTTATTGTCAGCACGAACAACCCAATGACTTGAGGAAGAGGAGCCAGAGTCTTTGTGCGTTTACTGCCTTACTTGCAAAGAAAATAACGACATGGGAACACACTTGGCAAATAGTGTAATGCCTTTACAATCTGATGTGATCCTGATTGCCTGTTGAGGCAAGTGAAAGAAAAGCATAAAAGCAGTTTATATCTTTTTCTCCCCCCCTTTCCCTTGGCTGTGAATGAAGCCAAAACGATTCTGCAGCCCAGCCCAACCCAGCCCTGCTGGAACATAACTTTCTTGAGCCGTTGGACCTCCTTGTGTTTAAAACCCTGACCGCTTCTAGTGCCTGTATCTAATCAAGCCTCTAGCCCCATTATCTCTCCCTCCCTCTTGCTCCCTCAGTCTGACCTTACAAGGAGAGGCAACAGGGTTGATGTCATTGACTGAAGAATGCTGCAAGAATCCAGAGAGAAGGGAGAGGAGGAGGAGGAGAAGGAGGAGAAGGAGGGGTCTGACTGGACAGTTTCTGAACACACACGCACACACACAGAAAGGGGGTAAGGGGGGAGTCATAGAGAGAGAGAGAGAGAAAGAGAGAGAGAGAGTGAGAGAGAGAGCGAGAGAGAGAGAGAGAGAGAGAGAGAGAGAGAGAGAGGTGCTGTTTACATAGTAATACACAAGTCCTGAGCCAGTCAAACGAGAGAGAACTTGTTTGGAAGGATGGTGTCATTCCTTTTCCAGACTGAAAGGCACAGGGGGAGGGTCTAATAGCTGGAGAGGGGAAGAGAGAAAGAGAAGTTACCATTACAGTTAACTCTTACTCAGCCCGAGCCAAGAGAGAAAAAAAGCAGAACAAAAGGAAGAAGGAAAGGGGAAAGGAAAAGAGAACCTCACTGCAGCTGTCTTTGTCACAGGTGAGTGCTCTACTAACTTTTCCCTGCCACTGCAGCAGCATCGCACCACATAAGGTTAAGAAGACGGTTTTTGTGCCTGAACACGCATCATCATAGCAGAGATTTATTAGGAGTTTGTCACCTGAGGGTATGGCAACTTTATCAAGTGTCAATTACTGGGAATGTGTCATATGGATATGGTGGGGGGTTGTATGCCTTATAATACCAGCTTCAGGCACCGGGTGAATGATAGCTGTCCTGGTAGGGCCAAAGTGGGTCATTTTCAAACAAAAAATGTGACCAAATGCCTTCCTCATACGTCGCTGGAGCAGCTGATGTACGCGGACGATAAGGTAGGGACGGTGGTGCTGTCTATGCGGAAGCTCGGGCAGGAAGTCCAGCAGAGAAAAGTTAGTTAGCTGCTAGTTAGCTTTATAGGTAGCGAAGCAGCTGTGGTCGTTTATGTGAAGAGAGACGGAGGGAGAGGAGCCAATTTGTTCAACTTAATGACAGCACAGCCAAGGGAAGCCGTGTGAGGTGAGGAAGAGAGAAATGGGGCGGTAACCAGTCGAGCTAAGCCGCTAACATTACCAGTGGTCAGTCAGGGGTGTGTGTGTGTGAGGGGGGGGGGATACTATGTGTAGCCCATGTTACCGATGGAAACCAGTGGTTGACGCATATCGCTAGGCGGACGTAAAGACGCACAGGTCAGTGGCAGTTGACGTACAACCATTAACGCTTTATTATTGTCTAGCCCGCGAGCTCACTACGAGCGTGTGTAGGAGCCGTAGCAGCACCACCTGGTTTAGCGTGGCCAAGCTAACGCTCGTCCATATATTATTATTTGTAAAGCGTTTGTTAGGTTAACGGCTAATCTACGGGGAACGTGTTCTTTTAGCCGCTTAGCTGGTGTGTAGCTGTAGCAAATTTTCTGGTTTGTGGTGATAGGTGATGCCCATTTGACCAGAGGTGCCTCGGCTTCATTTATCGCTGTCAAGTGTCAGAGCATGGTAGTCAGTGGGGTACCGAGGTAGGTGGAGCTCCATGGTGCAGTATGTTTAAACTTAATGATGGTGCCAACTAAATAGAAATCTGCTACTGCCGGGGGAAGCTTGCAATTAAGGCTCGTCTGTCTACCATATCTTGAATATCCGCGAGGTAACCTCTCTAAGGGATCAATAAAGTAAGTATAAATCTTTTTATTTATCTATATCAAGTGACCATTCTATCCATCCATTGATTCAACCACCATCTGACCCACTCTGGACCCGGTAGTGTCACAAGGGTATATCTCCAGCACCCATATTGATAAAGCAGGGAATAGACCAGGCTATTACACACACCATTCAAACCCAGACTTGCACCTTGGGGCAATTTGCAGTCTCTTCTCAACTTAGACATGTATGTTTTTGGACAGTTGGAGGAAATCAAAGAACATCCTTGGTAGACAGGGGAAACGTGTAATCCTCACAGTCCTAGTCTGATGCGCCATGTATGGGAGGATGTGAACAGATCTGTGACATTTAAGAGGATGCTGGGAGACTCTCTTACAACTAACAACAACAGTGGTTGGTTGGTGCCCTGCTTTTCCAATTTCCTTTTTTGTCAGACGGATTGGAGGGAAGACTCAGCCCAAGGCCGCAGAAATCTGTGTGTAAGAATAAGTTATAGGAAGAAGCCTCTGCTTTGGGTTAGCCTGAGGTTTGTGTGGTGTTTCGGTCAGAAAAGAGAAGGATTATGGTCGCTGACGCCTCAACAAACTGCTGAGGTGAATGGCAATCTTGGTATGAGGATGATCTATGAATGGCTGTATCCTACCCTTTATTACAAGGGGGGCAAGGGATCTTTAATTGTAGTCTCCTTGGGTGAAGACGCGCTAGCTATTTTAGGACATCCCTTCGCTCTAAATCTCTGCATGTCTAGCGGCCTTGATTTTTGTCTCTCTCGTCTTGTGACTCTTGTTTGGCCTTCACCACTCTCCTGTACGTCAGTGCAGGCAGATAAGGTTGTTTGGGTGCGAGTTTGACACGGAGCACACCGCCTGGTGTTATTTCCAGTTTGTAAATGTTGCTTGTTCAGCCAGCCGTCCAACTGTAGTCTGAGAGGCAGCACAACGCTGGTGCTCAATGCATGTGCAGTGACCTGTAAGATTGCGCTCAAAAGGGTTGTCTGTGCCCGCATTAGTGACCCCCTGGCCTAGACACGCTTTCCCAGAAAGTGGGTGTGCTATTAATGTGAGAACAATGGAGAGTTTCAGGGACAAAACATTCGTCACTGATACAATGACAGGCCAGACGTGGAAGGAACTGGGCATCGTCAGGAATGCAGATTTGGTTTAACTGGAATAGTTGGACTACAAGAAATGATTATTTTTCCCCTGTTGGTTATTCTCTCGATTAATTAAGTTGTCTAGTAGAGGTTTAGTCCTCCTTTGCTGTCAAAAAGGAAGAAAGAAACCAGAAAGGAGGCTGATATGTGAGAATAGTGACTATTTCTTCAGTAATTTTCCTCATGAATCAGTCAGTCGTTTGGCCTGTAGGTTAATGTTATTCGCTGAGTATTTAGTTGCCGCTTTACTTTTAGGAAAGCTCTTCACTTCCTAGATGTGTGGGTTGTTTCTTTAATTTTCGCCATGCTCAAACACTTCCTTATATGACCCTTTTAAAAGGCACAGTATATAAACCCAGTTTAGTTCCTCTATAACTACAAAATAATGAACCACTGCTGCGTTACAGTTCTGCTTTGAAATGTGCCGTAAACCTCTCCCCAACAGCTGCTGCTGCATGACGTCGCCCGAGAGCTGCAAGGGGGGAAAAAAGTTTTCACGTGAAACTCGAGAGAAAACAAAGATAACTCTTAAGTGTTCTGCAAAAAAAAAAAAGAGCTGAGTCTTACTTTGTCTGGTTGACTGGTTTCAAAAGTCCATGCGGGACTCAAAATGCTGACTCTTAAAGGCATGCTGCTTTTTCTATATATATATATATAAGTATATATATCTTTCAAGGTACATCGTCTGATTACATTCACCCTGAGTCCCGGGTGTAAATTAGTCCCTGATAAGATGGAATGAAAACCAACTGAGCCACCCAAACCAGGGCAGAGAGCTAATTTTCTTGCCTGTAAAAGCTCTCTCTCTCTCTCTCTCTATCTCTCTGTCTCTCTCTCTCTCTCTCTCTCTCTCTCTCTCTCCCTCTCTCTCTCTCTCTCTCTCTCTCTTTTTCTCCATCTCCATCTCCACTGTGTGGAGTTTACACAGAGTTCAAACGCTACAGAGCCCAGAGTGTAATTTATGCCGGGGCCCCATTTTAAAGGCTCTGCATTGCCATCTCTGCATCACAGCTCCGAAGCCGATGATTAAACGCAGCACCAAGTGATGTCATTGAGTTCAGCCGGTGGGTGAGAGACGAATGATGGAGGTGAAGAAAGCGCAAGAAAAGCAGGGTTGTTATTTGTCACCGAACCCCAGTCTAGACGCCAGATTGAGTCAGAGCGCACGGCGCAGGCCTTTTAGTTTAGAGAGTTTATAAAATGACAAAGATGGACGCGGCGAAAGAGAGGCTGAAGTGAAGGGGAGGCAAAAGCAAGGTGATGTCATCGGGCTGCGGTGCCAGAAATGTTCCTGGGCCGAGGGTCTCTCATCTCAGGGATCGGGTTTCCCCGATAGACGTGCAGTAGGACGTCTGAGGCTGCTGGAGTGCGGAGCTGAGCTCATCGGCTCAGGTCCCCCGGGACGGTATCGAGAAACAGATGGAACCGGACCACAAGTTATCGTCGCTGCTGAATAATTGAGTGGACTATTGAATATTGCCTCTTAGAAACAAGGTGGTTGAAGTGCTGTAATGAATAGACTAAATCTGTGCGCTCCCATGTCAATTACTCCTTTTAGAAAGCCATTAAAGAACAGGGTTTGCAACCTGCAAGCCTGTTTTAATCCGTTTGGTGTTAATCGTCTCCTCCCTGCGAGCTGAAAGTCTTGCCTTGATACTGGGTTAATAAGTAGCCAGCTGTTTTTCAAACACCTATCTTTCCCCCCTTCTTTCCTTGGGTTTTCTTTTCTTTTTCCGTTGGCGCAGACCGCTCTGTCATAGTGTGTCTGTGCGTCTGCAGAAAGCTGGCGAGAGACCAGAACAGTTTGCATCTCCATTAGCGCCTCTCCATCATTGACTCCGGGAGCAGTTTTCTGAATTATTTAAAGTGGGAACAGTGGAGCAACAACTCTTTATGTTGACATTTTTCTTTTTTTTTTTACTCTGTGTAAAGGACAAAGACATCTGCGGGAGAGTGGTACCACTGGATTCAATAATGTTGTAATAGTGAGACCTCCGTCCATCGATCATCTTACCCACTTTATGCCCACTTTAAGGTTTGTCTGATGGAGCTCCAGCTCACATAGGGTTAAGAAACACACAGACCAGTTCACCCTCACATCCAGGGACACCTACCTACCAGTCTAAACATGGATAAATAGAAACTTCATTGATCCCTTTGGGGTGGATCCCTTCCAGAAATTCAGGTTCCACCTTATGACACCTTACAACTAGGTTTGAAAAGGGAAAAAAAGGCACACTTTAACAAAACAATAGAAGGGTATTGTTATGGGCAATAAAGAGGAGCTGTTGGTTAAAAACAGTCCCAGACTGTGAGAGAGAGGTAGCAACAATAGCGAGAGGGTCGCTGGGTGTTAGCCCTGCTTGGTTTTGGACGGTGGGAGGAAACCGGAGAACCTGCAGAAAACACACAGATGTGAGGAGAATAAGCCAACAGAGGGTGGTGAGATCAGAGAAGTCCAAATGTGTGGAAAGTGTACAGTTTTAACAGAGTTATTTGAGCAAAATGCATTTTAAACTGATATTTTCTGACTGATCAAACTGCAACGAGGGTAAAGCTGCTTGTAGCCGTGATTTTGAGTGCGTGCTTCACAATGGGAGAGGCACCTAATTAAAGATTCAGCACGCAGTATACGGTGAGGTCTTCTGCACAGGTACGTTTTTGGAAGCCGATCTGAGATGGCAGAGCTTCTTTCACATCCGCTCATTTTGCCATGAGCAGCGCAGATACTTTCGCGAGCGCCGAGTGTTTCGCGTCTTGTCAGAACTTGAACTGAAGTGTCTGCGTCCCAACAAAAGCAGAATTAAGATTAAACACTTACCCTGAGCAGTTCAGCTTATACTGTCAGTTAGACTCAGACTGCGTAATAATCATTTTCAAGGCTGCGTCAGGTTGTTTTTCTCTCATGCAATTACATCTAAATGGTTAAAAAAAATCAATAAAACACTGATCGTCTGTCTGTGCTTTTCAGATGTAGTCTTGAGCAGTGTTTCTAGGTCCGAAAACCATGTATTTAGGCCGGATGGTGACTCTAAATTGCACCTTGCTGTGAGTGTAACAGTGGTTGGTGTGTGTGTGTGTGTGTGTGTATGTGTGTGTGTATGTGTGTGTGTACCCTACGATGGACTGCTGACCTGTCCAGGGTGTTTTCCCTGCCATCTGATACCTTTAGGCAAATATTTCTCTAATTCTCTCTCTTAATGACTTAAACTCCGGGTTGTCTTCCCATTGAGCAGAAGGCCTGGCAACACTATTGACAGACCCCGTTGTGTATTTGTATTTCGGTGCGGAACCCCCCCCCCCCTAAAAAAAATGTGTTGTGAAAGACGAATTGAAGCCAACTCGAGAAAGCTGGATCATGAGGCGCAGACGCGGGCCTCGATTAGCGTTGCTCTGCTTTATTTGTTCTCCCCGTTTCTTACAGGAAGGATTAGCGGCGCCTTAGCAGCAAACAAACAAGGGCCGGACATTTATTGGGGCACAGGACGACTGAGAAAACATCCCACCTCTCCTCTTTTTACCGTCACGTTGGACATTTACAGAGGCTGCGGCCTAATCTAACGCGCTGTGATGTGGCGGATGAATGGCGGCGAGCAGAGAGGCGCTAATGGCGCGGCGTTGGTTAGTGTGTGTAGCTGGTGCCACAGCTGCGTCCCGCTCTGTGTCAGGTCGTGCGTTCTGTCCCTGGCAGCCTGTCGGACGCTCCGGCGTCACTGTCACAGGCGGAAACATGGTCATTATGGCTTCTGGGAGGACGCGTCTGTCTCAGAGGCTGCAGGGCTGTGGGTTATGATGGGGGGGGGGGGGGGGGGGGTCCGTGTGAACTACCGTGCTTTTGACCAAAGGTCACCTTCTTGGGGGCCCCGCCGCCGGCCTTCAGGGAAATGTGAGGAATCTGGACACTGAAGTAACATCAACATTTGTTCAGCCGCCAGCGTGTGCGAGGTAAATATTTAAGCTCGACCTCGTTTTGACGCACCTCACACGAGAATGTTACGACGCTCGCCCGTCGGGTCCCCTCCTGGCCGGGCCCCGTCCTCCAGAAACCCCCAAAAACCCTGCCTCCATCGTGTTTTTATGTCGCCGTAAACAGACCTGTGTTAAAAGGTGTAAATCACATCTGGAAGTGTCTGTGTATCTGCTCGGCATGCATGGCCTCGGGAAACACTCTCTCTCCCTCTCTGTCTCCCTGTCTCTCCCTCTCTCTCCCTCTCTCTCCCTCTCTCTCTCTCTCCCTCTCCCTCTCCCTCTCTCTCTCATACCACTGTACGCAAGCTTGACTGAGCTTGTGTTTAAAGAGTAACCCTGCATTTACACAACACCTGCTTGTTGTTTTAAACAGTCACCAAGTACAGAAATCCGCTTCAAGAGATGCTGCAAGTCACAATAAACCTCTGTTTTATTTGTTCTTTCTTTGTCAGATACCGCAAAGTAAACAATAGGTACTGTGCCTAGGTGTTTTTGGCATGTACTGTTAACAGAAGGTTGGCAGTAATAAGCAATGTACACGGACTGACTCCATCAAACCTTATGTGCTTTGTACCTTAACAAAGGCAAGGAATACACCCTTATGTCAATGGCAGGGACACACACACACATTCACTGTCACACCTACAGACAATTGTGAGTCTCCAATAGACTTAAACAGGTTTTTTCTGGTGGTGAGGAAACCACAGGGCTCGAAGATAACACGCTCCGAACAGGAAATGCATAGTTACTCCCTGGCTGAGAGGTGACGGTGCCGACCACCGCTCCACCGTCTCGCCTGCAGTGACACCAGCCTCGGCCTTCAGAGGAAGCCCCTGCCTCTTACGTGCGGTCACCCCGGCCCGGCTGGTAGTTTTGGAATAGCAGGGCTGCGTACGTAGCGCCTCGCTGCAGATGTGACTGGTCAGATGTCTGCTGGATGCGTCACCGCCGCTAATGCGCCGGCTAAAGGCCCCGACGCGCTCCCGCTGCCAAGGAATGCCAGCGCTTTGACTGCAGTCAGCTGATTGATGTTGCTTTCATTATGTTCGCCCTGTGTGCGTGTGTGTGTGTGTGTGTGTGTGTGTGTGTGTGTGTGTGTGTGTGTGTGTGTGTGTGTGTGTGTGTGTGTGTGTGTGTGTGTGAGAGCGCGACTCCCGAGTTCCTCGCCGGGAAGCTCCGCCCCATCAGCGGTCTGACCTTCGACCTTCCTCTCCTTTGAACCCTCAGACGAACACCCAGAATGGAGGAGTCCGGCAACAGCAAGCCCTTCATGGTGACGTCCTCCCTCAACTTCAAGGTCACCACGCCGTCCTTCTACAACCAGCCAAAGAAGTTCGCTTCGGTGGCGCCGCCGCGGCCCAAGAGCGTGACCCCGCCCTCGGCGCCCTCGCCCACGCCGGTGGGCACGGGCGTGATCGGGCGGGTGGGAGACCTGCCGCCGCCGCCGCCGCCCTCGCTCTGCGACGGTACCTCGACCACCGATGCTAGCGTGTCTGCGAGCGGCCCTCGCCCGTCCCGCCCCCAGCTGCTCTTTGTTTCCCTCCGCATTTATTTACCGTGTTGATATGTTTACACCAGAGCAGACGCCGCGTCACGCTCGGCCGCGTCAGACACACAGGAAGTCGCTCGTCCGTTCATTACCGGCGTCCTAATGAGCTCTCTCGGAGACACGTTGTTAATGAGCCGTAACCGCCGTCTTTTAGCATTTTAGTCACAGTCTGATGTCTTTGCTTTTAGATCAGTTTGGCTCCTTACTTTGCGTCGTGCATAATTGTCCAACCGGTGACTGTTCGCCTCTGAATAACACCAAACAAGTGTCTGTAAATCACCGACACAGACCTGCACCCACCCTGTGCAGTATTTGCACCTGTTGCCATGGAGCGTGTTTTCTCCGGCAGGGCCCTGCTTGCTGCGTAGAGCTCACGTTCGAGGGCGCGTGCACAGGCTTCTCAGAGGCTCGTAACTCACCAGCTTCATCACGACACGGTGTGATATATATTCAGCAGACCACGATTCAATATTTGGCCGGATCACGACCTCTGCCTCACTGCGATTCAGGAGCCAGCAGTCGATATGGGATTAAACACAATCACGTCCATTCGTATCAAAGAATGGACGTGCCGCATCGGAGAAACCTTACGTCCGTTTAGAGTCACAAAGATTTTCAGAACTTGGAAAGTAATAATGGCCAAAGCAGTATAGTCTGACTGTTGTTACCTTAGTATTATAACTTGACCGTCTCTTCTCCAAAATCCAAATTGTTTGAAGACTGAAAACATAGCAATGTTTGAAGTTTTTCCCAGAGGAGATGCTGAATAAATAATCTCCAGTGATGGCAGCGCCAGCATTTTGTTCAGAGGCGTGCATGCTCGGGGCATGATGTGATTTCAAAATAAAAGCATATAGCAATGTCTTCATTTTGGATCAGTGCTATTGGATGATTGATCCCCGAGTTGACGTATTGATGTAAACAAAGCGAGCCACCAGTCAAACTGGCCGTATCCTCCCTTCACTTTTGTATTTTATGTTTGTTTTTTCAGTTTTGTTCAGAAGTTCTGCCAAAGCACTGAGTAAATGCCACATGACTGTCGCAGCTTTTTAATCGATCCCTCCTTTCTGCCAGATTTCCCTCCCCCTCCTCCCCCTCCACTGGACGATGACTTGCCAGCCCCTCCCCCCGAATGCCAAACCACACCCGCCGCCTCCGACGCCCCCCCGCCCGCCTTCCCCGCTCCGCCCCCGGTGGCCGACGACCTGCCCCTCCCCGCTCCCCCCGAGGAGAGCGCCTGCCCGCCCGCCGCCCCCTCTCCCCCTCCTCCTCCTCCTCCTCCCCCTCCTCCCCCGCCGCCCTCCGCCCCGGCTCCCAGTATTCCCAGTGCTGCCGGGAACCCGCAGGTGAGTCCTGATGGAATCTTCTACCAAAATTCCTCCCCGAATTAAGCTGAAGGCGCTTGGCCCCCGTCTGCATGTTTCTCCCCTTCATTGCATGTAACTGCATTTCAGAATAATCTGATAATCTGCACGGACACTGGGAGACATTGTTGCGGGACATATTGGGCCCAAACGAAGTGTTGGCAGGAAGTGCCGTCTTTTTCAGATTCTCCCACAAATTAGATTAGCATTAGTCTGGTGGTAAATCACCCGGCATCATGCTTTTAACTGGATTACTGCCAATTTATGTAAATGAGGTCGTTTTTAGACATGTAGCGCAGGAATGCATCAGCTGGTGTCGGGTGAAAGGCACCAAATGGCTCGAAATGGCAGAAATTCACTCCTCAGGAAACAATCCGGGCAGTCGAGAGTGAAGTAATCTGGGGGAAAATACACTTCAGACATTGTTCATTTATTCATGGCCCTCATTAATCCCTTCATGGAGTTCATTTCATTAGATTTTTAGAATTCATTTACCACCTGAGCGAGTGCCAGAAGCCTCCCAAACAGTCGTATTTCATTGAGAAAAGTGGAACAGGGATGAGGAGCAGACAGTCAGCTCGCGGCCTGTCAGACTTTTTCCATCCGTCATCCACCTTTTTGGTATCGGATCATCACGCCTTCTTCCTCCTCTCTGTCGTGTGATCTCTCCGTGTGCGTGCGCTAACTCAGCGTCTCCCTCCGCCCTCTGCAGAGGCTGATGGAGAAGCAGACGAGCTTCGACAAGCAGCTCGACTCCCTCACTGACCTGCTCTCCGAGATGGAGACCAGGGGACCCTTCAACCCCAAGGTACCAAGCATTTGCATTTCGCATGGAAAAATGAACCGACGAGCAGATGAGGGTGGGGGGGGTGACAGCCGGCGCTGTGAGAATGAGTCACAGACCGGGGGGGGAGAATAAGGTAGACCAGTGGAAATAGTTTGGAGGGATGCCACGGCGGTTTCATTTGCCTCTCTTCATGCGTTCGAGTCTGAGGATGAGTGAACCGCACAAACACACCAGACCAGCAAGAGAAAACAAGAAGTGAGGTAGCGGGGTGATTCACACTGAAGAGCAGACACGTACAAAGAGAGAGAGAGAAGAGAGAGAGAGGGGGGGGGGGGGGGGGGTGATGAGAGTCGAGCAGAGAGCATGAGAGTGTGAGGAAGCCAAAGTCTGATGCCAGAGAGCGAGTGAGAGGGCCATAAATGGAGAGTGTTTTTGTCGGACTGGGAGGTGCTGGATCAGCGTTGGCTCCAAACTGCAAAATAAATGTCAGAGAGACGGAGCACGTCTGATCGGCTCAGAACCATGGAGCGGCTCCAGCCCTCGCTTTCATCAAAATACCTGATTCTCTGCAATAACTGTGTCTGCTTGCTTCACCTCACTCTGTGCAGTCATGCCTACAATAAGTGGAGGCTCCATACTGCTGAATGCTTGTTTTTCTGCGCTGCTCCATTCAAGGTTTTTTTCCCCCCACAGTTACCAAGCCAGTATCCTGTAGCACCAGCACCAAAGCCTTCAGGTCCTCCTCCCACCGCTCCCAAACCCACGCTGTCCTTCCTCCCACCCCCCGAGATGGGGGACCGCCCGCCCCCGGCACCCTGGGCCGAGGAGCTGAAGGCCAGGACCAGCCGACAGGCCAACCACAGCAACTCCGCGCCCGGCTCTGCCGCCAAAGCCCCGGCCGTGGCCCCCAAGTCCGGCTTCGGAGCCAGAGTGGGGACCTCGTCGTCCGCCCTGGCGCAGAAGCTCAACCAGAACCTGAACCAGAACACGACCCCGGCCAGCGTCGCACCCAGACCCTCGCCTGTGACTGCAGCCAGCTCCTTCCCTCCACCCCCTGCAGCTCCCCCTGCAGCTCCTCCTGCAGCTCCTCCTGCAGCTCCCCCTGCAGCTCCCCCTGCAGCTCCACCCGCTCCACCATCCGTGATGGCGGCTGCTCCCCCGGCCTCTAATCACATAAAGAGTTCTCCTTTCCCCAGTCCGGTGAATGCAAACCAGAACCCTCCTGCTGCTGTGCCTCCTCCTGCTCAGCCCAAGTCCCCGGCGTCTCCCAGCTCCTCCTTTAGCCAGCCGATGAAATCGCCGCCCTCATCGACGGTGCGTCCTGGCCTCAGTTTACTCACTTTAGACACACTCGCCAGGCTTGTATATACAACAGAGATGCACAGCAAGTGCAAATAATTGAGTTAGTAGTCAACATGTCAGAGTTGTGCTTTTCTGGACGTGCACTTAGTATCTGGAACTGCTCAGTCGTGAATAACAAAGTGCTCTTAAAGACATGTTGGTGGCAACTACTTAAATAATGTATATGTATGTTCTTCTGTGTGTGTGTGTGTGTGTGTGTGTGTGTGTGTGTGTGTGTGTGTGTGTGTGTGTGTGTGTGTGTGTGTGTGTGTGTGTGTGTGTGTGTGTGTACAAGCAGCCCTCACCCCCAGGACCGATTCCCATCCCGGGTGCAGGAGTTCCTCTGAACATGAGGGAGGTGGAGGAGCTGGAGAGGATGACCAAGGACTTCATCAAAGACATGGACACGCACGCACCTGTCATCACCTCCCCTCCCACAGGTACACTCACACACTCACACACACACACACACACACACACGTAAGCAGGTTAAACTAGTAATTTCTTATTCTGAATTTCGATTCTGAAACGGTCCGTAATGCGACAGGCATTTTGAAAGGCCACAGCGGAAATACGAGACACTTCGGGGAGGGGGGGGGGGGGTTGTGGCGCCTAGAAAGACGGGGAAACATTCACGGCTGGATGGAAAATGTGTTCACACTCGATCGTCCTGTTCAGCTGTTTACACGGCTCGCACGGCTTTTATTTATTCATCTCTGCAACGCTGCCTCGTTGTTTACCGCCGTAGTAAAAGCGCCGCTGAGTAGGAAGATTTGTGAACAGTCTCTCTCTCTCTACATCTCTCTCTCTCTCCCCCTCTCTCTCTCTCTCCCCCTCATCCACTCATCAGAGGTCTGCGGGAAGTGCGGCGAGGCCCTGTCTCGCACCCAGCCGGCGGTGAGGGCCATGGACAAGCTCTTCCACTCCAACTGCTTCTGTTGCATGAGCTGCCACCGCCCCCTGCAGGGCATGCAGTTCTATGACAGGGACGGCTCGCCTCAGTGCGAGGACTGCTACATGGTGAGGAGGACGTCATAGCGAGAGCAGAGAAGCGCACAATGGTTCATAATATGAGACAGTAGTAGACTGCACGTGGCGGTGCCAGTGAACACATGGCGTCTCCTCAGAACTCCCTGGCGGTGTGTTCCCGGTGCGGGGAGAAGATCACAGACCGGGTGCTGAAGGCGGTGGGCCAGTGTTTCCATGCCCACTGTTTCCGCTGCAGCACCTGCTCCTGCGTGCTGGAGGGGGCGCCTTTCATCACCGACGACAACAACAACCCCTACTGCGTCCAGGATTACCACAGGTAGCACCTGCCGGCCCACGCCTTCACAGATCAAACCCGGTCAAGTAGCACTTTGCCAGACTCGGCCATCGCTATGCAGAGAGGCGTGCAGACAGCCAGTCTGGGAACAGCAATTCAGCTGCTACTCTGTTTGTTTTATTATTTAGGATTTCTCAGTGCAAAGAAAGAACTTATAGTATTAGAAACAGCAAAATCTCAAGAAATTAAAGAAGATATTTTCATGAGGCAGTTTTTCTCACAGTCACAGTCTCGTAGTTTTTCAGAGTTAGTTTTTGTATCACAAAAGTAGTATCGAAACACTGTGTCACATTTCCACGTCATGCAACACCTGGCCTGACCTGGACTGGCCTGGCCTGGCCTGGCCTGGCCTGGCCTGGCCTGGCCTGACCTGACCTGGACTGGACTGGCCTGGCCTGACCTGGACTGGACTGGCCTGACCTGGACTGGACTGGACTGGCCTGGCCTGGACTGGCCTGGCCTGGCCTGGCCTGGCCTGGCCTGGCCTGGCCTGGCCTGGCCTGGCCTGGCCTGGCCTGTCCGGGCCTGGCCTGGCCTGGTTGATCTGACACAGATTCTGAGTTTGACGGCCCTCTCCTCCTTTCAGGCGCTTCTCCCCTCTGTGTGTGAGCTGTAATGAGCCCATCGTTCCAGCAGCGGGCAGCGAGGAGACCGTCAGAGTCGTGGCTCTGGACAAGAACTTCCACCTCAAGTGTTACCGTTGTGAGGTGGGACTCACGCGCTCAGCAAAGGCACAAAATCACAAAACCACTGAAAACACACACACACGATTCTAGAGAGTGACGCGTGTGTTTCTGGGCTCTTGCAGGACTGCGCTCGCCCTCTCTCCATAGAGGCGGATGAGAACGGCTGCTACCCGCTGGACGGCAAGATCCTGTGTATGAAGTGCCACACCCAGAGAGCCAAGCAGGCCGCGCACTGATAGGCCCGGAGCCCCGACCCAGCTCCAACCGAACCCAGAAGCACAGGATTCATTCAGCCGGCCGCCGGCTCGCCTTCGCTACAGGGCTTTACTCACTTTGTGTGCGCAGGTGTGAGAGCGTGAATGTGCTGCTGAGTGAGACGCTATGTTTGCATGCAGATACGGTGTAGTGTTCCTGAACGTCACTTCGGTGCAGAAGTAATGTACTGCATTGAATTATGCGCCCCCGGCCCCCATCTTTTAAACCCCGCCCCTGCAGCTCCCAACTTCCCCTCTGTCTCATCTAGCCTTGGTCTTTGTGTACTAGAGTGTATTTTCGGTGCCAGTTCTATGTTTACGCTACAAAGAAGAAGAAGAAGAAGAAAAAAAGATGATCCAGCATAACTTGCACAAGAACAGTTTGGTCAAAAAAAGAGCAGTCCGAGGATATATTGAGTTGCCTTTTTCTCCATATGGCTAGTAGCATCATCTAGTGGCGACCGGCCCTGGTTCCCTCTGAGCTGTGCAGCTGCCAGGGGCTGTGCAGAGGCGGATCAGAGTGAGCGTGCCGGCGGAGGGTGTGCTCAACACTCTCAGGCGGTTGTTGTGCCTGTGAGCATGAGAAGCGATGCTCCCCCTGCCTGGGAAGTGCTTCGTGTCAGCCAGTCTGTCTCTGATAGCATTTTAAAGTCATCTAGGGCTATAAACATGGACTGCAAAAACAAACAAAAAAAACCAACTAAAAACGGTGAATGTCGCTTTGTTTTTTCTGTGATGTGAGTTTGATCGTTTGCAGGCATGCGTCGACTAATGTCTTGTCGCTCTATTATTTGGTCATACATCCTGTAGACGAGCGAGATTAGAACAAAAATCTGCCTTTTTTTTCGGTTTCGTTTTGTTTTTTTTTTCCTCCTCAAAATGCTCGGGGGCTGATCTAACTGTGTATTTTTAGACGCATGCTTTTCGGGTGCACGCGTTGTGAACAGACGAACGAGCACACATTTGCCAAGCACAGATTCCATCCCAGGGATCTCATGATTAAGAAAAGAAAAAACCAGTGTCGTAACCAATGCCAGCTGCATGGCTGAATACAGGACCTATTATGTGATAGTTGCACAGTTCCATAGTGAAATAAAAACGTCTTTTTAGCGTCACTTTGACTCTAAAGCCCCCCTCCCCGCACCCCCCCCCCCCCCCCCCCATCGCCATCTAAAAAACAACAGCTTTTGATATGAATGATCTCGGAATCGTTGCTTTAAATGATATAATTTATGGTCTCTGTGTTAAGGATGTAATTGTAGCCATGTGGAAATCATTTCAGCAGGATTGTGAGTCAGTAGGAGGCATTAGCTTTGAGCTTGAGCTTAACGGATGTTAAAGCAAAACGTAATGACCAAATATTTCAAACCGGTTGGTTAGATTCATGTTAGTTAAGGTTAACTATTATGTGGGATTCAGTGTTTTTTTTTAATCACCGTCTTGTGTTAAACCCCAGATGTTTCTGGATCTTATTCTATTGTTACACTAAATACCACTATCTTTCCATTATCCATCTTTTGTACTCTAGCCTGATGCTGTCGGTTATACTCCATGTTATTCCTATCTTACTGTACTGTATCTCACGGATAAATGCTTACATTTGTTTCTCTTTTTTTTTTTTCTTTTGAACCTGGAGATTGTGCCTTCTCCGCCCTTTTTTCGTCTTCCGGTCGTTCCCTTTTTGAATCGAGCGCAGTCCACGTCGACACGGCTCCGTTCCACCTTAAGAGAGCGGTGGATCCTGGAGCCAGAGGGGGCTGCCACACAGCAGCGGCTATCGGGCGTTGCATGCCGGCTGTGTAGGTGTTTCCTCCAGTGTCATGTCCTGTGTTTGCAGCAGCTCCTCTGCCCTGCCTGTCCTCATCACTCTGTGAAAACCTGACGCGTGGTGACGCCTTCGCAGCCGCATTTATCCCGTGTTTTAACGTGTTACGCCCTGTTGTATTACATGTGGATGCCTTGTCTTTTCATATAGCTTTTTTTTTTTTTTAATAAATTCCTGTTTGATATTTGTGAATGTGTATATGTTTAAAAAGGAACAAAAAGCATTATTTAGCCCCACCCCTTCTCCTTTGGCTGTATTCAAAAGATAAACAAATAAATGAGTAAAGAAAATTGATTTTCTTTGGTTTTTTTGTCTGATTTCCAAGATGGCACGGGCCACCCACGTTCCGTCTCGTTTGTTTTTGCAACCATATTTACTGTTGGGTTGGCCTCCCTGTGACATCCGTGACACGTGTCTCGCTCCGGGTGATGCGTTACGCGGCCGCAGGAAAAACCAAGCCGCTCTATCAGTGGTGAACAGCCACGCGATCTGCTGATAGTGACATCAGCACACGCATGCATTTGCATGCGAGCCTGTTTGCTTTCCAGGAAGTGTGTGCCCCCCTCATCCAATGCAGTCCAACAATGTAAAAGAAGATACAATTTCTTGTTGTTGGAACTTACCAATCCCAGCCCTCGGCTCTCGAGCCTTTGACGAAGAACGTGTGAAAGTGTTGAGCTTCTCCTCGTCTTTTTCAGAAATCCTAAAACGTCCCCGGGCGTTGTCCCAGACTAGAACCATAGTCCGTGCTCGATTATCTGCGTTCTGGAGAGAAGAGTAAGATCCAGCCGGCAGAGGTGTTTTTTTTATCAGCGGGTCAGATGAGGAGTGATGGAGGGAGATAGAGAGCCGGGATGACAGCTATTTGACGGAGGAGGAGGGGAGCACATGTGACACATCAAATGTTAAAAGACTTGAGATGCAACGTGCTGGGGAAACGCAGAGCAGGACGTCCATATGATAAGAATGACTGAAACTCCAAGAGAGCTTGAGGTAGGAGCCTTCAAAAACAATAAGTCGGGCAGGTTGTTAGTCAGAGTCGGCTCATATCAGTGTTTAAGCAGCTGAAACTGGTGCAGAACCATCTATAGTCCTTGGAAAATTCATTATTGTGATGACCAAGCTTCTAAATATAAGCATTTTTTGGTGAGCTTCGCTTAACGACCCAAAAACCATACTGTGCATAGGTCAAGTGATGTCACCTGTGGAGTACTGTTTAAATAGCTGGAAATCATGGTTTCAATAAAGCAAACCTTCAGATACAGTATGTGACAATCTCCCCCGTGGCTGTTTGTTTCTCTGATCGATTGGGAACGTTACGTCTGAGCCAGGGTGGGATCTCACAGGCCAGCTGTGTTTGTTGCTCAAAAAGTCATGAGAGCAGGAATTCCTGCGTGATTCTGTGTGGAAACTCTTGAGAGTTCGCTTCGAGCCGAGCGGTGGAACTTACTCCAGCTGTGGAAACTGTCCGACGGACTGTCGTGGGTTTGTGAGAGATCCATGGTGAGTCCTCGTGGAGTTGTCGTGGGTTCGCTTCAAGTAATCATCTGTTATCTGTAAGTGTCGTGGCATGTTGACCACATTCAGGCTCTCAGACTGCATAGAGTGGGAGGTTTGTGCAGCATTCCTGAAATGTATGAGTGACCCTGATGTTTGCTTTAGTCACTGTATAAATAGTCTCAAGCAGTGGCTTACAACCTCTTCATCATAGGACTGCACATTAGTGTTCACAGGATGATAAACACACAGTTTTTCCTTTTTTTCCCTGTCAAATCCTGCTTTAAAAGGTAGAAGGTGCTTCATTAATTTACACTGTTTGGTTGAACTGGCTACAGACATAACAGCTTGGGGTGACTGGTACGAGGCAAAATAAGTGAGGTTTCTAAAAACAACAAGACAAAACCATTAAATCTGAGGAAAGGAGCGGACTCAAAACATGCAGCAGGATCATTTTCCTTCTCACGATTTCTTGAAATAAGATGTGAAGTGTGAAAACTTTAAACAGGAAATCTTGTCAAGAACTACATCATTGGCATCGTAGAGATGGTTTATCATTGTAACATCAGTAACTGGACCGTGTGAGTTCTCATCCTGGACAGTCTGTGTGTAATCATCTCCAATCCCACCACTAGAAAACACTGTAGAAATACACATGCAAATCTTGAAGCAGATCGCTGTCTCCCTCGCTCCCTTCCAGCCTCAGCTATCAGTGCACCCGTCGTCACAAGCAGAACCTGAGAGGCGGCTCCAGCCTCGGCCTCGGGCAGAGGATCCCTCTGCTCCCCGGCTACAGACGCAGCTCCAGCCTGAGCTCCAGCTGGCAGAGTCTGACCCCGAGCAGCAAGCCACCCAAGCCAAGCCGCTGTGGTTAGACCATCGAACGCTGCTGCTGCTGCTCTTAGGCTTCTCCTTATGCGCCGCCACTCTGGGACTGATTTACTACATGCACCACAATCTTCAAAGTAGACGCTGGGAAGGTGCTGGTAGGTGTCCAGAGGAACACAATGGGATGACAAATTCAGTATTCGCCTCTTCTTTCTCCTCGGGGCTGGTTTAACGGTGTATTTTTAGACGCATGCTTGTTGGATACAAGCATTTTGAACAGACGAAAGAGCGCAGATTCAACCCAGGACTGATCCCATTTACCAGGATCTCATCCTTTAAAAAAAAAAAAAAGAGATGCCAGCTGCTTCGCTGAGAACATGACCTGTTATGTGATGTTAGCACGGTTGCAAAGTGAGATTTAATATCGTCTTATGGTCAGTTTGACTCTGCACAGCTTCTGTGCATGATAAATTGTTTTTCTCAAGCAGATGCCATCTGGCAGCTTTTGATATGCAGTGTCTTGGAATCTCATGCTTAAAGTAATGAAACCGCAATAAATGAGTGAGAGGAATTAGTTCTGAGTTGAGCATACAGATGTTAAAACATAGTAATGACCCGATAATTTAGATCTGTCGGTAACTCAACTACAGCTACTCAAAATGTCCATATATGAAAATGTATGAGTGAAATAAGTCTCGACAGGCAACTATTTGTACACACTATATCCATGCATACAGCACTGTTTTCAGTGTTTGGGCTCAGTTGAGTTCACTGATTTTCGCATGTAAAGAAACCATTTGAGATCCCTGCGAATCAGCCTAAAATGTATATAGATGCATATACATTTCCTTCCCTCTCTCCTCTAGTGACTCCATGCCTGTCCTCAGCCTGTCAGAAGGCCTCGGCCCAGCTATCCACGTTTGCCGATCCCTTCACACATCCCTGTGATTACTTCCTGTTCCCGTGTGGAACAGACAGAGGTCACAGAGTCTCACAGACGCAACAAAACAAGGAGAAGAATACCAGAGGAGTGAGCAAGGAGAAAACACTGGACAGGAAAACTGTGCTGCTGCGGTATCTCAGGGAGATTTTGGGTAGGAGTCTGGAGACAAAACCCTCCTCTGCTGCGTCCTGTGCATCATATTTCTGTCTTTAAAAGTGTTTTTCTTCTTTAGAGTCGAATGATGGACTGGGCAGCGCAGCAGCACAGAAGGCCAGAGTCTTCTACCACTCCTGTCTGGACACAAAATCCATAGACAGTGCCGGAGCAGAGCCCTTCCTCACGCTTATCCAGAAAGTGAGATGATACACTTCTAAAATGAAGGCTACTGGCCTTAAATCGATAAAATAAAGAAAGATTCCTTCTGAAATCTGAAATCTGGAAGGCCACGGCCCTTCATCACCTCTGGTGTTGATTCATTACACATGGCAGAATCATAACTTGCATCTATTGCTCATTGTTATGCAGATTAGACATGGGTTGCTGTAGATTCTTTGTATCCCTGGCTTTAATTTAGGTTTATTCATCACTTTTTTCTGTGTGGTCCTGCTTGCAGCTGGGAGGCTGGGCAGTAGCAGATCAGTGGGTGCAGACTGATTTCAACTCCACCCTGAGCATGCTGATGAGGGACTACGCCACCTTCCCTTTCTTCAGAGTATTTGTGGGCAGGGACCCAAACGAAACTACCCGAGGGACGCCCAAAAGATACATACAGGCCGGTATAAATCAGATTGCTCCTCACTCTGCATTTGTGCTGTTACTTAAACCGCTCTCCTCTTTGTGAACAGATCGATCAGCCCGAGCTGTTGATCCCGACTGAATGGAACAGCAAGACGCAGAAGTCTCAAGCTCGAACTCAGGTTGATGAATGAGCCAGAGCCAGCCCCGGTTGATTCAGGAAATACAAATCCATTACAGTACATCTCACTAATGCATCCCTTTGTCTTCCCTCTCCGGACCCAGACGCTCCGTCCCTTCTTGGCATCGTGTCAGAGGTACCTGGCGCTGCTGGGGGCTCCTCCCAGCACGAGCATGATGCACGTGGGCAACTTCATCTCTCTGTCCTCTGAATTGGCTGTGGCGGCCACACCCCTAGAGTACCGTCTGTCTAAAGGGCAGCTCTATCAGCGCATGACCATCAGAGAGCTACAGGTACCACGTCTTTATATGTGATCTGATACCACCAGATAAACAACAACATATATTTAACCTAAACGGTAACCACAGCCTCAGGATTTGCTTGGATTCACATTTCTTGGGGTGTAGGACTTAAAGTTCCCCATTACTGTAATTTCTTAGAATGAGATCAATGAAATACCTCCATCTATATAATCTGAGGTGTCAAAACCAGGGAAGAAAAGTCTTGAATATTCAGTAATCATTGACACAAAAATTGCATTGAGTTTCAGTTCCCTCTGGGCAGCTATATGTATGAGTGTCAAAGCTGTATTTGCACATGTATGCTGCTGTAAATGCAAAATAACAATGATTTTAAGTCCATGTTTTCTCCTCTCACAACTTTTGACTTGAAGATTTTTGACTTTCAGTGAAACTGGAAACCACCATATCGAGTATACAAGTGATAAAGAAGATCTCATTCTGTTGTTATATTTAACCATATCTATGCAAATACATCAACAGAGCCATGCCCCTGCTATCGATTGGGTGGGCTGTCTGCGGGCGGCCTTCCATCCGATGTCCCTCACAGAAGATGATCAAGTCCTTCTGCATAACTTGGCGTACATCATGCAAATGTCCCGCATCATTGACAAATGGCGGAATAAGCACGAGCTGAGAAACAGGTATAGTGTGTGACAAGAGGAAACCATCAAAAACACTCTCTCCTTCTCTCTGTTTTTGACCTTGTGATGCCTCCTCTGATTCCACCCAGCGGCCCCCTCCATACTTACATGGTCTTCTATCTGCTGCACACCCTGGTACCCGCTCTGGACTCCAGATTCTCTGAAACGGCAAATAGTTTGTCTTCGGCTCTGGGTAACACTGAAGAGGTGAGTCGGAGCATATTTAGGATAGGATAGGATTGGATAGACGTTATTGATCCCACAACAGGGAAATTACATTCAACAGAGGTATACAGACAGCATGCAATAGCACCAGTACAAAAAAAAAACACAGACAAATAAAAAAACAACAACAAAGAAATCCAGATCAAAGAGAGATGACAATGATAAAGAAAAAACAAAAGATCAAACTAAAGGCCATGTGCACTACATACAAATGAAAGAGCCATGACCATGATAGACAATGGAATGAGGTGTAAAAAACATGTCCATGCTAACAGGTAGAGCCACAAATAATGGCATAAACAAACTCCTAAACAGACTCATAAACTATGGGCCTCTTCACCAGGAAGCTCCTCGCTGGAAGCACTGTGTGTTGGAGACAGGAAGAAGATTTGATCTTGTTTTTAAAGACCTGCTCGATGAAAGGATAGCGCACGCAGAGGTTAGTCACCATCGCCGGGACCTGATATGCAATGGTGACGCAGTGACTGGGTTCTGTCGGCTGAGCTGAGGTGCAGTAAAACAATGTTTATTCATCAACAGATGGAGGAGATGATTCAAAGTATCTCCTCCTCCTTCAAGTCCAAATTCGATGCGTTCAAGTGGAAAGATCGGGAATCATTCCGGTTGGTCCTGAAAAAGGTAACATGAAATGGAAAGTTACTATACTTGTCTGCTTTTAACTGCATTTTGATGCTGATTAACCTCTGTCTCCTCCTCCTCCTCAGGTTCAGGCTTTAATTCCCAGGATTTGGACCCCAAAAGAGAAACATAGCAAAGCTGAACTTGACCAGCTCTTTTCCAAGGTATATTCCAAATAGGGATTTAGAGGGAGGTAGTCAAAGAGATGATTCAGATTTCTTGAAGTGGGGTTTATAATCAGTGCATCACCTGCAGCAGATGGCAGTCAGCATGTCCCATTTGGGGAAGCAGCAGGGCTGCCATTGTAGGAGGCTGCACAATGTCCAACTGTGGGTTATGAAGGACAGCAATGCACATCCTAGTCATCTGAAAACATTCTCCTTTAATCAATGTATCAACACATTTTTTTACCAATTTGAGGCTGTTATCATCACTACTAACTATGACACTAGGTGCTTTCACACCATTCTCGCATATCTTTGAAAAACCTCACTTAAATTATGGAAACTATCAATAAACCAGAGCAGAGCCAGACAAACAGAGACCAGCACTGACTCCCATGTGATTCCAGGTGAGCGTCAGCCCAGACAGTTTCTTCTCCAACTATGTCCAGCTCCTGTCTTTGTGGTGGAGGAAAGACAGACAACTCTTGCCTGAGCCGCCTGAGACAATCGACGTGTGAGTGGCCTGTCTGTTTTCTAGAAACTGAGACACGTCAGTTCCATATGTGTGTTTATTCTGTTCTGTTCTTGCTCTCTCAGTCTGTCCGTTTCACCGGTTCTCTGGCGTGACGAGCTCTTCTTTCCCATGGGAATGTTTTTACCTCCTCTCTTTCATTCTACGTATCCTAGGTAATGTTTGCACTCGTTTTCAAAAACACTGTCGACATTAATTTCATAGACACAGTCAGTAATTCGGGGGAATGCCCGCAAATATGCCACATCTGGCTTGCGATGCAATGCAACAAATGCAATTTTGTCATGGCACATAAACCACAAAAATGTTATTAAACATTACAGTCACATTACTTTTTTTCTCCCTGTTTTTGTAACAGGGCGATGAATTATGGAGTCCTAGGTTTCCTTATTGCCAAAGATATCCTCCACCTGGTCCTGCCCGACAGTAAGAGAAACACACACTTGTTAAACGTTGTTACACACAAACAATTCAATCAGCAGTACGCTGCCTGTGCACAGCCTCCACATTTCATCACATTAACCTCCTTGTTGCGCTCCAGCCCATTCTCAGAATGAGACGGTGAACGCTGTTGGGGAGTGTGTGTGGGCTCACTACCTCACTGTCACAGAAGGAGCAGGCAGAGGCGGAGTACGCCCCCTCTCAGCGGCGCAGCAGCAGGAGTTATGGGTGCAGTATTCTGCACTGCAGATAGCATTGCAGGTGTGCAGCCATTTTCAGGCTTCAGTCTTTATATGGGTGTGTGTGTGCGTGTGTGTGAGAAAACATCAGACTCAAACAGTCCCAAACTTTTTCCTGTTCCTCAGGCATATCATCAGACTCTGGAGAAACACCCGAGTGACACTTCCATCTCAGGACTATCACACACACGTCTGTTCCTCACCTCTTTTTCCCAGGTACTGTGCCTCTGATGTTACGGTTTCAAATGTCATCTCCTCTCCCTTCTTCAGCTCCTGATCCCAGGGCCTTTCTCCACGCCTCTCTTCCAGGTTAACTGTGACTCAGATCCGTACCGTGAATTCATGCCCTTGGAGCCTTCCTTTCTGATAACAGTCCTTTGTGCCGGATCCGACTTGTGTCCCACAAGCCTCCAGTGCCCCAATAAAACCAAGCATCCTGTATTAGAAATGTGCTGAAAAGCTTTCCCGATAAGACTGGCAGGGTTCCTTCATCAACGACTAGGTTAACCTAGCAAACGAAGCAAACACTGTGGATACTGACAAACTGTGGTTACAGTGGTTTGTGAAACATAAATATTGTAAATATTAAAACTGATGAAATATATTATCACATATTCATGGTGAGGGTGTAAAAAAGAAAAGCCAAGAGCATGAGATTGTCTGTACCAGTAGTTATGCTGTTTAGATGTTTAGCTGTTAAGTGGCAACATAAACTGAATAAACATTTGAGAAATTATATTCATGTTTCATTTTTATGTGATATTTTCCTTTGGTAATCACCGTTAGTGTTTAAATGAGCTTCAGTTGGGCTTTAGCCCAACTGAACGGGCCGTTGCCTAGCAACCAGGGAATTGTTGCAATTCAAAAAAAAAATCACAAATTAACAGTTTGAAATCAGTTACTCTGTGCTGACAGCATCCCACAGAGTAATTTTTTTCATAATTGGCATATAAATTGGGCAAACTTCAAAAAACAAACAAAAAAAAAAAGAATGAAGAGGAAAGCTGTGAATGCCTCCCGGGGAGAGAACATAACGGCAAGAGATGACAAAAATGTCCTGGCGGTCAGACCTCAAAAAATGCCCACCCCTGGAAAAGGCCTTGGAAAAGCAGGAGCTAAGCGTTTGGGCCGACTTCTGAAAAGAGCCATCAAGTATGAGGAGTCAGCAGCAAAGAGAAATGCAGCTCTGCCAAGTGAGTAGATAACAGTTAGCAACGTTAGCCGGCAAGTCAAAACACTGTTGAGCTGAACAGCTTCACGTGCAAACTATGTGTTTAAAGGTTGTTGTTTTTGTTTCTAATGCTGATTTTGTTCTTTGTTTTGTCTCAAACAATCTTTAACTTTTAACACAAAAATGCAGTTTGATGTGGAGTCAGTTGTTAGCCAACCAAGTATGAAATAATTAGTTTTTTAAGTGTACCTAGATATACAGTGAGTGTGTTTGTGTGTTTTACATTGTGTTTTCCAGTTGCAGCATTTTTAGTATTATGTTCTGCCTTATGATGATTAAAATCTAGACCACATAATCAAGTCCTAGATCATCTAGTGGGTGACAACCTGAGGGCCTCTGTGACTGTGTGGAGTTTCTCACAATCCAAAAATGTGACCAGGCCAAGTGGAGACCTTTCCCCTAGCTATGAATGTAAAAGGTGGTGTGGTTATGTGAACCCTGTAATGGATTTGCCATGGTGTTTCACCTGGCTCTCACCCCTAAATATGCAGTGTACCTGCACATGCCTGAGAGACAGATCGGTGAACTATCTAACTCAGCTATAATCTTAGCTGGTTTGTAAATGAATGGTGTCGCAGCAGTCTGCTGGTGCCCATCTCCAGTGAAAAAGGGCAAAGGCGAGGAATACATCCCAGACAGGTCATCAGTCTACTGTAGGGCATGCACACCATTAACTTTCACACTCACACCATAATTCAAAGTCTCCAAATGACCCAAACAAGCATGTTTTTGGACTGTGGGAAGAAACCAAGGGACCTGGAGACATGGTGAGAAAATACAAACTCTAGGCCCTCAGCACAGCGAGGATATGCAGCCACCATGTGGCCAACCACTGAATATTTTTTTTCGCCCATACATTGCAAAATGGCATAATTACATAAAAACTGAAAATGAAAGTCTACTAGAAGAAGACAGCTTCTGAACTCTGATACAATCTTTGATGTTTCAGAGACTCCCTTTCGCCTTTTAAAGCATCAAATTAAAACCGAGGCCGTGGCTGAAACTTCACCAGTGAAAAAAACAGAGGAGCCAGCTTCACCCAGTGCCTCCACGCTCATCCACAGCGTGATTTCTGAGTACAAACACCGAGGTGGGATGTCTCTGGCAGAGCTCAGACAGACCCTGTCGGCTGGAGGCTACAGTGTCACCAGCACTGAGGCCAACAAAACCAAAGCACCGGTCAGTCATGCAGCTCCTGCACAGGCTACAACCAAAGGACCAGTCACACGCAACAATAAGGTAAAACTCCTTTCACATTGATTTGTTTTTCCATTTGCCTTCATATGAGATAATCCAAAATAAACTTTGATTTAATCTTTTATAGACAAACCTGAAACAGGCAGACACAAAGCCAGTGCAAGCGAGGAGTATGAGATCCCGAAAACCAAAAGCAGATCTCAAGCAGAACAAACCAGCCAGCAAACCCACCAGACGTCCAGAGCAGCCACAGAGACGAGACCACAAACCCAAAAGGAAAGCAAAGAAACCAGCTGGCAAGTCTCGCAAACCAGAAGCGAAGTCTCACAAACCAAGAGGGAAAACAGCCAAAACTAAACGAACAACGGCAAAGGCAGCAGGGAAAAAACAAAAAAATGCTAAGCGGGCCAGAAGAGCAATAAGGGTGCGAAGGGCACAGAGGAAAGCTCATACAGCAAAGAGCCGTGGAAAAAGACAAAATGGACACAAACATAAAGCTTCCAGATGAACGTAGCCGCCAAGATGGAGACTTCTTAAAATAACACCAAAGATGTCTGGTTGCCAGAGAAAGAGCCAACTACCCTTGTGATGTGCATTTCACCCCTGTGAGCAGTAATAAATACAAAACTCAAAAAACCCAAAGTTGTCCCTTGAATTTTGCCAAAAGTGTATTGTCTGACACTGGTTTGATTATACACTCCGAGGTTGTCAGGGAAACAAGTACTTTATCGTGTTTCAAATTTTGTCTCTACTGTGCTATTATGAAAACAAAAATACCCATATTAGATTGTAAATTTTAATGTAAAGTTGGCAGTTTGTGTGACTGATAATGGTAGAAAATACAGCCAAAAACAGGAAGACTGTGTACAGAAATCTTATGCACATTATATTCCAAACACCATCATTCAGCATTACACATGCAATGTGTAACAGGGTACATGTCTGTCGTCCAGGTGACATCACTGGCGAGGCAGGTGCTCAGCCCAACATTTCTCTCCTATCCACTCCTTGCACAGTAAAAAAAAAGTTCATGTGTTTACTGTCTGGTGGACAGTAGCAGTTCATGGAGCGTTGGTCACAGGACACCCCACACTTCCTCAAAGGCGGAGCACATCTTGGCACAGGTCAGAGCCGCAGACAGAGGGTAGTTACTGATGGACACGGTCTTCTCCGTGTAGTCCACATTCACCTAATAAAAGACAGAGAGGTCAGAAACCAGCACAGGTGACTATCAGATGCCGGCAGATGCTATAGGAAACCATCTCTCACCGCTCCGTGTGCAAACGCTCCGATCACCACCGCGGCCGGTCCGTCTGGAACCAGGGTCCGCGGGCAGACAGCCTCTCCAGAGGAGAAGGAGGTGGAGATGCGTGGGCAGCCAGGAGGCAAGTGATCCGACACTGGGTTTTTGATCATCCTCATGAGCTTCTGAGGACCATCAGCAGCCCTGACACTCAGCTTGTGCAGCAGCTGAACTGTAAAAGACAAAAATCGGATTATTAGATCATCATCTCAACGAAGGAGACTTACTATACTTTGACATCACAGTTTATACACAGATACACAACACAGAAATTGTTTGTTTACCCATAAGGCCACAGAAACGTGCAAAGGTTCTTGGGATGCGGGTCTGTGGGTTGATCTCTATTAAAGCATTCTTCTCTGTGTGGATGTAAACTTGCAACAGGCCTGCCCTGTTCAGTGGGCTGTCCATCAACATCAACAGACACTGGCAGGAGGGGGAGAAAGAAAATTAACATCAATATAAAAAAAAAACAAGATAATCTGTCTAAAAGTTGATAATCAAGTTGTTGATACAACTTAAGTTTTCATTGTGTGTAATTTGCATACTGTAGTCTTTTGCACAATAATTCTAAGAGTTGCTGTCACTTCCTAGAGCTTTCTGCACCAATTAATTTCATACACGTGTTTTGCACCCCTGGTAAACAGATCCAAGCCTGTTTACCTGATGTGTGATGTCTGGTCGTATGTTTCCTGGATTCCTTCCACTCTTAACGATCATATTCTTGTGTTGGTCACAATTCAACAGCTCAAAGGTTTTCCCGACCTGAGAAAACACAACAAAAAACATATGGGTCCAAACAGTGAGAACAGCCTCACCTTAAAGTTATGGTCACTCATGTCACTGCTACTGTCCAGCAGCCTGAGACACTCCCTGCTTTACCTTCACGGTTTCTAGCGACGCTCCCTCCAGGATGACCACCAGCCTCTTCTCCGCCATGCGATCGTGCAGGCTGCGGAGGTGTTTGGCTGGTTTGGGCTCATATTCGTCCAAATGTTCCAGGCCACGCTTGTTCCCTGTAGGAGCCGCCATGTTGCTTTCTGCTTTGGCTGGAACTGACGCACAACAAACACGTCATCACGCCAGCGCGCGGTCATGAATATAACCAAGCAGGGGTTATTTAATGTAACTAATTAGAGATACGAGTATGTACAACTGTGATGTAATTAAGTTTTAATAATGTTGAAAATATTTTACTTTTAGTAAAAAAATAAAACAATAACGTCTTCTCGCAGGCCGATACATGTTACGCGCATGACGTCATTCACCTGCACCGGATCTTCTTCAACAACGTGTTGGAGGAAAAATTCACGTGTGGACGTTTTATCTCAAACTTCTCAAGCAGAAAGTGAGTTAGAAAGGAGCACATTAACCGGTAAGTGTGTGGGGATTTGTTGCCGAGCTTCTTGCATCAAGACGTGGTTTGGGGTTGATTGGCTGTTCGAAAACACGACATTAGTGATTTGGGGCCAATTTAAGCCCTACGTTTAACTATGTGCACCTTACGCTGTCGTTACTTCGTGACTTCTGCTTTAAAAACATGTGCGTATGCATTGGTACTTATTAATTAGTGGTGATGGAGTAGTAGGAGTAAAATCACCTATGATATACTTATTAAGGTATTGGCGTTTTGTACTATCCAGAATGAACATGCTTACTCATTAAAACTGATTGATAAAAACAGATGGATACTATCACAAACTATCAAACAAACTATCTCTATACAATTGTTGTCAACTTTCACATCGAGTGGCTACAATTTGCAGTTATGTTAGAGTCTGATCTCATAGATATGTTTTGCTAATTTTAGAGTTATGCTTTTTTTTCTTATGCTGTGACATGTTTGAAATTGGAAGTCTATCTCAGCTAAGAATTTTGAGTTTTATGAAAATGGAGTTGTCTTTATGTAATCAATTGAAGGAAGTTGGATCTTAGTCTCAGGACAGCCTCACTGAAGGCCAACCACTTTTGTTGCAACCTTTTTGTGCAACTATTTGGGTTGGCAGATTTTAAATATAAGGTATTAAATAAGTATAATAAACAAGTTACCCGTCTTAATTTTACATGTTTACACTTTTTGTGAATTTAAATTACAGTAGTAATTGCAGTGCTACAGGGTGCCCAGAGCTTTTTTACCCACAGTGTGTTATGTAATGCCTGATCATATTTTTGTGGTTAGGCAAACAAGGATTTGTGAATAATAAGTGTTTTATAAATGTTGCAGCATACAGTAAAGTTCTCCAATAATTTTATTTTTGTTGCATTTCACACCTTTTTTGCAGCTCGGAGTCATGGGTCGGAAGTTGGATCCTACCAACAAGGTGAAGAGGGGGCCAGGGAGGAAAGCCCGGAAGCAGCAAGGAGCTGAGACAGAGTTGTCCAAGTTTATTACTGATGGTGATTTTTCTTCCCTATTATGCCTGACATTTATGAAAATAAATACCACTACTACTACTCTAATACTTAAGAGTTCAACTACAACCACTCTCTGATGCAATTATCGTGGCTTGCTGATATAAGTCTCTCTCTCTCTCATTTGCAGAGGACGCAGGAGGAAAACGACTGTCAAGTCGAGGCAGAAAAAGGTACGTGTTTTCCTATATGTGAATCCTTGGAACAAATTAGGAAAGGAAGGCAATGGAGAGCAAAACATTTTCTTCATTGATTGTAGAAATCAATACAATTTGAACTGAAACACCCCAATCAGTCCATTCAATAGCTACTAAAATACATCTAGTCAAAATGATAAGAGCACCTTTTATAACAAAAAATGTCACTCTGTTTGATCATTTGTATTGTCTTCTCACAGAGCTGCAAAAAGAGCCCAGAATGTTAAACAGCCTAAAGTTTCTGCTGCGGAGAAGCCAAAGAAAGGTAATAGCATCGGGCTGCTCTCACTGATGATACAAACAAAAACATTGAATGGATAGATTTGTTATGTTTTGTTTTTGTCGTTTTATCAACAGGCTTCACCGACGAGAACAGCAAATGGTTGAAACCAGCAAAGAGAAAGCGCAAAGCAGACGAACCTGAAAGTGACGATGACAGTGAAGAGCTCTGGGAGGAGGAGGAAGATGAGATGGAAATGGAGGAAGAGAAGAAGAAGCCAGAACAGAAGAAAGGAAAGGGCCAAGGGAAACAGGTTGCAAAAGCAGCTGTGAAAAAAGTGGAGGAAGAAGAAGAGGAGGAGGATGACGATGATGATGAAGAAGGGGAGGAGGAGGATGACGACGACGATGATGATGATGATGACGACGACGATGATGAATTGGTCGATGACTATGGTACACTGGAGGATGGCAGTGGTGAGGAAGGAGCTGAAGAAGAAAGTGATGAAGAGGTATGACAGATAAATCTGCCAAAACTTGTATTTGCATCTTTCATTATATGAAAGTTGTGATTGAGATATATATATGTAGGGACAGCTCTGTTGTATTTTTCATACCTTTAAAACTTTCCTTTCTTTCTGTTCCACATGTAGCTTCTTCCCATTGAACGTGCTGCCAAGAAACAGAAAAAGCTGAAGGAAACAATGGGCTTAGAAGGTGACGAGGATGATGAGGATGATGAGGAGGAAGACGACGACGACGATGATGAGAAGAAATCAGATGCCGACATGGATGATGAAGATAAATTACAGACCAACATGGATGACATGGATCAATTCAGGCTACCTCGGCCGGAGGAAACTGAGAAGGAAGGTGGGAAATCGCTTTTATTTTTTTTAAGTTTTTTTGCAAAGCAATCTTTATTCAAAAACTAAGTCCTGTTTTCACTTTAACATTTTTAGGTGTCCTGCCTCTTGACCTCAAGATGATCCATCAAAGGATAAAGGACAACATCGATGTGCTGTGTAACTTCTCCACCAAAAGGGAGGAGGGGAGAGAGCGGGCAGAGTACATCTCTTTTCTGAAGAAGGATCTCTGCACCTATTACAGTTACAACACCTTCCTCATTGAGAAGTTAATGGACCTCTTCCCTCTCTCAGAGGTGGGCGGCATCAGTTATTATTGCTGTACACAATAGCTCCATCATATGGCCTGGATGAGATTCTGTTCGGTTGAATGAAGATGGATTTACTCTTCTTTTTTTTTTTTTTTGCTTTTCTTCGCACAGCTGGTCGACTTCCTCGAGGCCAATGAAGTTCACAGACCCGTTACAATTCGGACCAACACACTGAAAACGAGAAGGCGGGACCTCGCTCAGGTACTTTGCTAATAGGAGAGATTGAAAAGTCAAATATAATATGGATTGAAGTGTTAATGTTACCTATATAACATTATATTTCAGATATTAAGTCCAGATATTTAAAAAAAAAATTGACCCATTGTCTTTTAAAATGTGCATTGGTTTCAGCTGTAAATATATCCAGAGGGATCTCATATCATCTAGTGCCACATGGTGAACTCAAAAGTGTTTTTCCTTGCTTAGGCCTTGATCAACCGAGGCGTAAACCTCGATCCACTGGGGAAATGGTCTAAAGTTGGCTTGGTCGTCTACGACTCCTCTGTGCCTATTGGTAAGTTTAAACTGCTTGTGTTGAGCTTTCACCTGATCTTGGTCTATACTGGCAAATATCTGACAAGCATCTCCTGGCGTCCTCTCTGTACTTTAACACAGGTGCAACACCAGAGTATCTGGCTGGACATTACATGCTGCAGGGAGCCTCCAGCTTCCTGCCAGTTATGGCGCTCTGCCCACAGGAGGGCGAGATGGTGCTGGACATGAGCTCAGCCCCCGGAGGCAAAACCACCTATATCGGTAAGACACGGTTATACTCTGTCTCTCTGACAAACCCACTTATTTTGTTGTGAAAGAGGGATTGTTTTCCCATTTTTGATGCTGAAATTTTGAGTCTTAAGAATTGTGTAATATGCTGATGTTATTAACCCCACAGGACATATTTTTGAAAAATCCTTATTTTATCAGCCAGTATTTGAATGAAAACTGACAGGAAAGACATATATGTAAGTGGTACAGTCCTTTAGCGAGGTGCAGTCAGAGAAGCTCCTCACTTTTTCTGCTTGTTCACAAGTTGTCATGCAACCTGTGAGACCACTTGAGTCCAGATTACAACCTAAACAAAGACTTGCTCAGTTCACTCACTATTCTATTAATGCTTGAGGTGTAATTACAGTATCGATAATGTGTAGTTAATGTTTAAGTGATAATGCAGAGCAATGCAAACGTCTGATGTATGCGAGTGCTCCGCCTGCAGCTCAGCTGATGAGAAACACGGGTGTGATCGTGGCCAACGATGCCAACGCTGATCGCCTGAAGAGTGTGGTGGGCAACATCCACCGCCTGGGAGTCACCAACTCTGTTGTCTGCAACTACGATGGAAGGCAGTTCCCAAAGGTAGCCTTTGTCCACGTGTGGAGACTTTCATGTTTGTTTGTTTTTTGTCCTGGCTGTTCTGACCTGTTGTTGGCTGCAGGTCATGGGCGGCTTTGATCGAGTGCTGCTGGATGCTCCTTGCTCCGGCACAGGAGTCATTGCTAAAGATCCAGCAGTGAAGACCAGTAAGGTAAAACATCATTCATTGTTCACATATATGTTTAATCACATGTATTCATAAATATCTACATAGGTTTTTAACAGTGTTTAATGCTTTGTTCCCATATTCCCTAATAGGATGAGGCGGACATCCTTCGGTCTGCTCACTTGCAGAAAGAGTTGATTCTGTCTGCCATCGACTCAGTCAATGCCGATTCTCCATCAGGAGGATATCTGATCTACTGCACATGCTCCATTATGGTACGTGAACTGTCCATGCCTCTGAACCAAAACTGTTCATCGGTTCATAGGTTCAAGTACTACTCTAATCATCACACTGTTTTCCACCAGGTGGAGGAGAACGAATGGGTGGTGGACTACGCCTTAAAGAAGAGGAATGTCAAATTAGTTCCCACAGGACTTGACTTTGGAAAGGAAGGCTTCACCAGGTAAATCACTTTACCACGTGTGCTTTTTACTCAGGAGGAGCTTTGATCTTGAGCCCTCAAAATGAAATGATTTCTCTCATTTAGGTTCAAAGAGCGCAGGTTCCATCCTTCTCTGCGACAAACTCGCCGCTTTTACCCACATTCCCACAACATGGATGGGTTCTTTGTGGCTAAGCTGAAGAAGTTTTCCAATGTGATTCCAACAGCACTAAAAGGTAAGACTTTCTGTTTCGAGCACAACTTCCATCACAACATTGCTGCAAAACACAAACTCATTTTCCGCTTCTCTTTGTAGAAGAACACAACGAAGATGCGTCTGAGGAAACGGCTGTTACAGACGTTCCTGAAGAGAAAGCAAACGGTGACAAGACAAAGAAAACTGCCAAGGTCGACGGCCTGAAGAAGAAAGCTCAGACCAATGGAACACCCACCAAAGGACCAGCAGACAACAAGCCCAAAGGCAAAAAAGACTCACCTGCTGGACCTAAAAAGGCAAAAAAGGCCAAGTTGGATGGAGAGACTGTGAAAGGGGCACCGGCCAAGAAGCCCGCCGGAAAAGCAGCTGATGGAACACAAGCATCAAAGGCCGAGAAGAAGGAAGGAAAGAAAGGGGCCAACAAAGGAAAAGCAACCACAAAGGCTAAGAAGAGGATGGGGAAGAATAAATTTAATAAGTTGAAGCACATGTTAAAAAAGCAAGAGCAAAAGTGATGCTGTGTGCAATGAGATAAAGTGTACTAGGGTATGTTCTTCATGTATCCAGACCACCTCGTGTCTGCCATCCAGTCTTCTGATCAGTGTCTGAGTGACAGAGGTGCTGTCACTAGTCTGACATGATTGTAACGTTTGTGTACAGATAAATTGGACTGGTCAGTGATTCTCTCCCTGAAGTTGGGTCGTCCTTTTTTTATTTGTATTGCAGAGTATTCAATATCTTTCACTGTTGATTTATTAGCAGAGTTGGTCAATTTCTATGAATATGTGCAACAATAAATCTTTTAAGATTGTTCTCATCACTTGTTTGATTTTTTTATTATGTCAGTGGGACTAACTACTTGGTGCTGTATATTACCTGTTGCAGGGTCGTATCCCAGACTCAGCATTTTTTGTGGAGTTCCCATATCTGTGTGGATACAACTCTGCTGGGAGACGAAATACCTGAACCCTCTCCAACAACTCCGCTTGATGTGGAGGAGCAGCAGCTCCAGTTTGAGTCTCTCCTGGATGTCTGAACTTGAAAGCCTACATCAAATGCCTGAGCCCATCTACTCTGAGCCCATTTCAGTTACTGACGTATTTTACGTGTGTATAAATATAGAGAAAGAGATGTACAATCATACCATGTTTTCTTCTTTGATAAAGTTGAAAATTGATGAAGTTTCTTCATACAAGGCAGTGGTAAATTATGTAAAATCTGAACTTGTTTCTGTTAGACTATAATTATTTTTACAGTATAACATGCCACAGATGTAAGTGAATCTCTCAGTTGGTAGTGTTTAGGGACTTTTCATACACCCTCTTCTGTTGTTTACATTGGGGTGCGGTATTGATAACATTGATACTTTTAATGTCCCTAGGGCTGGGGTTAGGGTTAGGGCTACGGCTAGGGCTAGTGAGGGTGAGGGTTCTTGCTGGTATTGTGGGGAAACAACCAATCAGCGCGCTCCGTTTCAGACCGGAAGCTGTGTTGTTTACATTTTCTAAGATGGCGGCGGGGATGTATCTGGAGCATTATTTGGACAGTAAGATGTTTATTTACCTTCATACGCGTCGGGAATCGATTCCACCTGTTTAGTTAATGTTGTGCTTTGTGCCCGTGTGTGTAGCATTGTTCTCGTTAGCTCGGAGTGCGAGATTTGCGGCTTCAACCGCTCCCTGCTAACAGGGCGCCCTGGCTCGGTCTATTTACTGGGATATCGCATCCCGCTGTACCGCTGAACGCCTCCTGTTTGGGGTTATAAAGCACACACGCTGTCCCAGTTTTACACGTTAATTAAAACTACATTAATATATCCAATTAGTCTTTAGACCCCAGCATATACCCTGAAATTTGCATGCAGGTTGAATAACTGAAGCGTCGTAGCAACGCAGATGAATATGATGCCGTGAAGCAGTGGCGCTACCGCAATGTTGATCAATTGAAAGTGGACTGACTCTTGTGTTTTCTCGCCTTCCTCCTCCACCACAGGTATAGAGAATTTGCCCTTCGAGTTGCAGAGAAACTTCAACTTGATGAGGGATCTAGATCAACGCACAGAGGGTGAGAACAACGAGCTGCGTCTGCACACTGAGGAGTTGCTGTGAACACACCATGCATAGTACCAGAGGCCTCCCTGCAGCACACTGATGCTTTGGTGTAGATCTGTGTGATCTATGCAAGGCTTCCCTAGGGAAATCATAGAGATAATAACATGAACAAATTTACACACTTACATTCTTCTATGTTATTTTCGTTTGTTGTAGCAATCATACAGTTAAGAGCATAGCAACAACATGCACAGGGACTAAATTGTCTCGGTGTATTTCATATTCTAATATAAGTAGCATTGATTTAAAGGCTGCATTGTGATTTGGAAACTGATCTCTTTGTCTCTTGTAGATCTTAAAGGACAGATAGACTCCCTGGCTAAAGAGTACACAGCCAACGCCCGGACTCTATCCTCTGAGCAAAAGCTGTCCATACTGAGGCAGATTCAGCAGTCGTACAGTAAATGCAAGGAGTTTGGGGATGACAAGGTGCAACTGGCTATGCAGACCTATGAGATGGTTAGTATCTTCATATTGTTCTCACAGAACAGCTCTGGAGGCGTGTGAAATGTGTGCCGTGGTCAGTCTGCTAAAGCTCTGTCCCCCGTAGGTCGACAAACACATCAGACGTCTCGACACGGACCTGGCTCGGTTCGAGGCTGACCTGAAGGAAAAGCAGATTGAGAGCACAGACTATGATTCCACTTCCAGTAAGGGCAAGAAAGGTTTGTTGTCAGTGTTTGCTCGCAGCGTTTCAGTTTTTGCACTGAGGAACGTCAGAGCAAGAACGACGAAAACCTGTTGGAATGCTGAGATGAGCTTTGCCATTCCAGGTGACTCCAGACAGAAGGAGAAGAAGACCGCTAAGACGAGGTCTAAAGTGAAGAGCTCCGATGAGGATGGCAGTCCCAAGAGTGCACAGAAGAAAGTCAAACTCCTTCAGCCGTATGTTTCACGTCCTCTCTACAGCCAGTGTTAATCTGTCACCTATGAACGTTGTTTTGATGATCATGCTTTTATACTCACTAACAAGGCCGCTCTTTTCCACCCCATCATCAGAGGAGAATTCAACAGCCCCTCCACCAACTTTGGGAACGTGCACCCGTCTGATGTGTTAGACATGCCGGTGGACCCCAACGAGCCCACCTACTGCCTGTGCCATCAGGTCTCCTACGGCGAGATGATCGGCTGTGACAACACTGATGTGAGTCCCGTTCAGATTTACTTGGAGCAGTTCAGTGGCTGCATTTCCCAGCTGCGTTTCCTAAAGTAGCAAAAGTCATTCTGAAACTAAAATGTATGAATGTCTAAGTAGGTTTAAATGCATTGCTATAAAGGTTATGGAAATGTTTGCTTTCTGAACACTATTTAGAGCCAGATCCATCAGGACAACTGAGGTTATTCTGGCACTAAAATGCCCTTTCTTACAAATCCCACAGAAAGGTTATATACTCTCATATAAGATTAGTAAGATAATACCTTTAAAAAAACATTAACATTAAGATTAAATGCCACTCCTGAGGATCCCAAAGGTCAACATCAAATCGCTTTTATGCTAAAGAAGATGAGACATCAATTACTTTGAGGGGAAAAAAAACAGAATTACTGTCAAGTAATTGTTCAAATACTCAGATAGAGAAATCATTTTTTATGGGAACTGTTCCATTTTATACAGATTTCATCCGTCTCCTCCTCCTGTGTGGAAAAGGTCACAGTTGACGTAGAGAGTGATTAGTTGCCATCTCCTTGAAAACATTGATTGTATTTTTCTTCCTCTGGACTGAAGCTCTCTGTGGACAGAGCGCAATACTAAACAGTTCATTGCCTGTTTTCTGCCCTCTGCAGTGCTCCATTGAGTGGTTCCATTTCGCATGCGTGGGCCTGACAACTAAACCGAGAGGCAAATGGTAAGAAGGCCGTGCCGTCCTGTTTTCAGTGTGTGCGGTCAAAGTGTTGCCACCCCGTTCCAGCCAGCCAGTGTAACGGTGTTCATTTGTCCCGTGCAGGTACTGTCCACGATGCTCTCAAGACAGAAAGAGAAAATAAAATGAGCTGGTTGCCCTGGAACAAAATGTGGACACTGATCAGATGCAAAGTGAGAAGAATATTTCTTCATTAGTTACTAGAACTTTTTTGTTTCTTATCTTCCTTAACTTTTGGTGCTTTTTTTTTCCTCTTTGGTTTACGTAATTTGCCTTGGTCTGATGCAGTGTGTGTGCGTGTGTGAAGGAGCCAAGTGGTTACAAAAGTATTTAAATATTTGATTTTTTGTAAACGGTTAACAATAATTTTACATTTTTTTTAGTTTGCTTTGGTGCTCTTATTGTGACTTCTGTTTTTTTTTTTTTTTTTTTTTACATTTTGTTTCATGAGTGAATAATAAACACTATGACTGCCCCTAATGGTTTAACAGTTCCAAGCTGTCACAACACTTTTTATTGTATTCACATGTACAACTACAAAACTGTTCACTGAATGGCCATGCATTTCTTCTTTAGTTGTGTAGTTCCAGTAGTTTCTTGTGCATAGCCGGGGAACACTAGTTTTACCTTTTGAAGTAAAGTAAGGGCAAAGGGTCGTGAAGACGGATGCTGCATCCCGACAGTATTAGTCATCCGTGGTAGTGAGTTAAACCATTTCATCCTAACCTTTGACTGAGTGCTGTAAAGGAAGTAAGACCTTTTGTGAAAAAAGTATTGTCATTTCTGTAGCTGAAACATTGGTACGGGGGAGAGGGGGTGCTTGTGTCGTCAATCATTTGAATACAGCTACTACCTCAAAAAACACCCGCTTTGTGACGCTTCGTCTCTGTGTTCCTTGTCGTACTGTGTCATCTGAATCACGGTCGGTGGTCTTTTCTCTGTGGAGTTTGTAGTTCTCCCCATGTATCGGGGCTGTTAAGGTCAATTGAAGACCAGTTCCAAAAGGTGTGAGAGTGAGTGGTCTGTGTGTCTGTATGTGTGTGTGTGTGTAAGTGCCCTGCACATAGGCACAGGGAGACCCCCCACAACACCACTGGGTACAAATGGTAATAATGGAGGGTGAACATTGGAGCTGGAGCATAACACTGCTAGTTTGAACTGCAAAAGTATTCCAGGTATTAAAAGAAAATAGAGTTGCAGGAAATACATAAAACGTAAATGTTCTCAATGTTACATGACCTGTACACTGTACAGTACAGCTCAGTAATTCTACCATGATGGGAAGCAGAATATAAGATGGCACCAGAGGTCAAGTCTAACATCCATGGATATCTTTTCACCCTACACTCACACAAGATAATACTTTCCATTTAATAAACTATTCAGTAATGTGGCTTGGATGAGAGGTAAAGACATTTCACAAACTGCCTGGTGGAGAAGCCCAGGATCTAACCTCTCTAGACTCTATTGGTAATTAGCAGGGTTATTAGGAGTCCCAGTTGTGAATAATCATTAGGGTCATCCAGGGTCTACTAAACCATTCTGTCATTGTTGTTTCCATTGAGACCAGGTGTGAAACATATTCAACAATCTACAAGTCCAACTGCCATAAATCTACAACACCTTGTATAACAATGACCTGGATGAATGGCCATCTCCGCATTGCTACTGTAAAATGTAAAAAGTAGTTATGATAACACTGCAACTACCATATTAGACGGGGTTCTTATATCAGTTCTTATATTCTTGTTAAATTTGGTTAAATACACATAAAAGATAAATAATGGAAGGGAATCTGAGGGCTTTTCTCTCTTTTTCTCTTGAAATCAATCAATGGAGTCTGGTCAAGAACGTTTTTCGCTCTTAAAGTGACACTGGACAATATCAAGTAATTTGGCATCATTCAAGTATTCAATACATATCTAATTCAGTAATTAATATGCAACCACAATGAGTTACTCATTTGCTTTTCCATTAATGTCAACCACGCCTAACGAGGTTCGTCCGCCTCTCTGATTTCATTCTTTTGTCATTACTTCAGACAACACACCTAAACACACCTCAAGCATCAAGAAACATGATAATTACTTATGCTAAATTGTGTAATAGATACCGAAGATTGTGTATGAACAGTAGATCTATCTTACATGGTGCAGTACCTATCTCTGACCGGTAGGTGGCGTTGGGGGAGGTGCTAAAACTTCCGGTATTCCCGTGACGTCACAGTGTCGTAGAGTTGGCGCGATGTGCAAACAAATTTGAAAGTCTGGACCGTTTACGGACAGTGGCGCAGCTTTGTCTACAGGGGCTGAAACAGTGGCTGGCAGGACGGCGAGTGCTGCAGGTGAGTTTTATCTGGCTAACTTCGTGAAAGAGCTGCGCCTCGAAGGCTCTGCTGTGTTTGTTTCTGTTACACGTTGAAGTTACAGCCATTAAGTCGGCATCTAGTTAGCCTTAGCTGAGCTAACGCTAGTTAGCATGTTTAACCAGAAGCCGACTGCTACGTTGTTAGCAATAACAAAGCGATGATATTACTTAGTAGAAACTAGTAGAACTCCCCTGTGTAACTGACTTATTCCTGCCCACCACCTTTAGTTGCTAGGCTTGAGCTGACTGTAACTGTACTTTTTTTTTAACCCAGACACAACTTTTCAGTTGTAGTCTTGGAACAGGCGCCGGAGTCCAACATTGTTTACATGCTGATTTTAATGCTACCACCCCCGTACATTGTAGCAAGCTCTTGCGATATTCACTGAAACACTACAAGCAGACCGATCTCACGTTTCTGTCCGTTTTCTCCTCCCTCCTTGTTTTCAGGGATGTCGTGGGACTTTTTCGTGCCCCTGTGTGTGGGCGACCTGGTGAAGTCCGGTGGGATCAACCAGTACGTCGTCCAGGATGTCGTTCCCCCAAAACATCTGCCGCCCTATCTCAGCAGTAAGTTGTAAAGCTGATGTAGATGTGGAGTTGTTTTAAATGTTATTTCTGCATGTGTCATCCACTGAACCAATATTTGTCTCATACAGAATTCAAGGCAGCACTGAGGAGCCAGGGACCCTTGAGTATTTTGGAACACTTTGACACAGGCTACAGTGTCCTGCAGTGAGTATTTAGCACACATTATGGCTTGTTTCTTGTTTCTCCTTAAAGCAGCACCTAAATCTCCTGTGTTTTCTTTTTAAGGCACTGTAATTCAGTGGACTTGAGTGTGAAAGAAGACACGCTTGAGTTGCTTGTGCAAGGTTGGAGCTTTTTATGTTTAAATCAACTAAAAGTGTATACTTATTTACAATGGGTAGATCACAGTTCATCAGCTGGAGTTCTCTCTCTCTCTTCTCAGTGGTCAGTGGCTTGGCTGCTTCCCTGCCGGCGCTCCTCATCTCCACCTCGCTCTCAGATGCAGAACGCAAACAGACGCTTAACGCACTTAAAATGAGTGTCTACCTGCTCTGCAAGCTCACAGAGACCTTCGAGTCTGAGTCCTACAGACAGAGTATTGTGGCAGCGCCTGGGAAGGTATTGCTTTAAGCAGCAAAGCTGTCCGCTGATGAGACCGTGGCAGGTATTCTGATCCATGTCAGACTAATGGCTTTTGTGTTTCTGCCACAGGATGGAAAAAAGGGTAGTAAAAAGGGCAAAACGAGTGGGGAGGGGTTCCTGCAGTGGGATTGTGAGAGAGAGAAGGTGCTGCAGGCCCTCATTCAGCTCCTACAGTTGGATATCCGTTCCCTCTGGACTCTCTCCTTGGTGGAAGAAGAATTTGTCAGGTAGGATTAAAACGATGGTTGGAAACACTAGGGGAAGGCATGCAAACTCCACACAGAAAGGCCCTCGATCCGAGATTTTGATCTTTGTTGTTGTCATTGTGTTTTATTCCTCGTCTTCTTTTCTACTCGTAGCTGTGTCACCTGCTGCTGTTACAAGCTGCTTGAGAATCCAACCATCAGCCATGTCAAGACTAAGCCCACCAGAGATTGTATAATCCACCTACTGGGGGTGCTAATGAAGTACAACCACCTCCTGGGTGAGCGTCTCAGCCACCTTCTGAATTATCACAGTACATGGCTGTTTTTGATGATAAAATGTTTTCATTTTGTGGCGTTGTCTTTCTAAACCCTCTCAGGCACAAGTGTGAAGGTGATCCAGCTGCTGCAGCACTTCGAACAGCTGTCGTCTGTGTTTGCCCAGGCGGTGTCTGTGTGGAGCACAGAGTTTGGGGTCAGGGCAATCATCGGAGAAATTATCAGGTAGGTTTGTAGCGAGAGGCTCTTTTCTTTTTGAAATGCGACTCTTGTGCTGTCAATGACATGCCCCCCCCTCCTCCTCTCCCTTTAGAGAGATTGGCCAGAGGTCCAGCGAGGAGCTTGCCAGAGACGGCTCAGGAGTGAGGGCGTTTGCTTCCTTCCTTTCAGAACTGAGTGCCCTGGTCCCTGAATTGATGATCCCCAATATAAGTCTGCTCATCACCCACCTGGAAGGCGAGGTACTGCACAGCTGTTCACCATGAATGTCCTCCTAACACACATTTACTAATTTACTGCCCCGACCGGGAAAACCAGTGTCCTCACACAGCATTGGTTGAACACCTGGCCTGTTAAAGCTTCATCACTATGGTGGCCTTTGTGACTGGGCAACTGGGTGAGAAATAATTCCCTATGAGACCCCATGCACTGCCTGGTTGACTTGGAAGCTCTCCATTTCCCGTAAATTACTTTTCTTTGCGGCTGTCAAGACGTCCTGTTGTAGAGGTTTATGTAGTTCTGGCAGCTTGGGCCAGGTCCAGTTGTTGGGGACATAAATCTCATTTACTGCTGTTGAGTCCCTGTCATTATCCTCAGTTGTAATTGGCTGCATGTGCAAAAATGTCAACAGATATTAAACGCAACAACACAAAAGAAAGCTCAGAGAGCTTTTTTGGGGGGTAGCACTATAGTGTTTTCCAGCAGCGTCTTGACAGCCATCTAAGAAAATGTACTTTCCACTTGTGATTTATGCAAGGAGTTGTACAGTCGTGGCAACTGGGCTTGTAGTTTTCTGGGAAGGGCTGATGGGACAGCATGGCATGTTAGGCATAAGTGGACTCGGACCCTCTTGTCTTACAAGAGATGGATCTTTTCATGATGAAGATGGATGTTCAAATCATTTAGAGAAAGTTCAGTGATTTCAAGCCAACTCATCCCCTGCATCGGTGGGGATGTTTGGTGTTTGTGTATGTTTGATGGAAAAAAAGTTTAAAATATAGGCATACATTTTGAACAGTACGTTTATTTAGTAATAAAACCATAAAAAATGTAATGGTGTGGCAGCTTATGTCAAGGGAGAAACCATTGTCGAATGGGTGTCTGTGACATCACATCCTGTCACCCCCCCACACCTGGACTCAGTGGAACAGTCCACAGCAGGGCTCAGGTGGACCTAATGACTCTTAATGAGAACCAGGTGCTCACAGTGGCTTTAGATCCTGGGCTTCTCCAGCAGTCAGTCAGAAACCTCTTGGAGTGAAGATGCAAAATCTGAAAGAATCTGCAGCAAGTCCAGTTGCTTTGACTCTACAACTAACTAACAGGATGAAGGAGAATCTCTACAGAGCTGTGTTCTCGCTCAGGTCTGTAGTCTGCCCACACTTGGGTCACACGTTGCCCTGTGATGAGACCAAGGCGAATACGAGCTGGCTGAACGAGGGCTGAGGTCTTGTTGCCTTGCTTGGCCGGTAATCTTGGCAGTGCAGGGGAGGGTTCCTGCTCTGCTGTAAGGGCCTGCCTACAGAGACCACGCTCTACCCTGATTATTCCTCTGAAGCCACTGGGGAATAATTACTCGGGTGAAGCTGACAGTGTGTGTGCGTGTTTGTGTGTCTGTCTGTGTGTGTGTATGGAAGAGGCAAGAAGGTCGCTCAGCTCTCTTTGCCGTTCAGCCGGCAATGAGTTGCGTCTTTGGTAATCTGAGGGCAGCGGCTCATCGAGTTGTTTTAACATGTCTTATCGCAGAGTAAACGTGTTTAATTCAGCCAGGCTTACGGAGCCTTTCCCACCCCTCACTCTTTCCAGAGCCACACCATGCGTGTGGCAGTGTGCGAGGTGCTGGGCGAGATCCTGGTGCGGGTCCTGTGCGGCGATGGCCTGGACGAGTCGGGAAAAGCCGCCCGCGACCGCTTCTTCGACACCCTGCAGGAGCACCTGCACGACACGCACTCCCACGTCAGGACGCGCGTGCTGCAGGTGTACACGCGCATCGTCAACAGCAAAGTAGGCCCCCGCCGAAGCATGGCACACGATGGAAGACCTCCGATATGTCCCGGTTCATTCATTTAGTCATGTTTCTGTTTTGGCTTAAGGCTCTGCCGCTGTGTAGGTACAGCGAGGTGATGGAGCTGGCCGTGGGACGGTTGATGGACAAGTCTGTAAACGTGGTGAAGAGCGCCATCCAGCTGCTGGCAGCTTTCATAGCACACAACCCCTACAGCTGCAAGGTGACTGAGAGCAAGAGCCGCTATCTCACATCATCTGGACCAGTGACCCACCAGACCTTTCTCTGCTGCCATTACTGCCATGATAAGCATCGCCTTATTGTTTTATTTTACTATCAGAGTAGAGTTACTTTGATTTAGAGTGAGTGTGTACTGTTCAGTGCAGTAACTGGAAGCTGGATTTCCTCCCAGTGGGATCAATGTCTATCTGCATGTCTTCTATTCAGCTGAGCAGTGCCGATCTGAAGAAACCGCTGGAGAAGGAGACGGCAAAACTCAGAGAAATGAAAGAGAAGCTGTGTGGGAAACCACCAGGTCAGAATAACACCCCGGTCCTCCCTCCCCTCTCTCTCAATCTGAAATGTTGTTTATGTGTTGCCCCGTGATGAGACCAAGGCAAATACGAGCTCGCTGGCTGAGAGCTGGGCTCCTCGTCCTCTGGACTGGCAGGTAATCTTGGTAGTGCAGGGGAGGATTCCTGCTCTGCTGTAAGGGCCTGCCTACAGCCGTCTGGCTCAGCCCCAGAGTTATTCCTCTAAAGTTACAGTGGAGTAATCACAGGGATGAACCAAACAGTGTGTGTGTGTGTGTGTTGGAGGCGAGGAGTTCTCCCAGCTCTCTTTGCAGTTCAGTCAGCTGTGAGGTGCTTCTTTGGTAATCTGAGGGCCAAGCTCAAAAAAATCTTGAAACTCAACTCGCTCCTCAAAACTCCCTCGAGTGCTTTAAATTTCTGTACCAGAAGTCGTGACTTAAAAAAAAAAATGATGCAGGAAAAAAGCTGTAGAGAGAAATAAATCAGCATTGTTACTGGTTTGTTTCCAACAGCGTTTGAGTGCAGCTTCAATTATGGCATTTTAATATTCGGCTTACGACGCGACTCCCCACAAATGAATGTTTAAAAGCATTTGCAGATTGTGGAGGAGGACTTAATGGCTCAACAAATGTGTTTTGGCTATTCTACTGTCATTAGCTCTGTTGAGAGAATGACAGAAATTAATATAATATTAAAAAATATTAACAAATGGTGGCATTCGAGAGCCTCGCATTACAGTCTAGCTTTTCAGCCCCCATGGAAAAACCAATTATTGCCCATCTCTGTCAGCTTTTTGCCAGAGCTCCTGTCTGCAGCTCCACAGTTTGCCTCCATTTCTTTATTTATTTTACCCCCTCCTCCTCCCTCTTTTCCCCCGGCAGTGGCGGTGATCAAAGCCTCGGAGCTGTGGGCCGCCATGGAGCCGGAGCTGGTCGTCACTGTCAGGACGGAGCTGGAGCCCTCCAGCCAGGCGGAGAGCGAGAGACAGGAGGAGGAGGAGGAGGAGGAGGAGGAGGAGGAGGAGGGGGAAGAGGAAGATGAGAGCACGGGTGGCAGGGGGGATGGGGAGGAGGTAGAGGACGACAGGGCCACGGCAGTGAAGGTTGCTCAGTACCTCCGTGACAACAAGTACAGGTGATGCTCGGCCTGAATGAGGCGTCTTTTCTTTTCTTTCTTTCTTTCTCCATCACTTTTTCTTGGCACTAATTTGATGCATGCCGACGTCTTGGCTCTCCACACGCAGGAACGCCGTCCGTCTGTGCATAAAGGCCCACGCCTCGTTCCCCGAGTCAGAGATGTTCGCCTCTCTGTCCACTCTCACCCCCGAGACACTAATGGACACGCTGGCCCTGATCTTCAAAGGTGAAGCTCCCACTCGCTGCTCCTTGTGTGCTCCTCCTCACACACCGAGCACCTTAAGTGCTCCCTAATGAGAGCGGAGTGGAAGTCAGTGAAGCATATTTAAGATCCCACTCTGGGGATTAGCTCCTGGTTAGGGAAATCACTTTCACTTGTTTTAAGTTGCCTGGAATATACATATATTCATATATATAGATATGCATTTGTGTTTTAGAGCAAAGAGCACTACACTTCTCCATTGGTAATATATTTCATAACACCAGATGACTGTATGACACAGGCTCCGCCAACGCCACACTGCAGCTCTCACCGGGAGCAAACGTTGAGTCGCCGCAGAAACTTTGTGCCGTTACATAAAAGCAGGGCCATTGTTTTGTGTTTGCTGATTAACATGAAACAGGCTTTTTGCTTCTTTCTTTCTTTCTCAAGCCTTTGTGTTCACACGGCTTTGATACCCAGAAATGAGGAAAACACGGCTGTTAATCGCTCCTGTTTTTTCCTCCCAGAAAACACCTAGCAGCAGGTCTCATGAGTGTAGTGAGCAGTCTGAGTAATGCACACAGTCACCAGAACGACAGCGTGCTCCAAAGGCAGCCGAGGGGTTGTTCTCCGCTCTCAGCATTTAACCCTTCTCTGGCTTTTCTTTTCCCCCACAAACAATAGCTTCCCTGCAGCAGGGATGGACAGGCACGACTTACACGCTGAAGCGATTTATTTTAAACGCTACGTGGCTTAGGATGTGAGACTTCTGAGCTGGCAAAGCACAATATGGTATACCCTGGTACAGGTATACACTGGTGTATTGCCGTATAGATTTTGTGATGAATAAAACCGATATCAATACATGAAGTGCCTTAAACTTAAGTGTGTATGTTATATATAGCACTTGTATTTTGTGCTCCACTGCATACCTAGGGCCTTAATTTTTTTTGCAAACTTCTGGCATTTATCAGTTCAGTTCTTCAGCTAGGTCCTTAGCCTTCATGTATCCATATTTTAATCAGTGAATTTGCGATGCGGTCTGTGTGGCCTTTTCAACGTGCTCTCTGCACCCGTTTCCACACTCGATTGCATCAATTCGAGCATAGATAAGCAAATCTGTATGATGATTTATGCCTGTTCTGTTTTGCATTGTGGTGTATTTTCAACCTCCCCCCCGCCTCCCACTCGCTGCAGGCTCTGACGAGGACGCCGCCGAGATCAGCCAGAACTTGCCGCCGACCCCGCGGAAAGAGGGGGACAAGGAGGGGGAAGACGGGGAGCTGAAGAAGCAGGAGATGCTGGTGCAGTACCTGAAGGACACGGAGACCTTCGCCTTACAGGTGGAGCGAGCCATCTCCGTCATCAACTCCATGCTCTACTGGAAGACCACCTCAGGTAGCAGCCGCTCGCCACTGGGGTGCAGCCCCCCCCACCCCCACAGGCTCTTAAAGTGATTTGTCTTGCCCTGTGTGTGCGGCTCCAGTGGTGCAGGAGGCGGTGCAGTTCTGCGTGACCGTGTGCGAGTTCAGCGTGGCCAACTCGGTGAGCGGCGTGAGGAAGATGCTGCCTCTGGTGTGGTCCACGGACGCCGCCGTCAAAGACGCCGTGGTCCAGGCCTACCGCCGCCTGTACCTGAACCCGCAGGGAGACACCGTCAGGTCTGCACAAAACCACCTCTGAGACGAACGCTCCGAGCTGGTGCTCCCTGACGTGTCAACGCGGGCAGACCTCGAAGCCCTGGAACAGATTTGCAGTCTGCTAAAGTCTCCTCCTCCTCCATTAGGACGAAAGCCCAGACTCTGGTGGACAGTCTGTCCGAGCTGATGGTGGACGCGTCTCTGGGAACCATCCAGTGTCTGGAGGAGATAGTGAGTGACTGCTGCCACGCTTGTCTTTACCTCATTATTTCCATGGACACCCTGATGCAGAATGTCCATCCTTTGTGTCCTCTGAACTCTGGGGCGGGAGGCCTTGTTTGAGCAGACTCTCTGACTGTGGCCGTGTCTCTGGCTGCGCTCCAGGTGCAGGAGTTCTTTGGCAGCAGCAGTAATCTCCAGTCCACCGTGGTGCAGGTCCTGTGGGAGAGGTTCACCGGCAAACGAGAAACCGCAGGTCTGCACAGACGGGCTGCAGTGCTGCTGCTGGGCATGGCTGCACGGTAAGGCGCAGGCCGCTCTCAACCTCCAGGTGCTAAACGAGCCTTTTCAGTCCCGCGTCCGAGCCAGAAAACTCCGTTTTCGCCTGATAATTTAAACCGGAACGACACTGATCCTCTCCGTCGCAGATGGCTTGACCTCACTTTGCTCACTCTGTCCACGTTGTGATGCGATCTCCATTTACTCCCATTAAGCCGTGCAGCAGAGTAGGAGGGGATGTCAACTTAAACAAATGGCAAAGCGAGGGATAATTAGTCATGGTGTGCGGGCTGGTGTTTATTTTATAATTTTGTGAAAGGCAACATAAACAACTGTCTCAGCTGTTAGAGCCGTGCTCACATATACTGAGCATACGGATGCTTTGTTTACTATAGAAGTGGGAGAGGAGCGTTGACAAATGAGAAAAGATTTCAGTCGGCTGAGTCACAGTTTTTCTGCAACGCTGGACAGTTGCTGTTCACAGCACGGTAAATTGCATTTAACATATGACTGGCTGTATCTCAAATGTAATTACTCCAATTACAACCGGGCTCTGTGTAAAATGCCAGCATAGGTTTTAGGTCATTTAGAAGTTGCAGCAGCCTGGCTGAAAAAAAGACAGGGAACGTCCATTGAACAAAACCCTTTCATAAAAAGTTGCCGGTTAGTGACATTTACCCGTGTTCATTGTTGCATGTGTCCACCGACTTAACAGTCCAGTAGGCCTGTTCACACCTGGATCAGGAGTACTGGGATCATCCAGTAGGAGGCAGTAACTAGGAGTCTGACTCTGTCAACACTACAGAGTCTCTCTCTTGGTCCTGGGCAACTGCTGGCTGATTGCTTCCTCTGCACAGAGGCAGAGGAGCTCCCAGATCTGGTAATGGGTCCAGTCAGGCATGGCTCCTGTTCTTCCTAATCGTGTTTTAAAAATGGCAACACTTTAATGGGTTTAGGATTGAGGAGAAATGCGTCACAGGCCGTGTGACTGACACGACGTGAAAACATAATGATGTAACCGCTTCACATGCATAACTTAACGCCCCACATCTGTTTGCACATGAGCCGATCTGCAGCTGAACTTTTACACTACGTCGTGAAGTCTGTTCCGGCCATGTTCACAGTGTAGCCGTGTAATGAATGAGTCAGTCAACTGCAGAACATTTGCAACCCACACTGCATTAAAAAATACTATGAAGTTGCATTAAAATGCCAGCACATTAAGATTAAATGGCTTCTCTGTATTAAAATGAACATCTTGTTAGAAGAAACTTAATCTGTGATGGACTTGTCCTCCTTTGTTGGACTGAACAGTTTCTGGAACCTGTAAGATCTGCAGTGCTGGCTTGCTCTGCAGAGACGCTTCCTTGGACGTCTCGCTCCTGCCTGAGCCGCTCGACATTCAGCAAATCCTCTCGTTAGTCAGAATACACGCTCAGCCCCGGCACCTCCTCATTGTAATCGAAGTCACGACCATATAACTAGGCTCCCTGCCAGTGCATTTCACTGAAAATATATATATATATATATATTCCTTTTGTGTTCCCCCTCAATCCACCTCAAAGACTGTCATTGCTGTAGGGGAAGAGTGAGTGAGAGAGCGAGAGACTAAAGAGACTATCTGCAGTCCACCCACACTGCTGCCTCTCTTCATCCAGCCAGCAGCATTCATAACCTATTAAATCTTATGTGCTTCTGCTAACCCGTCCCTCCTACATGCATTATCCGGGCAGCAGCCTCGCACTGGCGAGGCCAGCACGCAGCAGTGGAGGTGACGGAGGCCGTGGATGCTATTACTTCACTGTGCATAATCACACCATTATCTGGCAGAGTCGGAGCGTCTAACTTATCGGGCCCGTGTCAAACTGGATTTGTGTGTGTGAACCTTAACAGGGCAGAGAGGGAGGTGGTCCTCAGTAACCTGGACACCCTTTGCTCCGTGGCGCTGGGAGAAAAAGTGACTGAAGACTTTCTGCTGGCCAGAGACACAGTTATCACCATCTGCAGCATCACCGACCACGTCAGGGTAAGAGGACACAGACGTACCCAGACGCTGCTTTCTAAGCATTTCCTCATGACCAGAGGGGCCACGTTTTCTCAGGGATCCAGGCAGTGTCTGAAGTGTTCTGACTCTAGAACACATAACCTTAGGAAGAGCAAGTTGTTGACAGTGAATGAGTTATAATCCTTGTGGACCAATAACACTTCAAACGTAGTTGTGTTTCTTTCACTGTCACTTGTCTAATCTGGGGATATATGAGACACCGTGGCTCTGAGAAGAAATGTTTGCACTGATTGCTTGGCAGTTTTGCCTCAGTCGCACAGCCTCAAAGCATGGGTAAGAGTGCACACAATGCTTGTGCTGACTGCATTTTATATGCATGTGACATAGGTTACCATGAAGACAAGAGAAGTGGCCGGTTACAACATAACCTGCGTCCTGTACTTATTGAAAACTCAAAAAAGTTTTATATCAACTTCTGGTTGATATGAATTGTCCAGATGTCTGTGGGCGAGATGCTGAACCCTAAACTGTAGCTGAGCGCTCAGACCCTACAGGGTTACCTACAGTATAGACGAGTGGGTGAACGTGTCACCTGATACTTGAAAATCGCTCCCTGCTTTAGAATCAGTCTATTTATTATTTACTGTTTATGTCCTCCAGCAATCTAAAAGCGCTCCGTTCAGACTGCCCCAGGACCATCAGCTCTTCACCCGCCTCACACAGGCTGTGGCCGAGGGTGAGTTCCCATCCATGATTCCTCTTGATGAGTGTGTGTGTGTTTGCTGTGAGCCATCCTGGTCTCATGGCTCGCTCCTCTCCTCTCCTCTCCTCTCCTCTCCTCAGGTGTGGTGATGGAGGACCCGCACTGGCAGAGCTTCATGGAGCAGGCCGTGCGTCTCATCTACTTCCTGGCTGAGTCCCCCGACCAGCTGTGCTCGCGGCTGCTGCAGCGCAGCGCCCGGCTCCTCCTCGACCAGACGGCCGAGGCCGCCGACATCAACGCAGACAACGGCCAGAGCCAGGACGGCTCCCAGGAGGCCGGCGAGCAGGGCGAGCAGGGTGAGTCCTCGTCCCCCTCCCCCGGCCTGTGTCTGCATCTGCCCGGACGCGCTGTGACGTCCTCTCCTCTCCCGTCCTGCAGTGAACTGCGCCTGCCTGGCCCAGCTGCTGGCTCTGTGCGGCTGCGTGGCCTTCTGGCAGGTGTCTCACCTGGAGCGCAGCGTCAGCGCCGAGCTGCGGAGGCGCAGAGGAGAGAACGAGGAGAGGGAGGAGAAGGAGAAGGGCCCGTCCAGCAAAGCTAAGGTGAGCCAGGGGACCGAGGCCACGCTGTGATCATGGAAATAAACCATGTCACAATAGGAAAAGTTGGTTGGTTTTCACCCTCGCAAAGGCTGAGGAACAACTCCCAAGAAAAAACCCTGACGGGAAAAAGGGAAGGGGGGCGTCCTCAAGGTGAGAGACAGAGGAGGGCATCCTTAGCTAGGATAGACAGGCAGGCACAAGCTAAACAGTACTTTGTCTTTATACTGTAGTTTGTGAATTTTAGACAGGTGCCTGCACTTTTCTGCTGTTAAAGAAATATATGTTCTGCTTCTCTTGCTTCACTGGAACCAAAACAAACCCCGTGCAGTGATCAATCACGAGTCCCAGCAGGACGGCGAGGTTGATTTTGATGACGCAGTCGGCTGAGTGATGGCTCATAATTGTTCAGCCCGTTGGGGAGCAGGGAGATAAATGTCTCCTTAATTAGCGCTGGAAGTTTTCTGTCATTAGCATTCTTCAGGTTTCTGTCTTCCATCGTCTGACTCAGAAAGTTGGTTTGTGGGTAACGATGTCAGCCGTAATTTCAGTGACTGTACAAGCAATATAGTGCTTTGCCTCAAGACCTGCTATCAAATAGACCAATCAATAGACCTAATTTCATTAAAATTAACTAGTTTGATATGGGTGAGTCAAGGCATGAGGGTGTTAATGATTCTAGATTTTAGTATAACTCAATAACCACATTAAGCAGGTGATTGAAGCATAATGGTTTGCAGTAGTTAATAGTTGAGTCCAAAGACGGCAAATTGTGAGGTGTTGAGGAAACAAGTGAACAAAGGAACGTTTTCCTGACATGCTGTGAACCAAGCATCCAGCCAGAGTACAGCAGTGCGCTTTAATTGCCCACCGGCAGCAAGTGAAGTTCAGTGAAATGAATTGAAATTAAAAATAACCGCTGGAGAGGAGCGAGTGGTTTTTACAGCCTTTTGTGTTGTGTTTTCTCCCACAGCAAGCGGCTAACGAAAGCGCCATGGACGAGGAGCTGGGGCTGGTCGGTGCATCTGCTGAAGATGCGGAGGCTGAGCTCATCAGGAAGATCTGCGAGACCGAATTACTGGCTGGTAATGGAAGGAAGAAAAAAAAGAGTGCTGAAATGCACTTTGGTCCAGATTTGACAGTATTGTGATAGAGTTGTTGGGTGTAATCATCTTCTCCCCCATGGCCGGCTGTTTTCCTCAGAGGAGAACCTGCTGTGTTCGTTCCTTCCCCTGCTGGTGAGAGTCTGCAGCTCCCCAGGGCGCTACGCCCACCCACAGCTCACCACGGCCGCCTGCCTGGCTCTGTCCCAGTACATGATGATCAGGTAAAGACAACACCTGGGCCCTGCTCTCCCTCTCACATGCCTCAGCCTGACCAGGACCTCTGTCATTAGAGACGACTTCCGATCTGAGGATAAAGGTGGATTAAATCTTAACACAAATTAAAGTTGGACATGAATCGCTTTGTCATTCTGTACACGGAACGCAACAAAAAGTCTCGGGTCTCGGTTACTATATGTACTGAAAATGACAACCTTAAAAGGGAGTGGAGATGACTAACATGGAGGTGAATGTCAGCAGCAGTCATTTTCAAAAGAAGCTATATCTGAGCTCAGGCAAACGACTATTTCTCTGTGAATTAATGTAAATTATAACCACCAGTCTGTCAATACAGGAAGCTCTCCACACAAGTCTTATGTGAACAAAATAGACCTTCATTTGTCAGGGTTGCCACACCTCTTGGAGAACCTGGATGATTGGTGACAAGCATGGATAATGTGTAGAAAAAGGTTTTGTTTGCTTTTTTTCTTTAAACTTGTCTGGAAAACTATTTGTGCTGTCTGCCCTGAGAGTAAACACAACCATTTAGTGGGATGGGGAGATAAATCTGTCAATTTCTAAGCAGGTAAGAGATTCTATCACAGATGAGTTATAGCCAGAGACTAGTCCATCTCTCTAAACACACTTCTGGGGATAGGAGAGGAGGAAACAGAGATGAATCCAGGTAAAAATAAACTAAATACAATTGGAAAAGACATCTTTGAAACATGGATGAATGGAGGATGTATTACTGACCTATTGCAGCTGAATGTCCTGGGGAAAATTAACAAAAACATAAGTTCCCATCCATTACTGTACTCTACAGACAACCACATATAATAGTCAAACATGCTAATGCCCCCCCCCCCCCACACACAGACAGACACACACACAGACACACACACAGACACACACACAGACACACACACAGACACACACAGACACACACACACACACACACACACACACACACACACACACACACACACACACTTTACGCTCTGTCCCACACGGCCGGTTGAGAGTGAGGCGTGTGTCTCAGGAGCGCCGCCACAGGGGAGAGCAGTACCCTAGCATGGGACCTCAGCATCTACCTGCTCTTTTATTTGCCCTACCATATAGGCCGGAAAGTTAAGTTTCATTTTCGGTTACGTTTGCGTCGCCGACACACACACACCTCGCGTCTAGTCCTCCGGTGCCTGCCACCCCGTAGCACCGATCAGCTCCGACACACAACCCACAAAAGCGGAAGGGATATGGATTTATTTCCCCCAAAAAAAGGCTTTTTGTGTTTGTCTGTTTACCGGAGGGATGTGGCGGACATCTGCCGTCAGCACGGCCGCCCTAACAACACAGCGCAGCGGGAAACACCGCTGTCTGCGCATCCAAGTCTAATCCAATCGAAACTGTGTAGTTCTCCAGGAAACCTAACCGGACCAGAATCTTTTTTGCTAATCATAATATATACATAAACATGCTGTCATTCCTTCCAGCCCGTCTGTGTGTGAAGAAAACATCCGGCTGATGTTCACGGTGCTGGAGCGCTCTGCCCTGCCTGTGGTCCGGGCTAATGCCATCATAGCCCTGGGAGACCTCACCGTCCGCTTCCCCAACATTTTGGAGCCCTGGACCCAGAACCTCTACGCCAGGTAATGGACGCACGATCGAATCAGCTGGAGCAGGGCGCGCTCATCTCCGCCCACTCCTCAGAGACCAGACTGTCATCTCCACATCTGTACCTCTCACCTCGTTTCACCCAATAACCTAAGAGTGACTGCTCAACTGAGTGGGGTTACTGTACTGTGCTGCCCCCCCCTCCTCCTCCCAGTACATCTGGATCCCAGCACCATCACCATGTCTCGGCCGCTCAAGTGTCGCGGATGTCCCGCTGCTCCACTGAGCCACATGATGGGAAAACTTTTTCCTCCCAACTTTTCTCTTGTCATTTTTTTTATGTAACCGGAGAGGAAGATCTAGTTATGTGAGCTGTAAACCTCTCCAGTGAGTCTGACCCTCCGCCGTCGCCATGGTTACGGATTAGAGCATCGCGGTCGGTACGGATCGACCCCCCCACCCCCCTCCTCCTCCTCCTCCTCCTCCTCCTCCTCCTCCTCCCTCCCCTCTCAGCTAGGGTGGTAGCGGGGTGGAGCCGCGGACCCCGTGACGTGCCGGGCAGCTTGATTACTGGTGTGTTGCGGGTTGCGAGTGGAGCCGTCGCCTGCCGTGTAATTACAGGCTCCGGATGAGTGAGCAGAGGGGAATCATGCAGGGGTCAGAGTTGACCACAAGCAGGGCTGCACGCGCTCCTTCTTTTCACAAACACTTCATGGTTTCTCTGCCTCTGCACGCTCTCCCCACCTCGTCCTCCCAGAGGCGAAACTTTCACGCCTGCTTTTAATTATAATGCTTAATGGCGCTCGCGTCGAGGTGTTCTGGAAGGGTAAAACATTTGTTTTGCCTTTATTTTTATTTTTTTTCCATTTATGAATGCGTCATTGGCCCCGGTAGTGTTTCCTCCCCGATAAAGCGTTTCATAGAGTTGCCTAATTGTCTCCCACACAGCGGCACCTCCGCCGCCGTGCCGCCCGCCGCCCTGGAGCGTCCTGATAAGCGCATTAAGAATTAATTACCCCGCTCATGGGCGGCCTAAGCTGCTGCTGGTGCGTGGCAGTGCCGCGTTATACCGCCGTCTGATCCCCCGCCAGGAGCCCCGCTCCCTGGCACCCATGAGACGTGGCTAATGAGTTTCTTTTGTCTCCCGGTTTGGGTGGAGGGGCGGGGGCAGTCTAAATTGGAGCCGGGAAGCTATCAGATGGGCCCTGCCACAGCCTGTCCAATCCCATTGTGCGGAGGCGCGGGCCCTGACAGCGGTTTGGTTTCGGTAATGCGTCGTCCTAATAGCCCGGGCCTCTAAACGAATGCTAATTGACCGGCACTGAGGAAGGACAACGGCACAGGTGGGGAGAGAGTCTCAGCGAGTGGCTGTGCTGGCACAGGATGCCTGTTATGGCTGATATGTGTTCATGGTGCTCACAGGCTTAACCAGTGAAATGTATAGATGTAATCATTATTTAAAAGCCCATTAAGATAAACCCTGGATAATGCATGTTTACACTCGAGTATAATCAGCTTAATAGCACGAGCCTTTATCAACTATAGAGGGCCTTCACACTGGCTCCACAGCAGGAGAGCTAAACGCCTCTGTGGTGATCCTCAGGCAGCCTCATACCTGTTTTGTCAAAGTGTTTCAGACTGGATTAGATTGAGCTTTACTGTCATACCAATAAAATGTACAGTGGTCATGTTTATTTAACTCAAGCTGGTGCAGCTGCAGACGTTGGTCCCTGTTACAGAAGACTTATAGGGGACCCATATGGGATGGAGGATGTGGAAGACTGGTCACATCAAAAATGCCTCTTCTGCCATTTTATGGCACTTTAGAATTTTTTTTCATGATGATGATCATTACTGCATTCTGGCCTCCTGAGGTGGAGGTGGCGTTCCTCTAATGTCACGTCCTCCTCTTGTCCAGGCTCAGCGATGAGGTTCCCTCGGTGAGGCAGACGGCTGTGACAGTTCTTACTCAGCTGGTGCTGAAAGACGTGCTCAAGGTCAAAGGTCAAGTCAGCGAGGTGGCCGTGCTGCTAATTGACCCGGAGCCTCACATCATCAGCCTGGCCCTCAACTTCTTCAACGAGCTCTCCACCAAGGTACTCTCTCACACACATGCTCGTACTCACACATTCCCCCTGAAGGAGCATGAAATAATTGGGCTGCTTTCTTTCGCCTCTGCTCTCCACGTTTCCCATCAGGACAATGCGATCTACAACCTGCTCCCAGACATCATCAGCCGCCTGTCTGACCCGGAGAGAGGAATGAGCTCCGAGGACTTCAACACCATCATGAAGTGAGTCGCACGGCTTCTCCCAGAGACGCTCTCTGTTCAACAGCCCGGTCGGGACTGGTTTTCAGAGGAGTTTGTCTGCAGCTGTTGTTTCACTACCATGTTTTTGTTTACATGCTGTTTTCTGTGTGTGTGTGTTTGCAGACAGTTGTTCTCCTACATCACTAAAGAAAGACAGACCGAGTCTCTGGTAGAGAAACTGTGTCAGCGCTTCAGAACTGCCAAGTGAGTACATCTCTGCTTCCCTTTTCCCTCCTCCTCCTCCTCAGACCTCTGACCTGCATCCTTTATGCTTTTTGTTTTTCCTTTCTCTCTCGCGGCTCGTTTCTGAATCTGTCCGGCAGCATCTCGTTCAGCGCGGTGGTGGTGGGGTGTGTGTGTGCGTGGGTAAATTGGTGGGTGTTATCACGCGCTACGCCAAGCGAGATCGGCAATTTAAGAGGTCGCAGTTCGGTTCGGCCTCCCGAGCGCTCTCCGACATCTCACTTGCTCACTTCGCCATGGAAACGGCCCCAGAGTGGATGGAGCAAGTGGCCCCGGCCAGGCTCCAGTCTCTGACTCATGCTCGGCCCGTAATCAAAGGAAGGACGTTTTCTATTACACGATGGCAAAGTGGATTTAGACACGAGAGTTTCCTGGGAAATGAGATTTAGAGCAAATGCCAGGGCAGAGCCAGCGTTCAGGAGTAATGAGCTTTTTATGTTGAGCTTCTGAAATTCTGTGCATTTCACATGGGTTTTCTAATCAGGTTGAGTCTCCGATCCCTCTGACTCTCCTCTCTCTGACTCTCCTCTCTCTCTCTGTCTGTCTCTCCATCTCTGTTCAGGACGGAGCGTCAGTGGTGCGACCTGGCCGTCTCTCTGTCTCTGCTGTCCATGTGTGAGCGTGGCTTCAAGCGGCTGCAGGAGTGCTGGGAGTGCTACAGCGACAAGCTGACCGAGCCGGGCGTCTACCAGCCGCTGCTCTCCATCACCGCCAAGCTCCGCCGCGGCGCCAAGCCGCAGATCAAGGTGCGAGTGGAGGAGGCCTCGTGTCCCCTGAGCTGGGGGGGGGGGTAGTTTCACACCACAGTGTTGGTAAAATATGCTCAGGATGTTGAAAAAACACTGATAGATTGAAATAAATTCAACCAAAATTCAATAGTTTTACATGCATTTAAGGAGAAGCCAAATGCAAAACAAAGCACTGCAAATTCAACACTTTAAAGTATCAAATAATGCAATGAAACAAGTTAAACATCAAACAGCTGCAACATGGTGCACATTGGAAATGTAGTAGTGGTCCTCGACCACTGGGCCGCACAGACAGGATGAAAATGTTACTGGTTATGATTGTCAGAGACGTTTTTAAAAGAACTGGATTTGTGATTGTAGATACAGTTCAAGATGCTTGAGTGCCCCAAACAATCTAACACCAATCTAACAGACCACAAACTGGCCACACAGCTGTAAATGAAACCTGACAAACTCCACTTTAACATGTGTGTCTGGTTTGAGTGTTAACTTGGAGCCCTGCTTATGAGGCCGTGCCACAGTCGAGCGGTGCTCCGGGGTTAACGTGGTAATCGATACCTAAACGATAGCCTTCACTATGGAGCCATTAGCATCCCTACTGAGAGCGTAACCCCTGCTGTCTGCTCAGGCCCAGGTGGACGAGTTTGAGAAGCGTCTGACGGCGGTCCACACCCGGGGGCTGGAGAACGTGGAGAGCCCCGAGATGGACGAGGAGAACCAGCGGCAGGGCGAGTCCAGCAGGAAGCCGGCCCCGGCCACGCACCTGTCCACCAGGGGGCGGCAGAAGTCCAGGAGAGGTGGGAGCGGCTCTCCAGTACAGGCAGCAGCTGTGAAGCCGCTGGGTTTCAGCCCAGTCACTGACCTCCTCCGTTACCGCCGCAGGTCAGTCCAAGGCTTCCTCCAGCGGCGCTGACGACAGCTTTGTGACGCCTCGGAAGACTCGCAAACCCAAGAAGCCCATGGTCAGCTTCAGCAGCGACGAGGAGGAGGAGGAGGATGAAGAGGGTGAGTGGACTTACCCGCCATTTGTGTTCTAAATGCATGTATCCCGCCCCCACTTATGACCGTATCAAATAAACATTTGATCTGTTGTGCTTGGACAGTTGTCCAAAGCCCTAAAAAAGAATCAGATAGGACGAGTTAAAGAATTGATGGTGTTCCAGGAGCTGGACCTGTGAGTCCTCTTAAAGTTAGCGAGCTTAAAACACTGTTCCACATGGCCTCAGGAGGTCTGGGGTGACCTGTAACCTGAGATCTCAGGATGAGTTTCATCAAAATTCACTGGAAATGGATCACTTCCAATTGTCAGACTGAAAGGACAAAAGGGGAAACAAACAGGAAGAGAAACACATTTTTCTCCTCAGATTTACACGTTTTTGGTTTTTAGACGGGATCCTCCAGTCCAGTACAAGGAACTTTCATTCCCATCTCCTCATCCATTCATTTCCTGTTTCACCCAGACGCTGTCATGGCCGAGAGCGAGACGCCCAAAGTGACGACACCCATCGCCCGCACTTCCAGAAGAGCTCGCCTCTGAAACCCTGAAATCTCTCTCCTGTTGTTCTTTTTTTCTCATCTTTTTTAAAAAAATTCACTTTTTATCTTTTCGCCACTTTTTAATCTTTTAAAGTTGTAAAGTTTTTTTTATTCTTAAAATAAACCATGAACCTGGTTTTGACATGGTGTCCCCGGCTATCTCTGTCTGTGTCTCTCTGTCTGTGTCTCTCTGTCTGTGTCTCTGTCTGTGTCTCTCTCTCTCTGTCTGTCTCTCTCTCTCTCTGTCTGTCTCTCTCTCTCTGTCTGTCTCTCTCTCTCTCTGTCTGTCTCTCTCTGTCTCTCTCTCTCTCCCTCTGTCTCTCTCTCCCTCTGTCTGTCTGTCTGTCTCTCTCTCTGTCTGTCTGTCTGTCTGTCTGGGAGCTGCGTCCTGACCCAGACGGATGTGTGAGGCGCTGAGCGTCCACCGGGCCACGTCAAGTGAATTTATGCCGTCATTACAGGCAGCTCAGAGTGTCCGCTCGTATCATGTGTTTGGACAGCGGTGTTTAATGGCTCGTCACAGCTTGTCCAGACACTGTTACGGCCACACATGCTGCTCCGCTTCATTTCCCCCCCTCTTTTCATTTTCTTTCCCTGTTCCGTCGTATCAAATTTCCGTCTGCGGCAGATGAGAAACTTTTAATGTGGCTGTGTTTATTTACAATCACACACCCCCCTCCTCCCTCTCCCTCCTCTCCTCCCCTCGTCTTGTTCTGTCTGACACATTTGCTGTTGCCTAGTTGGCCGCCTCTGTTCTCCTGTAATCAATCTCTTTTGTAGGTCTCCCTCCCTCCCTCCTCCTACTCTCCTCTGCCTACTTTTCTCTCCCGGCTCTCGTCTCCTCGCTGACATCTCCTGCACAGTACTTTAACCCCCTCCCCTCCTCTCTCCTCCCCCCTCCCTCCCCCCTGCACATCACTAATCTCTCTCCTTCTCGCCTACTCCTCTCCCACACGTTGTCCTCTCCTAAAAGATGAGAGGGGCGCGTTTCTGCATGCGCCTGTGATTGATACGTTACGTAAAGACACTCTGCCAACAACTGTGCGATTGCATCAGCACTTTGGTTTTTATCTGCGGTTACATTTCTTCCTCAGCGCCTTCAGTAGGTGTGAGGTGTGCACACATGCATGAATCCATCTGTTCATAACTTCATTTTAGTGCAAACTGCGTCCTGATTCCCGAGGGGAGAAAGCATTCCCTGGTTGCGTGCCCGCGGTGTGACGTGTGTCTGTAATTACCGGGGTTTATTTACTTGAAATAATCAGAGGCTGCTGAACTTTGAGGCCGGTGTGTTGTGATGGAGCAGCTCCTGCCAGTGTTGTAATTTGGTGGCGGGGGGTCCGGGGAGCAGATGGCACTGACAGACTGTAACTTACCCAGGCGGAGAGGGGAGGTCAGCGCACGCTGGGAAAGACCGCAGAGACAAAGGGGAGAGAAGGCGGCTCATCCGCACGGGGAGCATTGTTACCACATGGGAAATGTATAATTCAGAGTAAGTCGTGACGCCAAACACGTGAACCTCTCCAAGCTCCGACCGTCACTTCTCAGCCCGCTCTGTCTCATTGACGGGGGAGGGAGGAGGGATGGAGGAGGAGGAGGAGGGGGGTACCGCTGTGCCCTCTGACCTTGGTTTGAGCGGCACTGAGCCAACGGTACACACAGTCACCTTGGCAATGACAGTCACTCTCTTCCAAGGCTATGACATCACTCCAAAGAAAAGGAGATGAGGAGGAGGAGGAAGGAGTGGAGGTGTGTGGGAGGTGGGAGGGGGTGGAGGGGGGTCTCTGACTCTACAAAACCTCCGCAGCATCCCGGTTGATGCCCCAGCGCTCGGCTCCTGCCAAGAGGACGGACGCAAGAGAAAGCAAGAAAATCCTTTTTCAGTTCCATCACGGAGCGAGAGGAGTGGGAGGAGCCGGACCAGGAGTGAGATAGTGATGCTCCCAGCAGGTGCCCACCAGTGAGAGGAAGCCGAGAGCCAGAGCGAGGGGGATGGAGAAGAGCCTGTGAGAGCGCAGAAGACACCCAGAGCTCTGAGAGAAGACCCACAACAGGTGAGCACGCCTACCGTTCTTATTTATTTATTCACCCTCTGCACCTGTTTTCCACTGGTTCACTGTCAACAGACCACGCCAGTGATTTATGTTCAGCATTTTATTATTTTTTCAAGGCAGAATGAGAAGAACATAAATTTTGTAGAATAAGTCGATATTTATGCAGCATTGCAAGAGTATAGTAAATGATGAAGACAGAACTTTTTGAGCGTCCGTGAGTGTTAAAGTGTTAAACGGAGAGGAAACTTTTCCTCTTGATTCAAACAGTGGTTTACATCATTTGTCTATAAGTTAATCCTCGATTTAGCTCTTTGGTTCTGGATATGAAATCAGACCTGGCCTGTAAATGAATTCTGTCTTGACATTTTGCATCTTGTTTTTTGTGTTGAAATGTTTGTCCATCTGGTATCTGTCAAATATACAAATTAATACACATTATAAATGCACAAAGAACAACAGTTCTACTGTCCTCTGCTCCGTTGCACTGTGTGGAAATATGATGTGATCTCCCTGTAATTCAGGCCACTTAATTAAATCTGCATTAAGGTTTGTTCTGCAGCCAGTGCATTTTCCAGTCCTCCTACACCAGTTTTTTCCGGTCCACCATCCTCTGCTGCCATGCTGTGTCCCGTGCTGCTTTGTGCCGCTCTGCTCCTCCTGACGCCCCTGGAGATCCCGGAGGCTCGGGCTCTGCACCCTTCTACTGATGCTGCACAGGTACGGAGGGGGAGGGAGGGAGGGAGGGATGAGAAGGAGGAGAAGAGGGAGGGAGGGGGAGCGGAGAAGAACAGGGCCGTAATGAAATGTATCACTGATTGAATTATTCTCCCTTGCAATTAAATTTAATCTGTGTTTTTCTTTGCCGTAGTTTATGGAGCAGTTTCTGGAACGCTACAATGACCTTTTGACCCTGGACGACCTGGAGAACCTGTTGAACAGCCAGACGGACGAGCAGTCCACCCTGTCCTCGGGGGTCAAGTCGGCCGAGTATCCCAAGTGGGCGGAGGGGCAGACGGACACCCCGTGGCTGCGCCTGCTGAAGGGCGCCCTGGCCAATCAGAAGCGAGCGGAGCCGGACCGCTCCCGGAGGGGGTGGAACCGAGGATGCTTCGGGCTGAAGCTGGACCGGATCGGGTCCATGAGCGGCCTGGGATGTTAGTGGAGAGGAAGTAAAGACTGGTGACATCCTTCAGAGATGATAAAAGGGAGGAAAGGGTAAAAAAACAAAACAGGTGAAGGTGGTGAAAGGTCTTAACATACGTGCGCCCTTACATGTAGTGTGGTGTAAACGGCATCGCTAACGTGGTTTCATCCAGCGTAGGTTCCCATAGGTCAGACGCTTCACCTCGCCGTGGCTGTCTGAACAGCTGTAGTTTATCCATGTGTAAAGTATTAAGCTGAATATTAGAACATGTGAGCTTTGTTTACATCCGATGGTCTTCTTCAGTTGTCGGCCTCGTTTTTTTTTCAGTATCCTCGCACCTCGTGTGTTTCCAGCTCTGTCTAAAGTGTTATAAGAGACTTTTTTTCTGTTTGTTTGTTTGTTTTGACCGTTTTGTGAAATCAGGTGTAACATGGATGTGGATGTCCAAAATCTGATGGTGCCTGTAATACTTCTGTACTGATGTTTGTTTTGGGTTTTTTTTTTTAAATGTTCACTTATGATTTGCATGAATAAATGGATTTGACATTTGCTCCGTTTGGTGTTATTTGTGCACCCCAAAATGCTTCTGCGTCATCTCGATTTGTCCTTCAAAATCCGAGCCTCAAATCGTCCTGACGGATGCACATGTATATCTTAACTCTTGGTGCTTTATTAAATCTTCCCACGGCGATCTGGAGAGCGTTTGGCCAATCCCCATAACCGAAGGCATGACGACCCTCTGCGGCGTCCAAAACCGATTCCTTCCTGGCGTCACAGCCAAGTTCTCAGGGCAAAACTGCAGAGGCTTCGTGCACAGACATGGAAATGGATGTATTTTTTTTAAGGGAAACATCGTATAAGAAATATATATATATATTTATATATGACTATGACTCATTTGGCAGTTCCCAGTTTGAGGACATGGCTCGAGGCGTTCAGGACAAAAATACAAATATGCAAAAAAAATCTCAGAAGAGAAATTCATCTCACCTCAAAAATACATCGAGGAGTAAGCTGCTCTGGAGCATTCGCTCACATAACACATCAACCTTGACATGAAACTCATTTTTTTAAAAATCAAAGAGCTTCAAGGGAGAAACCGTTTCATTACAATGTAAAACGTGACATGAAAAACGAGAACAAAAAGCAGCTTAAAAAGCTAAAACCTCCATGCATGGAGTGTCTGCAGATGTCGCTGAGTCCTGATTGGTGCAGGAATGTCAATGACGTCACCTTTCTTCTAACAGAGCTGCACAGTGAGAGCAGAAAAGTTGAGGAAACCTGCAGAGCTTGACTTTGTGAAGTTCAGGGCTTTGCTACCTGAACTGACAATGTTGTAACGTAACCTTGAACCACAGCACAAGATCTTTATCAGCTGTGGATCTTTGTGCCCCTGCAGATAAAGCATGTGAGACATTCTGCCAAATGTTGTTTCCAAGACCAAAATACATCTTTAAGACCTTAAGACATTTGCAGATTTGCTGTAATTCGGAGTGATTTTCAGCAAATCTGCTTTTGCTAGTGAAACTGCAGCGTATTGTTAGCAGATGAGTTCAAGGAGTGAAACTTCAAACTGTATGGGAGTCATTACAGAGACACATTAAACATCATTTAAAACTCCTCCTGTAAATGATTTCAATTCATTCAATTCATTTTGAGTTGAATTTTGAAGATTTTCATTGCAGCACTAGGTGGCACTCTGACTCCACTGCACAGCATGTTTGCGTGCGTGTGTGTGTGTGTGTGTGTGTGTGTGTGTGTGTGTGTGTTTGTTCCTAACCACTTGGGACTTTGCTCTGGACTCATCACACAGGTTGTGTAAGTCTAGTTAAAGGCCCATTTTATATACGCACTCCACTCCCCCCGATTGCAATCTATGCATTTAGCTGACACTGCACTTTCTGCTCAAGTAAACTATAAGTTAAACAACGAGAAATATCATTGATTTACAAAGTCTCTGGTAGGTTTGCTGAAATGGTGTCAGGATTACAGATGTTCATGCTTAGATTAGCTTGATTTATTTATGGTCCCGCTCTTCCCTCCCTGTATAAACATAGAATGATATAGAACAAACATGTGATCTGGCATTTACAGTAGTGAGACACTACAGCACGGGCCCAGTGCTGACCCGCCAGCCAGCATCTAATCTTAGCCTGACCTTTACGTCCCCTCTTTGACCTTAAGCTGCGAAGCAGAGGCCAAGACTGGCATGCACTCGCAGTCGGGGTTGTGGTAGTTCAGCTATGCCCGGACCATTGGACAGCAGCCATCAGACAGGGCGGCGAGGCCCCGGGTCTGGTCCAGAGCTCTGTCTGTGAGAGCAGCCTAGTCAGCACAGGTGGAAAATACAAGTTAGTGAATCTCTGCTCGAGTTCGACAATGAGCGTGCTCCATCTGTACAGCCAGGCTGTCAGGTCTGCCCGGCAGCCTGGGAGATATTTCCAGCAGGGTTTCACATTCATGCAGGTCGGATACAGTATCTCTTATCTCTGTTTTCCCTTCAAATACAAACTCTAGTGGCAGACAATCGAATCAAAACGGACCTCAGAAAACAGACACGTCCGCGATTGCGAGTGGAAACGGCGGCGTGACGTTCGGCATTGTCCTCCCGTGAAACGTTTGCAGGGTGCAAACTTTTGTTTGACTTGGTCAAATAACCCGACAAAAGCGGCTGAGGAAACGCACTGCGAGGACGTCTAATCTGCACATGCGTAATGAACCCGCGTTCCTGTTCAGCCCAGTCCGACTCAACTTTTGACTCCTGCTGAGGTGATGCAGGGGGACAGGGGGCTGAAAGTGAAGGGTCATGGTCTTTGGACATTAAATGTCACAGGCAGTAAGGCAGAGATTTGATCCTCTGTCTGTGTTTACTGAGAAGGTCAGTGAGGTGTCCCTCTCTTTTTTCATTCCCGTGTCTGTGCATCTAAATCTACACCTCTTTAAGGAGAAGAAGGTGGAAACAGGCTTGGTTGAAATGACATAAAGTAAAACTCTGAGGTTTGGGGATCCAGTAAAACAGGAAACAGGGCGACTAGAGAGAAGCTTCCAGGCCTTATAAACCCTCATGAAGTTTCAGGAGGCAGCTCGCATGTCTCTGTGCAGGCTGATAACCTTGACATTCAGAGTGGGAGGGGCGAGCAGTGGTGACCTATGGGAAAGGGGCGGGGCCTCAAACCCTGGTTAATCATAAAAACACACAGCTGGGCTTTGCTCGTCCCCACTCACACCCGGAGTCGCAAGACAGACTGAGGCTTCTCACAAACGGTAAATATGCTTTCACTGAGCTGAGACACTTTGAGCCCGAGAGGCTGAGAGCAACAGGCAGCATGGCCGAACAACCTGATTCACAGCAGCTGGGGACAGGCCGCATGGCCTGGCCTCAAACTTCCATCGTGAACCTACTCAGAAGGTTTAAGGAAGTTGTGTTACCTCTGCTTTAAACACGATTCTCGCCTCTTGCTAAAGTGTAAAGTTGCTACCTGCTGCAAACATTCAATAGTCTTTAAAACTTGTTGGGAAGTTTCGACTTTGTACTGGGATTCATTTATCTCTGCTTGTTATTTCTTTGTGCAGTTTTTTTCTTTGTTTTTTTTGTATGGAAACTAATGTTTCCTCTTCTTCCTCCAGAGGACTAGGACAACCCAGGCAAAATGGTCAAAGTCGGTATCAATGGGTAAGAGCTGATTTTCATCCATTCACACTCCACGCTAACAGTCTGCTCTCTCACTCCCCCAATTCACAATGCCACACCCCTCTCGCCCACTACATGTGATACTTTTATTGAAATATGCTCAGATACAGAGCACAGTAATCCAAGCTCATCATTATCTCCTTAAAAGCCGGGGGGAGATTTTATCCTACATATTATCGTATAAAAAGGCTTTAAAGCTACACAAACAATATCGTGGTGTTTCTGGAATATGTGGTTCAGAGTGCAGCGACAGCTGATGTAGCATCTTGTATGTAAACACAGAAGGTTGATTTTTCCTCGACTATACAGACGGTTGAAGGATAAAGTCAATAAAATGTGTTTTGTGGATGTGCAGCACAAAAGAGTCTGGAGCCTTTATGACCCTCTGCACGGAGGATCGAGTCAATAAAAAGCTGCCAACGCTGAACGAACAGAAACTGTGCAGAGGATGGCCGGAGGCTCTGAGAGATTAATGAATAGAGACTCTACACAGTAACAGAGGAGGAGGAAAAACAGATTTGTAATGGAGGATAAGGCACAGACGGCAACCTGTGGACAGGCTGCACAGCTGAACTTTGCCCCCCTCCATCAGATAACAACGTGGGGGTCACTCAACTGTTTTTCTGCTGTCTGAAGCAAGCAGGGGAGCAGCCTGCGTAACTTCGGAGTTATTGAACAAGCATGATGTGACCTTAAAGTTCCTATCTGCTTCGTGAAACACCCCCCCCACCACCACCTCCTCCTCCCTTTCCTCTGAGAACAGTGTGTATCTGAGCCAGGATTTTGGACCCGTGGTTAAAAAGTAACTCAGCTGCCCGATCAAACAACACACTGCCGTCACCAGGATTACCACATTAGAGGCTCCTCTCGACTTTAGCCCCCAGAGGGGCGAGGGGAAGACACACACCTCCCCAGGCACCTCCTCCTGAACCTTGCTCTCTGGTTCTTCAGCTGTGGTCTCAGGTCTAGTGGAGGTGTGTGTGTGTGCGGAGCCAAAACAGTAATGTGACACAGGCCAGACCTGAGTGCAAATGAATACCAGAGGTCCAGTGTTGATAGGTTCCTGGCTGATTTCCCCCTCATACACATCTGGAGCATCACTGCACTGTAACCACATGGAGTTGTACTGCCACCTGGAGCCCAGACTGAGACTCAGCTCCGCTCTCTCTGCAGATTCGGCCGCATCGGTCGTCTGGTGACCCGCGCCGCCTTCCACTCCAAGAAGGTGGAGATTGTGGCCATCAATGACCCCTTCATCGACCTGGAGTACATGGTGGGTCCAGTGGAATATATAGGATATAGTTATCCGTGATTAGAGTTTGAAAGTCACACTGAATGCAAGCTTTCCTGCTTTTTCAGCTTTATTTTAGTAGACAGTCAGTGCCTAAGTTGAGGATTGAACCTGTCACCTAATAAAAAGCCCAGTTCTTGAGTGCTCGGAATAGTTGAGTTGTATTAGCTAAGCTGGTGATATTTTTTGCCATTTTTAGAAGTTCAGAAAGTTAAGTTACAGAAGGCTTTTGCAGGATTTTTCATCTTTTTTTTTTGTTAAAATTAATTTCTGCCATCTGCTGCTTCTGATGGCTGTCATAACCTGGTTTTAAAAGCAAAACTCTCTCTCTTTCTCTCTTTCTCTCTCTCTTTCTTAGGTTTACATGTTCAAGTATGACTCTACCCACGGCCGCTTCAAGGGCGACGTCAAGGTTGAGGGTGACAAGCTGGTCATCGATGGACATAAAATCACAGTCTTCCACGAGTGAGTTCACCTGACACATGTCACAAGCATGTATCAGTGAAAGGAAGGAGTGAAAACCCTTTATTTATTTTTTTCAAATTTCCGTCTCTCAGGAGGGACCCCGCCAACATCAAATGGGGCGATGCTGGTGCCCACTACGTGGTTGAGTCCACTGGTGTGTTCACCACCATCGAGAAGGCCTCCGTACGTACTTTAGACCAAATGGTCATGGAAATATGCAAGCCGACACGAAAAAAGGTCACGGTTTGATTGCTGTTTCTAAACCCACTGCAGGCTCACTTGAAGGGCGGTGCCAAGAAGGTCATCATCTCCGCCCCCAGCGCTGATGCCCCCATGTTCGTCATGGGTGTCAACCACGAGAAGTACGACAAGTCTCTCCAGGTCGTCAGGTATTTATCGTTTTCTATTCATTTCTTCTCTGCATTTCATTTGCTGCAGCTTGGATTTATCTATGTTTTTGTTTTGAAACTCCTCAGTTAACTAGTGCTTTACCTCTCTGCAGCAACGCCTCCTGCACAACCAACTGCCTGGCTCCCCTGGCCAAGGTCATCAACGACAACTTCGGCATCATTGAGGGTCTGATGGTGAGGATTAAAAAAAAACCCGGCCTTCAAACAATCTGAGCAGCTCCTAAAACCAGATTAAACCGTCCCAAAATGGCAACGTCACAACTTTGGAAGGTTAAGCCATGTTCAATCATCCTCTGTGTGCCTGCAGAGCACAGTTCACGCCATCACTGCCACCCAGAAGACTGTGGACGGACCCTCCGGCAAACTGTGGAGGGACGGCCGTGGCGCCAGCCAGAACATCATCCCCGCCTCCACCGGCGCTGCCAAAGCTGTGGGCAAAGTTATCCCCGAGCTGAACGGGTCAGTGCCTGCAAACACGCGGCTGCTTCTGCAGAGAAACGAGCTGCACTGATCCTGGAGAATCTAGTCTGTGACACCTGTGATTGTCTGCGTTTCACAGCAAGCTGACTGGCATGGCCTTCCGTGTCCCCACCCCCAACGTGTCAGTGGTTGACCTGACTGTGCGTCTGGAGAAACCCGTAAGTAACCACAAACTAGAATATTTCATGAAAATCTCAGTGTAAGCCTAATTAAAAAAAAAACAACTAAAACTTGGACATCATTGGAACAGATAGAGGTTGTAGATGATGTATTTGCTAATTCTTTTTAATCCATGATCCACTGTGAATGTCTAAAGGCAACACAGTGCATGTCTTCTCCACTGACAATTTGGTAACAATTGAGGGCTCCATGACGGGGAATATTGCTACACGCAGCATCATTACTTTTTTTTTCAGATGAGACCCTATATTTCTGTTCAATTAGAGACCAAATCAATCATCAAGATGACTCTGATTTAAAAATATTTCCAACAAATTTCCCCATAGTTGAAAATCAGTCCCCTCGTGATGCCTTTATTTTATTCAGAGGGTCACCTGTCGCCATTTATTTACACTGGATCACTGGATTTTAGTCCATTTTTCAACACTAATTTTCATTCGAACCCCCAACAGGCCAAGTATGATGACATCAAGAAGGTTGTGAAGGCTGCAGCTGATGGACCCATGAAGGGCATCCTGGGATACACAGAGCACCAGGTATGTGTTTTTCTCTCCTCCTCTTCCTCTAATAGTGTTTTCTCAGTCTGCTCCTGCTCATCCTGGCGTCCGGTCTATCTCCTCCTGCAGGTCGTCTCCACAGACTTCAATGGCGACGTTCGCTCCTCCATCTTTGATGCCGGCGCTGGCATCGCTCTCAACGACCACTTTGTCAAGCTGGTCACATGGTGTGTATTTATTGTGGACTCCCTTGAATCATCACTCATCCCCAGTGATTTTTTTTTTTCTTTTTAACTTATCATTATTCTCTTTCCTTCTTAAACCAGGTACGACAATGAGTTCGGCTACAGCAACCGCGTGTGTGACCTGATGGCCCACATGGCTTCCAAGGAGTAAACCAGACCGGCTGTCTCAGCTGTCACTGCACTAAGCCAAAACCCCCACATTCTCCTGATGCCAGAGTCCCGCGTTTACAATGAGACATTGTATCGTCGACGACTCTGTCCGGTTCTGTAGCGATTACTCAACGCCCCCATTAAATGCCTGAGGACGAGTCCCACAAACAAGAAAGATCTCAATTGGTGACCAACTACCACTTTTTTTTGTATTTGTTAAAAAATATCCCTGTTCTGTTCTTGTGTGAGATGGAGTGAAGGTGTGAGAGTCTGCCTGTCTGCAAGGCTGCAGTCAGCAGTGGAATAAAGTCCTGTTTGTGAGATCCAATGCCTCCTTTTCTTCTTTTTTGTCAATATGCAGAGAAAATCTTTTGAACGTGCAATTAAGGATTCCTCAATAGGTCACTGCAACGGAGACAATCTCCCTAACCCCAGTCTATCCATACAATTCAGACGGCTCCTAATTGCTTGGGCTACTGAGGCTTATTTAGGTTTTTAAATGGATCTTTGTGTCTCCGTTATGCAGCTAAAGATCTATCCACTGATCCATGTATCAAATCCTTTCCTCCTCTGAACGCTTTCAGTCCTGTTCAATAGCTGCTCCAATTATGAGAGTGCTGTGGCATGGCTAACACATGTAGACAGAAGCCCACTATGATCAGTCAATATTATGCCTTCAGTTGGGTGACTAAACGTCCCCTTTTTTTCCCCCCGAGCATGCCCTCTTTCTTCGCCCAGTCCGGGGTGTCATTTTCTAAATTCCAAAAATGTCCGGGTTTTCGCGCTTCGCACAAGTCTACATCGCCTACATTTATTCAAGTAGGTTAAGCACCTGCACGTTAAGTATATCCAATGCGCACATTTCAGTCGTACGTTCTCGTGCGTTCACGATAACCGTTCGCAAAGCCCCGCCCCTTAGTTACCGTTGCCATGGCCGTCAAACTCCTTGAAGACGACGTCAACTACAGCGTGATGGCTGGGGGAAGTTTCAGTGACACTTTAAGGAGCGATACCTACGCGATTTCCCCTCGTTTAGGCGAGAGGGGTTACAGTGTGCAGCGGAGGGACATATCGCCAACGAAGGGGACGATTATCGAGGGCGAAGCATACCGGTCAATGGCAAAATCAGGTTATCGCAGCCTAGTGGACCAGCCATGCTCTTCTACTGCTGGGTAAGTTCTCTAACGTTGGCCTAGTATTGTTAAAATGTATTTATCTGTGGCTTTTCAGCATCCTTTCTATCCATGGATGTAAGATTATTTCAAGGCACTCTAATATTATTATTTATTTATTTAACTACTGAACACCTGTACGCTTATCAAACATGCTGCCCTGGTGTAGAATGAGACTCAAAACACACCCACCCAGTCATGTTGGTGATTACACCTATTCAGATTAAAGCTCCGCTGGGATAAACATGAGCCGCCGAAGACCAGATGAATTTTAATCTTTTACAGTCATTTGTTCTCATCATTTTTCAGACTGTTTGTTTTGTTTCTTTTGGATTTGTTTTTACTAATGCATTATTTTTACTTGCCCTAGTATTTTGAGCCACAGACGTGGATCAGGGAACTTCTTCTATGCCTGGGATTTATATGGATTTATTATTTATGTAACATCAGACATGTTTAACAAGAAGAACACTGCTCTTCCAGAGGACAGTCTACCAAAATATAACCATATTACTAATACATCTGATTAACATTAAGTCAAATGTGTTAAACGTCAAATGTGCACACATTCATCTCCAATCTCCTCAGGGAGGGATCGAGGTTAGACAAGCTCAAAACAACACCCTCCTCCCTCTGTCTTTCTCTGGCTCTCTCCAACATGCACACATACACACACACACACACACACACACACACACACACACACACATGCAAACATACTCACAGATAGTGCTGTGATATTTGTGTGCCTCTCGTTGATCATTTCTAAGCCAGATTGTCAACAGCAACTTTTCTCTCCAGCTCTCCAGGGAAAGGCCACATGGATTAACAGAGGAGAAAGGGCTCAGATTAAGATTATACAAATATATAAAAGAAGATTTTTCCAGTAAAGACCAACAGAGAGCCCACAAGGAGAGACAGACAAGCAGAGGGTGAGTAGCGCTGTTGTTTTTTCTGATGTGCAGAACCCAGCAGAACTGCACAGTTAAATTATTGAATTTTGATGACTGAATCTTATGAAAACTCTGTTATCTGGTCAGTTGTGTTGATGTAACTGTGCTCATTCATGCTTTTATCTGAGAGTTCCTTACTCTGTTGACCCCCTTATGTCCCTCATGAGACTCAGCTGATGACCTGCTGGGATCATCAAAGGGTATATGTTGCAGACCTCCAGGGGGTCTTGGGAAACGGGGTTTTTTGTTCCCCTTACAGCAATCATTGAGCAGCACAATCAATAAGTCTTTATTGTGGTTGGATGGGTTATTAAAGATTTAAAGATAAAGCCTCAGAATTCAAAGCCATTTCAGAAATGTTCACATTAAGGGTGCACAATTTAATTGCAACCAGGAAAGTATCTGTCAGGCTTTGGCAAGAGTTGTTTTTTATTATGTTTTATTTGATTTGATTTACATATTTCCATAGATTATATTCTGACAGAAAAGACAAAAGACACAAAGTGACCAGACACTGACAAGTTGTGGTCGATTTTATTTTGCAGCTTTCTTTAAGAATAGTGGAAATTGAAGCCTGTCTATCATTAAAATGTATGTGACCATTTAACATTCAGTATTTAATGCATCTGTATCTTTTTCAAATTTTAGAAATCTTCTGATTTTGAGAGTGATGTGTAAGAGACATTTTTCTTCCTGTACTGAAAATTGGATCTTGTTCAAACTGATATTTTTAACCAGTAGTGAAAGAAAACCTGCATAGTTCTCTGGAGCTCAAAACTGAAGAATCTGACTGGGTCCGCTTTTTAGTTTGCAAAGACTCATTGTCAGTTTTCATTCTGTTTTAAGTGTTGGGAGCTGCCTCTCCTCCCTGCATCCTCTTGCAGATCAGTGCAGAGCATCCATGGGAGAGAGTGACTCGCGGGGGGGCTCCTGGTTGGTCCCCTCATCCAAGCACCCACTGTTCCTCTCCCAGCTGTCCTCCACGGCAGACACCGCTGTTGCTATCTTCCTCACCATCACGGGTAAAATGCACACTGTTCTAGCCTTTGTAACTCTCAGTTTGTTCTAATCATTCCAGAAAATATCTGAAGCCAGATAAACAAATGTGGACTCTGATAGTGCGTACAGGAGTTACATTTTGGATCTTTATAGATTATGTCTCACAGAATGACAATAAACCTCATAATATATAATATATAAAATATTTATTCATGAAACATGGACACAGGATCAAACCGGATATTGACTTTTGAAGAGCTAAACTCCTACCATTAGACTCTCTGGTTTGCACGGCAAATCAATGAAGCCAACACACGCCACTCCGCTCACAGTCAAACATGGCAATTTACTCCAGGCACAGTCGATTTATTCCCAACAAAGCTGAGAGTGGTGCACAGAAGGTGGGCTGTTAGTTTAGTTATTAAAAGTGGAAAGTAGTCAATAAGGAATCTCTGATCCTCTCAGGGGAAGGATGACGGCTCTGGCCCTTTCGGCTCCAGGTGCTCCGGCATTTTCCTACAGTCTCAAGTGTATGCTGTAACCTGTAACCTGTGTGATGGGTTAAGGGGTGTGGCGTGGATGCATGTCTTTTTTTAACCTTTATTTGACCAGATTAGACTGATTGTGACTGATTGAAACTCTCATTTACTAGGTTAACCTGGCCAAGAGGTCAGCGGCACACTTCATGAAATGAAATAGCACAGAACTGAAGACAGATATAAAACTATAAATTGACAGTGAGCAACTTACCACTACTAATAATTACTAATTTGATCTATAAGCACCTTTTATGGCATCCAAGGACACAGGGGGAGATAGGGGAAGGCTAATGGAGACAAACTGATGACGTTCAGTTTGGACATGGGACTTGGACCGCAGTAATGAGGTAGCAGTGACACCAAGTGATTCTAATCGACATACTCGGAGAAAGGGGATGACAGATTGCATCGAAAGCAGCAGTTAGGTCAAGGAGGAGAGGTGTATTGATGTGTATTGATGTCAGCAGCCAGAGGCAGGTGGTTTGTAACCTTTGCAAGTACAGTCTCAGTGCTGTGCTTTACCCTAAACCCACACATAGGCTCCTCCCATGAGCTATTCTTGGACAGGTGGACTTGTAGCTGGATGGCAACAGTTTGTTTAAGGAGTTTGGAGAGGGACGATAGGTTAGAGATTGGCCTGAAGTTATTGTAGTCCTGGAGTGATTGCTGCCCTTTTTCAAACTGGAGGGGATGGTGCCTGACATCAGGGATGTGTTAATGACTTGCATCAGTAGGGGGTAAAGCACACAGAGGCATGATTTCATGAGCGGAGTGGGCATGGGGTCAAGACAGCATGTAGTAGACTTTAGATTTTAGGACGAGCTGAGTTACAAACTGCTCATTGAACAGAAAGTAGCTTGATATGTAGCTGATAATAGGAATGGGAGGAGTGATAATAACATTTAATGCAGGGGACATTTGATGTTCTTCTTTTCCTCTCTGTCATCTGCCTGCAGGTGTCATATCAGTGCTGGGAAATGGGACAGTGCTGCTCGTCAGCTGGAGGAGAAGGAAGAAGCTGAGACCTCCAGAGCTCATGACCATTAACTTGGCCATCTGCGATTTGGGGTTCAGCCTCTTGGGGGTGCCATTTTTCATCTTTTCCAGGTACTTGCACAGGTGTCACCTGGAGGGCCATGGCGCCGATTTAACAGCATCCACATGAGCAGTTGTGTGTCAGAAATGCGGTGTTTCACAAAGCCCCTCTCTCCCTCTGGCAGCCTGTGTCATGGCTGGGTGTTTGGGGAGACAGGGTGCCTCTGGTACGGCGTACAGGGCTTTGTGTTTGGCATTGGCTCCCTGCTCACGACGGCTCTCATCTCCATGGACCGCTGCCTGAAGATCTGCTATTTAAGATATGGCAAGTTGGCCTTCCTCTGCTTCAACTGTGTCTCCATCTCTTGTCTCCTGATTGCTCCCCCTTCACAAAACCTTCATGACCGTGATTGACTTCAAGACACTGATTGACTGCTCAATATTGAAACAGATGTGATTTCCCCTGAGGTTACATGCACATGAGGACCCTGCTTGAATAGGTCTTTGACTGTGTTTCCTGCCCCTCCAGGTCAATGGATTGAGAAGCGTCATGTGTCTGGGTTCATTATGCTGATGTGGGTATACACATTGTTCTGGGCCACACTGCCTGCTTTTGGCTTTGGAAGCTACGGACCAGAACCTTATGGGACCAGCTGCACCCTCAACTGGTAACCTCTAATGCTCAGCCATACAAGTCAGCAGCATTAGCTCTGTATCTGCAGACCATCTTGTGTGCATTAACCAATCCACGGGTTTCACCGTTTTAAGGTGGAGGATAAAGTCGTTTCAAAATGACAGGATCTACATTTTCCTCGTCCTGACACTGTGCTTTGGCATTCCTAGCCTCACCATTGTCACTTCATATGTGGCCATCCTGCTGACGGTAAGGATCTCTGCCTCTTTGTCCTAATCTATATATAATATATCACTTGTCTAAAGCATTTAAAGCACCCTCTGGATTATGAAGAACTGGCGCCCTCTAGCGATGGTACTGGACAGGCCATTTTGGTACACAGTAATACATGCATACCACTGATTCCTATGTTACCCGGGTGAAAACCAAGCAAGTAATATCAGTATGTCCCAGGGGCCTAAGAGGCCTCACAGTCATCATATTTCAGTTGCTCTCAGGTCAATTCAGAGCCCTGTAGTGTGAAGATCAGTGCAACCTTACAACACTTTGATTCTGACCATAACGAGAAGTTTGAATGGCAAACTTGAATCATATCTATACTTTGAAGCAGCTACAAAGGAATAATGGCTACAAAGGGTTTTTAGTGTTCACCAATCAATGACAAAAATCCACAAACAGCGCTTTGCAAAAGTATTAATCCCCTCGCTGTGTTTGCTTCTGTTCTCTTATATTCCAAGATGGAATTAAAATGGATTTTTGGAGGGATTTGCATTGTTAGTTTTACACAACAAGCTCACCACTTCAAAGAGGCCATTGTTCTTTTCTATTGTGGCCCTAAACAATAATCAAGATAAAACATAAAAAAATGAAACCCTCAGTGTGCAAAAGTATTCAGAAGTAACAGTTCTCCAGGGAGCTGTAGAGTTCTGGCTACTGAACATGTTATCGATTCTTGAAATCATTTCACCTTCATCCTAGAGACTTCTTCAGTTCCTCTTGGATAAAAGTGAAAGATATTCATCTACAACAAGTCTAGTTGTTGTGACTCTATAACTCTTTGAATGACGATGACGTGGACAAATGAGAACATTTGGCATTTGTAATATAACAAATATGAACAAACCGTGGCATTTGTAATATAGCAAATATGAACAAACCGTGACACCTGTTTTACTCTACAGTCTACAGCACCATTCATTTGTGGATAAACCAGCAGGACTAACCCTTGTTTCTCATGCCAGGTCTACAGATCCAGTCGTACTCTGGCATCCATAGCGTCCTCCTCTGTCAGCCACTCCAGCAAAGACCTGCGACTCGCCAAGGTAAATCCTGGCGAGGATCACCTTCCTTGACCTGCGTCCTTCAGGAGTAACAGGCCCTGTGTTTGTTTCAGATGGCTGCTGTGGTGTGCGCCACCTTCCTGGTGGCCTGGCTGCCCTACGCCACCGTGTCCCTGATCTCTGCGCTCGTCTCCAGAGGAGAGGCAGAGGACACTTTACAGACCGTGGTGGAGTCCACTGGTGTAGCTTCAAACCTCCTGGATGTCCCCTCGCTGCTCAACTGGAGCGGCTCAGAGCCGTACGGGCAGATCGGCTACAGCCCCGGGAACAGGTGGAGTGAGGCCCAAAACACCACGTTCAGGTCCAAGCCAATGACCCAGAGCACGCAGCCACTCTCCTCTCTACCACCTGTGGTGACCCTGATCCCTGCGATGCTGGCGAAATCCCACTGCATGATGAACCCTCTGATCTATCAGATCATGAACAGGCAGTTCAGAGACGATGTCTACGTGATGGTGTTTGGCCAAGACATGCTGATGAGGAGGCAAACGCAGGGGAGGAACGAGAGCTCTGAAAGTAAGGACAATGGGTAAAACTGTTGACCAGTCTTTTTGCTACTTCTTGAACTTTGAGTTTACAGTTTTGCTCAGAAACACACTTGAACCCTCTGTCTCTTCTTTTTCAGGGTACCTCAGTCACTCGTACTGCCGCAGCTGCAGGAGCAAAATGAGCAACTCCTCATACGTGGAGGGAAACAGAAACGTGACTGAGGAGAGGAAAAGCAGTGCTGCTGGGACAGACTGCTGGGACAGTGCTCTGAACTTTACGTCCCTGGACTACCAGGACAACGAAGAGAGACACCGCAAAACCAGTGTACAGAGACGTCCGATGGGATCCACATCCAGCACAGTCACTGAGCCATAGAATAGAACTAGATAGATAGATAGATAGATAGATAGATAGATAGATAGATAGATAGATAGATAGATAGATAGATAGATAGATAGATAGATAGATAGATAGATAGATAGATAGATAGATAGATAGAGAGTTTGTATTATGAGTGTATTGTATTGTATTGTGAACAACTCTGACCCTAGCCCTATATCTAGTCTGTGAAATAAACCTATGTGGATTTATCTCACTGTGAGTCTACAGGACCTCTAGCCAACCTTTCGTACAGACCGGTGCAATAATAAAAATTATTTATGATTTTTGCTCAGGCCAAATGACTTACTGCTGTTGTCTTCTCATTTGCACACATTGTCTATATACACAACAACCAACAGCTAAGCCAGCCAAACCAATATCTCTCTGTATGACATGTTGGCAAGTTGTGGTTTTCACACTAAGCTGTTAATATAGACCAAATGAACTGTGCTAATTTGGGGGTTCTGTAGGTGTGGGCTTGTGAACATTGTTACTTCCTGTTATGTTTGGTTAGACTTAGAGTACAGCTTGGCACATGTTTACAAGATGTGTAATGTAAGGGCAACAAAATTCCTCCAATGAGCACCAGGAAACATAACTATTTTGTTAGGTAACTATTTTGTTGGGCAATGATGATGATCAATCCATCATCACTTTACCCAGCACATAGGGCAAATAGGCAGGAAAGACAGGGGGGTACACCCTGGACACGTCATCAGTCCACTGCAGGGCAGACACATCATTCACTCTTCGGGTTATCAGCCTAATCAGCTAATCCGCCTAAACGTGTGTTTTTTTAACTGTGGGAGGAAACCTGAGTAACAGGATAAAACCCACACAGATACAAGGGAGAACATTCAAACTCCACAAAGAAAGACAAGTGCACAGTAAAACAAAACAGCATTTGTTGTAATGTATAGAGAGCATTTTTATACTTGCGATGATAATAACCACAAGCCACCATACTGTTTATATACATGGCAACACAATGTTTCTGTTGAGTGCTGTCGCCTCACATCAAGTAGGTCGCCTTTCAGTGTCGCCCACTTCCTTCCCACAGCCCCAAACATGCATAGAGGTCGACTGGAGACCGAACTCCCCCTAGGTGTGAGTGACTGAGTAAAGGGTGTGTATGTGTGAGTGTCTGTGTGTGTGTCTATGTGTTTGCCATGCCATGTAGTGTATGACCTGCATTCACCCAGCGTGTACACCACTGGGTCAATGGATGGATCTCTATACATTATTACCACTATAAATATTATTTATTAATTATTAGTATTGTTATTATATATGTATATATATATGTGTGTGTGTGTGTATATATATATATATACACACACATATATATATATGTTATTATATACACACACACACACACACACACACACAAACATACATACGTGTGTACACATAGCTAAAAGCTATAATAATAGTAGAATAATATAGCTAATATGAGCTAATAAAAGCTATCTAAAGCATTGATATCTATATTATTATCAATGTCCATTATAATCTACTTTCTTTTTCACTAAAAAGTATACCAAGTACCATTTTGGAGGTAGTGTATTTAGTTGTATACACCTATACAAAGGATAGGAGGAGCCATGACAACAACTCGAAAACATCCGCTCTAGTAGGGTACTTACGGTGCTCATGCTGCTCTATTCTAGTCAGTACGGTAGCCGAGCTGAGCCAATCCCGCTGCTCCTTCTCCAGCCTGCGGTCACATCTTTTTGCCAGAACTTAAGCGACGCTGTGACACTGGATTTCATCTTTATTCATTCACACTCTGCGTCTTTTCTTTTCTCCTCTCCCCTTTCATCTGACCACGTTTGTTTGGCATCGTCTGCAGCCCGCAGCTCATCTGCACAGACGCTCTCTGATGTTTCGCTCGCTCGGACATCTAAGCGGCTCTGATCCGATCCTCCGACGTTAATCTTGAAAAGGATAAAGATTCTTATTTAAAAGGGCCGTTATATAACCAGGTAAACACTGGCGTTACAGGTACGTTCAGCGGAAATTTCATCACCATCTGTTGTTGTTATTGTCGTTCTGCTGGAGCAGAATCTCTCCCGTCCGTGTTCATGCCAGATCTGCAGCGCTTTAGTTTTCCATACCATAGCATGAATCCTTTGTTGGGGGCCAACACGCATCTCCAGCAGCATCCTCAACACAGCCAGGCTCCCTCACACCCAGACTCCCCCTCAGGCCTCCTGCCAGACCCCGTCCTCGGAGGTCCAGACGCAGCCTCTTTCCTCCTGGGTGATCATCCGGATCATCCCGGGCCTGACAACACCGCAGCCCAGCAGACCTCACCTTTCCTGGGCCTCTCCTACCAGCCCCGCACCGTGCCGCACCCCCCTGCAGCCATGGCTCTGAGAAACGACCTGGGATCCAACATCAGCGTCCTCAAGACCCTCAACCTGAGGTTCAGATGCTTTCTGGCCAAAGTGCACGAGCTGGAGCGCAGGAATAAGATCCTGGAGAAGCAGCTGCAACAGGCTCTGGATACCAACAAGGGCTGTCAGGGAGGATGCTGCGAGAACAGGGCTCACACCCAGGAGGCAGGTGTGCAGACCGGCTTTGTGGGGACTATATCCATCAGGCCTGGCTCTCTCCCCTTCCACAACACCAACAACTCAGCCAGGAGGCCTACCACCCTGTTCACACCACCTCTCACCACCAACCACCCAGACAACTCCACTTCCACCCAGATCAGCAGCTCCGGTCACCCAGCCATCACCATCAGCCAGGCCTCTCCCAGTGTGGACTCTCCGGGCTCTACCTCCAGAAGTGTCTCCAACACCTCCACCTCCACCTCCACCAACATCAACACCAACCCTCCTCCCAGGTTCCTCCCAGGCACCATCTGGTCCTACACCCACGCCCGTAAGTTTGGAGCCGGGGCGGAGCGCCTGACCAGCCCCGGGGTGTCCTGGGTGCACCCTGACGGGGTCGGGGTCCAGATCGACACCATCACCCCTGAGATAAGAGCCCTGTACAACGTGCTGGCCAAGGTGAAGAGGGAGAGAGACGAGTATAAACGAAGGTGAGTCCCCCCCCTTCAAACACATCCATTCAATTCAATTCACTTATGCTCCGCAGGTACTGCTTCCTGCTCCCTCTAATCTGATCGCAGTGACTGGCCCGTTATCGAGCTTTGCAGAAGATGCAAAGCTGAGGCACTCATTTGAATCAGATGTGTTGGAGCATGAAACCTCTAACACATGGCAGGATGTGTACTTGAAGACGCTGCTATAGGACACCATGCTAGCCTCCTTAAGTGTATCTGTGTGTGTGTGTGTAATGCATCTCTTCGCTGGGAGTGAGCAGAGCTGTAAAGCAGCTGCAGGCCGGCTGTCTGTCACGCAAAGCCGAGTCAGCACTAAAGCCTCCCCATCCATCACCTCCAGCCTGACCCTGCGTCCCATCCACTGCCTGTCTGACCACAGAGGCAGGTGCAGTGGATAGAAATAAACCTCCCGTCCCGTTTCCCCCTCGAATGAATTTGACTCATCACCACCCGAATATAAAGAATATAAACAAACAAACAAACAAAAGGAAGGTCAAGAGACATGTGAGGTATCGGTATGTGGTGCAGATGTTGGCGTGAGCTCACAGGATTATTGGGGAAAATCCAGCATGAATCAGATGCCCGCTTTGATTGCGCAGCAGATTTCGATCTTGTGATATTGATGGTAAAAAAGACGATGAGGTCACCTGCAGACAAATCCCCCGAGGTGATGTTAGAAAGGCCTCTACTGAGACCGCTCCCTGAGTGACTCTATCAGGACACAAACATTTGTGATTCACAGTCCCGAGGTTTTCATTTGGAGCCACAGACTACCACGGACAAAACAAGACTGTTGATTTATTCAATATTCAAACAGTTTGGAGCAACAATTAAGAGAAGATGTGACTCGTGGCTTTGGTAAATTGCAAATCGCACCACTTTTTGAAGTTTATAGAAAGTAATCCGCAAACTAATTGATTGTTGTTTGCTCCCAAGGGATCACACAGTCAGTGCTCCAATTTACAAGAGTGTGTCGGCCAAGAGTGTGACATCAGCAGTCCAAAGCAGGCCGCGAGACAGCTGTCTGTTTCCTGGGGCTTGGAATAGCAACACTATGAGATCTGGGTGGCGGTGGATTTGCTCTCTAAGCTCACGGAGACGCTTTGAAAAACCGTGTTGTGAATTTGCAGGATATCCGTGAGGGTTATGGATGGTGAACTGGAGTGGCCTCCGCTCTTTTTTTTTTTTTTTTTCCCGGCACATTCATCTCGGAGGAACCCCTCGTATTAGGTCCAAATGAGCAGCCATGCATTCTGCACAGAGGAGATGCTGAGGGCAGTATAGTGGGCCCTTTGTGAACGAGGCCCAAGGTCGACTCAATCCACCCGAGAGTGTCTGTGGCGTCCCACACACACACACACACACGCACACACACACACACACATGACTGTATTGTGTGTTGAGACTTTGGATTTTTGTTTCCATACCTGCAGACTAAGGTGTGTGTGACCACCATTGTGCCACACATTGTGGAAACCAGTTTCTGTTCATTCTCTGCGAAGCTTTTGTGTCAGAGATCGGTTTCCATCGGGACAAAGGCGACATCGCAGGCGGTTCCTAGCGAAACCCTCCCGACAGATTTTATGATACTGAAATCAACTGAAACGTTTGTCGTTTGTCCTCTCCACGTCTACAGCGTTTAAAAAGCTGAATACGCCGATCTCAACTTTTTAATTCCACCCTCTTCCATCTCTTTCAAGGACGTCTGTCCCTTCCCCCTCTGCTCTTTTACCATCCCTCCACCCACTCTCATGTTCTCTTTCTCATGTGAACCACATGCAGTATCACCCATTAAACCCCCCCCACCCACCCACCCACCCACCCACCCACCCACCCACCCACCCTCTCTCTCTCTCTCTCTCTCTCTCTCTCTCTCTCTCTCTCTCTCTCTCTCTGCCTCTCTTCTCTCACACCGCACACACCCCCTTCTTCCACGCTCCACACCGTATCTGCAATGCAGCAGCCACAGCGAGCTGCTGTGACTGCTGGGACGGGGGGGCTTGGCTAGGAGGCAGGAGGGAGCGCTTCTCCGCTTTCTGCTCACCTCTCACCTTACCGATCGGACAAGCTCCCTCCACGACAAACAGCGCCGACTCCGGTTTCTTGGTTTCTTTTAGATTTAGTGTTCCCCGAAGGCTTCGATCTGCCGCAGCTTTTTGCATTTCAAGCAGCGGTGCCTGCAGTGAGCGGATCGTCCCGGGGCACACGTGTGCTGTATGAAGTCGCAGAATCTGAAATCACACACAGGATCTGAACTGGGGGGGTGTTGGGGGGGCTTTTAAATCTATTGGAGCGCAGATTCATGGGCCTGAGCTGCACTGCAGTGGCACACGATCCATCAGACACGCGATTCCATTATGACCCAACAGGCAAATCACTCACGGTGACTGACTGACTCACTTTGCCATATTTACAGCTGATGGTTTCATGCCACTTCTATTCAGAGTTCATTTAATCCCCGTTTTGACCATGTTGCCTTTCACAGCACCTGATAATCAACCTCCTCCCCTCTGTGTATCGCTTTTTCCGTGCAGGGTTTTGAGGTTTCCTTTGAAGTTTTTCTGAAAAGAAATGTTTTGAATTCCCTATCAAAGGGAATAACAAATGTTTCAGCAAAGCACACATAGGGCACATAAGGCAGGGAACACACCCTAGACAGGCCACACACACACACACACACACACACACACACACACACACACACACACACACACACACACACACACACACACTGTCTCTCTCTAGGAGTCACACTGAGGGCCAGTTTAGAGTGTCCAACCAACCTACACATGCATGTATTTAGACTTTGGGGAGAAATGGGGGGTAGCGAGGACCTTGGTCCAACAGAGGCCTCCTTATTACGAGGTGGCAGCACTACTCACCAATCCACTGTGTCGCCTATCGTGTTCGTTCCGATCCTTTCTAAATCATTTGCAAAGCACAATTATCTACAACCTCAGCATTGTTTACACCCGTGTGTTTACTTCGCTGGTCCCCTGCTTTCTGTGCCTCCCGGGACATCGCTGCATATCTGGTGTCGATAACAGCGTGAAACGTTGGCGATTTGGTGCGTGCACGCTAAGTAAATAAAATGAAAAGCGTGCTCGCTCCTAGTGCCCCCTCCCATCGACAGAACTGTTAGAGGTCAAAAACGAGTGACAATCACATCAGACATGTTTATTGTTGGGTGAGAATGCCATATCCTGCACAAGTGTCAACACCGATACATCAGCCTGGCCCACATATTGACCGCTGGCGGGTTATTGCAGACGAAGCGGTACCGGTGCTTTAAAGTCGACAAATCGGCCGAACTAGGTCGGAGGTGATTTACAAACTGTCTCGTCGGTAAATAGCCGTCGCAGCTGTCGCCACAAACGCTGCAGCTGATGATAAATCAGAGCCGGCGTTTGTCCGTCCATCTCTGACGTCTGGGTTTGTGTCTCTGGGTGAATCGTGGGCGGCTCTGGCGATCTGTGTCTGAATCTGGAGGAATCACGTCGTGAGTGGTTTGTACGTCCGGCCCGCGCACTTCAGCTGTGTTAAACGCTGGCAGCAATACCTTTTAGCCTTTTTTGACCTTTCGACCAGTTGTCCAGTAATGGGTCCATTTATATCCGTCTTTGTAAGAGGGCCCAACAGATGCGTAATAAAAAGGCCACGAGTGCGCATGGGAGTAAGACACATATTTTTATCTGCAGGGTAATAGATTGATCCCGTGGCCTGTTCTGTTCTTTGACTGACCTCTGTTTGCATTCAGACACTTGATTCAAAGATTTGTTTCCTTTTTATCTCCTTTTCTTTTAGATGGGAAGAAGAATACACCATGAGGATGGACCTGCAGCAGAAGATCGCGGACCTGCAAGAGGTAACATTGTGAGACTGTGTGTGTGTGTGTGTGTTTGTGTGTGTGGGTGTGTGTTCGTATGTGTGTTTTTGGCTGGAGGACAACTATGCAGCATCTCCTACAGCAGTTGCATAGTTTTCATTTCATTGAACCGACTCTGACGTCTTTTTTTTGTCAGTCGACGACCTTGTTTTCACTTCCTTTGATCAGAAATTGGTTTGTTGATTTCCTGGATGCCTGTGTTTGAGGGCGACCACAAGCAGCGAAGCGCTACTGTAACCGGAAAAGCAGAAGCCAGCACGGTAGCACGCACGAATAAGGGAAGAGCGAGAAGAAAGAACGATGATGCTATCAGACCTGTTTACGGCTCCCCTCAGGAGATCATCCTGTTAGGGTTTACGCTGTTTCTGGTCCAAATGAGCTTCTGCCGCTGCAGCGTTATTGTGTTAAATAGGAAATAAACATCTTTATTGTTTTTTTTTCTTCTTCTCTCGCATGCAGGACCTGCAGGAGAGCGAAGGCTGCCAGGATGAGCTGGCTCTCAGAGTTCAGCAGCTGAAGGCCGAGCTGGTCCTCTTCAAAGGCCTCATGAGCAACGTGAGCGCGGCTCGACTCCCAGCTCACACACACACACACACACACACACGCACACACACACACGCACACACACACGTGCACACAAATGCACACAAATGCACATACACACTCATAGCTGAGCGGAGGAGCTGTCATCGCAGGGCTCTCTGCCCTATGTCGGGCTCCTTAAGTAAAAACAATTAGGTGATAAAAGAATTCAAGCGCTCTGGCTTCACAGCTGGATGGCCCTCGGCTCAGAGCGGCTCAAAGATGATGGATGGATGAAGAATATTTTCAGTGGGTGCGGAGTAGAGTTCAGCTCCTTAACGCTACAAATACACACATTAGGTCTGAGTTTTAACTGGTGGATGATTTGATGGTTTTAGAGACATTGAGATGCTAAAAAGAAGTAGAAGGCAACCATCTGCGAGCAAGTTGTCTACTAACAGTGTTGTACAGCCCATACAGTAATATTCTCTATACCGTTATGTATGTACCCTGGTTTGTGAAAGACTACTGTGGATGCTCTTTTCACACCCAAGCATCTATAACCTCCTACCAGCGAAACCGTCGACTTGCGAAATGATCCAAGCAGGTGTTGCTTGTTTTGACATCTGTCACTAGAGGACAAAAAACTTTTTTTTGTGATCAACTTCTATTGAATCCACATCATATACATAGCTTTCCCCTCACTACGCCCTCCTCACTTAGAAAATGCAAACCGAAACAAATTCCTTTTGCAGGGAGGTAACAATAACAGATCCCCCTACGGTATATCCCTCCCATCCTCCCTATGGAATCTCCCTGTGAACCTCCCACCCTAAATAAGATAAAATGAATTCATGAATAAAACAAAAAACTTCATGGTTGGCATATTTACAAGTCTGTAGGGTTTAGTCAATAATGTATTCACATCAGCATGCGAGAGTGAGCTTAAGTTTTTTATCTCTCCTCCATCTTTTTTTTCCCTGTAGAACTTGTCCGAGTTGGACAGTAAGATCCAGGAGAAAGCCATGAAGGTGGACATGGACATCTGCCGCCGCATCGACATCACCGCCCGTCTGTGTGACGTCGCTCAGCAGAGGAACTGCGAGGACGTCATCCAGATGTACCAGGTGCCTCGCCTCGCTTCTTTCGCTCCGCTTCCCGGGTCGCCCGCCCCACGTGCTGACGGCGTCCCGTGTGTCCGCAGGTTCCCAACAACCAGCCCTCGCTGAACTGCCGCCGCAAGCAGACGCCACTGTCCTTCAACGGGAGCGAGTGCGACGAGCCCGTGAGCACGTCGGAGAGCGACGGGGGCGGGGCCAGAGAGGAGGAGCACTGCGGCTCGTCGGCCAATCAGATCAACGAGGAGATGCAGAGGATGCTGAATCACCTGTGAGCGGTCTGACACTGTCGTGCGAGGGCTGTCACGTTTAGGTCTGTCGCTTCATTCCAACTCTGTGCGTGTATGTGTGTGTGTGTGTGTGTGTGTGTGTGTGTGTGTGTGTGTGTGTGTGTGTGTGTGTGTGTGTGTGTGTGTGTGTGTGTGTGTGTGTGTTTCCAGGCGGGAATGCGAGTTCGAGGACGACTGCGACAGTCTGGCCTGGGAGGAGACCGAAGAGACGCTGCTTCTGTGGGAGGATTTCCCAGGATGCACTCTGCCTCCTGACCCCACCCACCCACCAGGAGAGGTACCACATCTCTTAAACATCTCTCATCCGATCAGACAATTTGAACCTTTTGATTTGCCTTTTTCATGTCTGACACTGGAGTCCACCCAGTCTCTGCGATTTCAGTCACAGCCGAAGAATAGATTAGATACCAGATCGCTCAGATCCGGTTTCGAACTTGTGATAAAAATAACAAAATCAGTTTTGTAAGCAAATGTGAAGTTTCTCTGGCTTCTGATGGAAATATCTATGACCCACTGTATGATGGGATAACTCTGGAGCGCTGTAATTAAATAAGTCCCAGAACTGTGTTTTCAGGAACCTTTTTAGCTCCTGCCCCTCTGGGGTAGATGACTTTGCAGCAGAGCAGGACCCAGGAGAAATGTAAGCGTCCACTTCATCCGGCTTATGAAATAATAGGTTTATTTGTCAGAACAACATTATCCGGCAGGATTAGAGGAGACTTCAGACGTCTGATTGGTGGTGTGTATACGAACTATTGAAGGCCCACTGGGTTGGTGTAGTTCCTGGAAAGTCCTGGAGGGACTTTCATAGCTTACAATCTTCAATTATGAAAATAGGGTCAGGGTTAGGGTTAGGGTTATATTTTCCTTATATTTTCACATAATAAGGTCTTCGTAAGTCAAGGTTCCACTGTAATCAATTTTGCGCACAGTTCATAGGAAACAGGTTTTGTTTTTTTTGACATTTTAATACCAAATGCTGAACTGTGTTCACCATCCTCCTCCTCATGCCTGAAGCTCGGATCATTCCTCGGGTGTGCTTTTCCACTTGTCACGCTACGCACAGCTGCGCGTGTGTTGATATTGTTGGATCGCATTTCAGAAGCTTTTAAAAGTCCCGACGTCACGCGCGTCGACTCCTCTGACCTTCAGTGGGGCCGTTTCAGCTGCACGCACACACACACACACACACACACACGCGCACACGCACGCACACACACACACAGGCACTCTCAGGCGGCTGGGCTGTGTTGGCTTGTGTCGGTGGGTGCGTGTTTGTTTCTGAGAAGCGTGTGTTGGTGTTTGTTTTTTTGTTTTTTTTTTCCTGCTCTGGCTGCGTGCAGTCTGGAGCGTCTGCTGCACCTCTGCAGGGAGGAGTCAGTCTGCGTTAGTCAGTGAAATTCTAGCTGATGGGAGCGAAAACCGGCCGTGTACCAGTTGTGATCCTGAAGGGTTTGCACGCCAACGATTGTTGTGTTTGCTGTTTGATGTTTAAAGCAACAAAGGTTTTGTCCCATGTTGCCACATCCAGACTCATCTCTCTCTCTCTCTCTCTCTCTCTCTCTCTCTCTCTCTCTCTCTCTCTCTCTCTCTCTCTCTCTCTCTCTCTCTCTCTCTCTCTCTCTCTCTCTCTCTCTCTCTCTCTCTCTCTCTCCTCTCTCTCTATCAGGAGGATTGTCTGGAAAAAGTGATTAATGACACCGAATGTCTTTTCAAGTCCCGGGAGAAGGAATATCAAGAGACAATTGACCAGATTGAGGTCAGACATTTACTTATTTAAGTTAACTTCCTTATTAGGTTTGTTTTCATGGTGCATTGAGTTTGAAACCCCACAGATTTTCTTCTCTATTATGTATGAGCCTAACGTTCATGCGGAGCTCCCCTCCTTTCACAACCTCTGTAACTATGACTCAGCAGGAGTCAAAACAGGTTTCTGTCAATCTTCTGTTAATCTCTTAATAGTTTGTCCATTCTCCGGGCATGCATCATCATGTTAACACAACAACAAATTCCTTGGTATACACCTGGAGTTTATTTCCTCTCTCTTCCTGACTCTCACGCATGCGATCCGACTGCAGCTGGAGCTGGCCACGGCGAAGAGCGACATGAACCGCCATCTGCACGAGTACATGGAGATGTGCTCGATGAAGAGAGGCCTGGACGTGCAGATGGAGACCTGCCGCAGACTCATCACGCAGAGTGGAGACAGGTGACACACACACACACACACACACTCTCGGGCCACGTCACCAGCTATTGCTTCACTTTTCTTGGAACATTTTTTCTTTTTGACCTTGATCATCCTGCAGCAGCACTTTACAGTACCTGATATGATACATGATGTACTGACATTTTCTACTGTTATAAGGGTATTAAGTGTAAATGCTTTATTTTAACAGCTGCTTTATCTGTTTATGTGGCAGCGTCCACTCAGACACCCAAGAGACACGTTGTAAACAGATTCATCACGAAACCCTTAAATCTGCCCACAGATATCACATATACAAACCAGATAAAGTAAAAAGTTGTGTAACCTAGATATTCAAAGAGAAATTAAGATCACCCCTTTTTCTTTTTATTACACTTTATTTTCTGTGTGTATTGACGATAAATACAAAAAAAAAACCTCACTTTATACCCACTGAGGTCTGCTGGCAGGGAATACTCCCTGGACAGGTCACAGACACACCCTCTGCACATAATTCACTTTCTCACTCACACATAAGAGCAAGTGTAGTATCTCCAGTCACCAATGATGCATGTTTGTGGACTGTGGGAGGAAACTGGCACACTTGGAGTAAACCCACACACATGAGAACGGGCAGATTCAGGAACCAGCAGCCTTCCTGCTGTTAGGCAGTAGCAATAACCACTCTACCGCCATGTGACCTAAAAATGAATATATGCGATGAGTAAAAGTTTTGTGCAGTTTCTGCAGTTCATTGAAAATATTTCTACAACTTTTGCTCTATTTGACAGTGTATAGTCTTAAGAATGACCAATTAGCACGTGCTTCCCCTTCAGGATTTTCCTCGAAACCAAAAACAAAGAAGCGCCTCTTCTCCTTTCTCACACACAAAGAAGGAAGACGAGCATGTGAACCTCTGCCTTGTGCGCCTCTCTCTCTCTCTCTCTCTCTCTCTCTCTCTCTCTCTCTCTCTCTGTTGTAGTAACAACCCGGCGCCCGTCTCCACTGACGACAGCGACCAGAGAGAGAGCGACCGCTCCTCCGCCTCGCCTTCCTCCACCTCCAGCGCCGGGCGCTCCTGACACACCTCCGCCGTCCCGTGACCTCCGCTGCATCCAGCATCCGCTCCAAGGCAATACACGGCTGTAACTATGGCAACACCATGTTTACATACGGACCTCTCCCATTCACTGGGTCACACGCACTGTTAATTCCCCTTCCCTCCCTCCCCGCTGTCCACGCTAATCAGCTTTGGTCCGCAAGCCCTGTGAGACTGCGATCAAGAGCATATCTACTTCTCCATGCAGACGTCACTGCCCAGTGGCAGAGGGTGGACGCTGTAGTTAACCGTCATGATTTTCAGAGTTTCAGAGTCAGGCTGCAGATACAGAATCTATCGTCCGTCAGTGGTGCTGCTTCACAGCGCTGTAGGCGACCGAAAAGCACATCATGACTTATTCACTCCGCATCCGGGGCGGTATGGAGCAAAGTGATGTCGTAAAGTCACGAGGACGCCATAAAAGTCCTCTCCACGCACATTTACGGGCCTTTTAACGAGGAAGCAGGGTCCAGACAGCATGTCCTGCAACAAAGGCTGAGCTAATTGGCAAATATGATAGCGATAATGACGAGCTTGAACCTTTAAAAGTCCGATAAGATGATATAACGCATTTTACTGCCTTACAGCTGCAGACTCTGAGCTTGCCTTGTATCTATATAGTAACCGAGTAAACATCGGGCAAAAGAGAAATCCCAAGAAACGGAGAACTCCTCGCACCTGTGCTATATGTAGCAAAAGACGTAAAATGAGAAAACACGCCTGAAAAATGACCACAGCAGCGAGCAGGCGTGTGTGTGTGGGGCTGCAGAGTCGTCTCGCGCCTTCAGCTCCTCTTTGCCAAGACAACGTACGACACTGAAAATGGTGCAAAAGCCATTCTGGCTAAAATTTACGTGCTGTGATTTAGATTCTGTGAGGGGAAATACACAATTTATCCATCACCGATGTAGTTCGGAGGTAGAGGCTCATAAAATGCTGCATTAGTTCTTCGATATATCCACTGCATTTACGAGACATTTTAAGAGTATGTCGGCCGATCAGCATCCATTTCTTAGCAGGAACCGTTGGAACGAAACCAATTATCAATAACGACTTTTAGTGGAAGCGGATAAAGGACGGTTAGAACACAACACGTTTACAGCACTTCATGAAAGAAACAAAGAGATCATCTGGATGAAAAATGAGGTGTATTTTTTTCAATTATTGGTGCTTCATAAGAATCCCGATGGAGTGTGAGAGGGACTTTGGACGCACTTTCCAGCCTCTCGTCAGCTGACTCACAGATTGACAAAAAAAAGCAAAAGTATGGTCACGAGAGACGAGCGAGCGAGCCACCGAGTGCCAAAAACCCAAAACAAAGGGAACAGTCAGATTATGAATCAACAGGAAACTGCTGAGGGGAAAAAATAGAAAAAAGAGAGTCGCAAAATAACGCTGCCTCAGCTATTTCACCGAGATGCTTCAATGTAGAAAACTGAACCTCCTTGGGAGCCTGTTAACGTTTGCACATAGAGAGGAAGAGCTATCCGAAACAAATCAGCACTGTTGCAAACAAATCACAAAGAGTCGAAACGCTGGAAATAGAAAATCCTTCTATTTATACTTTTTCTCCATACGTCAGATGAGGCACTAGAACAATGAATGAACACATACCTCGCTTTTTATTTTTTCATTTTTCCGAGCACTTTAACTCAGACGCACTGAGACGCGTATCCACGCTGTGCGGGAAAACGCCCCGGTCCATCACTTTTCTGGTTTTTTTCCACACACTCAGTTTCTTTTAAGGTCGGACGCTTTCGTTTAAAAGCCGTGCATGTTGTGCCTGTTGGAATGGGCCGAACGCTAAGTTGTGGTGTTTCGCCTCTGTGGGAACACAGGCGGAGGATGTCACTTATCAGTTGTGCGAGACATTGAACACACACCTCTGTTTCCCTCTGTGTCGGTTTACCTTCACACACACACACACACACACACACACACACACTGAGTGAGACTATGTATGCATGTGCCAGTGTGTCTGTTTTTTGTTGTTTTTCTCTGGGTGTTATGTCTGTGCACTGAGTGTTTTTAAAAAGACTTTTACTTGGGGCAAATGTACAACACAAAGAGGAAGAAGGAGGAGGAGGAGGAGGAGGAGGAGACATCACAAATCCAATCTGACGAGTAACTGTAGAAACTCGAGGACCGAGCCGTCTTTTGTCACCGATCGCCTCGAAAAATTGTAAATATTTCAATCAGATGACTGTGGGTGTCTTTATTTTGTTTTTCCTCTGTCTGGTGCTCTTTCTTTATGAATGTGTGGGGTCGCCAAATAAAGTCATTTTAAAAATAACTCAAGTTTAAACAAAACAGAAGAAAAAAAAACTACTGAAATGCAAATGCTTTAGCGGAATGACTGTACGATGGCTTTGATAATATACATGTAAAGGACATAGAGCTTTGACTATATGCTTGAGTTAAAAGGCTGCAGAGGGAGAAAGTCCTCAGTCGCACATCTGGAAAAAGCTCAGAATAAGAATATATTCACCTGAGTGGTTTGGTGTGACAGTAGTGGTTTATATAGGCCCCAGAGGGCTGGGAAAAGGGAACAGAAACTGTCGTTTCAAAAAGTTTTGATTCAGTCTGTTTCACAACTATTTGGTCCTGAGTGTTGACTCCAGGTGTGTGACTCAGCTTTTAACATCGAGAAACATAATTTAGGCAAAAAGAGCTTCGCTGCAGTACGGTATGTATGTAACGTGTCGGGGGGGAAAGACTGGAAGAAATAAAGATGTAACTGAGCAACAAAACTATGAGTGATTCTTATTTCTGTGTATTTCCATTCTGCCTTTTTCGGAAAGTGAGTAAACGTGAGCTGTGCAAATGAAACCTTCCGCTCCGCTGGTTTTATGATGGAAATCTCACAAAGGGTTTCCTCAAGACTGAGACAAACAGTCCCAGAGCTGCCTGCAGCTCCGAAATGATAACGATAACTCTTTGAAGGGTTTCGTCGTGTAAGTAACATAAATACAACAATTTTTCTAAAAGCAGAGTTTGATCTGTGTGAATCATTCCTCCTCTCAACTACACAGATTTCACATCAAAATGATTTCCAGAAACGTTCAAAGAGATCAAATCATCCAAGGATTTCCACGTATAAAAAGGAAACTGGAGCAATTAGACTTCGTTGGAAACGCCTTAATCAGACCAGCTAGAGCAACAAGTCAGTTTTTTCTTTGCTCCGAGGAAATTAAAAACCAAATAGACGTCAAATCAGAATCCTAACTCCACCCCATATCATGTTTTTGACAGCGAGTTAACTGTAACCAGAAACCAGTCTTCCGCAGATGTTACATTTCTCACGGAAAGTGGTGAGGTTTTCATGCAAAAAACGCGCGTGTGTGTGTGTGCGTGTGTGCGTCTGTCTGTCCGTGCTTGTACGTAAGAGCTGAACGTGTAAGGAGAACAACAGCTGCCTGCCAGAGATCAGTGGGTGGCGGAGACAGGAAGATGTAACCAGGTAAGGAAACGGTGACACAGAGGATGGGTTGAGAGACCGAGAGGGGTGAGAGAGAGAGAGAGAGGGAGAAAAAAAAGTCACACCTTGAGGAAGTTAACTGAACAGAGGGAGAACAAAGGACGCATTAAACTGAAGGTAAAATTGTATTGTTTTTCTGTCCCATATTCTGATTTTTTTCTTTTTACTGTCACGTTTTACAGCCTGGGTCTAGCTTTCAGGTGTTGCTTATGTTCATCTGATGCTGTTTTTCTCACTTGTGATATCTTTATTTTTCATTTATTTTCATCTGAATGTTTCTCCCCATAGGATGAGACCCGTGCAGTTCTATGTGTTTCTGGTCATGTTTTTTGCACGTCCAGTGCTCATGTTTCCATCGGTAAAAGCATCCTTTCTCTAAATGTGTGGTCAGTCTTACCAGAAAAGATATCTCAAGGATTGCATTTTAGGTGTACGATGCAAAAAGATAAGTTAGATGTAAAAAGTGGATCAGGACGACTTTGTTCTTAAACTTTGTCCATGTGAATGTGTGTGTTAACAGACAGAGCCGACAGATTATTACATAATGGATGGCAGACAGTGTAAAATGTGCGCTGCGGGTAAGAAAAACATATATCTTCTATTTTTTTTATTTTTTAGTTATCATTATTATTTCTCAGACCGGTCCTCGTTCAAGCTTTGACTCACTGGTTTTTATTGGATGAATCAGCAGCGAGAGAGATGAGAGCAATTAGTGTGAAGCAGCGATGCATACAGTATCTCAGTTTCTCTCTCAGTGTCTGCTTTGTAAGCCTCTCCCTCCTTTCTCTTCATGAGAAAACGATGCAGGCTGCACTCCGAGTTCCTACTTATACGCTCGCATCCTTCCATTAACCATGCACCGCACCATGGGGCCCAGAAGTCTTTGGGCCCGCTCATCTGGTTGTTCTTACTTAGGTCTCTCTGTTCCCCTCTCTCTCTCTCAGGTGAGTTTCAGAAGTCTTGCACAGAGTGCGAACCCTGTCCCGCGGATACGTACACAACCGAGAGAAACTGTGAAGACAGATGCCATCACTGCTACACAGACTGCAAACCAGGTAGAGAAACTATGAGTCAGTTTTGCCACGTCGACGGTTTCACTCAGGCTTCGTTAGGACTGCGATGAGAGCAGTGACCTTTGGGTTTCTGTAATAAACTAATCTCTGTCATAATTAATCTTACTCGCTCCGCGACTCCTTAAATGTGTGTGTGATTAAAAACACTTTAAGAAAAATCATCTCTGCCCTCCTCTTGTCTCAGAGTATCATTTGAAGGTGGAGCAGAACTGCACCAGCACGTCCGATATGAAGTGCGTCTGTGAGGCTGGTTTCACATGCAGTGAGATGGATATGTTCTCAGAAAACTGCAAATACTGCGCCGAAGACGCGATCCAGGAACCAACCACAACTGGTAAATACGGAGCAGCCGAGTAGACTTTCAATTCTGGCAAATCAGACAAGTAAAACACTTAATAATTACTGTAATTTATCACTGACTGTAAGGGAGTGACTGATAATGACACCATGCACTATGGATTTACACATGTGGGAGTACTAATGAATTCTCTGGTATTAGCAAGTAATAGCAGAATGCATTTTAATAAAAGGTTTCAAATGAAGCTTATACACTGATGAGAAATGACGGTGAAATGTACAAATGGATCTTGGTAGAAAGTGACTGAATTGGTGGAGGTTGTCACATCAAAATAACCGAGCACATCCTGGGTTAAGCTGCAAGCCCGTCTCTTCACCCCTCTAGTGGTGGAGAGAGAGAGAGGCGGAGCTTTTCTTGACTCATCTGATTTGAACAGGAAAACAAAACTATACAAAATACACATTAGCCACCAGTTATGTTTCAGACACATTGTATAGGTTATATGAGATAGCTAACAGTTAGCAGGTTAGCAAGTTAGCTGGCTAACATCCTGAAATGTGAACCTGCTTCATATCAGCAGTTTAGCATAATCATTGTATTTATTTAGCATGTATTTAGCATAGAGCTGTGTCTTCGTACAGAGCTGCAGCGGTCCTAGCTGTGGATTATTACACAGCTGTCTTGTTTCTTTCTCTCAGACCGGATGAGCGGTCATCTGGCGGCCATCTTGTGCCCGTTGGCTTTGGGCTGCGTGGGCATTGTGATCCTCCTCTTCATTTGTCGCCCCAGAGATGAATCATGTTTCAAACAAGGTAACACGCTCGTCAATCAGTTTGTTTATGTCGCTGTTATGAGAAGTGAGGTGTGAGAAGGTGTTAATAATGAAATTAAAAACCTCTTTATCTACTGTTTTCCAGCAATGGCGTGGCTGGTATGCAATCAGGTACGTAGCAAAGGCTAAAGCCTCAGTATGTTGCGCAACTGCAGATTTGGCACCGCTCCTCACAGTTTTTCTTCTTCAGGGAGGAAGAGATGTCGCAGAGAAGCCGAAGGAGGAGACTCATCCGCTGCCCAGAGACTCACTTGGTGCTAAGCAGCAGCCGGCATCGCTCCCAGTAGCAAATCTGGGTACTGAAACATACTGAAACACATGCTGCAACCTTTTTTTGCTCTTAAAATAAATACATAATAAAATTATATTTAGAAGTGTTGGACTATATTTTGACCTGTTGACACCATCATCTTAAATCAAATTCTTTTGAGTACCTTTTTCCTCAGATTTTGCGTTTTTAGGTAGTTTTTAGACACCCCTCCAGTGCATGTGAAATGCTGCGATGACTATAGCTGCTTGAGGTGCGACTGCCTGCATCTATAGAATTAAAACACTCGGTTTTTGTTTGTTTTCGTCTGTACAGGTCCAGTCCACGTCCACAATTCAGGGACGGTGATCGTCAGCCTGCTCAGTCATTTCGCAGGCCAGGTCGGTCCGACCGTCGAAGGCGAGAAGACGCCCGAGAGGGAGAGCGGCGAGGAAGAAGAAGACAAGAGAGACGAGAGAGACTGCCCCGTGTACCATCCCACATCCTCTCCCAGCATCCACCTCTCTGAGGAGGAGAGGAGCGGAGAGACCGACAGCATCTTCTTTCCCTCCCAGGAGCAGGGGAAGGATTGCCATGTTTCCAAAGAGGAGGTGCTATGATGCCGGGCGGGACCGATCCTGAAAACATTTAATAGAGGGAAAAAACAAAACAACACTGTGAAGCCGCAGCTTTGTGTGTCGTACAGTGTTTTCCAGAGAACATCAGAAGGCTCTGAGGAAACGTTGCGGTCTTAACCACCACCTTAAAAAGTAGGCTGACTAGCAGGAAGGTGAGTCGTGGCTTTGTGAGTTCTAACCTAAAACGTTACGTGAAAACTCTTAAATAAGCTCTGCCAGCTCGTTGGTGTCGGACATGAATGTTTAATATTTCACCCGAGTTAAAAACAAGCAGCACATATATACCGTGTATGTACATAAAATCACAAGTACAGCAAAAAAAAATATTTACACATTGATGTAACAATGGGGAATGTCTCACTTTTGTGTACTATAGTACATACTACTGTTTAACAATGTGTGGTACAGTGTCATACCCGTATATTTCTATTACAGTGTCTTAAATGGTTAAATCTTGTACATAGAGCAGTTCCTGTTCCTTCTGATGCTGTAGCAGTCTTCAAACGCATCTTTCGTGGTTTCATTCGTCGACGTTTTTGCCTTCGTCCGGAGCAGCGAATCATGTGTAGCATTTTTTGTTTTTTCTGTCTTTACAAGAGTCCCTTCGTTTAAATATCTGCCTGCGAAATTTTTGTCAGTCCAAGTTCGGGGTCCGGCTTGAGGAGGGCCAGGTTTCCCGCCTCCTGGACGGGCTTGGACACGTCTCCGTCCGTGCAGCACTGCGGCTGCACGGCGTACGTCTTGGGCAGGGGGTAGTGCACGCAACACGAGAACAGCTTGACTCTGACCCAGCGCAGGAGTCTGATAGTCGCCATGACAACGAAGGCACTGACCGTCGCCATGAGAACAATCACCAGGACCTGCAACGTGTCTGGAGGAATATGTGGGAGAGACGCATTTAGACAGGAAATACTTCAGATATTTAATAAGAAAAACAACTTTTATTTAACTTGCACTGACAGAGTGAAGAGATTATTTGTTGTTATTATTATTATTATAATTTTTTTTTACCTTGGCTTGGTGGTTTCAGGACCGGAGCTGGAAGATTCCATATGAATGTATTAGTTCAGGCAATGGTTCAGTGAAAACATGACACTGTTTATGGTTCAGGTTAATCAATGAGTTCACCGTGTGGTTGCTCATTTACAACGGTACGTTCAGGAAGTGGTTTATGTGTAATCACAAAATAAAACGTAAAATAAACCACTGTGTATGTGTTTGTGTGTGTGTGTGTGTGTGCCTTGTCACTGACTACTGTGGAATAAACTCAAACAGAAAGAGAGTGAGAACCTATTTGTTTTTTATCATCACACCATTTCGGATTCTGGGAATCGGCCTCAGGCGTGGATGTCATTCCACATTCCAGTTTCATGTGGGTCTTGGATGTCTGCCAGGTGCTGGATTAGCCAGAATATGAATGTGAACCGGGGACTGACTCAACAGGCGGTGCTGGACACACTGACTGCAGCAGCAGGATATTTTCACATTCATTTTTATCTCATGTATGTCTTTATTTCCTAGATGTTTCCGACTTCTGTGAGTCAGCCACAGTCTAGTGGTTAAGGACCTGGATTTATTGTCCAAAAGGTCACAGATGCAACTAAAACACCTCGCCCCAAAGGCTGCTGTAGTGCCTTAAATTACCCCATTGGCAACCCTTTCTCTTGGTCCTTTTTTGATCATCAAACATCCCTTTCACTTCCCTAATTCTTCCCATTCCCAGCTACCATTTCAGAAGCCCATTCATTTGCCTTTTTTAAGTCTTCAAGAAGTGTAGAAGGAAAGTAAAATTCAATGAAAATGTTCCGACAAGTAAGATCAACTGATTCAACTGAAATCTCAAGTGGAACAGAACAGAACCAAACAAACCCGTAACCTAGGAGATAACTCTGTCGCCAAGGAGATGACTGAATGTCAAATTAAGAGAAAAAGATCATGAAAAATAAGAACTAAAATCATGTTTCAACTAAAATCAATTACTAAAATCAATTTTTTATATCTATGTAATTTTATTTATTCCTATCTATATATTTATTCAAAGGCCCACCCAGGTCATGGCTTTAGTAACTGAACCCTTAGGTGGGTTACATTATGCAGACACAGAGCAATGTATTTCTGTTTCGTTCTCTCATGACCTCTTCACCTGCTAAAGAGCCAGATATTTCCCATTTTGGGGATTTATTAAGTGAGACAGTGGCATAAAACAATAGCATACAGTAAGAGGGTCAGGATGAGAACCTCCTGACCTGGGTGTGTTTCCTCCAGTTTCTCCAGTTTCCTAGATTCAGTTGGAGACTCTAAAACTCTAAAGGTTGTGTGTCCAGGCTGTACTTCCTGCCGTCGCACTAACTACTAGAGGATGGTGATTTCTTATTACTTTCTTTTAATAAAAAAAAACAAACAAAAGTGTGTCTTGCAGCTGGAAAACAAAGTCGTTGGAGAGAGAGAGGATCAAAACATTAAAGTTACAGGATCTGAAACCAAAACTTGACCTGAAAGACGCAGAGACGCTCCGCACAGCTAAGGGGAAATGAGATAGCTGATCTCTGTGGGTTTGTGACTCCAAGCAACTCATAATGAGTCGTTTGACTCACTCTTAATACAACTGTTTTTATTGATGCAGTTTTAAAATATCCGGTCCTTAACCGTCAACTCTAGACCAGCTTCACTGCAGTAGAACATGAACATCAGCAGTAGTGATAAGGACTACTTACTTTATGAACGAGCCAAATTATTTAGAGATGTTTTTTTTTTTTGACTCAAGCAGTTCAAGCTAATGTCACACTAATAAATGTTGTTGTGGGGACTCCACCTAACAGTGTGAAAGTCCAGAGAAGTGTGAAGTGTGGTTACGCACAGAAAAAAAAAATACAGGAAGCACCAGTAGCATTAATGCTATGTTATGTGTGTCTCTGGTTGATCGTGTGTAGTATCATACCTGTGGTGGATGGGGAGGTAGAGAGTGTGGGGCTGGGGGTGCTGGGTATCGGCACGCACTCTTCGCAGGATTCGCCCTCGCATTCGTAGCCCGTCTTGCAGCCGCACACGGCGTTGTGTGAGGCGTTGCAGTGCGACTTATACTCCATGTTTGCTATAAGAACACACACAATATGTTGAAAGTTAAGTTAAGCAAAGTCTGCTGATGATTTTTGATGCATGCGATGAACGCATGTGCACAAAAAGGCCGTTTCAAAATCTGTCACGAAACAGAAAATGAAAAATGACTCATTAACTAGGCTTGGCAGGTAATGATTCTGGTTTTACATCATGAGGCAGTTATATTATCACTGGCGTGGCCTTTTTCTTTAAAGACACCAGTCATTTCTCAGTGGAAGCAGAATTTCACTTTGATGATACGTTTTTCTTTCTTCCCGGATGCTTTAACACATATACATCAATGTGAATTCACGAATTAACTAAGAGACGTGAGCCCAGTGAAGCCCCCCTATTCATCGCTAAACATCTGTTTTGACAAACAAGCTAATGTATTTTAAAACACTACAGCCAACTGTGAGAAGCATGTGCCATTCAAGGTCACAAGAGGGGACTCTGGATATTAGTAAGTTGTAGTTTGACTCTGAACTTATGTAACTCGAGCTGTAGAGTCTATAGTTCTCTGGTGTATTTCACTGAAGCTTTACTACAAATGGATATTTTAGACACAAAACCAGTTGTGAGTGCCTCCCCGACTCTGACGTCCCATGATTATCTATCATATAACATGGAAGCCGGATGCCCTCTCTGCATCTTACTGGAACATGCACGTTAATAAAGACGTCACTAGCCAGCATTAAACCGATGGTGGGTGGTTGCAAATCCAGCTCAGTGGATATAGGATTTTCTCTGCAGACAGTAAGTAGACTCAAAACCAGTGCCACAATGTCTCAGTTTGCAAACCGTTGCACGCTGTCAACACCCAAGAGATCAAACAGAGAGCAAATAAACGTTAATACTGCTGTGTTGCAAAAGCAGCTTGGGAAATTTTGTTGTGTGGGTTGAAATCACTTCCACCTAAATTAGTTTCCATTGTTAATTGGCAAAGCCCCTTCATGCGTAGGATGAGACGATGTTGACATTTTGCACCTTTCCCTAAAAACAATTCTTTAAAGATTTTATAAACCTGCACAGAAACTGAAATATGTGAATGCAAACATGTTACATAAAGGTGCTGGGGTGAAAGTCAAATTCAAATTCTGACACTTTCTGTGTTTTCTCTCTTCTCTCTGCTTTCCATGGTGACATTTAAAAATTAGCAAAACAGGCTGTTTTGCTCACCTGTATTCAGGGAGAAACCTGAGTAATAGCATAGTACATGACATTTATAACTTTTGCTCTTTCCGATGTTTTCGGAAAGACTTTTCAGTCTTTCTTTCTTTTTTTTTTCCACTGGCTTTGATGGTCTACTGCTGTATCTCCCTCCCACCTCTGCCGCCACTGGTGGGCTGTGCCAGCTGCTAATGGTGGCCCGGCTGTGAGGAAGATGAAGGCTGCGGCACGGTTCTTCCAATAATAACCACCACAGCTGGGTCACGGAGGGGTTTCTCGGACCCTTCCTTTGCGATTTCTGTCTGACTTTAGCCCACCAAAGGCACACACAACGGGAAATCCCCTCGCACATGTAACCCTGTGCAGACGCTTGTGATAGTAATCTACAGACTGAGCTGAGTAACAAGTGCCTTATCCTCTCTAAGGCTTCATAGAACCACCATGATTCACAGGGGGCTGAACTGTTTTCGTAGTAGTGTTTAGTATGACCACAAACCTGGCGCCCTGTATTTCGAGCTGTATTTCTCATTCTTCAGATTTCTCGTCAAGATATTTTGACAGCGGTAAAGGTTAACTTCTTCTTGTGTGCAGGAATTGACTTCACTCCCAGTGGCACATAGGAGCTGGGGATTTACTCACGTTTCTCGCAGCTTGAACAAAATCTGCAGGTCATGGCCGCATTGTACCTGTCAAGGTACAGATTAGCCGCGCAAGGTTTGCACTTGATACCACAGCCTGTCGCAGGGCGCGATGTCATATGTTTACCTGTGACACAGATAGTAATTTAAAGTTAAAGTTATTTTCACGCATCAAAGATACAGATCAAAAAACAAGGGCTAAAAGAAGGCACCGTACCTGGCGGGCACTTTTCGCAGCAATGACTGGGTTCATCAATTGGCCATTCATATTGTCTGTCAGTGCACTTCGTGGAGAGCACAGCAGCAAAGAACGAGAGACAGCACAGAAAAGCAAAAGGAAAATGCTGCAGTGGCTGCATCTGGGAAGTAGAACACACCACATACAAGATAAAGAGGAGGAGGATGCACAGATAAGAGGAGGGGGAGGATAACAGTCATTAGCATGATCTTATTCATATACCAACAAAAACTGCGGCTAAATTAAACAATATGCTATCTATGGAAAATGCCCCTGTAGATCTGTACGGCATTCCCACAAAGCGTAATAGGCACATGACAAACACTACATAGTCATGCACATGTGTTGGATTTGAAAAGCATATAACATACTGTAGTACTGAGAAAGATTAAGCTTTAGGTTATATAAATATTACTATATAAATCTACCAGCATTCCACATGACAGGACTGATGGATTTTACAGCTAAAGCTGAAAATCTCTAAGAAGAGTTTGTACCTACCATGACAGAGAAGAGGAGGCAAGATGTTACTTGGGACCCTCTGACTGTGAGACTGAGCAGGGGACAAGAAGCTTGTTGAGAATATTCATTAAATGTCAGAACGTGTGACTCATAGTGAGAGTGACACTTTTGACTATCAGAACGGTCTCTGCTCTGCTCTTATGTTCCCTGTGTCGCATCACTGCGACCCCCTCCGCCAGTCTCGCCAGAAAAACATGCCCCTCTGCAGACACTTTATTTTCCATGAGCAGCATCTCTCTCGTTTCACTCAAATCAATCCCTTGTCTGCAAAATAAGCATTTGATTTTCTTTCTCTCTCTCTCTCCCTCTCTCTCTCTCTCTCTCTCTCTCTCTCTCTCTCTTTTTCTGTGACCAGGTCATTTCAGTAAAACTACCACTCACCGACACTTCTTGTTCCTCTGAAATAAAGTTTCTGAGGAGATAAAGCTTGTTCTAGGAAACAACAATATGCTTATGATGTTGCTCTATTAATGCTTGCATGCAGGTTCCTATGTTCCCAAAAGTTATGATATTGAGAAAAAACTGAGAAAAATCCAGCATCCCTTGATGTTGCCGGAGTCGACAGAATATCGTCCTGCAAAATAATACACTAATACTGAATGAACAACTCAGTTCAAAGCCATCATGCATCAGATCATTGATACAGATAGACATTACCTATGTATTAACCTCCAGGAGGAATCAATAAAGTTTTTGTCTGTCTGTCTGTCTATCTATCTATCTATTGGTGATACGTTACATACGAGAAACAGATAATTATCGGTCTTGTTCATTGCGGCTATATCTGTCCACTTACAGTGAAACTGACTTAAGGTGTGAAATGCCTGTTGTACTTGCGTAGTATCTGGTGATAACCGCCTCATTTGCATTTGTGATCTCTCTCAGACACTTGACTGCTCAAGGATCTCTTTTAATCAATACAGTCGACAGAACGTAGGTTTTTGTAAGTTTCAGCAAAACACTTTGGATCTATAACACTACTTTCAGCATAAAGTTGTTTGGCTATTCTTATAACTTTAGAAAGCTAAAAACTCTTGGTTAAAGGAACGGACAAGTTCCTGTTTTCTTAAAGCGTGCATATGTGCTGGTAATGACAACCACGGTGGGAACACTAACACAAAACCGATCTTTTATTGTTAAGGACAGTGACGTCCCCACACGTAATTTTTAATCTAACCCTGAAATGTTGGCGCTTTCCCTTCAGCTCGTCCGTTAATCAGCATTTCACATCATGTTATCAGTGTGCCACCATTCTTCACAGAAACCAGGTCACAACATGGTCTGTCATGAAATGGGACAGGTGACTGACGTAGCAGCGCCGGAGAGGGGCTGCAGAGCAGCTCTGGGAGAGCAGCACTGACTGGAAGAGATGACTGAGCAGCGCAAAGTCACTCTGAGCTGACTTAGAGCAAACCTGGTCATGCTTATCTGGAGGTTTCACTATTAGGCTGCTTGACAGTAAGGATGTGTGCATTTGATTAGAACTTAAGATGAATCGTCTGCAGGCACTACGTCGTTACGCTTACATTTAGTCATTTAGCAAATGCTTTTATCTAAAGCAACTTGCAAAACAAATACACAAAAAAAACACTCAAGCTGAAACACAAAGTAGACCATAGTGTAACAATAAATACTGCTTAAGGTTTGTGATGACCTGACAAGGGATGAGATTGCAGTGCAGATGGGTGAAAACGCTTCAGGTCTCGTTTTTTTTCCCTCTGGGTGGAAACAATGGAGCGACACACAGAGTGAGAGAGCTGTTGATGTGAGACCTCACAGTTTGCTAGAAACACGAAAGAGTGCTGCACGTGCACACATGATAAGATCTACGTAAAGAAACTACGTAGCACATGCAGCAGTGCAGATAATGGAAGTCAGTACGAGGATGTGTGTCTGTATGTGTGTGTGTGTGTGTGTGTGTAAGTGACAGAGAGACAGTGAGAAGGAGGAGCGGAGTGATGAAGGATGTGGTTTGCCCGAGGAAGCACTCGTCTTGCTTTGCTGACTGAGCACTTTCATGTACTGTAGCAGCAAAACCCCACGAGGCTCCAGTCGGCCGGGCCGCTGAACGAGGCACGACACTGTTCCTCTTCACAGAGACTGCACAGACTCTGCAGGAATGTCTCTGAACCAAAATGCCTCTTTGTTTCATCCTCTCAGCCTGTTCACGCCCATATTCCTGATATGCATCCAGTGCAAACCTCCAACGTACGCATAAACTGTCAGTATCTTTTAGTATTCTTAATCTTTCTTTTCTACAACTCCATGATGAATGCAATTCATTTCTGTAATGTTGTGTTGACTTGAATTAAAGGTTGTGAGTTGTCAGTGCGTACAGACATGTAATAAATCAATTTAAATTAAATAATTAAAAATATTCATATATATTTTCAGTATACATTAAATGTCCCCGATTCCTTAAATGCACTCTGCTTGATGGACCCACTGTTGGGACTGTCACTGAAAATTATATCAGTTTTTACACAACATTGAAGGCAAAGAAGATTAAAGCGTTATTAATATGGTCCTCTTGCAGGTGTTGCCAACTTTCAAGAGATCTAAAGATAAACAGCCACCAACAAGCATCTCACCACCGAAGAGGTGTCAATGCATCCACATCGACAGAGGCAGTGTGAAGTGTGAAGTGTGAAGTTACAATAACCAAAAAAAAAAAAAAACGAGTCGGTAGAGGGAGTGTTGTTACATTAGCTCATTGTGACCATCTTCTGGTAATGTTTTGGAGCTGCATCTTTTACCTATGGGAGGCTGCAGTTGTTTGCTTTGCTACCCAATAGCACAGTTCACAGATAATATACATCCAGTCTTTTTTCAAGAAATGATGTGGAGGTGAACCCAGCATTTATTAAAAGTACTGGGTTTATGTGAGGCCTAGAAAGAAGTATTTATCCCCAGTCTCTAATGTTAACATGGAAGCCAAAGTTGCAAAAGAAATGCCACAGATGCCACTTTATGAGCCCTTTTAAAATACCGTTTTTGATGTGGGAACATTATAACCAGTGGTGTCAATCAGGTCCGCAGCAACCTGGGAAAGCGATCAGTTGACCTGGCAACCATGTGTTATGAGCAATCATATGACTTCACATTTCTTGCTTAACTTTGCTAAGTGGTCTACTATGGCAGTGGCTCTCAAGTGCTGGGTCACGATCCAAAAATGGGTCACGGACAGCTGGTTAAAAAAAGTAAATAATCTGATGTTGGACAGTTTGGTCTTTTATTTTGAAAAATAACTTGTTTGAAAAACAAGAGTCAGAGTTCAGCCCCCGAGGCACGGTAACCATGGTAACTACAATTTGATTGACGCTCATATATCGACGATAATAAGGGTCAGATAGCCCAGTGGTGGTGAAGTGCTAGCAAATGAGAACATTAAACCATCAAAACTGAGAAAAATACACTTGCTTGGTTTGAATTCTATAAAAGTGGGTCACGGGATGGGTCATGGGAAAATGTGGGTCCCAGAGTGGGACCAGTTGAGGACCCCTGTACAATGGGACACGTGCACATCCGGCCTTATATGTTTGAGCGGAGGAGGAGGAATCAGATATTAATGAAGAACCAAGAGCATGCACACTGGCGTTTTCATTTTGGAGATGGGTGGGGGTGGTTGGTGTGATTCATGTTCTGTCTCTACTCAGAATGACCTGAATAGACGACTGTGTACAGTATCCTCTGGTACCTGTGTATGAATGGGTAAATATTATCCCTTTCTTAAAGTGTCTTGAGTGGTCACGTAGACAAAAAAAGAGCACACTATAAGAACCAGGCCATTTAGCCTACCGTTAAACTGATGTCGCTCTAAAAGCCCTCCCAAATAATCAGTTGACATATGTTATTGACAAATCACCTTCTTGATTTTAATTCAAGACACTCCGGCCTTGGAGAACGAGAAATGCATGTAAACATGCAGAGTAAGGAGGACGCTGTATCATGGAAAGCAGGGAAGTGTGTGTGTGATTATGAGCGCACCTGCTGATGACGTAATAATCATTAAATGGATTAAAGTCCGTCTGTGGGTGTGTAGTTGTGTCTGGTGAGTGTTTGCCTATGTCTGTGTGTGCGTGAGAGAGAGAGAGAGAGAGTGAGTGAGTGTGTGTGTGCGCCTGCCTACGTTTAAGTGTCAGTAATAAATGTACTCGCGAGTCTGTCCATGTCTGTCTATGCGTGTGTGTTGTAAGTGTAAGGGGTCTGTGTGAGTGGTGTGCCTCTATATGTGTGTGTGTGCGCGTGCCACTGTGTCTGTGTGTGCGTGCGTGTGTAAGTGTGTTTGTGTGTGTGTGTGTGTGTGCGTGTGTGTTTGTGTGTGTGCGCGTGTGTGTTTGTGTGTGTGGTCCACGTTTCCCTTCTTGCCCCAGCCTCTGCCTCGCTGTTCTACGAAATGACAGACTTCCCGTAAAGTCTAAACTCCTCCTCCCTCTGATCCACGGAGCGCGCCGGGGTCGCCCTGCGCTTCGTCCGCGCTCTCGGGAAAAAGCAACCGAGCGAAAAACGTGAAACATTTCAGCGGCCCGGGCCTATACGCAGATCCGGGGGGGACCGAGGTGGAGGCACATCTGCAGCAGCTGTCGAGGTGAGTGTTGTCGGTAGGGCGCGTAGTCACGTCTGAGGTGGAGGAGGAGGTTGAAGTGGGTGTCAGTGGTATCGAAACCTCTGAGAAAGAGAGATAAAATCAACTCTGCGGACTTATCTCTCAAATATGTCATCCTTATATCTCTACGTGTGTCGGCTTTTTAGGTTTTTTTTAAATTTAGGTCAATTTGTTTTTCAACTGGGTCCCGGGTGTCGCTGCGACGGCTCAAACACAAAACAACAACAAAAAAGTTAGAATGAGACTGTAAAACCAGTTTGTCCGTGTTTGTGTCCCAGGAGTGCTCAAAATAACACAGCCGTCTCCTGTTAAATTACACAGGATATCCAATCAAAATTCTGGTTATTTCTCACATACCGAAACATAGATCATTTGCTCTGTAATCCCCTAAATTCCCTGTATGTACTGTATAGTTGCGCTCCTGCAACCTGTTTTATCCCGTAACTATTGGGAACCGTCTCCGACTTAATGGTGTTGTAACTGGAAGCCTACATTTCCCAGAGGGAACTTTGCTAAGGGCTCAATAATTGTTTTATCTATATATGTCTGTCTGTCTGTCTGTCTGTCTTCTTTCTTTCTTTCTTTCTTTCTGTGTAGATTTAACAATGATTGGCATTCCAAACACATACCAAGATTAACGGCTTTCCTCCTTGTGCCTCACACCTTTTTTTCCTGGCACGCGCTTTCATTTTATGTGCTGCGAGGTTGGTTTAGAGATAACCGAAACCTCGCTCACCTACGATGTGATAAAAGGTTACTAGAGGAAACAGACTGAGAGTACTGTATGTTCACAGTACTGTGTTTCTGATTCGCCTGAATGACAGTTGGAGCTATATTTTTGCCCCCCCCATGGCTCCTGGTATCTTTGTGGGTACAACTGGAGGAAAATCCCTTTTGGGAACCTGGTTGATGTCCCCTCACATATCTCCCACCCCACTGGTGAAGAAAGCCTCTTGTTCAGTAAACCTGTGAAAACCAACGCTTACATGTAGATACTATGGAGGCCCCAGGGCCACTGTGGGATTTTTGTATACATGTTGGGGATTTTTTTTTCTGACACTTCCTTGTTCCCCTTTAGAAACCAGTGCTATTGAAAATAACTGCTGAGAAGTACGCCATTATTCCCTTTATTCACCCTAAGGCCACGATGATTGTGGTAGTGGACCACAAATAAAGGAAGTGCACCCATCAGATTAGAATAGTATAACTTTTTAACTTTGTACCTTTATCTCCCTTTGGACCTTTATTTACCTTTATTTCTATGGCAGTAAAGACAAGTAGCCACAAGAGCCACTCAGTGGACTATGTACTGGTTGTTTTCACATTGCCAAGTTAGTAAGTTAGTCATTTATTTATATGATTTGTTTCATAGACAGTATCTCAAAGTGTTACAACAGGCATTTAAATAAAATTGAGATTTTGTACAGCAAAACAAACTATTAAAACATGGATTTAAAAAAAAGGGGTTTTCATGTGTCCCTTAAAACTGTCCACACTCTCAAGAGATCTGATAGGAAGAGCATTCCTCAGTCTGGGGGCGGTAGAAGGAATCACGCTATCCCCTCAACTGTGGAGACGGGTGTGTGGGACGGTCCGGACATCAGGTTTTGATAATCTGATCTGAGAGAGTGTGTACAGTTGTGTAATAGAAAATGATGAGTGAGGTGTGCAGGTGAAGCCTGGGAACTTTTTGCTCATTACATGATGTCACCTGATACAGTTTTTCTCACTTCAATCTTTAAGATCTCTATGATGGGATGGATGGAGGTTGCGTGAGACTAGATGCACACGTACAGTTTATTTCTTTGGAAACTCACCTAATCATGCCCTAGTCCAGAGTGAGTCACTGGGCTGACTGTCTGTGATGAGGGATAATGTTTCAGAGACTGTCTGAATGAGTGGCGTGTGTGCACTTCCCCCCATGAGTCGCACAACTGCAGCCTTTTAACCTGTCAATCCAGATTCAGTTACACACATAAACAAATTTGGCCGAGAAGGTGCTAGATTATTTCGGGTTGTACGTGTGACTCCACTTTAGAGCGTTTTTGCGGCGTGGTTTGTACCGGGTTTGGTGTTGGATGTCTGGAGAGGCCTGACCTGGGACCTGTGGGTTGTATCGCCATCGCATTTGCTTTTGAAGAGTCACGTGGATCGTTTTGCCCGCAGGTGGCCCCTGATGGATTGAGCTGAACCTGTACGATGATGGAGGGGGTCGTCCGCAGAGGAGGATGGAATAAAAAAGCCTCCGTCGGCACAGTCCTGCTCCTGGTGAGAGACACTCAGTGCTTTAGAAGTCACTTGAATACGAGGTAACAAGTGCCCTGCTGATGGATGGCTTATCTGTATTGTTTCTGTCGTTTTTCAGTTGCAGTGCATGTTCCTCCAAACTCTGACACAGAGCCTGACGTGTCCGCCGGGGGATTACCTCAATCGCAATGGGATTTGTTGTCCTCGATGCGGTCAAGGTACTGTTCGCTCTCCCATCGGACACAAAAACACACCACCTGTTACCCTGTGATGAACTCAGCATGGACCGTCTGTGCCTTGCAGGTTTTAGGCTGGTGGAGATGTGTAAGGGTGAGGGTCAGAGATCTGACTGCGAACCTTGCCCCAAAGGACAATACACGGACGAGATGAACTACTCCAAGAAATGCGAGGAGTGCACGATATGTCTAGGTAGAGTGAGGCCGACCCTTCTGTTTTTTCTCCCCAACCTGCTCTGTCTTTTGTTTAAGATGCATTAGAGAAGTGGTTCCCTTTGTTCATCTTTTCATCCTTCCCTCAGCGAGCAAGCATGAAGTGGTCAAGGAAGAGTGCAAACCTGACAAGGACACTGTCTGTGAATGCAAGGAGGGCTACTACAAGTTTGAAATCGACTCAAGATCGTACGAATGTCGCAAGTGCAGAGAGTGTACTTCCAACGAGACAGTGGCAAAGCCATGTAAGATCTGATACGAAACTATACCAAAACTCGCTCCTGCTCGGTTTTCTGTCACTTCTGCGCTCACTAAAAGTTTTTCTTGTTGTGCACAGGTGGTCAGAAGAACAACACTGTGTGCGAATGTAAGAAGGACTATTACAGAAAAGACAAAAAAACGTGTCTGCCCTGCCAGCCGTGAGTATATGCAGACTGTTCCCTCTCGGCCTTTTGGGAAGGTTTTTTTTTATTTTAAGTCGCATTATGCAGAAGTTGGATTGCCGAACTGAAACTTGCTGCATGTGTCCAGCTTAGTTCAGTCTTTCCATCTGCTGGCAGCAGAAGAGAGGAAGTTGGTGGGTCATTTTAACATTTGCTAAAGAAGTGCTTATTCGTGAAAAAAAAGAGAAAAAAGTGTGTCACAAGCCTCTGATTCACCCGGCATTTGCCTGGTTTCCTGAGCAAAGATCCCACCCCCCCAAAAAAAAATCAGCCTGGAAATCCATTTCATGTAACGTCAGACAAGTTTCATAGAACTACTTAACATAACTACGGATGTAAAGGAAGTAGACTTAACCAAACGGCGTCTTTAAGTCTGTGCTCTCTTAAGTACATGGTTAGACTCAGATATTTTAAGAAGACTTAGAGGACACAGATCCCCACAGTCCTTAACTTGGTGCAGAGACAATCTAGTGATTATTGTTCAAGTTCATACCATTGTCCCGTTTAGTGGCGACTCTCACTTAAAATTGTTCACATTCTGTTTCTCTCGCTCTCGCCGTCCTTCAACAAGCGTGTCGGCCTTTGTTTCAATCACTTCCCCTTTGCACGTGCTACTTCCTCTTCTTGGTTGTGAAACATCCTCTCTGCTCTCCACAGTTGCATCTCAGAATGCAAGCACCTCTGCAAGACGGAGCCTACCACAGGTGAGGACAGAGATGTCTTTGTCAGCCAGTAACTGCACTTCGTACAGCGGTTTGCACCATAATAAATGTATTATATATGAAATGAAGAATCAGCACTTTTTATGTTGCAAGGGATTAACCGTGGAGTCTACAAGACAATATGATCTGTGTATGCAATGATTTGTAGTCCACAGTCTCAAGGATTCACAATGTATGTTTGTCTTCCTCAAACCAAAACCATGAATCTGCAGATTGTGAAAATGCTTTAATAGCAACAAATATCCAAGGTAGTCAAACAGATCTCAGACACATCCACATCTATACAACTCAATCTTTAAGAGTCCAGCTGAAGTCTTGTATTCTTAGGGCCTGTAACAGGAAAATGAGAGTCTCAAAAATGAGAGCACGGATTAGGAGCAGCACACGCTCAGATCTGTTTCTGCTTTTTCACACGCGTCTGCCTCTCTGTCACGGTGTCTGTGAAGGGGTCGAGCCTCCGAGCAACCTGGTGAACGTCATCGTTGGACTGGTGGTGTTGGCCATGGTGCTGGTGGTGCTGGTGGCAGTCGGCACCTTCCTGGTCACAAAGCGACTCACCAAGAAGAAGCTGCAGACAATCACAACCTGTCCGTCGTCCGACACCTCCCCGGACTTGTTCACGGTACACTCACTGAGCCGTCTGCTGCTTTTTTTCTGTTTTTTTTTTGCCAGTCTTGTGTGGGTGATTAAGAAACTGTCTGCTTCCTGTTTGGCTGCAGATCCTGATCACCGATGAGGGACCTTCGAATGATGTCAGCTTGAACGCCGTTCCCCAGAGTCCGACCTGCGAACAGGAGCAGCTGTCCAGCCTGCCCGACTGCGTCCCCTTTGAAGTCAAGTGTGAGTGTGATTTATTTTCTTTTATTGTAACGTTAGCAACACAGTTACGATGAAACAATCAGACACACACATGAACTGACACTACACAGACACATGTTAAAGCCTTGCACTACAGCTGCTGAGGCTAGTCGATGATTAATCGACTGATAAAATAATGGACAACTAGTCAGTTTGAGCATTTAGGAACATTTTACAGAATGATTCATTGTTTAATTCTTTGTGACAGGAAATTGAATGTCATTGAGAGGAGGACACTCTTTGTGTCTTTGTGAAACGGGCCTCAACTATTTATACCATTTTTGTATCAGTTTATAAATCGAAACAGTAGTTTGTTTCTCCCCCAATTTGCACGCAGATTCCAGAGTTTCCCTTGGCGCTCTGTTCTTTGCACAGGATGTTTTGTTGAAGCGTAGATCAAGGCATTTCTTCCCGACTCAGTTATTTCCTTTGTAGCAACAAATTGCAAGAGGGTGTGCAGTATGTGCACGCAGAGCACAGCACACACTCCCGAGCAAGAGTCCAGAGCGTTTCCCCTCAAACATAGAGACAGCCATTGTGCTAACTCTTATCTCTCCCCTCCCTTCCCCTCCCTCCCCCTCCCTCCCCCTCCTCTGGCTGCAGGGCCTGACCTGGTCTACATGGTGCTGGACGTGGTTCCCGTGCTGAAGGTGAAGGAGCTGGTTCGCTCCCTGGGCGTGAGGGACATGGAGATCGAGCAGATCGAGCTGGACTACCAGACCTGCCGGGAGGCTCACTACCAGATGCTGCGGGCCTGGGTGGAGAAGGGGTCCCGGGGGGCCGGGGGGGGGCTGCTGCACCAGCCCCTGCTGCAGGAGCTGCTGGGCAAGCTCAGAGAGATGCACCTGGGACGGGCGGCCGAGGAGCTGGAGACAAAGTACGGCATTCAGTAATCCCGCCGCGCGTGCCAAGTGAGGGTTGCACAAAACCAAGTATTGTGCTCTGTGGAGACTTTCCCTTCTGTGAAGCACACGAATGGAGCTGAAATGGTGCTGGCAGCAGAGCGGAAGACGTTCAACTTCACAACAAACAAAAAAAACGCATCGCTGAGCTTCTCTACCTCCGGTGCTGCCGATCCCTCGCCGGGACCACGGCGTCAAACTACTGAGAGCGACGGATCCAACGGCTCCGAGAGGCAGAGGACATGGAAACTGCAGTTTTGCACTGATGACTTCTGCTTTTGAACAAAATTAGCTTTTTCTTGTTTTTTTTTTTATCTTAAAACCCTTGCTAGTTGACTCTGAGCTGGCTCAATGAGACAGATCCAATCAGAACTTTCCAGAAGCTCATTCAAGTACTTCATTGTATTCGTTTTTTTCTTTTTGTTTTTTTTTTTATCTCATGAAAGTGTTTGGACTGACAGGTTGAGATTTTGGTATGTGCGGTATGTGTTACGACCACAAGTCTCCTCCGAGCAGATGACAAGGGAAACGTGCCCCCTCAAATATGAATGAATATGTGCATTTGTTCTGCTGAGTGGAGGCAGAAAAGTCAAAGTAATATATCAAATTAATATATGATATAGCACAGTGATAACTGTGTTCATTGCACAGGCTGGAAAGAGACGTCCTCATGCGACAATGCTCTGGGAGAACACCGGAGGCAGCACCTTGACGTCTGTGCAGTGAAAATCCTGCATTTTCCAATTCGCGCCCCACAGATGTTGTTGATTTTATGAAAGAAATAATTGATTTCTAATCCTTATTTAATCAGCATAGAATAGGTGCAGGCTTCGACATAGTTATTTTTCTACATCGTACAATACGATATAACAGCTCACTACAAGCTACCAGTCAGCTAGGCAAATTCAGTAAATATGCTGTGATTTAGCATCAGTGAAATATCATATACTTCATGACAGGTGAATATCTTTTCACCACAGAACTGTCAAAGTTTCTGTGCCCAATCGTGGAGGAAAGCCCTTTTAAGTAGTTCTCCGAGCTCAAACTTCATCTACCTGCAGCTTCAGGACTGAGCTGGTTCAGTGTTGAAAGCTCCGTTTGGATCATTTCGTGGCTGTAAATAGTGGCAGGTTTCGCTTTAAGTTTCCTCACCTCAGAGCTTCATATTGTGTCCGTAGGGGACTTGCTGTCTTTTTTTCTTTCTTTTTTTTTTTACATTTCATGCTGGAGTTTTAATTTGTATTATGTAAAACACATTCAAGATTTTTACCGACTGTATCATGTTCATACCGCTTGTATTCACCGGCAGACTGCGTCGCCCATTAAGCTACTGTTAAGCTACGACTGATGTTGATCTTTAACAGGGTATCGCAAAGTACATTCAACCCATGCAAACAGTGTTTATCAGTCACTTCTCTTGATAGTCTCGGAGCAGCTGTAAGAACAAAATTCCGATTAGTTAACTGGTCATGTTTTTAAGAATAGTTCCTGGTTGTACCGTCAAATATTCCTGTCCTGTGTTGTTTCTCAGGAACAGTAACTTCCCGCCTAATGAAAACCAGACCTCTTCCACATTACCATTCCTTAACACCCCCTCATGTGAGCATTATTCACGACTGTGGAAGAGAGAAAACAGGCCACGCCTTGTCTCAATATGCCTCAGCCAAACAGCTTTTTTTTTTCTTCTTCTTTTCTTTTTTTACCGGCCTCGGCCTGCAGATTCAGATGTGAATCAGTCTCGCTCAGACGGACGTGTCATTCCAAAGAGCCCGGAGGTTAACCTGTGTCATACGTAATGTAATGAGGCGAACGCATCGACAAACAGTTTCGAGCAGGGTGGTGAAGATCTTAGATGTTAATGTCTGAACTCCAAAATAAATGTCATGTGTATCTCAACATGTTGACGTGAGCCGTGCCTTAAGTATGTCTGGAGGCCCCAGACGACTGAGAGCTGCGTTCCAGCTGAAAACCTATGGTATTTTGATGACATCCTCCCTCATCAGATATTTTAACTGTTACTCTTTCTCCTTGTCACCCTTTTCTTTCCCATAGCCACATTCTTATGGTTTGTAGTTTGTAGTTTCCACTTTTACACTCATTTTCACTCTCTCTCTCTCTCTCTCTCTCTCTCTCTGTGAGGCCCAAATCTGACACAACACACACTCGACCTCTCTTCCCCTTTTTTTTTTTTTAAAAACTATTTCCCCCTGTTTCCCCGGGTCGATCAATGGCACTGATTGACGTGAAACAACAAACTACATCCTCAAAGCGATCAGTCACCACCTGCGCGCAGCTAAGCGCTGTGAAGTGCCACACATTAACCAGCCGTGAGCACTGATTTGTTGGCTGCAGAATCCAGTCGTTCCCGTCGGGCCAGTTGCAAAAAGGGCAGGGGCGCAGGTGAAAGCAGCGTAGGGAGGGCGGGAGGGAGGGACCGATCCCGGCAGAGAGAAGGAGGAGGAGAAAGCTAACAGAAACCAAAGATGACTGGGTGAAACAAAATGGATCCAACCAAGCCCAGGTAAAGTCTCTTTTAAGTTTATTCACTTTAAAGGCAGAGCCGGGACCGTGTGAGCAGGTGAGAGGGCACAACACGCAGGAGGAGCTCTCTACCTTTACCTTCCATGCCTTAACCACAGTAAGTCTCTCTCATGTGCTGCAGGGGACCCACGCTCCGTCCCCCAGCGACTGTTGTGTTGATTAACTGAGGCTATAAAACTACCGGGAGGGCCGGGTTAACAGAGTTATCATCCGTCTGAGTGAGGGTGTTAAGACTGCAGTAAAGTCTCGCCTGTGGTGCTGAGTTAATGCGGGGACGCAGACGCTGATTGTAAACAGGTATGACACCGTGATGAAAGCTCTTACGTCAGGCTGATGTTTGACAGCAGATCCCGAGCAGATTAGAGCAGCGCAGTCACGTTTAGAAACTATGCGAACCAGCACCGACTCGCTGGCTATCAGGACGAGGGAATCACCGTGTTGTCTGTGATCTCGCACTGTGTTAAAACTCAAACAAGAGGCACTCTTTTTATTTCTGATCTTCTGCACCAGTGAATGGGGAAATATTTAGTCGACATCACAGGTAGCTTTCAGGAACAGAAGACAGTTTCTTCCTCTCTGTAATTTAGACCTGCAGAGGGACGAATGTGTTGTAGCAGTGTGTGTGTGTGTGTGTGTGTGTGTGTGGGAACTGATGTCAGATGAGTGCTGGAGATAACCTCTGACCCGCAGGATGCAGTAACTGGAGCCGCAGCTATCTGAGACTGCTGGTGTCCTGTTAAGTGAACGTCGCTGTCTGTGAGATGCAACAGTGATGATTTGTGTTCCTTTGACAGCGTGGGTACCACGAGTCTTTACGAGTAGTTACAACATCCAGATGCAGTAAAAATGAATCCCAGTGAGAACACAGTCTTGCTTTATGTTGGAGTGTGTTGCAACAGTCTGCCCTTTTTTCAGCCTCCTGTGAGCTGTTGCATGATTTGAGATCCTCTACCATCTTTATGCATCTACCCACTCCTACTCTCACACCAAGGGGGAATTCAGAGTCTCTGATTGAGATCAACATATGTTTTTGCATTGTGTGGGAAGCTGAAATATCCTTTAAAACCCAAACAGACACAAGAAGAACATGTTGCTATGAGGCAACAACGTTAACCAATCATCCGACAATGTGGCCAATGATTTCATAGGATTTGCCTATGAACCTTAACCTTTGTAACATTGTCTTGTATCCCTTGTAAGCTTTGTAACATTGTTAGTGACATCTGGTATATTTTATCTGATATAAAATGAGAAAGAAAAATCTTCTCATCAAAATATATACAACCATACATGGCACTGAGGTACTTTTATTGAAGTGCTTTAATTTCCAACCATACAATATCTCATAAAATGGACAAAGATATTATATGGGGATCCTATACAGAGGCTCCAAAATTAACAAAATGAATGAAAAAGTCCTTAAAAAAGTCAATGATTGGAACTTGTTCTTCAGTCTACCCATTCAGGTGAAAGATAAAACACTGAATCCACTTGAAAAATAATTTACCTGAGGACATCTCAACATAGATCAAGTGATCACTATCGTCCTGGTGAAAGCTCGAGGTGCTATGTTGTTATTTACAGATTTGTTATTTACAGATTATTAAAGCAGGGAAGGGCGTTGAAACAAGCATTTCAAGACAAGACTTTTGTTGTCATTGAGCATTTCAAAGTGACAAGAAGTAAACAAATGATGCACTAACACAGTCACAGAGCAACGGGCATTGCGTAGATCTATGACTGACAGGAGCTTTAAGGTGCCTACAAGGGATCAGCCCAGGATCAATTTATCATTATGTCATTAATCTTTTTTGACACGGACTATTTAACGTATTACCTTGACGCTGCCGTTCACTATTTTCAAATAATACACTTCGAACGAGCTGAGACTGGAGCTTCAAAGTCTGGGAAAGTTGTTTCATGCCAAAAAAAAGAGGTGAAAACCTGTTTTTCCTTCAACCTGTAAACAGGTTGAAAGGAACATCCCGAAGAGGCTCAGTTTTTCACGAGGATACAGCAAGGTTCAGCACTTTGTCAAACACGTGTATAAAAGATGTTACCGCATGGATATGGGAAAACTTAGTAAAACCTCTGTAAACAGTTTATGTCTGCATATTGTTTTTTGTGTTCGTTTTGCTTTGTGACACAATGTTTTTGGAATCAGGGTTGTTCCTCTTTGGGTTTCTGTGTCTGCGGAGCAAATTACTGCCAGAGCTCACTCATCCACAGCTGAGAACAACTGAGATCAAAATTGAGTTTGTTAAAAAAAAAGAAAAAAAAAGTGTTATCTGATTCAAATTGAATTATTTGGTGATTGTTATAGACTTTTATAGTATTGTTAAAATAAATAATATACATATATATATATGTATGCAAACTTAACTTTTTAGTCTAGGTTATGCTAAAATGTGGGATGGAGGTAGATAGACAGACAGATAGATAGATAGATAGATAGATAGATAGATAGATAGATAGATAGATAGATAGATAGATAGATAGATAGATAGATAGATAGATAGATAGATAGATAGATAGATAGATAGATAGATAGATAGATAGATAGATCAATCTATAGAAAATGTTTTTTCCTATATCTAGTGAGCCAAAACTCTGGAATAAATCGAAAAAATAGCTAGATGGCTGTATGCAAAGCACCAGTTATGCTCCAGACACATTGTATGGGTTATTTCCCATGGGTATAAGAAAAGGGGAACTTCAGTTTGTGTTTTGTTTGTGTTCGTTGACCTTCCCCTTAGCCACAGCTAACGTTAGCGGGCTAACCGGCTAAACCATGCTTGTGTACCTGCTGCACATCAGCAGCTTAGTGTAATCATTCTGCATGTAAATAATTAATGTGCTCAGTTTGTATTTAGTCTGCGTTCATTTTGTGTTTAGCTTGTGTCAAGTGACCTTCCCATCAGCCGTAGCTAAAGTTAGCGGGCTAACAGGCTAAACCGCGCCTGTGAACCTGCTTGAAGGCAGGGAGTACACACTGGGCACACACAGGCACGATTTAATGTCACTCCCAGGCTGAGGCAATTTAGAGTCCCAATCAACCTGAACATACATGTTTTTGGACCGTGGGAGAAGAGAGAACCTGTAGAAAACCTCCACAGACACAGGACATGCAAGCTCCACAGAGGAGGGAGTCAGACCAAAGAGTCAAATCCAGGTTTTTGCTATGAGGCCAGAGCGCTGACCGCTCTTCCACTTTATTTGTCTCTATGCAAATAAACATAGTAAAGAGGAGAGGGAAGGCTGAGTCGGCCACATCAACCAGAGAGCACATGAAACTGTTTAAAAGCAGAAGTGATTTATTGTGAAGCAACACCAAAGTTCAGTAAATAGCTCTGTAGCCTCACAGCAAGAAGGTCAACGTATTTGGTTCTCACCAATATAAAAACGCATAACCCTTTAGAGGATTTAGAGGTGTTAGATAATTTATCTTGTTTTAAGTTTTCATTTCCTATTGAAGTTGAACTTTACACAATAATATTATTTCTAGACAGATATTTCTGGACTTGTTTTGAATACTTTTTCCTCAGAATTAGTGTTTTTATCTTGTGTTTAGACATACTTTTCTTGCAGTGCCCTGGTTCATATCTTGGTCAGACTGAGAGCCCGAGGACCCGAGTTGACACATTCCTCTTGTACTGCATGTATAAAAACATGTTTGTTTAGGGAGATTAGAAAAATCTTAATATTCCCGCAGATGTGAAACTGTATGGTGGGTTCTCTAAAATGGATTGAAGACCAGTTTTCTCCCTGCCTTCAGACACCCCCGCAACACCATTGGGTTACAAAGGGGATAATGAAATGGACTGATTTAATACTGTAGTGATGTTTCAGGCTTTTTTTTTTTGTAGCATTTCTGAATCTTAGACCAAGAGGAGAAAATTTAATATGAGGAAGCAGGCCAGGACTGTCTCCCGCTTTCAACCCTCTCTCTCAGCACAGATCCTGTTCTGCCCTCAAACACCTTGTTTGGCAATGAGTAACCCGTGTGCCTGTCCGCAGCCTTTCTTCAAAGGCCCCGCATGTAAACAACGGTGGTGGAAATGACCCAGTGATGGAAGAAGTGCCGGTGCTGGGAGAGAGACGCCGCGACTCGGACACCAGAGAGCCGGACGCCGTGGATGGGACGACGGCGGCTGCAGAGTTCATCAATCACCACAGGGGCTCAGTCGACAAGCTCCGGTCCCACACGCTGGGCTATCAGGTGGGTGAGACGGAACAGAGACGCGAGGGTGGCAGCGGCGGCTTCCTGTTCTGGCATGACCTTTGGTGAGAGATGAGTCAAGCGCCGCGCTTAAACAAACACGTTTCGGAGGTACTTTACACGAGAGTCACCGTGTCGTTGCACTGTACAACTCACATAACTTTCGTCTGTTGATTTCACACATTAATTTGATACAAAAATGTTAATAATCTTCCGAAATGTAGCTATTATTGAGTAAAAACAACCAAAAAAACCCAACCAAATTCAACATTAAGTGTTAAACTTTGGATATAATCAGGTTTCTCTAATGCCGAAATTGAACTTTTTTTCCCCCCTGAGATGCAAATCCTAATCAACAAAATGTACTTCAAACAGGACGGACAGGTCAGAATATTGAATCTGCACTGAAATGATACATTGCTAGGGCTCAATTCGAGTAAAGATGGAACAAGTCAGCATAAATTACACAGCAAACAAACAGCAAAGATGCTGCTTACACATGATAGTGATTGACGTCTGTGACATGTCTCCATAGCCTCCAATCGACCCTAATGCATGTGTGTGGAGTGTGTGGGAGACAAGACACACACAAGGAGAACATGCCGACTGCATACAGATAGGCCTTCAGTCCAGTGGGGATTACAACTGGGTTCAAGTGTTCATGTCAGCCTGAGGCCGAGATGTCTTACTGCATTTTTCCTCTCCAGAGGCGGACCAAACAGAAGGTTGTGACGGACTTTGCCACGGTGAATAAAGGAGCGTCTGCAGGCACCAAACCCAGAGCTGCTCTGAGGCAGGTCCTGTTCAACCAGGGAGTGTCTGAGAAAAACCTGGCGGCCGAGGTATTAATGCTGTCTCCTCCTCAACACAGCTCCACGCCGACATCCTCAGAGACAGATACGGACTTGCTCTGATGACGAAGCTGAAACAAGAGGGAAAAAAAACAGTTGTTTGTTCTGATCTGCTCTGACGAACCTTTAAATACAGCCTAAGACTACATATATACACAGCACTAGTAAAGGAGTCATTAAAGAGTCAGATTTCCCTGTTTTTCCTGCTGTTCTTGAACTTAATGTACCTCCTGTGTGTTTTAATCCACCCCTCAGGAAAGAGCCCAGCTCGATGTGTTGAAGCAGGAGCTTTACAATTTTGACGTGCCAGGAAACCTGAAATGGATGTGGAGGGAGGAAAGTCAGGGAACGACACTGGAGAAGAACTGGACAGACCTAGTTGCCTCTCATTCGGTTTGTGTTGTGTCTTGAATTTGGAGTTTAACCCCCCCCCCAAGAAATCAAAGAAAAAACAAAACCAACAACAAATTGAACCTACTACATGAAAAAAACAGAAACACACAGTTCCTTATTGTTTATTCATGAGCATGCATGGATGCAGGTGTTTATTCTAAGTAGGTCTAACATAGGATTAACTACTTAGCAGATCTACTACTCATTACACAAAATGTGACACTATCATAAAATATATTACGTTACTGAATATAATCATTTTGGCCTGTGTGTTGCTGGTGCAACCTAATTAATGGGAATAGCATTTGTTTTTTTTTGTTTTTTTTACTTTCTTTTTTCTAAATTGACTTGTATAGGAGACAGGGATGCGAGGGGCAGTTCAGGGTTCGGGATACCTCAATATTTAGGCTGTCAGGTGCTCCTGAGCCACAGTCTCAAAACAATATTATATATATTTAAAACTTGTGACTGAAGCACAGATTAATATCTTCTTATCAAAGATGGAGATAGTGACATATACATGAAAACCTGTGTTTTCTTTGTGTTTTCCTTGATTTGTCCTAACCCTGTCACTGCTCTCCCCTCCCTGTGTGTAAACGCTATTTGCTCTGCTGTGATTCCCAGACGATGGTAAAGGAGCAGAAGCTCCAGCAGGAGGCGCTGTGGGAGTTTGTTCACACCGAGCTCACCTACATCAACAAGCTCATTATCATCAAAGATGTAAGACATCGCACATTTACATAGTTAATGTGTCGGTGAATCATGGCTGAAAAGTGGCTTTCCACAGGATGTTTACCAAAACAGTGTTTTTCTCTCGCAGCTGGTTTGCGCAGCTCTCGACAACCTGCACCAGCATGGATTCCTGCAGGAGGTCAGTGAGCGCAACACCCACGTCTAGACCGGAAACACACAAACCTACTAACACTTTTAATGTGAAGGCCTATTTTCCACTTTGCTGCAAACCATGAACACACACAAAGTGGTACAATAACAACATCCGCTCTGCTTGCAGAGAGCTCAGCACGGGAGAGGAAAATCAACAGATTTCCACTGAGAACACGGAAAAAGCATCAAAGCGGGGCCGATCGACTCTAACAGCATTGTTTTTATTTTTGCCCTAACTTCCTCCTGTGACAGGTCACACCTGAGCAGCTCTTCTGCAACCTTCCCTCCATCCTGGAAGCTCACCAGCTGTTCTGGGAGGAGGTGATTTATCCCATGTTGCACGAAGTCCGGAGGACAGCTTTGCCCTTTGACCCCATGAGGTTAGAGGCCGGCTGCCTGCAGGTACGAGTTCTCAGTTGCACTTCAGGGAGCTCAGGTGTGTTAGGTCCCAGTACTAACCCACCACTGCTCTTTCTTTTTCAACCTGCCCTGTCCAGCAGTTTACGAATGCAGTGCAGTACTGAATGCCTTTGTAATGCCAAGTGGATTTTTTTCTACTTGCAATTCAATTAGATACGATAAACACTTTGTTCATCCCCAGAGGGAAATTGCTCTGTACAGCAGCCAAAATTACAGAAAAGAACATCACATATACGAGACACAATAATACACAACAGTCCACACAGAAAAACAATAAAAACAAAATAATATTATTGTTCACCTGTTTCACGGGGAAACAACAAAAAACCCTCTTGATACTGTTTGTTTTGTAAATGCTACCTGTAGCATCTGTAGCATTGACTGAACTGGGAGAGAGAGTGGACAGGAAGAAGAGAGGGACAGTGACACAAAAACAAAACGAGCAGTGACAACAAACAGTGACAACCAAACGTATTGCAGTAACGATTAAAGCAATAACATGGCCTTCTTCTTTGTTATTCTTTCATTGTTTTTTTTACACATTATTTACTTACGTGTCACAGGGATGTACTGGAGCCAGTCCTAGAGCTTCCACAACATAGACAGGCATGACACAAATTTACCAGGCACACACACACACACACACACATAACATCCACACTCTTATTTACCTACACATGCATGTTTTGGGACTGTGGGAGGAAATCAGAGTTCCTGGAGAGTCAAATGTTATTGCTTTCAGGTGCCAGTGTTAATCACTCTCAGTGCTGATGCCACTTTTAATTGATGTTGAATTGTGGTACTTCAGGTACATGTGCTCACAGGATGTAATGAGGTTTCTCACAGTCATTAATCAAACCCCCATCGTCCCCTTTCCCCAGTTCCACCAGCGTTTCTCTGCCTATAAGCACTACTGCTGGGAGGAGGAAAACAACCTGGAGTTCACACGCAGGCAGATGGAGAGCAACCTACAGTTCTCCACTTTTGTGCAGGTACGTCAAAGCAGCGGGCATCCATATGCATGACATGCACTGTGAGGGTGAAACTGAAACACTCACCAACACAAAGCCCATTATTAGTCGTCAACTGCTAAGTGGAACTCGGCGTCATAGCAAAGCGCCCTGTTGGTGGTTTTTAACATGATTGGTGGTTTGGGCTGTTTTCACAAAGTGGGCGAGGTGTGAAGACTGCTTCCAGAGTGCCTTCCTCGAAACGATTCAGACATTAACAGCAAAAACGCCTCGGCAGACATGAGGTCAAGACATCGATAAGAATTGTAATCCGCTAGAGGAAAGAGACCCGCGACCCCTCTTGGACCGTCGTACAAAAGCTGGAAGGCCGAAACAAAAGTTTGCATTTTGATTAGACTCCCACAACCTCTTGATCAGCTGAGCTTAGCTCATGAATAGCCATCCTGCTCAGAGAGCCATGTACCACCACTGTATGCGTGTTTCCCCCACGCTTCTCTGTTTTTACAGTGCATCACACCGTCACACATGGCACCTTGAGTGGGAGGTGACAATTTTTTTGGTCAACAGCACATATGACACACTTTTACCAGGAAATGGTGAGCGTTCAAGGGTCGTCTCGTCAAAGTCGATCAAAACAAAAACATTAGCCCCCCCCCCACCACCACCACCACCGGTTACTGCGTCAAACATTTGGTTTTGTTTGCGGGTTATTTTCTACCGCCTCATCACTGTAGAGCTCAGTTGTAACAGTAATAATTTCCAGGCCCAGGTTGACCTCTATCAAACAAGTTGAGTACTCGCTATGACTAAGAAGACCCCCATAAGAGAGGGTTTCAATATCAAAATATCAGTATAACTGTTGACTGTAAGCTGCTGATTTTGATGCATGAAGTGTATAGAAGTTTTTCATTTGATTGATTCATGATATCAAAAGCACCGAGTTGATGCTTTGCTCCTGTTCAGTGGGTGGAGGCGCACCCTCAAAGTGAGCGGATGAGACTTGGAGACATGCAGGCCAAACCCCATCAGAGGATCACAAAGTACCCACTCCTGCTGAAGGCTGTGCTGGAAAACACGCCGGAGCCCAGTGAAAAGCAAACACTCCGAGGAATGGTGAGAAACCTCCAGGTTTAGTCTTACCAAGGAAAATCTATTTCCATAAAAACACAATAGTATTTAGAGTTTTTAAGCTCTCACATCTCAGGTCGCTCAGGCTCTGTATTTAACTCGACTAGATGTTTCCATTTATGGTAAAAACCTTAACAAGATCTCAGTGATATCTCTTAAGTATGAGAATTTCCAAATACCAGTGCAGCAAGTTTATAAGTTACAGTTTATATGCAAAGGCTCAAAGATCAGCTTCACTTGGACATCATAACACTCTGTAAAAAAAGTTTTACAACAGCAGGACTAAGGTACAGAAGGGTCAGACTCTGACCGTACAGGTCAATGTGGCTATAAAGTCATGTTAAGCAAAAAAACGCATTTTTTTAATGAAAACTTAAAATGGTCTCAAGAGATACTAAACAGATACCTAAAATGCTTTTCAACTTAATCCATCCATCCATTTATCCATCCATCCATCTATCTATCTAACCCAACTTGTAGCCAATAGTATCACAAGCTGGAGGTCTCCACTCCATCGCAGTAATCAAGTCCTAATCATGAAAGTACTTCTGCAGCTGCAACTAAACCTGCCATTGACACTCTGTACTAATGTTCTTGCTCCTCTCCAGATATCCAGTATAAACAACTTTTTGGAGAGCATCAACGACCACCTGAGGCTACAAGATGAGCAGCTTGCTCTCACCATCTCCGCACAGAGGGTGGAGGGATACGAGGTGGAGGGAATAAATGAAGAAATCGACAAGGTAAAATAAGACTTCTTTTATAAAGAAGTGTTTTGTTGAAGGATTTGAAACCCAATGGAATAAGATTCATTATTTAAGCTGTCATAAGTGGAATATAGTCAACAAAAATCACTGAACATTATACATCATATGAACAGTACAGTATATGTAGTGTATGTAATTTGTAGTTTCCTGCCACAAAGAAAAGGTATGCAGCTTCCAATGCCCATTACCCCTAATGATGGATTTCCTCAACAGCACATTAGAGAGATCTGCCAGTTCGACCTAACATGTCCCATCAGAGGAGTGGGTCCTGAAGTTGTTCGTACGCTGCAGCTGGAGGAGAACTTAAAGATTCGGGGGAGAAAAGACAGCAAGGTGAGGGAGCCCGGTCTGCTCTGTTTCTTCAGAACATCGTTGTCTTCACCTCTCATTAACTTTTTCCTCTTTCTTGGTCTTTGATGCAGCTGGAGGTGGTCGCTCTACTTTTCTCTGATGTTCTACTAATGACCAAAATCCAGAAGAAAGGAGAGAGACTGAAAGTAGTACGACCCCCTTTGGCCCTGGACAGGACCTACTGTGCACCTCTGAGAGATGGCTGTGGGTATATGGAAATAAGAGGCTTGGAGTCCATGTTAATACATTAAAGATCCCCGTGACCATTTGTCCTCTTTTTCTCAGGTTCATTTGTTCTTGTGGAGGTCGGAGAGCTCTGGAGTGTCACGAACCTCTACATATTTGTAGCCAGCACCTCAGAGAGATGCTCCACCTGGGTCTCCACCATTCTCCAGGCACAGGTAAAAACATTGTGACCAAATGTACAATGTTTGGTCAACTGATTGTTGCCTTAGCACCATGCATTTTTGTGATCAAATTAGTTACCAGTGAATTTGCAACACACGTTAATGACCCTTTCTTGATGAATTGTCAGGCTTTTCCCAGACTTTTCATTCCAACATTTGCATTCAAAGTCAATTGAAATTTGCATTAGCTATCATATGCTATCAGGCTAAATAACAGAGCGACTGCTTAAAAACATGTAGTTTTGTGCATGATTAGCATGTTAATATGCTAATGTTAGCACAGTACTAATTCAGCAGATTTCAACAAAATAACAGTTTATGTTTTTCTGTCTGATATTATTATATTATTATTCAGGAGACACTGAGAAACTGGAGAGAGACGGAGCGCAAGAGACAACTGGAAAACTGGAGAATCCAGCAGCAGGAGACCAAGGTTGTCTCTGAGGCTAAGACTGACGACGTGGAGTCGACAGAGCAAACTCACACATTATCAGAAGGAGAGACTTTTGTGGATGACTTTATTGGGAACTATATAATCCCCCGACCAACAAATGGGATAGCAGTATCTACGGAAGCTGAGGCAGAGCATCAACGTCCAGGTGATGTGGCCACCTTCATCACTAGGGTGCCTGCGTCGCACTCCCAGCTCAACAACAACAAACCTAAATTGGCGTGGAAGGGCCCCGCTGCTCGAAAACAACCTGTGAAAGGAGATGAATGGATTGAAATGGGTGTGAGAAGACAGCAAGTTGATATCCATTTGGAGGGAGAGGAGAAAATGTTTGTATCAAAAGAGCGAAAGGTGAGCTGGAACCACAGGGTTCAATCTGCCCCGAATCTGGACGATTTCGCTCACAGTGCTGCAGCCCACCCATCGAGATACAGCACAACAGCGCAGAACGTTTTTCAATTCGGTGAATATCCAGATGTTGACTATCCCATGAATGAAGAAAGTAGCCCAGAGCCTCCACAACCGACTCGGCAACCCACACCAACAAGGGAGGGACCAGAGCTTTTGAGAGTACCAAGAGAAGAAGTAAAACCAACTAGGAGAGACTCAGATACGCAGTCTCTGTCCCAGGACTCAAGGAAAAACTCCATTCACAGTGAGTCTGGAGACATGGGGGACCAATCCAAGTTTTCCAGAAATTTAAGGTCACCTGGTTTGAGGAGGAAGAGGCCGGTCAGCAGCCATCAGGGCCCGCATGCTCTAGAGCATAGACAGTCCTCCCAAAGCTCAAAAATAGCTTGGTCTGCTTCATCGTCTAACTCCGACTCAGATTACAACCCAAATGTCAAGAGTAACTCTCTTCCCTCAGGTCATAGGTCAGAGACACACCGCGTGCTGAAGCTGGGCTCCCTGAAGCCAAACCAAGGGATGTTCTGGAACGACAGAGTCTCTCCAGACCCCCAGGCACTGTCTGAGCCGGAGCTGCCCGATCTTAACAGAACCCGCAAACTGAGAAAGGAACGGAGCGCCTCTATTCCCAACATGAAAGCAGAGGGAAACCGCGGACTTCAGGGGCGGCGGCACAGTCAGTACACGTTACCCCGAGCAGAAACACCGTCCCCCGCCTCTGATCCCAGTCCCAACGAACAGCCCTCGGCCCTGGAGGGTCTTCTGGAAAGAGCCAAAGAGAGAGGGAGGGACAGAGATGGAGTGAAGAGAGACAGAAACCTGAAAACGAATAATCTGAGGGCCAGGCATCCCTCTCCTTCCCCCTGGTTTACCACGACGCCGTCTCCTCTGCCCAGCGAAGGAGAGCGAGACTCAGAGTGGGAGGTGGGACTAATGAGGCATCGAGCTCTCACTGTGAGTCAAGGATGGAAGGAGCAGCTGGTGGATGGAGATGATGACGAGGGGAGGGACAGGTTAGTGTGACAAGCTTTATTTGACTGCAATCGATGGTTTCGTTGTAGAAACGTCCAGATTTTATCTTGTGAGTTTGCATCATGAAAAGAACAAGACATAAGCCTAAAGTCAACATAAGGAATTATATTGTAAATAGTTCTGCTGTAAAACTAAACCAGAAACGCAGCTCATTTCCAAAAAAGCATTGGTAAGTGACGCCCTTTTGGTTATGAAACTGGCAAGTCTTTATTCTCCAATAAAGTATGTGAACTTGATAATATGACACAACATCCACTGAGAGTGGAACATTGTTCCATCTTCCCAATCACAGTGAGACTTGCACCTTTTTTTAATCTAGAACCTAGAAAACTAAAGACCTCAGTATTTGAACCATGTCATAGTTAGGTTAGGTCTTCAATACTGATCCAGGTTCATCAGTACTTTACATCACAGTGTGTTAGTTACCATTTGTTCAAGAATCTATATTGCTTGTGCTTCTCTACATTGACAAAGTGCTTTACAGGATAAAGATAGAATAGAGAAGAATAGATCAAGAATGATGAAGAGAATAAACAGCCTCAATTCAAAGTTCTCTTTATTTTTATTTGTAGTTCACACTTAAAACTTTTGTGTTGCCTGAGAGTCGATGTCCTGTGACCGCAGTTGTTGTTGTGTAGCTTCTCTAGTTCTCAGTAACACACATGGTCAGATTGTCTAGTCATTTAATATCATATTCCGTTTAAATCGGAATTTTTTTTTTCTTTTTAGGCGGCTCAATGTCTTATTGAAATTAGTTTACAGCGCTGAGTAGGCTCATAATGAACACATTCTGCTGTAACGATGGAAACTTGTCTGCCTCTAACCACAGAGCACCATGTGTGTCTTTGTACGCTTGTTGTATTTCACAAAATGTTCGAGAAAAAGGTTTTAAGTGTTTTACATTATGGATTGTGTGTATTAGATCAAGCTACTTTATCACAATATGAAACATACATATCTAGACATTATCTATTAATACTCTTCAGTCATTTTGAGCACATACCGGACTTATACAGCATATAACAGCATTGAGTCTGATAATAGAATAAAATAAGAGACTCTGAATGCTGAACACTGTCGAGCACAGTGTCTTGACCTTCTGTCTCGATCTCCTCCTCCTCAGCGTCGTCTCTATGGACGGCGAGAACGTGGACTGGTCCGGCTGGTGCTTTGACGACGATGAAGTCCTGGATCATCTCCAGCCCAGATCTAAGGGGCTCCTGGAGGACATCCGCCAGTCCCTGGCCTCCTGCGACCTGCAGGGATACTCGGAGCAAGACGACGGGGAGTGCAGTCAGGTGTAGTCAAAGTCACTGACATGAGACCGAAAGGCTGAAGCTCTAAAAACAAAGTGAAGAAAGTATTCCATTCCATTAAATACACATCCCCCGGCACTTCCGTCTGAATTAATATCTCAAAATATGTCTGAGATGAATGTATGTAATATAGTGAAAAACAGTGTTTAAATGTGTAAAAATAGTGAACCATTATTTTTATAAGCTGCTGTTTGTATTATTTATATCAGTGATGATTGTATTTCTCATTGACCTGAGAGTTTCTGATTGTACATAATTTGATACAGTGAATAAAACAACCTTATTTCTGTGAAATATACTTTATTTACAGAGTCAATTCACCACATTCATACATGTGAAAACATATTTCATGCAGTAGAACAATTATACCATTGATAACAATGATGAACAGTCAGACACATAATATATAACACGTAAAACATTACTGCTACACCATCTGCTCTAGAAATACAATGTAGGAATAAAACTTGTGCAAAGAAAACTCTCCCAACGTGTAGCAGGCATAAAGACGACAGGTCGCACTTCTGTGAGTGCCTCAGCTTTAATAGTCTCAGTCTTCACTTTTTCTCCGCTTTCCTGTCTCTCGCCTCCCGCTCGTTGGAGTTGGTGTGAACAATGGTCTCCAGCGCTGGGTACTGGAGGATGCTTTTCCTCTGTGGAGGGAAAAAGAGACACATTTGTATTTGCATAATTGTCATGATGCCTCCTTTCATAGCTGTTGAAACATTAGATTGGCGCTTTAGATTTCCTACTGCAAGTCACGCAACTTGAAACTTGAATAATCACATTAAGATGTCTTCGATTCAACTTTCCCTCCACTTTCCTCCACAGTTTAATGTAATGTTGGTACGAATCAGTTCACAAAGAGCACTGCTGAGTGCTGCTGAGTACAGGTCTTTACCCTTTGGTGGTTCTTGTACATCTTGATCAAAACCAGCAGCAGAAAAGCGAGAAGGAAGCTGAGTCCGACCACGGCCCCCGTGTTGTATGAGGGATCTTGTGATTCTTTTCCAGTTAGGCCACCTGTGAAAAACCAAAAACATATAAGTCTAAGATGTACTATAACATGCATCATAATTATTCCATCATATTCTAAAACATATGAAGTCTTTGTAGAACCAAATATCTCCTATACTGTTTTCTCACCAATCTCTCTATATTGTAGAGGAACTTACTCATCAGATGAAGGTGGTGGGTCACGCTGCCCAGGACGCCCTCTTTCCCGTAGAAACGACACACCCATTCGCCTCGATTCTCCTCCGACACTCTGTCTATGGTCACCGTCTTGCCCTTGAACGTGGTCTCTACTTGGGTGCCGTTGAGGTCGTACGTGACGTGAACCCACTCGTAGTCGATCACCTCTCTGGTGGCGCTCAGCTGGCAGGTCAGCGTCACAGAGTCTTTTCTCTTTGGAGGGGAGCTGCTTTCGACTGGGAGGAAACATCAGGTTTGTTATGGATGGTCAATAATGACTTTTTACGCAGGCTTTCGGGGGCATCTAACGAGGCTTACTTTTTGCAACGACGAGCCGCATAAATCGAGCCAGCCGTCGTCCTTCCACAGCCCCCGAGCACCTGTACCGGCCTCCATCCTCTAACCCAACTTGTTTCAACGTAGCGGACTTATCCATGGGGGCCTGAGAAGACGGAGAGGGTGGAGAGAAAGAGGCGGGAAGGTCGCCAGCGATGGGTCCGAAAAGAGACTCTGAGGTCACTCTCTCCCAGAGCGTGTCCACGGGGATCAAACCGGGGGAGAAGACACAGGGGAGCGTGACAGCGGACCCCACGGCCGCATACACTTCAGCATCATCTTTGAAAGGCTCGACGATTCCTGCGCCGGACACAGATGGAGAGAGAATTGAGTAAAAGACACACTAACCACACATCTCATGTCGGATCACTTGTTTCTTTTGAAGCCTCACCCTTCACGGTCACAGTTGCCGAAGCTTGACCCTCTTTGCCGTCGTAGCCAACGGCACACGTCCATCTCCCCTCCAGGCTCATGGTCGCCTTCTCTTTCACGACACTGAGCGCGGTACCGCCACTTGATGACCGTTGTGCCTGGATGGCAGATGGTTTGTCATTCAGCGTCCACTGCACCGTGGCCCGGTCCAGCCTGGGGAACACGTTACAGCTGATTGCGAGTTCTTGTCCCCAAAGAGGAACCGCTGAGGAGATAGACACTGTAAGGGCAGAAGAGAGGGAGAGTGGTTATAGACACATGCAGCTGTTTTCAGATCAATATAATCATACGCATAAATCTTCTTCGTCTTTACAATAACTTCTAACAAACTCATAGAAGGGGAAAGAAAGTTAGGGCGGTTCGGTTTCATTTCCTCACCTGTAATTATTCTGAGCATGATCACCTCCTCAGAGATGCTGTTTCCGTGAGTCACCTTGCAGGTGTAAATCCCTGCGTCCTCCGCATGCACACTGTTGATCTGCAGACTGTAATCGCCTCTTTCAAAGCGGAAGTGCGGGCACTGAAACCTCTGAGTCCTTTTCGGCGACCAGTGAGAGCCCCAGTACTGCAGACCGCTCCGGTCTCTTCTCCAGACGGTGCTGTGGACAGAGGTGGCACAGACGGCCCGGCGTCATCAGCATAAAGACACACATGTGAAGCTTCAGTTCAGACTGGGGATGGATGGGAGAGCCTAGGATTGGCGTTGGGATATTCCAAGCTGGATGAGATTCAAGATAAGAGGGAAGAGTGTCTTACCCATTGTTCTCTTTTTTCCACATGATGATGGGGGGACTTGGGGAAGAAGGACGGGATTTACAAGGCAGTACAGCCTGAGAGCCGGCTTCAACAAGCACCTCAGTTGTCTTACAGTGAACTAGTGGAGAAGAGGGATAAAGATTTGTTTCAAGATTAAATCATCTGAACAAACATGCAGGTCTGCCGAGCGCCAAAGCAAATGTGGTAGAAAGATAAAAACATTTACCTGTCAAAAGAAAGGGCAGCGCCCCAAATATGAAATACTCCAACAGCATGTTTTTTGTTTTTTTTTGCTGCTCAAAGTTTGGATAGATTTTCCTCTCTGTGCTGCCGTTGAAAGATAAACTAGTTTCACTTTAATTTCCTCCTCTTCAGCGTCTACTAGCTCTGCTCTTTCCCTGTCTCAGCTTGACAGAATCTTCACTGAGTCGAGCTGATGTGGTGAATATATATCGATGGGGGCGGAGATGGAGATTTTAGTGTCTCATCAGCAGATCATGTGACTTAGCTCGAAAACTGTGCTTTGATGCGGTTTGTCGGTGTGTCAGCCTGGAAACTGTAAGACAGACAAGTAAACAGGGAGACCCACTTCCTCCCACGGATTCTCTCTGTTCGATAGTCGTTTCTCTCCTCACATTTAGTTCTCTGTGTGGCTCTATGTAACATTAATCAGTCTGCAGGTCCTAACGAAGATAATAAACCTTGTAACTGTGATAAGTAGGTGTCATTGCACAGTAAAACTGTATGCAGTGTTTAAACTTTGGAATCAGATCCGATAGAAGAAATCAACATGTACCAAATCAGCAGTGACATGTACTTTGTTTGTTTCCCACAGAAATTGCAGTGAGCGTTCCTGGTTTCCAAAATACTTAAGGATCCTTCACAGAAATTATTGCCACTGCTTTGAAACCCGTTGAATCCGCAAACCACCTTATCATTCCACCGTCACTGCCAGTCACTTGTGTTTACAACCGCCGCCAAACTCACAGCTTGCATCATGAAAACTGCCGTCACCGGTTCGATGAATACAACGCCTTTCAGCAAAACTGGAAGCAGCTCTGATAGATTCTCATGAGAGTGAATCATCTGTGCCTTTCTCGATTCCCTGTTTTCCTTTTCGTCAATTCTTACAGCGCTGTCGCTGCAGTAGAAACAGGCCGACACTCCCAGTCAAAGCGTTTGTTGACTTGACCTTGATTTCAAGATTTATCTGTCAACATTTTTTTCTTTCCCCTCAGTCATTTCCTTTTTACTTTAAGATACATTTTGGGAGAAGACAGACTGATTTTTATTGTGATGTGAGACACTTTAACTTTAGAAGAACTGTTAGGAAAACAAACAAAAGGTAGACACAAAGGTGGTTTTAAGCACAGATGCACGGAGACAGAAGACACGAGGACAGTTAGAGATGGATGCATAGATAAGTTCACACAACTGCGTGCGTGTGTGATGGAAACCACAGAGCTGTTTTTCATCATCTTGTGGAGGTATTTTCCTTGTTCACAGCCACGTGACGGCTGCCGGGTCTTTTTGTGCATCTCTACACAAAACCACCAAAAAACGAGATGCTTGAAGTTGAACTTTTGAAGCTCACTGTCATGGGGGGGCACGTTTGTGTCACTCACTGTGAGGTGGTCTTTCCTTCCTGATCTTTAGTCACTGTATCTGAATATGAGGTAAATCGGTGAGAAGAAAACACCCCACATGTGGAAACAATTAGACTTTGAGGGAATGCAGATGATTATGTTAATAAGTATGTTCTTGGAAAATAGTCAAATCAGGCTGCTTCTAAAGAAGTGAGTAGTTTCCTCCTGCGTCTGGTTCTCACTGCATCTTATCTGCGCTCGCCACTGACACCGTTTTTCAACATTAACTCTCGACAAGCAACTGAATTACTGAAGGACTGAAGTGATGGCGGAGAGAACGACTCTCTGGTTTATTGTAAGATCTGTGGTGCTTCAGAGTCAACAGCTGATATGATTTTATCATGGTGATGAAGAGTCAGTGTGTAGGTGACAAAATACGATGTTCCACTGAGTTTTACTGGCAGAGGAAGCACCGCACAGATGAAACAATGCTGCTCTTCTGAGAAATTCTTTAATTTACTTTAGTCAGCATTTTAGCTGCAGGAAACATAAATGTGTAAGCGCATCACAAACCCTGCATGATAGGTACTTCTTTTTATTCAAATTACCTGGTTAAAAAAAAGAGAGACACTGCAACAGCTTTGTTCTTTCCACTGCAATCTTTTATCGTATTTATCGTCATGATAGTGCTCTGTGCACAGGCCTTGCAGTGCAGCCCGTGTTAAAGCCGGGTGGAATCTGAAACCTTTATAAATTAAGTTTTGTTTGCTTCAAATTTCCACACACTTGCTGACGTCGAAGCACAATAATGACATAAGACAAATCTAGTTTTTAGGCCTCTGCTTCTTTGAAAATGACAAAATATTCCACCCAGTTTTTCACAACACTAAAAATGAAACTATCAGTCTGTCTATCTGTGCGTTTGTGGAGCTTGTATGAAGAGAGAGAGGAGGAGGAGGAGGAGGAGGAGGAGGAGGAGGGGAGCAGAGCAGCAGCCTGGATGTTTGCAGGCTTTCAAGTTCCCATTCCTGTGAAAATGTTTGATCTCATTGATTAAAAGTTATTAGTTACTAATTTAGACACCGGATTATCAAAATCAAAAGTGCATTACAGGCCAGATGATGCAATTCAAGAGGTGTGAAGGATTGCTTACTCTGTTCGAGTTGTTGCATCATTGCTGTGGCACACCACTTAACACATTCACATTTACATTTACAAATTAATTCACATTTATTTGTATTAGGTGCAAATTTGAGGAGGCTGTACGAGCTAATTCCACTTTCTGCATCTGTACAGTATAATTGGTTGATTGATTGCTATAGATCTCCACAAAGGAGTTCTTGTAGTCCGATGCATTGTTGTTGAGTCCAGTAAACAGGATTCTACAACTCCTTGGATAACAATGACTTGAACATATGGTGCTCTTTACAAACATCTGAAGTTGCGTTTGTGGTTTGATAATTACTCAGTTCTCTCAGAAGTGCTATCTTTAACATCAGTAAAGATGCAGACTTTGATGCAGACACTACAGACTTCACTACAGACCCTCCTACAGAGGTTAAATAAGATCAGATAAGGAAAGATAAGGCAAGTATGAAAGTTTTCTTTTTTTTAAGTAGGGAAAAAAAACATTTTTCAGATTTTCCAAACAGGCCTACCATGTAAACCTCATATGAACACGGAGTTGTAATTAGGGCAAATCTTGCACAGAAGTCAGTCAGAATCATCTTTATTGCCAGTTCAGTTACACAACTATGAGGAATTTGCCTTGGTGATTGGTACATAACACAGAAAGGAGGATGTGAGTATGTGTGTGAATGCATGTGTACTCACTAGTGTGAGCTGAATACAAATGTACTTTTGTATGTTTGACTTCTTCAGCTGCAGGAGGAAGTGCATCCTCTGCTGCGCTTTTGCTACCAGGGACCAAATGTTCACCTCCCACTTGAGGTCCTTGGTGAGGATGGTGCCCAGGATGCGTGAGAACTCTGGCTGCACCGATCCACCAGATGGTCAACCCCTCCCCCGTCTGAGGGCGGAATCATCCTCTTTGGAGATGCGTCCAGTGAGGGTGGTGCCATCCCTGAATTTTGAAGATTTGATGGACTGGTAGGAGGAGGGGTATACTAAAGGAAGAACACATCCTTGGGGTGGCATCTAGTCACAATCTGAGATAAACTTCTCCAATCTATCTGCAGTTGGGTTAGATGTGAGTGAATAGTGTGTGGCTGGTGATGGATTGGCAACCTGTCCAGGGTGTTCCTTGCCTTCACCCTGTGAGTGCTGGAAACAGACACCCTCTAACGTGCTGGGTACAACACATACAGGTGGAAGGAGTTTAAATCTTTTCAGAACTGAGGATTTGTATGTTACTTCCTATTTTTTGGTCATCATGTGGGCCATATGGCAGCACCGTGATGAGTGCTGGTAGCTTGGCAAGAAGTTTGTTGGATCACATCCCAGCTCTCTCCATTTCTGTGTGGAGTGCATGTTAACAATATTGTTATTATGATGTTTTTAACAAGGACGTATAATATACACAAATCTATGGCTTTGAACCAATTATGATATGTACATTGTACCAAAGGCTTTTGATGACCAGTCAGAAGCTGCACAGACCAACAGTTTAACTGGTACTGTTCAGTGTTGCTCAAGTAAAGGTCTTGTGACTGTCTCTCTCTATCATGTCTATAATGTATTTTAAAAAGTTGCAAAAACTGAAGCCCAAATACACATTTTAAAGACTATATTCAGTTTACAGCAACATGAACTGCATTGCGATGGCCTGTGCAGAGGATTGCTGATTGCATTACGTTTACACAGTCATGCAGCGCGTGCTCTGCCGGTAAATCTCGGTGGAACGTAACTTTTTGCATTCGTTCAATGTGTTTCATCAACGTGTGTCTGGTTCTGATGTAGAGCACTATGATTAATTGCGGTTGGTTTTAAACTTTTATCGTGACGTATAAATTAAAGTTGAGTTGAGTAGCGTCCTCTACTGGCTGAAACGTGAGACGCTGTGTTGGCTGCGAGCCATAGCGCGCTGCTCTCGCGATAATACGCTGGTGCCGCAATGCATCGTGGGACACGGAGTAAGATGGAGGCGTCCACTGGAGCGTCATGCTGAAGCGACAATAACATCCAACTCGTTTTAAGTGCGATATCTCCGCATACGGCTATACTTTATGTTTTGTTGAAATTATCAGGTGATATCACTCAAGTTAGCTACCGGACTCCGAGTCCCCGAGAGGTAAATATTGATAAAGTTGTAGCTAACGTGCTTTCTAAAGCTCAGGGTCAATGTGATGATGTCAGAGAAGCTAACGAAGCTAACGTGTGCGATAGGAAGTAAAACCGGAGATCCTGACGCCTCAGAAACACAGTCAACACATACAAAAAGCTGTTTTTTTTGCGTGTATTTAATGTTAAATTGTTGTTGTTAATTCAATGTAGAAACAGTGAGACATGTCTGTCCTGGGAGGGTTTCTGAGGGCTGGAGCGACCTTCTGTCAGTCTGCAGGGACCCTGCTGCACACAGCCAGGACCTTCTCCACCGGTGAGTCAGTCAATAGTTCATCACGTATAATAATAACTACAGTCAAAGCAATGCAATTAAAGTAAAGGATAGAAGCCAGGCCCAGAAACAGACAAGGTAAGGTTTCAGAGTTGCTCCAGTTACATTATATATCGTTGTTACTTGCTGGATGAGCAGAGGTGATTATCCTATAAATGAGAGAATGTGCAAATTAACAGTGTTGATGTGGTACATATGCAATCAGTTAGATGTATAATTATTTAAGGGGTTGGTGGTTCAATCCCTGCAGGTTGAAGCATCCTCGGCCCAGATACTGATACCGTGTCATCAGTGGGTGATTGTGTAGGAACTGTCAATGGTAAAAGCTGCTGGTTAAGCAAACACACTGTGAGGAAGCCTCTGCAACCAGTGTATGAATGGTTAAAAAATAACAAACTGTAGAAGCATTTTGAGTGGTTCTGGAGACTAGAAAAGTGTTGTATAAGAACCAGGCAATCTACTATTTACCTGATTATAATTATCTTTTACCTATTACCTATAATTACCTATTATAACTCAGATATGGGCATACCCTATTGCATTATACATTGCAGAAGAGCTGTCCTTAAGGCATACTAACTGGGTGACACAGTGACTTGAGTCGCACCGTTGCCTCACAGCAAGAAGGTTGCTGGATTGTCATGGCCCTCACAGAGTGAGCATCCTCTCCATGTCTGTGTAGATCTCTATGTAATATCTATGTATTAGTGTGATCTTTCTTAAACGGAAGCAGCAGTTCAGCGAAGAGTTATTTTTTAAGTTTTTCCTCTAAAATCTAAAACCTAAATATTAAGATATTAAGATTGTTGTATGAAAAAAAACAATCTAAAGCAAAATAATCTATACTAATATTTCAAAGCAGAAGTACTTTTTAACTTAAAACCACTGACTCTTGAACCATGGAAAAAAAAATGTTGGCACATTGTTTTGCCCATTAAAATATGTGTTGTTATATATGTTGTGCTGAATACTGAGCAATGTGCTTTCCTCAGGTACATGCTGCCAGATACGGATGCATGCGATCCCAAAACCAAAGAACGTGGACCGGTGGACGGAGAAGAGGAGCATGTTTGGAGTTTATGATAACATTGGTATCTTAGGTAATTGTGGCCTTATTTTGTCAATACATGTCTTGCTGAATGACCGCCTTTATCGGCTGCTTCAGTATGGAATAAAACTTCAACTTTTAGACGTGTCACTGAATTGTCTGATCCTTAGTGCTGAATTTTATTTTGAAATGCTGAAATGAGTCAGTGGCTGTGCATATAGTACTTGAACTCTTGCCCTTCTAAACTTCACCCACCCTAAACTTGCTTCCTCTTGTTTTTAACCACACATACACACTGGGCTCAGACTTATCCCCCCCCCTTTGTTTCTGCAGGAGATTTCAAAGTCCATCCAAAAGACCTCATTAAGGGTCCCATCTGGCTGAAGGGCTTCAAAGGCAATGAACTGCAGCGTCTAATTAGAAAGAAGAGGATGGTGGGAGACAAAATGTTCGTTGAGGACAGACACAATATGGAGAAGAGAATCAAATTCCTCTACAGACACTTCAACCGAGTTGGCAAACACCGCTAATGCTGAACAAGCAATCCTGGCAAAATGCTTCTGCCCGGCGGAGAAGGACTGTCTTTTTGATGACATGCTGTCAAAGTCTTGTGTGTTGTCATTTTGTCCAAGTTATCATAAGAATATAAAATCAAGATGTGTGTGCTTCACAGAGTGATGGGTCTGTTGAATGATTGATTTTCAATCCACGTGTGTGTATGGAGATTAATTCACTCTAAGATATTAAGGTCAAATGCATCTTGTTATAGACCTACCCACAGATTCCCCCCTGGTTAGACCCTGCCCTAACCCACTGAGGTCCAAGGTCAGCAGTGGAGGGCCTAATGAGGAGTCATCAATAACAATAAACGATGAGGTCGCCTTTTTGTTTCACGAAATATAAAATACTGTCACCTCACACAGACAAGGACCCAGGTGTGTTTGTGTCCTCTGGGTACTCTGGTTGCCTCCCACTGACCCAAAACATGCATGTTTAGGCTAATTGGAGACTCTAAATTGATAGACTGCTGACCTGTTCAGGGTGTATTCACTGCACTGATGTGTGTTTGCAGCAAAGCAAGAAAACTTATGGATTTACTAGGAATTTATAACCTTGTTTTTGCTCAGTCAGAGACACTTTTCAAAGTAGGAGCTGATGAAGATTGGAGCTAATGTTGCACTGTCATGCCATTAGGCAATTTGGAGTTGGCGTAATCATTTATTAAAGTGAAGGAGGTTTAAGACGTATTTGCGATTGCCAGGAATCAAACCTGAGTCAACTGCTATGTTTGGAAAGGAGCTATGTTAACCACTGTACCACCACGGTTTTACATTTTTAATGGTCCATTAACTCACAACATGTCTTGGCATTATTCTTAGTCTGGGAACATAAAACATAATCCTGGGTGACCCTCAACAATACTTGGCGGTCCCCCTCCCATTTGGTGATGAGGTACTACTCCCAGTTCATCAGATAAACACTCAGAGGCCTTGGCCCAGTCAGCTCCTTTAATATCGAAAATAAAACTAAACATGCTGATGACTTATGGGAAATTCACAGGGACATTGTCGTGTTGAAAGAAAACCTCATACACTAATATAGTACTATATATGTATATGTATGTATATATGTAAACTTTTTAAATTGTGAAATATTAGATAACATCCTCATAATCCATAGACATATATTCACATATTTAGTCTGCCTCAATATATCAAAAGAGAAAGCAAAACGCATGTGGATCAGAAGTGCACGAAAGTGTGTGTAGACAAGGTTGTTCACACACTTTTGGTCATGTGATGTAGATGCGATAATCATGTTTTGTTCACTCCCCTCAAAATGGATATTTTCTGCCAGACTTTAAATTTTAATGACCCACTTCAGTCTGGGAAGAGAAAAGCAAAGGTTTCAGACTGTAAAGGAGCAGTTTAACGCCGGATGAAGAGGGGGAGGCGGAGGAGGAGGGGAATGGGAGAATCCCGGACCCAGGGATGAAACAGTCGAGTCAACACTACAGTATATGTAGGCATCCTCTGTACCGCAGTGTCGTCCTGCCGCCCTATCCTGCACAGAGCTGCAGTACTGCAAAGTGTGAGGCCAGAGAGAGAGGGAGAGGGAGGGAGGGAGTGAGGGAGAAGAAGAGGAGGTAGGGAGGGAGGGAGGAGAGGGGGAGGGGGGTACCGCACTGTCGTTACGAGTCCAAGTGGAGGAGGCAGGAGGAGACGCATTATTGCAGCAGCCTACAGAGCCACAGCACTTTAAGAGAGAGAGAGAGAGGGAGAGAGAGGGAGAGAAATCAACTCATTTCTACTGACTGGACTGTTTTCTTCTTCTCCTTCTACTCCTTCTTCTTCTTGCCTCTTTTCATTCTGAGATTGCTAGCATTGAGAGGAGGCAGCAGCCAATCACCAGCGTCCAGGAGCGGCTCTATAAGGACCGAGCATCATCCGCAGGGGCCGGAGGCTGCAAGTCCCCCCCCTCCCCACACTCCCACCTCCCTCCACCTCCTCCGTCTCCTCCACCATCTCCAACACTCCTGCGTGGATTATCATCCAGAAGTACTTTCCTCCACGTTTGCATCGCTGCGGGTCGCTGCTGAGTGCACGCTCAGCCTCCACTGCGCCATCCTCCCTCCTCCTTCACTGCTTTCATCACTTTGGACATTTTTTTTGTCCGGACTCGGAACTAAAAACCTCCTCTTGAAACCTCGCTGTTGTGTTTTTTTTCTACCCCCCCTCTTGTGCCCTCCCTCTCCAACGCGTCACCCCTCCTCCTCCTCATCCTCTACCTCCTCCTCCTCCTCCTCCTCCTCCCCCGCTGCTGCCCGACTCAGTTCAAACAGCTGCAGAGAAGATGTGAGTATTAATGCGGCGTTTCTGCTGCACCGCAACTAACTCCACAGCCTCTCCTCGAGCTGCTCGGGATGCATATTGACTGAAAAGTGTCTGTTTCCTTGCATGTTTTGTTTCTTATTCCCGTTGGTGTGTGTGTGTGTGTGTGTGTGTTGGGGGGGTGGGGGGTAGCTGCTGCTGGATTGCTTTCAGCTTGATGGATTTTGCTGACGCAAGTAAAAAATTCCGTCACAGCATCAATAAATTATGGATGTAGGGCTTGACTGCTGCCGCTCTCAAACCAGCGGTAGAGTTCATTTTTAGCTTTCTTTTTTTCTTTTTTTTTACTCACAGACCTGAAAAGTAATAATAACAATAATAACAATAATAACGCTAATGATCGTTTACTGTGGTTCGTCTGTCGGGATTGATGCTAGTGTGGAATGATTGACTGAGTCCAGAGGTTGGGACAGTTCTTGTCCTGCTGCAGTGGTTTTGTATGTGGCTGCTCATCAGGCCAATCAGGAGCGTGTTGGCTCAGTTTTTAATCCTGCTGTACCTCCGGCTGGATTAACCCTTCCCTCCTCTCGGCACATCACTCTCACTGGAACTTCTGCCATCTCCGTCTGTCATATTTAAAAACTGAAAAGCGTCAGATGTCGTTATAACCTCCGGGAGAGGACTTTCTTTCTTTTCCTCGCCCCCTTTACATCCCTCCCTCTGCATCCCTCGCCCTACATCCTTCCCCCTGCATGATGTGCAGTTTCACCCCCCTCATCTGCTTTTTAGGTGACTGCGTTCAGTTCAGTGCGCATGTCCCAGGCATAAGTCTCACGAACAATGCGTTTCGATAGCATCAGAGAAAAGGGAAAACGCTTTGGTTAAATTAAAATAAAATTAGACAGGGGTCTGCTGAGATCCTACAGTGACTACGTCTCACTGATAGTTAGTCCTTGAGTTTTCTCCACTCTTTTTGCTCAGTGCCTCCTCCTCTTCGCCCCCCACCCCCCCCCCTCCCTCTCAGGTCTGCCCCAGATGCTGCCCCAGCCGGAGCCCCAGGCGCTCCAGGAGCCCCCGGAGCTGATGGAGCGCCAGGCGGAGGGCCCCCCGCCCCACCCAACACCAGCAGCAACCGCAGGCTACAGCAGACACAGGCCCAAGTGGAAGAGGTGAGCTTTAACTGGACCAGAGAGAGAGAGAGAGAGAGACAAACAAGCACTTGACAATGTGTTACTGTTGTTCCGTAAGAGAGGTCTGGGTCTTCTAAATATAAAAACACTCTCTGGAGCCGTTTGCAAACGGCATCATCAGAGAAGCCTTCGTCGGTTTTCCTTTAATCATGCCTGTCATCCCTCTTTGTCTCCCTCCCCCTACCCGCCTATACCCACCTCTGCCAAATGCTTTCTCATCCTCGCTCCTGGCTGCGGGGCTAGGTGGTGGATATCATGCGGGTGAACGTGGACAAGGTTTTGGAAAGGGACCAGAAGCTCTCAGAGCTGGATGACAGAGCGGACGCTCTCCAGGCCGGAGCCTCCCAGTTCGAAAGCTGCGCAGCCAAGCTAAAGAACAAGTACTGGTGGAAGAACTGCAAGGTGGGCACGCCACTCCATTAAACTGATTATCGGTGCCGGTAGTAGCTCTAATATAAGCACATTAGCATGCACAGATAGGGCCTGCGTATAGAACGTGTAGAGGATGAAATATTAAGTGTTGTGCATCTACTTTCACGTCTCCAACTGTTCATGTTGAGGAGTGCTGAGGCGAAAACACACACAACACACACACACATTGTGTGTTGTGGGGATGCCGTCAGCCTGCTCTCTCTCTCACACACACACACACACACACACACACACACACACACACACACACACACTAATCTGTTAATGAGCTGCTGTGGAAGATCGAGCAGATGCTTTGGGGAAAATGGGGTAAAAGAGGCCTGCTGTTAAGTTTTCACAGAGCAGCCTCGAGAAAACACTCAAGAGGATACACACAATAAAGAATATATAACGTCTTGTTCAGGTTCCAGTTCCCCCTTATGGTAAATGTTATGTAAATGTTAATCTAAATGTCTTTTTTCCCCCTCCTTCTTCCAGATGATGATCATGATGGGCATCATTGGAGTCATCGTGGTTGGAATAATATTCTGTGAGTACAAAAAAAAAGAAAAATAAAAGCTTCATCATGACGGTTCCACTGAGATTGATTAGCGTATTGATCGGCCGACAGCTTGATATACATCTGTAGGCTTTTGTGAACAGGGACTGTTCTCAGTAGCTGAGGAACAGATACATGAAGCAAAAAGGAAAAAGGCTACTCCAGAAAAAGAAACCTCTCATGTGCTCTTAGCCTGCCTGTGTTGATGCATTAATGATGTGAATTTAAGATAGAGAGGTGGCACTCATGGTTTAGTTAACGAATATATCTATCTATCTATCTATCTATCTATCTATCTATCTATCTATCTATCTATCTATCTATCTATCTATCTATCTATCTATCTATCTATCTATCTATCTATCTATCTATCTATCTATCTATCTATCTATCTATCTATCTATCTATCTATCTATATATATATGCATATATATACATATATGTAGAGCACCATTGTGATGTTCCTGTTTTGCTCAGTCCATTTACACTAACTTCTCCCTCTTTTCCCTCCATCCACAGTGTACTTCTTCTACTGAGCTCAGTCCATCGATACAGATGGATATGGACTTGAGAACGATTTGAGAGTGAAAGAAAAAAAAAAAAAAGAAATCCAAGCACCCCCGTCTTCTCCCTCCTCTCTCAACACAGTCTTCCATCAAACTTCCATCTTGCACTTAACACATGACGGTAGTGTTTCTAGGTGTCTCCGCTCTCTCTTTTTTTTCATCGTTCCCCTTCCCTTTCCCTTCCCTTCTGGTTGCTTTCCTCCGCCGGTCCGGCATCGAGCCTCGCTCGCCCTCTCCTGTCTCTGCACCTCATGTATTATTGAAGGACGCAGCAGGCGGAGTGAGAGAGGAGGGAAGAAAGAGAAAGGGAAGGAAGGAGGGGAAAGAGAATTCATGTGACATGGGGAACGCACGGGGCTGAGCCCTCTGGGAGGGGAGGTGGGCTGTGTGTGTGTGTGTGTGTGTGTGAGACTGTGTGTGTGTGCGTGTGTGTGTGCGTGTGTGTATGTGCAATGTACAGATAGGTGAGTGTGTGTAGGGACACTGAACAAGACTTTGCAGTCATTTCTACCCCAGATACACCAAAGCTTCTTCATAGTACCTTTTTTGAGAGTCCTACATTTGTAAATTGATACTGATATTCCAAACTAATACACTCCTCCCATCACACCTGCTCCCGCCATTGCTACTTACTAACACCAGGTCATGTTAGATTAAGATTAGGAACATTTCTGTTGTATGCGCGTGTGTGTATTCGTGATCCCAAACAGTGTAGCCAGTAGCTTCCCCATCCCCACCAGTTTAGCTGATAAGCGTTTGGCAGTGTCTTTTTTGGTTTCCTCCCCTAACTTTACTGTCTCATACTTTGGTTCAGAGAGAGAGAATGAGAGAGTGAAAGAGTGAAAGAGGTTGCGTGAGCGTCTGAGGAAAGGAGGAGAGAAGGAGTGATTCAGGGAGGTTGTAGAAAGTTTGTTGCAGCATTTCTTTCCTCTATTTTAAAAACAAAAAAAAGACAAACTTAACTCTTGACTGGAGAAAATATTGATAAACTAGTTCCATATGTGTGTGCTTCATTTTTTTTACCTTGGTTCTGGTACCACGGGCATAGAAATATGCTCAACTAGACAAGCAGACAGGCAGCCACCGACAGACAATCTCCTGCGTACATGACCGGACCGCTCGAGCCCAGAGCCACGTCTCTTTAACTCTGACCCGGACAGAGTCACAGCCATAGACAGATGAATGTGTAGCGTCACATTTCAAACAGGTTCACATTTACGGCTTGTTTGGAAAGTTGTGCAGTCAAAGCGTCGCGTTGACTCGATCCTCCAAAAGCAGGAAATTGGGAGAGAGGAGGTGATTTTAGAAACCCCAAGCCCCCCCCACCCCGGGCCTTCTCCGCTCCGCCCTCGCTCACACTAAAACAGACTCGCCTGCAATCTGCAGTGTGTCAACAGCATCATGAGGTGTTTGTTTCCCAACTTTTGCATGGCAAACGGTGTCCATAGTTTTGCCTCTTTGTGTGACCTGTGTATCTGCCATTTCTGAATCTAACTGCCGATTGTACATTTTCTTTGTTAGTGGTTTAAAGGACCTGTGTATAATGTCTTTCTGATCCTGAAGATTACTGCTTATGCAATGCAATGATGCTCAAGAGTTTGCCAGATTTTATTAATTTCACTTGCTTTCGAGAGAAAATACTATCCAGAGATTGCAAAACAACTGCTCCTATAGCGAACTGTTAAAACGTGTGGTATGTAGTGCACATCTGTCTGATTATGCTCCTGAAAATATTTTTAAATGACTTCAGGTTTTCTGTGGGGACGGTATCGGGACATAAGAGAAACGCTGATTTTTCCTCTCTGCAGACTGATTTTGAAAGTTGATAAAATTAAGAAAACCTCATGTGCACAATGCATTTATGCATAACTTGTAGCAGTTAGCTGTAATTATCGGACGATACTGTGCTGCAGTATCATTGGGTAATTATCACATGATATGAGAACAAGTTTTGTGATTTACATCCTGAAAATACAGTAAGAGATGCAACTGGATTTATGAAAACAAATGCATGCTTACCACTTTTGCTGATGCCAATAAACAAATCATCAACAGAACTGAGTGCTGACCTTCATGACGCCACTTTTATTATTGCGTTTTACATTTTATGAATGAAATTCATCTCCAAAAGAACGACCAACAGTTTTTCCCCAACAGTGCTTCGATCACATGCCACCATGTAGGTATATGACAGTGTCACACACCTTAAACAGAGTTAAAGCTTGAGAAAAAAACCTTTTGTAGTTAAGAAACGGAAGGGACAGAGAGTGAACATAAAAGATGACAAACATATCACATGGATTTAAAGAAAGCACAACAATGCAATGTTTAATAGCTGCACCACACGAAATGCACATCCCAAAAACTCCAGCTCAAAACCTGCATGTATCAGCTGATGCGTCAGTGGTTTTAAATAAGTGCGTAAATCTACAGTCCATCAGCCGTCACACTGTGAGCGGAAACAAAAAGAGTCCCGTCTCCCAATCTGTTGTACAATGAAGCCAAAATTAGACAAACAATTTCAAGGTCTGAGCTACTGAGATCCATTTGATTCGGAGCAATGATCTGATGTCTTACTGTAGGTTCTGTTACTACAACTTTAGCAGATTGTGGAGGACACACACATTTCTGTGCAACAGTAACACTGAAACACAACAATTTACAACATTAAATCAGAAAAACTGTATGTTTTTACATACTGACTTAGTGCAAATCGAAGACAATATATTATAGCCTTTATTCTTTATACACAAATTGTCTCATTTGATTTTTTTCACAGTAAAAAAAAAAAAGTAAAATCAGAAATTAAACGTTAATAGTGCTGTCACGTAAGAATGTAAGTTATGTTTCCCAAAACTTTTATGGGAACCGGAGTAACACCTTTCAAGTCAAAGCTGGAGAAATAATATAATGTATCATTGTTATGTGTGGAAAAGGTTTTTTAAGAGTACTGTTTTAGATTTGTGATGTGGGACATGTGCCAAATATTTATAAATTACAGGTTATACAAATATCCAGACCTGCTTAGTTTACATGAGTAAATCAGTACCAAAGATGCTCAACAAAAATCTGAGCAAATAAATAATTTTAAATATTCATATCACAATATTTTCTACCAAATTTGTAATCTTAGGTTCCTTGAAAGTCAGGAAACTTCAAAGGAACCTCTGAGAGCTTGTAATAACTTACAGACTTACCAATGACAAAAAGGACATTTTTCATGTAGTAGGACATCTCCTGCTGACTTATCTCATGACCTGGTGGAAGAAAAGCACCGTGACGACCAGGAAACCCAGAACCCACCAGTACGAGGCTGCAGAGTGAAACACACAGAGAACAGATTGGGTTTTTCACTGACACAATGTACGAAACACAGATTGTAATGCAAATGAAGTCTCTGATTTTTTCAAGTCTCTTCTTTAGTTCCAGTCCAAATGTGGTAAGAGTCACAGTTTTCTGTCTTTGAGGGCAGTCATCGAGGTCATGGTCACAAAATGAAAGCAAATGGACCTCTGTCTGGTTCGTGAAGACATTTCGTCTCTTATCCATAAGGCCTTTTCATTTCTGATTTAGGAATAATTAGGTGTCTGATTAAGATGCGTTTTGGAGTGGAGAAACTTGTTGTGATATGAGCAAAAGAGGTCGTTATCTCACCTAAACTGTAGTTTTAAATAAGGAACGCATCCCTTCTTAAACAGAAACCTATTCTCTTTCTCGCTGTTTTATCCAGATTAAATCAATAGGATACATGTGGCATTGCTTTTGAGGTATATCAGGAGAGACGCAGGACACTGTAAGGTTTGCTTAGCAAAACCACTTTTCAACACAACATATAAGATCAACACATGGAGTACATTTACATTACATCTCTGTCATACCTGTCTCTGGACTTAGCACCACCACACTGACAGAGATAGGCGTGCTCAGGGTCGGGTGGGTCACCGTGCAGATGAGCTTGGTTCCAGGGGAGATACCGGAGGGCACAGTGAGGTGAGACGACAGCGAATAGGTCCCGTCACCATGCTGTCGGTGGCCGGACAGAGAGCCCTGGTCCTGCAACACCACAGGCTCCGTGTCCTTGGGAGAGAGGGACGACCACTCCATCTGAAAGGCAGAAGAAAGCTGTGACTCGCAAAGTATAGCAAAGTCTAAGAGCAGATGTTTTCTCTTTAGACCACATTTTCCTTCAGTCCAGTAAAGGCAAAAATGGAAAAACAAGACAATAACGCATCACACCAAAAACCAGCAAACCACCAAAGTTTTAAATATGTACAGGAAATTGGAAAAAAGACACGACAGTACGTCCCTACACTCAATCAGTAGGAATGTCATGTGAGAGCCTTCCTGTGTTAAGTTTGCATGTCTGCATGGATTTTCTGCAGGTTCTCTGGTTTCTTCCCAGTAGTTGTCCACTAATAAGCATGTTTAAGCCAACTTCAGACTTTAAATTTCCCCTAGGTTTGAGTGTGACAGTGACCAGTGTCCAGGGTGTATTTTCTGCCTTTGGCCTAAGTTTAAGAGCTGGGACAGAGTTCTGAAGTTGTTCAGTGGGAAAAAAAAAACATCGTGCAGACATACAAATAACATGCTGGTTACTGACCTGAGCGTCCAGTGGATAGTATTTAGAGCAGTGGCAGCTCAGGGTCTGCCCTGAGTTTTCGTTCAAAACCAACTTCTCCTCTGACAGTGAAACCTGAGGCGGTTCTGGACCAGGAAGAGGGGAGATAATTAAAAGACGTTCTGTGCCATCCTGGTATCTTTCTGACCAGAGAGACTGAAGCTGAACTCACGGATGACGTGGAGTTGGATGACCTGCTGAGCATGGAAGTGGCCCACGCTGACAGTGCAGATGTAGGTGCCCTCATCAGAAGCCTTCAGCTTGGTCAGAGTCACAGCCGCGTCACCTGCATCGACAACCTGGGGGGCATCGATGTGTGTGCCTTGTCTTTCTGGATTGACTGAGGACAAACAAAAAAAGAAACAAATCATCAACAAGAATTCACAAAGTAGCTCAACTCCATATCCTGTTCGCTTGCAGATTATGTAAATGTTAATCAAAACAAATGGTGCTAATCAGCAGACTGAATTTGCACAGTTGTCGTGATGCTTTCCTTCTACTCCTGGAGCTTTAAGCCACACTATAGCATGTGTTTATTTGAGATTCGCAAAGATTTATACAATTTTAGCACATTTAGCCAAATGAGTCTGAAAGAGCACTGCATCTGAACACCTGTGGATTAATAATTAATAATAATATCAAGAGAAGTTAATGTGTAATCCACACAAAATGGCACCTAGGGACATCTTAAAAACTAGAAATTTCCATTTCAAAGAAAACTTTGGGCATCTGAAAACAGTCACAGTCATAGAGCTTGCAGTTATTCATAATATTCTAGGTGCTATGTTCGTCGGCTATTTTCATTTCAACTTGTTTTGACTTAAACTGGTGCATGAACTTGATGCTATACTATTGAAGTAGCATGTTTGTGTGACAACACTGTCCTCAAAAACCTCCTAAATCTAAACATTAGAAGAGAACTCCAGACATAAAGTCCAGTCGCATCTGTTCACACACTACTTACCCACTGTGCTTCCCTCTACATCATCCAGCCGCGTTGTCATTTCCAGCACTTTCCTCCCCTTTCCCCTGTGCTGCAGCCTCCATTCAACGCCCACCTCCTGTGCTAAGGGCACCTCCGGCTGCCTGAAGCCACACTTGAGGACAGCATCGCCTCTCAGAGGAGCAGTTACAGACTTTATGTGGCAAAACACCACAAATATCACTGTGGGAGCAAAAGCAAAGATAGCAACTGATGTTAGGGTCTGTCCTGCAGAACAAAGGAATGAGATGAAATGGGATATGAAGCAGCGGCTCTCACCCTCGGTTAGAAGAGTTCCCGACTTGCTCAGAGGCAGAGAGAGTTTGTTTTGCATGAGAGTGGAATGATCTTTCTCCACCGTCAAAGTCTGCAGAATCAGCGAGCTGCTGAAATCAGCTCCTTTCACACTGAGGGAGACCATGAAATAGGCCGGATCTGAGCTCTGCTGGGATCCACGAGGGGAGTAACGGCTTATTTCACACATCACCTCCAGCTCATTGCAGTCGGCGTGGAGCAACACGTCTGCGTTGGGGATCTCAAGCATCGAGACTGATGAGAGGGATGAGAGGAAAAGTTCAACACAGGTCGTGGTTACATCGCACCTAAAACAGCGATTACAGAAGGTCAGAGGGGAAAAAAACCTTTGGCTTCTAACAGGATGGCATCTGGGTCGGGAATTGAAGGCGGGAGAAATGGAGTGAGGGTGTCCAGCGAGTCGTCTGGAGGCACAGTAACGTCTCTTAGGACGAGAGTGGCCGGGGTCTTCGTGAAAAGAGCACCGCCTCCCATCCCACCCATCCCAGTTCCCTCCTCCACCAGGACACAGGCAAGTACCACATCTGCAGAGCCATCAGCTGGGGAGCAACAGATACAGAAAAGAATATGTAGACCGAGACACATAAATAATGCAAACCTACTGCGGTGATGGTTTTAAAGTTCAGTCTTAGTTGTACAGTCACGTACAAACAAAAACAGTCCTGAAATTGTAAAGAGGAAATTCACTCATAAAATGTTACATTTAGACCAAAAAATTAATTAATTAATTGATCCACACCTAACAATCATACTACATTTCACTATAGTACTACATATACAAATACTATAGTACTACATGTACAAATATGTGTGTGTTATCAAACTGAGGGTCAAATCCACCATTCAGTTAAGCATTAAATATAGAGAGGAGTGCTCTTACCACTAACACACGTCAGGAAGCATCCAAACAAAACCGCTTCGATCACCCTCCTCATCGTGAAGTCTGTTTTCCTTACTCTTGCTGGGCAAAAAATGCGAAGTTTACCTGCACAGAGCTCACAGGCACCTCAGCTGCTTTCACTTTTGATTTCAACTACGACTCCAAGGAACGACGGCTCATTGTGTCACTGGACGCTGTTTCCGCTGCCTTATTCTTCAACCCAGCTTCACTCTGCATAAGTAGTGCTCATAAAAATAGTTCAAACGCAATAATGAAGTAGTACAGCTGGAGAAAAGACGCGCACTGGACATAGCAGGGGGAACCAGAGAAAGTGAAAGTAAGCAGAACGGTTCGTCCAATCGGCGAGCAGCGAGGAGCGCGTCACGGGTCGCTATAGCAACAACTTCCGGCTTTAAGGCAACTTTTCTTTCCTATTTTAATCTAATAACATACAATACACAAAAGGGCGGTCGATTTATGTTGATTTGGAATTAAGTTTACTATAAATTCACTTTCACACATTTCAGAGCCTCAGAGCATGTTTTGTACCATACTTTCCTCACAGTGCATTAAGGTGAATTGGAGACTAATTCCTCCAGTGTTGGTGATGGAGTGAATGGTGTGTTTGTGCCCTGTGATGGACTGGTGACCAGTCCAGGGTCTGTTACCTGCCTTTGCCATATGTGAACTGGACATAGGCCCCAGTAGACCACCATGACAACAATGGAGATGAAGCAGGTAAGATGGTCGATTTGTAATTTCAGAGCAATGACAATCAACATGGCGTTATTTCAATATGTCTTTTTACTAATAAGTAAACATTCACGTTTCCTGCTACCAACTGCATGATCATCTTATCTATTGTTTTTGTGGGCAGCAAATGCAAAAATTCAGTTAAGAATCAGTTTTCCTGTATCATCTTGTTGATCCAATCCACATAGTTGGCAACTCTGGTATAGACTCCATATGTACAACGCTTTCCACAGTCGACTCCCCAGCTGACGATACCAGCAGCCCAGAACCGGCCGCCGTCACTCAGAGCAAAGGGACCTCCACTGTCACCTGAGCAGGAGTCCTTCCCACCCTCAGGAGTTCCAGCACAAAACATGTTATCTGTCAGATTTGGTGTTTGTCTCCTTCTCTTTAACGAATTGAGTGAGCGACTGCATACATCCTGGTCCACCAGAGGAAGCTCGACGTACCTCAGCACATTTGTTAAAACTCTTCTTTTGCCGTCGTCTGTGAGGCCAAATCCTGAAACCAGTCTGAAAGAAAAATGGACAACATATAGTTATGGAAAACTGTGTTCATCCATCATTCTACCCATCATCAACCACTTATCTGAAGCCAGGTTGCTGGGGCAGCACCATGTGGTGGATTAATAGTTAGTACTGTGAAAACAAGATGATCTGGGGTTTCAATCTCAGTCCAATTGTGTGTCTTGCTGTGTGGAGTTTGCATGTTCTCCCTGTGTGTGCTTGGGTCTCCTCTAGTTTCCTCCCACAGTCCTCTCAAGTGCCCCTAGATTTTACTGTGACAGTGAATGGTGTGTGTCAGGAGTCTGTGTCCTGAGATGGACTAGCAACCTGTGCTGGGTGTGTTTCAAAGCGGGTGAGATGATGTACGGGTGGAATTCATTCCTCTGTGAAATTAGATTTGTCTTTACCCTATTAGGCCGGTCTCATATGTTGCACCTTCTTCTGGCAAACATAATGGCATAACAGATGAGTTGAAGGTGAGTGGTTCCTCCAGTTTGATCAAGGCAATGTCATGATTGAAGTCCAAGTGATTGGAGTTGTTGTATTCAGGGTGAACATGGACTGAAGCAGCATACACAGGAAGGTGAACCAGGGTGTGAACCTCATTTAGTCCCATGTAAATCTAGAAAACAATAACATGGGAGGAGATGAATGTCATTTTAGGACCAGGATGACAGTGGGCCTGACCCTAACCCTAACCCACTGCTGAATTTCACGTACCCGTATAAATTTGTGAGATACTGGATTCCCATTTGCATGTGCTACAACAGAAGCTGCAGTCAAAATCCAGCGGTCTGCGATCACCATGCCTCCTCCTCTTCCAAAACCTTCTTCATCTACACTCAGTATCACTTGCCATGGGATGGCGTCATTTGGAGCAATGGAGCCTCCAATGATCCTCTGATAAGAGGTAATATCTTTTGTAGGCCTCCCACAGACTGGTTAGAACACAGACATGCTTATAGGTATGATTCATTTTACACAGGACTTCAACTTCTAATAAAAAAAGTTTCTGCAATATAAATCCAGTACAATACCTGGTATACATGTTGGACTGACAACATTGTTGTTGTTGGATCTCCATTTTCTGTCTCCTTCACAGGTCATAGTAACTGGGAGCAGAGAGAGGAACATATAAGAGACAACACACTCATGAGCAGGCCCACTCATTCTCTAGGTACCAGTAGCTTTGTATGCTTTATCCCACTTATTTGTATCAAATGTACTGTCAGGTTTCCATAAATGTCTGAATTATCAAAAAACACAAAAAAACATCATTGTGATGAGTGGAAACTGTGTTTCTACACAACATTACATTATTATCAAACACTGTTCTTCGTACAGAGTTATGGATAATTACAGTGATACTGAACAACAGAGCGAGGACAAGTGAATAGGAACATTTATGATGATTCAAGAACGATAAAAAAAAACATCTATCATGGAGAAAAAGATAGATAATTGACGAATGACTGAATATGGAAATACTATAAGCAAATATCTCACCATTTACACCATCAGGGAAAGAGTAAAAAGGTTCATTACAGTGATACTGGACAACAGAACCGAGCTGATTCTGGGAACCAGACAGGACGCTCATTCCTCCATTCAGTAAAGGTGCAGGATCTGTACAGGGTCTTGCTCCTGAACGTGATAGAAGCATTATCAGACATCAATCTGTTTGAGTTTGGCACATTATTTTACAATTTAACTGTCACAAAACAAAAATACTCTGGCACTCTGGCAGAGGAGGTTGCCACTGTCCGTCTCTCTGACACACAGCTGAGAATTCCTTCATCGTTTTACCGTCCTGTAACATACAGTGGACTGATCAAGCACAATACAGGGAACAAATTTCTAATTCATAAAAACAGAGAGAAATTCAATCACTTTGTTTTTGCATCTTGAAAAATAATAATGAAAAAATACTTGTCAGACCCTCATCAGCACGTATCCCTGGTCACAGGCCACATCAATGTAATTTCTGAAGTAATATTCAGATAAAATGGGTGTCACTCTGCCTTTAGCCACATCACCAGGAAATGGGCATTTGATCTCTGGAGAGGATGATAGGCTACTATTAGTCCTATGGTCACAGTTGTGCATCTGTCACCGTTAAGCAGTGAGCACATGAAATATCCTCTCACCGGATGCGTGGTAGTTCAGGCTCCACCCTCGACTCAGGCCTTTTCTGTCAGTGTGGAAGTCCAATCGGACAACGCTAGAGTAGGTTCTGATTAGACCTGGACTCTCTTCACCACACAGCTTCATGGGCTCTCTGTCTGGGATGCTCACCTTCATGGGAAGGAGTTGTGAAAGTGTAGTCAAGCACATTGAGGCATCAAAGCTATGATGAGATAAACTGTGGTCCCTACAGTACCTGCAGCCAGTGATGACAAATGGGACCTTCCTGGGTGTTTGTACTGTGTATGTGAAAGTTGTCAGTGAAGTTTAAAGTGACTCTGAACCTGGGGTCCACAGAGATCACGTATTTGCAGGACAGAAAAGGAGGTGAGGGACCTGGGTAGCCTGGGCTGTATAGATGTCCATCCTTCTGATCAAATATACAACCACCACAGGAAACTGGACATGGAACAGGAAGTTATAATAAGTTAGTATTACAAGGATTTGTGTAGAAATTAGTGAGAAAATATCCTATTTTCATGCACTAAGATGAGCATGATACACACAAAAAATATATTATTGGTTGAAACACTCACTCAAACATGTGCTCTGGTCTAAATGAAGCTTGTAACCATGGTGGCAGGAGCAGCGGTAGGAACCAGGGGTGTTGACGCAGATCTGAGTGCAGAGTGGACCCGATCCATCTCCAAGGTCCTGTTTTGAACATTCATCTATGTCTTCACAACACAAAAAGTTAAGAGACTCAATGATAACAGTTGAGGTGATTTTGCTCAAATATTGGTTTACTTTGATTGCTACTCATGTCACACTCTCTATTCTACTCATTTCTACCTTGAGGGGACATTGTTTTAGTAATGTGTCCTGATTTTAAATACAAAAAAAATCAACAACAAAGCATCATTATGTTGGATTTATCTATAATAGTTGGGTATGCGACAGACTGTGGGCAGGAGGGAAATGAGCAGCAAAGCCTTACCTATTGCCTTGTGAATAGCAGAGAAGCCAGTATGCTGATAGAGATCTGGGTTGAAGTCACTTGTCTGGAATAGGAGAGTCAGTGTGTTGCCCTCAGAAAGAATTGGCTTATTTCCGGGGTGATCTGTTGAATTTTCTTGGCCACAAAACCTCCCCAAGACCTTTATACCATCGACAATCTGAAAATTGTAAACACAACACTTAAGTTTAGGTTGTCTGTACAGGTTTAGAACATTAAATGATTTGTCACAATGTCACAATATGTCACTCTCACCATCAGAGAGTCTTCCTGGCATCCCAAGGATTGTTTAATATCCAGATGTGTTATCAACAGCTGGATCTGGTAGCCCTCAGGAACCCATAGACTCCATTCCTTCTGCAGGTTTGGACGGTACGGCCGGGGATAGTTTGGGGATTTCACCTCTCCGTCACTCAGTGAGAAACACAGAAACCTGGAATTGTATGTCAATGGAGAGTTGCAACAACTCTGCGAATCCAGGGACAGTGCAAAGAAGAAAGGAACAAAGTTCCTCAGGCATTATTACCTTTTGCAACAACACAGGATCTCTTTAGAGTTGTATATGGTACTATTGTAGATTTGCTCATAATTCTCCTGAACAAAGTGCACGGATAATGATAAAAGTGACTTTGCTTACCAGATAACCCAGACGATCCATCCCATTCTTGAAAAAATTTGTTGTGTTGCGATTGGAGTTTGAATATCTCACACACGAACAAGGATCAAGTGTCACACAGGCTGTAGTTTTGTGTATTTTGCAACAGAATTCAACCTCTAAGGTTTGTTTGTTTTAGCCAAATCGAATACATGTAAAAGACAGAACGGGGTCAGTGGCAGCTCAATAACTTTAACTGAGCACAGCGCATAGCAAAATAGAGCTTGATATCATATTTAAGAGTAATTTGTATTTAGTGGATATGAAATCATTTATAACATAAAGTAGTTAGATCGATCTCAGTTTAAGGTATAAAGCCAAAGTTGGTAAGAGGTTGTGCAATCTTACTACTACTACTCTAAATTTCTTTTCTTGAAAAAACAGACAAACAGTGTTTTTTAATATACATATTTAATGATAACAATAGATGTAACCTTCATTTTAGGACTTGATCATGTTATTAACAACTAAAAGATTTCTACTTTTTGTGACTTAGCAAGTGATAACACAAAATTTGTCCACTCTCCAGTTTGTCTTATTTGGGCAATTTTTGTATTGGAGTCTGCACTTTTTTTGTTTACATCACATTGTCAGGAATTACTGTAACTGTCCATTGTCCCGCATAGTCTGGTTGATCCAGTCCAAATAGTTGGTCACTCTGGTAAAGACCCTGTATCTTCCAGGCTGTCCACAGTCAACCCCCCAGCTGACAAGACCAGCGGCCCAAAACCATTCGTCGTCCTTTAGGGCGAAGGGGCCTCCACAATCACCCAGACAAGAGTCTTTCCCACCTTCAGGAACTCCAGCACAAAACATGTTATCTGTCAGCCTTGGTACATCATTCCTTGACTTATTCAGTTGCTTGATTGACTTATGGCATATTTCCTGGTCCACCACAGGGAGCTGCACATACCCAAGGTTCATTGGTGTCTGTGGGGGGTAAATACTTATAATTCCAAAGCCTGAGAGAAGCCTGAGAAAGGACAGGAAACAAAGTGTTTTTTTAAATCTTTTTATCTGGTCATGAAGTCCATTAAGAAAAAGTCTTTACTTTACCCCATTAAGCCAGTCTCATATGTGGCTCCATCTGCTGGCAAACATATTGGCATAACAGATGAATTGAAAGTCAGTGATTCTTTCAATTTGATCAAGGCGATGTCATGGTTGAAGTTCAAGCCGTCGATGTTGTTGTACTCTGGATGGATATGGACTGAAGCCGCATACACAGGAGATTCCATTAAGGACTTAACGTTGGTCTTTCCCATGTAAATCTGCAAATTAACAGGCAAATGTCAGGTTAAATGTCTACTGTACCTCGGCAGTGTGTGGATGCTGGCCAGAGCAGCTGGCTTACCCGCACAATGTCTTTTGATACTGGTTTCCCATTGCGTGTCAGTTCATGAGCTGCAGTCATGACCCAGCGGTCTGCGATCACCATCCCTCCTGCTCTTATTCCACCAATATTCAGCAACACCTTCCATGGGATTGTCCCACCAGGAGCTTCTCTGCCCCCAATGATCCTCTGATAGCTGGAGATGAGTTTTGTGGGCTTGCCACAGACTGAACAAGACAGACACATATTAAGTTCACACAGACACAGACGTCATATTTTAATAAGAAAATACCTACATCAGGGAGTTTCAATACCAGGTACACAGGCTGGAGTGATATTGAGCATGGACCTCCACATTCTGCCTTCTTCACAAGCGAAAGTGACTGAAGATATGAGGGAAAAACTATTATTTATTTTGGTGAGATTATCATTAAAATACAGAGGAATAGGAATATATGATAGAGCTAACAAATATCTTACCGTTTGCACCTCCAAGAGGAGTGTAAAATGGTTCATTACAGTGATACTGAATGACAGAGCGGTACTGATTCTGGGAGCCAGACAAGAAGGTCACTCCTCCATTCAGTAATGGTTCAGGTTCTTCACAATCAGTTGCTGAAAAACAGAAGGACTTATGAAGAGTGTGCTAGTGGAAAAAAGAAAACATTAAAACCTGTATCAGCTTGGTATCCTGAATGTATCTATCTTGAATGTAATCTCTAAAGATAAAACTGAAGGCACTCTGCCATTATCAAGAGCCTCTGGAAAGTGATGCATTAACATCCACAGTTGGGTTTCTATCACTGTCAAGCCTCCAAAATATGATATTCTCCTCTTGTCATGCCTTACCATATGTGTAGTAGTTGAAACTCCATCCACGACTCAGGCCCTCGTTGTCAGTGTGGTAGTCCAATTGGATGGTGCTCGAATTAGTTTCAATCAGACCTGGACTCTCTCCACCACACAGCTTCATGGGCTCTCTGCCTGGGATGCTCACCTTCATGGGAAAGAGTTGTAAAAGTGTAGTCAAGCACATTGAGGCATCGGAGCTATGATGAGATAAAATCTGTGCCTACAGTACCTGCAGCCAGTGATGAAGACACTTGGGACCTTGCTGAGTGTTTGTACTGTGTATGTGGAAGTCGTCGGTGAAGTTTAAAGTGACTCTGAACCTGGGCTCCACAGAGATCACGTACTTGCAGGACAGAAAAGGAGGTGAAGGATGCGGGTACCTCGGACTGGAAACGTGTCCCTCAAGCTTGTCAAATACATGACCATCACAGGAGACTGGACATGGGGCAAACGTCAACAATATCCTCAAAAGACAAGGAGTCAGTCATTCAAGGCATCAATCAATTTAGTCCTCACAGTACTCACACAAACATGTGCGCTGGTCTAAGTGAAGTTTGTAACCATTGCGACAGGAGCAGTGGTAAGATCCAAGGGTGTTGACGCAGATCTGAGAGCAGAGAGGACCTGAGCTGTCTCCATGGCTGCGTTTAAAACATTCATCTATGTCTGATTGTTGTTGAAAACGAAAAACAAACACAGTTTTAACGTGTGAATTTGTCTGATCAACACAAGATCAACAATGTCAACTCAAGAGGATGATATTTTGAAAGTTTTGACTTTTTTTTATCATATTTACAACATAACAGAGAGAGAACCCGGTTAATTTTGCTATGCAGGAAGGAAAGTAACCACAGAAGCTTCACCTATTGCCTGTGGGGTCGCAGAGAAGCCAATGTGCTGATGGAGCTCTGGGTCGAAGCCACTTGTCCGGAATACCACAGTTATTGTGTTGCCTTCAGAGAGGATTGGCTCTTTTCCTGGATGATCAGTTGAATTTTCTTGCCCACAAAACTTCCCAATAACATTAACACCTTCAAAAATCTGAAAAGTGTAGACAGCAAAAACAAAACAGCACGTCAACACTGATGATGCTGAGACACTTGCTGATACAGCACGAGCAAGCTACTCAAAACAAACAAAGTGTTTCTGTGATTTGTTATGTGGCCGCTCCCTCTGATGGTAATACAGTCATCCTTACTGTAGTTTATCAGGTTACCTATCCATCTTTTCCACCAAAATGATTCCAGTGCTTGTGCTACTTCTGGTTCAGAGATTCAGTGTGCAAACTGGAGCCACATCATTACGTCACTATATACATCAGTTTTGTCGCTGGTCTGTTTCTGAGGACTGAGTCCAGGGCATCAAAATCTGGATTTGTCCATGGCTTGCTGTTGCTCTTTCGACTCCTGTCCTTTATCGTCCCTATAGTCTTTGTGTAGCTTTGTTAGCTGCTGTTTCATCACATCTGTGACTTCTGTCACATGGCTCTGTCACATGTTATTGTATACGTAACAATGTCCCCAATTTTCCCATAGTTAAGAACTAAAATGCAAAAATCCTGAAATGCAATAAGGAGTCCAATATCTCCTCAGTTCAGATCTGTATATGTTGATGTGACTGCACTTGAATGGAGCCAAAGCTAAGTGCTGTAATAAACATGAGAAAAACTTGTGCACCTGATATGAATATGAGAATAGTGGTCAACAACAACATTTCAAAAATCGTCATTTGTCTGACCGTCAGAGAGTCTTGCTGACATCCTGAAGAAGCTTTAATGTCCAGATGTCTTAGCAACAGCTGGATTCGGTATCCATCAGGAACTTTTAAGTGCCATTGCTTAAGCTGTAGGGGAAGGTATGGACGGGGATACTCAGGTGATTGGAGATCCCCATGCGTCACAGTTTCAGAGTTGGTCAGCTGCCAGCACTTGTTTATTGACAAGAACAAAAACCTGTAATATAAAGCAGTGGAGTTAGTGCTTCATTGAATGATTGGAAACAGCAAGAAGAACAGGAGAACATTTCACACAATCAACATTTGTTTTACTTTTGTCACTACACAGTGTCACTTTAGTGCTGAATCAAACTTGTGGTGCATAAAATCCTCTGTAGTTATAGACTTGCACATGCAGCATTCTTTCAAAAATGATGCAAATTTAACAGATGTAATACATTAAACATAAACATGAAGGTAAATAAGAAGCCCCAACTTACATCATAAGACAGTAGGTCCTTCCCATGTTGTCCCGTGTATTAATAAGCTCAATTTGTACCTGCAGCTCAAATGTTTTACTAAGCAAACAGACTGTGGTTTGCAGTGTTTTAAAGTGGAATTTAACCCCAGCATGGTTTGTTTTGGCTTCAAGTTTTTGTTTCTGACTCCTGATCATGTGACTGTGTTTGTGCAGGGATGACACCAGCCATTGTCATACAATCCTTCAGCAGGTCAATCTCTAAAAGATCCTGAGCCTAGATGGACTCAAAGGAAGGGTCTTAAAAGAATGTGTGAATTTGGAGTACTCTTATTCAGCCCACTGTTTGAGATGTTCCTAAACATCAGTTTTGTTCCATAAGCCAGATTTTAGACCAATTGCCCTCACTTCTCTATCATGCATATGCATGAAGTGTTTATTGAGCAGGGAACTCACACTGCAAACAATTTGCAATTTGCAATTTGCTGATAGAGCCAGTGAAGGTGTGGAGGATGCCACTCTTATTCATTTCAACAATCCAACCAAAACTTATGTTTGTGAACTTTGTGGGACTTCTCATCTGCTTTTAACAGAGATGAGACGAGGTCGAGGGACAGATGGCTGGTCGAGTTGCCAGGACAGGAACAGTGACAGGTCAGAGCCAGAAGGCCGGTCTGATTTCCGGGGCACAAACACAAGAAATCCAGGACAGAGGGTCTGAAAATTTACCAGGTCTTAGTCACAAGGAGATCCGAGGCAAAAGGCAGGCAGGTTTTCCAGGGCCGGAGAAACAGTCTTTGGTCAGAGGCAAAATGGTTCAGCAACAGGGAATCCAAGAAGAGTGCTGGAGAGTCAAGCATTGGAGCGAAGACTTTCTGGCGGAGAGAGAGTCGCTGAGGTCAGTGTAACTACGGGGTTGATTGGTGGAGGTGAGCAGGTGTGAGTGGGGAGGTAATTACTGCTGCAGGTGTGTCAGAGAGCTGGATCAGAGCAGGGCTGTGGCAACTGTATTGCTGTGCGTCATGTGTGCTGGTTGTGTCCTGTTGTTGTTTTATAACTGTTTTGCTGACTGTCAATTTCCACTGTTTTTAAACCATTAGAAAGTTGAATCCTCTTACCTTATCTTATCTCTAGCTGTAATGTGTGGACCTTGCTGGCCATTCTGTATGGTATTATTTCAATAACAACACTGCAAAATAACAGCTCTTCCTTTTATTCTCATGCAATTGCAATTTTTACTTTTGTCTCATGCACATTGATCACATTGTATTGCATTACAGCAAATTTCAGTTCTCCCGCATCGTCTTATCGAGCCAGTCCAGGTAGTTGGGAACTCTGGTATAGACTCCATATGTACCTCGCCGTCCACAGTCGACTCCCCAGCTGACGATACCAGCAGCCCAGAACCGGCCGCCGTCACTCAGAGCAAAGGGACCTCCACTGTCACCTGAGCAGGAGTCCTTCCCACCCTCAGGAGTTCCAGCACAAAACATGTTATGTGTCAGATTTGGTGTTTGGCGCCTTCTCTTTAACAAATTGATTGAGTGACCGCATACACCCTGGTCCACCAGAGGAAGCTCGATGTACTTCAGCACATTTTTTAAAACTCTTTTTTTGCCGTCGTCTGTGAGGCCAAATCCTGAAACCAGTCTGAAAGAAAATCGAACAGATAGTTATTTAAAACTTTAGATTTGTCTATAATGGGTTAAAATAAGGTAAGAAAATGTCAAACTGATTTAGAAAATAAGCTGCTTCTGTTTCCTCATAAAAATAAGATGCAGAGTTTGAATCTCAGTCTGATCAGATGCTAAGAATTTCCCAATTTGTGATAAATAAAGTAAGTTTGCATGCTCTCTTACACCATTGTAATTCCCACCACCTTTGCAACTGAATGCTACAAAGTGGATACACACACACACACACACACACACACATACGCATACACAGATTACGAACGGAATTCCTTCCACTGTGAAAATAAATTTGCTTTTACCCTATTAGGCCAGTCTCATATGAGGCATTTTTTTCTGGCAAACATAATGGCATAACAGATGCATTGAAGGTGATTGGTTCCTCCAATTTGATCAAGGCAATGTCATGGTTGAAGTCCAAGTGGTTGGGGTTGTTGTATTCAGGGTGAACATGGACTGAAGCAGCATACACAGGAGGGTGAACCAGGGTTTGAATATCAGTAAGTCCCATGTAAATCTAGAAAACAATAACATGGGAGGAGATGAATGTAATTTCAGGACCAGGATGGAAGTGGGCCTGCCGATAGCTCTTACTGAATTTCACGTACCCGTACGTCTTTGTGAGATACTGGATTTCCATTTCCATGTGCTATAACATGAGCTGCAGTCAAAATCCAGCGGTCTGCGATCACCATGCCTCCTCCTCTTCCAAAACCTTCTTCATCTACACTCAGCATCACTTGCCATGGGATGGAGTCATTTGGAGCAATTGAGCCTCCAATGATCCTCTGATAAGCTGCAATATCTTTTGTTGGCCTCCCACAGACTGGTTAGAACACAGACATGCTTATAGGTATGATTCATTTTACACAGGACTTCAACTTCTAATGAAAAACAAAGTTTCTGCAATATAAATACAATACAATACCTGGTATACATGTTGGACTGACAACATTGTTGTTGTTGGATCTCCATTTTCTGTCTGCTTCACAGGTCATAGTAACTGGGAGCAGAGAGAGGAACATATAAGAGACAGCACACTCATGAGCAGGCCCACTCATTCTCATGAGAGGGTCTGTGAAGATGATCATGATGATGATGAGTTTCTCATCACATTTAAGAAATTATTACAGTACATTATATTAAATGCTGTTTGAAAATCTCACCGTTTTGTTCCTCATACAGAGTGTATGGAAAGTTACAGTGATATTGAACAACAGAGCGGTACTGATTCTGGAAACCAGACAGGAAGGTCACCCCTCCATTCAGCAGAGGTTCAGGCTCCCCACAATCAAGTACTGTGAAAAATAGAACAAGGACACAATGATATTATCTCAGAGAGACAAACAATTCATATGTAGATATGTAAGCACTGGGTTCTATTGATTTTATGCTGAGTGTAACGTACTGTGGCATTCTGGCAGAGGAAGGTGCCACTGTCCATTGCTTTGGCACATGGTGGAGAAACTCTTTAATTCTTGCCCATCCTGCCAAAGATACATTAAAACTCCAGTCAATTATGTTTTTTTTTCAGATTTAAAGTGACTGGCTTAGGCTATAGTTTTAATCTTACCATCATCAGCTTGTATCCTTGGTCACAGCGCACAAAGATGTAGTCCCTGTAAAGATATTCGGGTAAGCGTGGGGTGACCCTGCCCATAGCGACTATACCAGGAAGCTGACACTTCACTCCTGAAACACCATAAAGAGACTTATTGATTGCGTGAATTGACACAAAAGGCATTTCGGTTGCAGATTAATCACTCGTCTCCCTCACTTTGTGTGCTGTAGTCCAGGCTCCAGCCGCTGCTCATGCCCTGATCATCTGTGTAGTAATGCAGCGTTACAGTGTTGGAGTTTGTTTCTATCAAACCTGGACTCCGTCTACCACACAGCTTTATGGGCTCCTCTCCAGGAATGGTCAGCTTTTAAGAGAGGAAAAGCACTTTATTTTCTGATAAATATATTTAGTGATCCATTTGTATTTGATGCGCATGTGTGTGTGTGTTCAGCTTGTCATTACTTCCAGCCAGTGATGGAGACAGTATGGGCCATCCTCGGTGTCCACGCTATCGATGTGGAAGTTGTTGGTGAAGTTAAGAGAGACTATGAAGCCGGACTCAACAGAAATGATGTACTGACAGGACACAGACTGAAGTGGGGCGTTGGGGTATCCTGGACTGGACAGATGTCCCTCTGGCTCATCAAATATACCACCATTGCAGGACACTGAGCAAATCAGAAAAGCAAAAAATAGTAAAGTAGTAAAGTAGGAATGACACATTCAGTATCTTTTAGTAGTTTCAGTGAGGATTACTGTAGCCTGGTTCACACGTTGGCTACGATTGAAAGTTTCAGAAGAAAGTTTCAGCACAGGAACCGTACATCTGCATAATACTCACAGGCACAGGTGCGCTGGTCTGAGCGAAGCTCGTAGCCGTGACGGCAGGAGCAGAGATACGAGCCGAGGGTGTTGAGGCAGATCTGGGAGCAGAGCGGACCTGAGCCAGACGGTTCCGGGGCCAAACACTCATCTATGTCTGATGTCGAGAAAGACATTGATGAGCAAGCTGATCTATCTATCTATCTATCTATCTATCTATCTATCTATCTATCTATCTATCTATCTATCTATCTATCTATCTATCTATCTATCTATCTATCTATCTATCTATCTATCTATCTATCTATCTATCTATCTATCTATCTATCTATCTATCTATCTATCTATCTATCTATCTATCTATCTATCTATCTATCTATGTAGTGCTTACCCACTGCCTGGTACGTTGCAGAGAAGCCCACATGGCGGCGCTCTGGGTTGTTATCGTCTGACTGGAAAATCAGGGTCAGTCTGTTGCCTGGCGACAGTATGGGGTGGTTGCCAGGGTGATGCCCGTCACTCATATCCTCTTGGCCACAATACTTTCCCAGGACCTTGTTATCATAGAGAACCTGTGGAGTCAAATGAATCCCGAAAAGAAAAAAAGTCACAGATTGTTCTTCTTAACAACAAAGTCCACAAATAATGAATACATGCAGATATAGATAGAGAATGCTGTGTTTTCCAGTCGAGATTGGTGGAGACCAAACCATAGTTAGAAATGAACACTGACTGAAATGTATTACAATTCCAAATAAATGAACAATATGTAATGTGTAATACTGTGGCGTCATCATGGCACAGTGGTAAACACTGTCACCTGGATCTGACTCCGAGGTTGTACATAGGGCCTCTCTATGTGGCTGTGGCATATTCTAGCTTTGTCTATATAGGTTTCCTCCCACAGTCAACTGTTTAGACCAACTAGAGACACATTGCCCCTGGGTGTGAGTGTGTGCAAGCCCTGAAATGGACTGGCCAAGTCTCCACTTTTTCTGTTTCTATACAATAATAATGAAATGAAGATTGGTGTGCATAGTGTCAGAAAACACTGTAAATCATCACTCTTCAGGTTTTCAGTGTATTTGCTGAAATGTGGCTCTGACTGTGAGGGAGTCGTAGTGGCAGTCGGCCGCGGCTTCGATGTCCAGGTGTGTGAAGGTGAGTGTGATGCGGAAGCCTTCGGGCACGCTGAGGTCCCACTGCTGCAGTTGGTTGGGGGGGTACGGCTGTGGGTACAGAGGAGAGGAGACCTCCCCATGCATGACAGGCTCTAAGTCGGGCGGCCGCCTGCACTCACACACTGACACAAATAGAAACCTGCAGAGGAGAGGAGAGGAGAGGAGAGGAGAGGAGAGGAGAGGAGAGGAGAGGAGAGGAGAGGAGAGGAGAGGAGAGGAGAGGAGAGGAGAGGAGAGTGAGGAGGGAGAGTTCGATCTGTTTACTGATTTGTGCTCGTCTGAGCTTCTGGTCCAAAGTTGAGGCAAACAGAAAAGAGCAAATACACGGACAAAATGCTCACAGCTCTTGCAATAATTTAACACCATTCAGCCTGTATATGCGACACCCCATATATAAAGCATTGTTCATCTGGAATATTGGCTCTACAGTGATATGAGGATTTCCACAGGTATAAGGTGTATGCATCATGAGTTTAGGCATGAAATTAAATTCGGGTTCGACACACTATGTTTTAAGTACAACATAAAAATGAATAAAAAAGTCTTTCTAAACTTACCAGATGATGCAGGACGTCCATCTCATCTCTGCATTCATCGCTGAATCCGTGAATGGATCGATCCGCCACTGCAGGGACAAATGTCTCACAATGAAGTGAAACACAGCGTCTCCACTCAAACACTTTTGGTTTCCAATGTTTAGCAACTCACTGCGTTAATGCCAGGAATATGCCTTGTTTGTCTTGGCTAAATCCAGCAGTCGACTTTGAATTGTTGAAACCAGGCAGGTGTATTTCTGCAACATAGAGAAATAATTTCTTCCACTTTTTATCTTTAAATTATTAGATTGTCATTCTTTTAGGATGTTTTACCAGCCTGTGGTTGCCAGTATATCCAAGGAGGACACTTCCAGACTGAATAGACTGGTCAGGCAGGCTGGATCTGTGGTTGGCATGAAACTAGACTCTCTGGTGATGGTGGCAGAGATGAAGACACTAGACAAACTGCAGGACATTATGGACAATACCCACCGTCATCAACAACCAGAGGAGTCTGTTCAGTGAGAGACTGCTTCTTCCAAAATGCAGAACCACGAGCTTTAGTAACTCCTTTGTCCATCATGCCATCATGCTCTACGACTCCTCACTTGGGGGGAGGAGGAAATAGAGAGGACAGAGGGGAAGCAGTGCTAGACAATGTGTGTAGTGTGAGCTGTGTGTAATGTGCAATAACAACTACAGTGCATTTAATTTAAAAATAGATATTACTGTTCATTAGAATTACCATTTCTACAATTATCTACTATTTTATTATTTATTTATCTTACACTGTTTATCATAAACTTTATTGTATATTGATTGATTCTTATATATACTTATATTCTATATGCTCTGTTCATCATTATTGTATACTTTGTCTGTTATTGTGTATTGTTTACTCTCTTATATATAGTTATATAGCATAATCTTTTATGCTACGGAAATGTAATTTGCTTTAATTCATTTAACTGAATTACTATCTATTACTATTATATTTAGTATTTCTTACTACTTTACTATTACTTTACTATTTACTGTTTATTACCTCACTGTTTATATGCTTATCATTAATTTTCTAATGCATGTATTATATATATATCATATTCTATTGTTCTATTGTTATTCATATTGTTCTCTTGTTCTATTCAAACACTACTGGACATGTACATTTCCCTGAGGGAGCCATCCCAAAGGGATAAATAAGTCTAAGTCTTTTCATAGACATAGATTTTCACTGACTGTTTATGGACCTCTCTCAGACTGCATGCTCTGTGTTCCTAATTTTGGGTCCTCTAACCATAAACCTCATTGTACCACCAGAGGGAACTGTTTCGCTTATTCAACATCAAACGCAGATACAATTCCTCTGAGGACAAGCAAGTTGTCTAAACACCCAGGTGACGTAGCACCGGATGAAGCAGCTACTTGAGCCAGGGGATTTTAGTGATGTGAAATCTTTATTGTCACACTGAGTCTCAGTCAGACTCAGTCAGACTGAGACAGAGACACATCTAAGGTTTCCACCATGGTTGTTTCAGTCAAAGTCCTGTTTCATCAACCTCAGGAAGATAAAAGGAACGGATTCTCTTTTTTTTGCAGAGGAGCTATGATTTTACAGAAGTTGAGGATACATAAATATGTCTGTCTGTTGTGAGAGTGGAGATGATTAAAAGGATTACCTGAGATAATTACAAAAGTGCTCTGGAAAAGTGTCGTGCATGTCCTGCTCTCAGAATATGTTCAGAAGACATATAATGCATTGAAAGAAGTGAAGAAGCAGTGAAAAGATTTTCAGTAAATTATTTTTATTATTTACAATTTATTTGTTTTCCATGTATTTGCTAATTTGTGATATATATCAATGGCAGAACAAAAGCTGTGTATGTATTTTGATTCATTGAGTAGTTGTATATATATGTATATATTTCTTTAACACATAGGGGATGTTGTGCATATTTCACTTGCTTTTCAGTCTTTGTTAATCTCACTGGCATTTAAGTATTCATATTTGACACTGCATGAAAATAATAATCAACATTGTATTAATGTAATAATTCAGAAGAATACTGAAAGTAATTCATTTTTCCACCCAAAAACATCATGACAAAAACATAGCAATTGAAAGGTTAAAATCTATTGGGACGTCAATAGTTTGCTCAGATCTATGACCTATGGATATCTTCATCCATCATATTTTGTATAGCATCTTTCTGAAATGTGCGTTTCACATATCCTGAGAGTAACAGTGAAGAAGAACATCCCTAATGGTTAAAAACATATAAAGTCATAATGTGTTGTTGCTGTTGATTAGCATATACATCTAAATCTGTCCTGAAATGGGTTATGTCATTGCAATTTATCTTATCTTCTCCCTCATTTTTCCTCATTCTTCTCCAACTTCATCTGGGACATCATAATCTGCCTCTATCGTCTCTTTAATCCACTGGACGTAATTTGCCACCTTGGTGTAGTAGCCCTTGTACTGCCTACTTCGACACGAGGGCCCAAAGGACACGATGCCGCCCAAGTAATGAGGCTCTCCGCCCCCAGACAGCAAGGGGAAGAAAAGTGGACCTCCACTGTCCTGTCTGCAGCTGTCCTTTCCTTCTGCCCCTGCACAGAACATGTTGCTGGTGAACTGCAGCCTTCTGTGGGGCGTTTGAGCACATTTGGCATGGGAGTAGACCCCGATGTGAGCATATTTCAATGTTTGGGACCTGACAAAACCGCTGTTCTCTGTGTCTGCCATCCCCCAGCCTGACACCGTGCCTTGCTCACCTTCCACTAAGTTATTGTTTGCGTCTGGCAGACAAATGGGAAGCAGGTTTGGGCTTAAATTCACCCTGGAGGAAAATCTGATCAGAGCAATGTCATTGTCAAAGTTGCCACGTTCGGTAGATTTTTGGCCCCTGCTGTAGCCTGGATGAATTATGATCTTGTCGCTCTCCATGATGACCCCTCTAGATGACTCTTCATGGGCTACGATCCCACCGTGCAGGATCAGGGAGGCTTGGGCCGCGTTCTCCACAACGTGAGCTGCCGTGACGGCCCAGCGGTCGCTGATCAGCGTCGCTCCTCCTGGATTTGGATCTGCAATCAAGAGGTGCCAAGGTATCTCTCCCAGGCCTGCATCCTGACCTCCCATGATTCTTCCTGCACTGGCCTGGTGTTTCACTGGCATTCCACACACTTAAAAAGAAAAGCAAAGCGTTATCGGTACAGTCACATTGCAAAGGAAAACAGATGTGACAAATGCAAAAAAAAGTGGTACCTTCAATGCACTTTGGAAGCTCTTGCTTGCCACTTTGTGAAATCCAGTGACCAGTGTCACTGCAGACGTAGGTCGCTGAAGGATCACAGAAATGGGAACGTGAGGGACGTAAAAGGAAGGAAAAACAAACGTAGATAGGTTTCACTGTATAATATACAACTACCATCTCCCTCCAGGGTGTAGTGCACTGAGGTGCAGTGAAAGCGGATCTCGTCTTTGTACTTGGTGGGCATGTTGTCTGAGTACACTAACTGAAGGATGCCATCTTCTGGGAGAGGAGGCACACCGCAATCCACCGCTAGGAGGGGGAAAAAAATACACCATCAGTGAGAGTGTGTCAGGAGAAACGCTCAGCCAGACAAGACAAAAGGTTGGCGGTACTTACGCTCGCAGACGTAGCTCGGAGTCCATACCCCTGTTTTCTGGCAGGTCGCAGAATAGTGGACTGGTATGATGTTCAAGTTGAGCTTTACCAGAGATAAGATAAGACAGGTTCAGCACTTTCTTTATCTCTGAGAGGGAAACTGTTCTATATAGCAGCCAGAAATCACACACAGTCCACACAGAAAATAATAATGGAAGTACAGTAAATCAGTATAAAAAGTAATGTTGTGTACAATAAGAATGATAAACTGCTTTACTATCGATACAATTAAGACATAAAGTGCTAAGAGAGAGGGAGAAGGAAAGGAGAAAGGAGAGCATCGTCACCTTGATGGTTGCTCCAATATATCAAATATAAATAGTAAATGCTGTAGTTGCTTTCACACTCACAGATTCCACAATGTGGCCGGTGTCACACGTGACTTCGACCTTCTGCTCCGGGTGATATTCGTCCTGCAGAGGACTCGTGGTGGAGTGAGGAGATACCGGTGCGTGACACACCTTTCCTGCATCGAAAACAACATTATCATGGCATTCGGTTTCAGATTTACAAACATGCACATGCTTTCCCCCAGAGAGGGAGGAGGCTGCAAGTGGTACCTCTGGTCTTGAAGCTGAGACTGAAGCCTTTGTTGGAGCCATAGTGGTCAGAGGTGAAGAGGATGTGGATTTGACTTGAATGGGTGAGGAGGGGAGACGGGGGAGGCGTGCTGCCACAGAACGGGCCAAGGGTCCCAGTGGGAGTTTCAACCTTTAAAACAATACCACACCTGATAAGCATGTGTGTCCTCCAGTGTGTCTGGACAGACATTTAGCACAAAACTAAACCTGCAGTGGTGCATTGCTGCTTTAATTAGTGCAGTGATGACTGATGGTTCCCAAAGTGGTGCACAACAATGGGGTTAAAACTAATGCAAATCAGTATCTCAGTATATTATATATACTATATAAGTACATAAGAGTCTATAAGGTTTCTATCGTTTTGTCAAGATTTGTATTATTTTTTGAAAATTGGAAAAAAAAATCTGTATCTTGGAATTAAAGAAGAGAATTTATCATACCTAATTTACCTATAAAATTACATTTTTAAGAGGTTGAATATTTTCAGTAGCACCACAGCCAAGACAACATGAATGCCATCCATGGTCATAGTTTTCATGCTTTTCTTGGGTAACCATGAAAACTACGAGGAAACCAGTAGCATGGTTTTAAAACCTTGAGCCGTACCATGAAGTGCTATATATAAACTGCAGCGGTACCGCAAGTGCTCTGGATGAACCATGGTAGTACTATGGGTAGGACAAAGGTGCTTTTAAACACCACGAGGCACCAAAACCATAGTTACAGCACAAAAACCACAGGAAGCCAAGTGCGAGTTTTCGTAAGGGATTAATAATACTGATTCACTGTGACACTATAGGGTGTGTAATACTCGTTAAACCCACAGCGTTTCAGACGATTTTTTTCTTCCCACACTTTGTCACTTGAATTTCCAGGAAGGACCCTCCCTGGGGGAGTGACTGTGTATCTGCGTATCTATAGTGTTTTATCTTTTCTTTGCTTCCTACTTTGTGACACATTCTCCTCCAAGTGGCGCTTACACACGCTGACTCACCCTCACCCTACCTTCAGCGAATCTATGCATCCACCGTCAGGACTTTGCTCCACATCGAAAGCTTGGGAGATGTGCAGCTCCAGCTGCAGGTGGTCCTCCACAGACAGGGTGTAGTCACAGCTGGCGCTCTCGGGGTACGCAGCAGGCCAGAAGGGACTGGTTATTTCCCCTCTTGTCATCCCGGACAGGTCCTTAGAGCAGGCCGCTGGGTTCAACACACAAGTTCACTGTCACCATTTTAACTGTAAAAGTCAGTCTTGCACAATCGCCCATCTTCTCATTTAACCCCCCCCTCTCCCTCCTCCCTCCTCCCTCCTCCTCCTCCTCCTCCTCCCTCATCCCCCGCCATTATGCGGCTGCTTCTGCTTCCTCTTTTTTCCAGTTCTCACTTCATGTTTCATTTTTGGTAATTCTTCCCTGATTTTTTTTTTTCTGACGCTTTGTGCCTCTGCGTACAAATCATGAGAACGAATACGTACTGGTGCAAGTGTGTCTGTCCGAGTCCAGGTGGTATCCATGGCGACAGGAGCAGTAGTACCCGCCGACGAAGTTGTGGCAGAACTGCGTGCAGCCGTTGTCGGGGTCGTCACGACATTCATCAAAGTCTGAAGGAGCACATGGACTAAAAGTCAGGTGTAGGAAATCGAGACATTTTAAAGGAACTTTTTGGAAAATACGGAGTTAGGGTACCAAAATGCAGTAGATGCAGTACCTGGGATACTGCAAGCTAGTTCAAAAGTGTCTTTTTTCTTACTCTTTTGGTTGAAAGCTCGAGTCTGTTGTTTCCTCTCATATTTCTTACCATAACCAGCTGATTTGGTAGCAATAATACACATGCATTAACTTTTCATCCAGACATGCACAAGCATCTTGTAAAAGTTTTGGCTTGATGCATTTAGCTTAGCTTAGCATTCAAAGTTGGAAACAAGCTTTACACCCTCTTTCCCAGTACTAGTGCTAAAGTAAGCTAACTATCTCCTGGCTTCAGTTTCATACTGCCCCTGAGAGGAAACACAAGGATGCTATTAATCTTCTGGGGGATACAAATAGCTCACTTATCTCGACAGGATGTATAAGAAAACAGAAACTTGCTGTTCTTTGTGTTTTGCCATTTTTTTAATGCTAACTTTCAGCCAAGACTACAAATTGGACATCTTGTTCCCCTTGAGAATTTAATGGATTTCTCTACATTCAATAAAGGTTTTGATTAAAGTTAATGAAAACCTGGATATGGAGGCGACATGATTTTCTATCATACAGCCAAGTTTGTAATAGAAAATTGTAACAGGATTTAAACACTGACATTTGTCACTTTTTACTTAAACTCAGATGTTTTAGTGCTTCTTATTATCTTACACAACCAGTATTGTGAGAAATACATTCATGTCAGCCTGGAGTTTTGCTGGCAAATGTGGCAAAAGTACATGGAGATGATTACAATGAACTTCAGCGGCTCTCACGCATCTCTATATGACTACATTCCCTCTACTACGTCTCACCTTGATCAGTATAAAAGCCTCTGAAACCCGTGTGCCTCTCTGTGTTTGAGTAGTCAGACTGGAAGGAGAGAGAGAGGCAGCCCCCTGGCTGGGAGAGGAGAAGGGGGTTTACGTTGGACTGAAGCTCCTCAAAGTCCATTCTGCCACACAGTAGATGAATCAGGTTCCCATTAGAGAAGATCTAGGCAAAGAAAGAAGACATTAGAATAAGGAAAACTAACCATAAACAAAAGAAAAATCCTCAGGAAGGAACATATCTTTATCTGGAGCTCAGTATTACCTTCACAGCATCGTTTTCGCAGTTGAAGCTGTCCTCCAGGTCCAGGTGGATGAGTCTGATGGAGATGGTGTGACCTTTGGAGGCACACCTGCTCCAGTTAAGACTGGTGTGAGGCAAGTATCCGCTGGGATAGCCCGGAGACTCGACCCATCCCATCAGCATCGATGAGGAGGGCACGGGGAGCAGCAGGAGCAGGAGACTGAGGGAAAATGAGGAGGATAAAAGAAAAAGGTTAGAGAGAAGGAAAAGAGGAGACTGCAAAAAAGGGTGGGTATCTAAAAACAAGATAAAAACACAAACTCTGAAATGGTTGGAAATGGTTGTCAAAACAAGTCCATGTAGGAAAATAATTTAAGATTTTGATTTCTTGAAACAAAATGCAAAAGCACTTCACTTTAAGACTTAAAAGAAGAAATTGAGTCTTAAAACAAGATCTAACACTTATAAATCTTTTTTTTTATCTTGATAAGAAACAAAAACATTTGCAATGGAGGATTGGGAAACAGATGACAGCATCGGGAAGGGAAAAGGAACATTGCATCAATCACAAACACTCATCCGTCCTTCCAATTATATCGAATACTCCATTTACCTATTATGAATCAACATGATGCATTAATGTAATTTGATGTTATCCGGGGGAATCAGACAGAAATAAAACATCCAAACTCACCTCAATCCCAACATCTCGATCTGATCAAATCTCTGCAAAAAATCAACTACCTCAATATCTGTCCTTCCCTTTTTCTTAATAATTTACTTTCTATTCCCCACTCCTCCTCGCTGCCCTCCCTCCCTCTCCCCTCTCACTCACATTTTGCAAACGTAGGCACTTAATGAACCCATTTGTATACTGCTAAGGGTCTGCAGTGATAAAAGACGTAACTCTGTGCAGAAGGAGCGGCTGCCAGAGACCATCTCCTTGCAACAACATCTGGGACAAAGGTCTGGTGGAAACAATGGAGATGGAGTGAAAGGAAAAGGCTGCACAGGCGCAAAGGAAATGTTTCATTGTGCAGCTTTAATTTGACAAGCCAAAATCAGACAGAGGTCCCGTTGCTTAGCGGAAACACACACACACACACAGACACACACACACACACACAGACGCATAACCGCACACGCACAGAGAGAGAGAGAGAGAGAGAGAGAGAGAGAGAGAGAGAGAGAGAGACGCAGTTTACTTTGCAGCAAGCAGGGCCAACACAGGAAGGAAATGAAGAGAGAGACAGAGACAGAGAGAGAGAGAGACAGAGAGAGAGAGAGAGAGTGAGAGAGAGACTGAGGGGAAAACAGCAGAAAGGGGTCAATGGGGTTTTCCATTGTGTAGGATTAGTGAGAAGTGCATGAGAAGTAGGTGAGGCAGAGCTAGGAGGGGGAACATATATGCAGTCTCAGGCCGATCACAAGAAGAGTGACGGAGGCTGGAGAGGATGATGCACTTGTGAGAGATGCTCAGCAGTCTGAGCTGTGACATCAGGTCGAGTCGGTGGGGAGAGTGCGCAGGAAGACTGTGATCTTCAGCTCTGATACGTCTCACATCACAGGAGGACGACAGTCGTCGCACGGGGGACAGATGGCCATCATGAACTGTGAATATGAGAAAAAACACATCAGCGACGACAAAAAGTTTTGCTGCGACCTCTGTCAACCAGGTCAGTCGACACAGTCAAGTATCGCGTATTTTTTTTTCTGTAAAGTTTTCTGTAAAGTTTCAATCGGTTTCTTCTTCTTCTTCTTCTTCTCGGGATAATGACGCTGAACAGCGGTGGTCCACTGCTCAGATGGACTGACAGATAATCTGTGTCTGTTTTATTTCTTTATTTTTTAAACTCTCCGTACGCAGGAAGCTATAAGAAGACAGACTGTAATGGGACCAGGACGACTGAGTGCGTCGCATGTCCAGATGAAAGCTTCACGGCCTGGAAAAATTACATGCCTCATTGTCGCCACTGCAAGTCTTGCCTATCCAGTAGGTCTCACACACACGCCTGTTCACTTGTACAGTACGTGTTACGGTGGCGTGCACTCTTTCCTGTACTGCTAACACAAACAGTTCCTTCCTTTTCTCTCCCCCGCCTGCAGCCATTTTAATCAAAAATAGACATCTGTTGCTCGGTGCTGTTGAAGTGAACACTACAGCATATCTTCTTCACTTTAGTATTATCTTTTGCCTTTCTGACAAAGTCTGTCTCACAAAACTTACAAAGGCGAGGAGAAATACACTCAAGGTACCGAACCTGAGTGTCAAACTTGATTTAGTCTTCAAAATATTGCAGCATCTACATAGCCATCTACACAATCTCTCTATATGATTATCTCTATATATGCTTTAGATGCCCGTGTTCCCTGAGGATGTCTGTGGCCAAGCTTGCTTTATACATTTACTTTTGGTTTCACTGAAAGAAAAGGTTCTTGCGGAGTTTGGGGCCCCGAGACTATGCGGCCCCGGGGTGGAGTGTGGTTTTCCACATATCGGGAAGTCAGCAGTTTGATCCCATGAAGATTATGTGCGAATGTTTAGAAACCCAGGCCACGCAGGCGGACTGCGTAGTGTAGCATCTGCAACCAGTGTGTGAACGGGAATGGACGCGTAAATGTGACTCGTGACTGTGAAGCGAGAGGTCTATCAATCTACCAGGTAAGTTCAGTGAACTCCTGATTCTGCGTCCTCAGGTGTGGATGTGAGCGTTATTTGTCTCTCGCTTAATGACCAAATATTTACAACCACAGAACCTCAAAAAAACAACAAAAAACATACAAGCTTATGCAGTTATGCTGGATCCCTGGCAGCACATCACCCTTAAACATCGAATATCAAATAACCTTCAAACTCGTCATCCTCGCCTACAAGTCCCTGCATGCACTGGGGCCTCCACCTCCTTCTTGTTGGTCTGCCAGCCTGGGTCTCCTCACCATCCCCTGCACAACCAGACACACCTTTGGGAGCAGGGCCTTCCTCCCACCACATCAACCCTGGACTCTGGACAAATCACCGCTCTTGTTCTCTCAGGCCTTCGCCTGCTGAATGTGTTGTCTTGTTGTTTCCTTTCCTCCTTGGGTGTCTATATAGATTGAAGTCATTATTATTATTATTATTTATTGTCATTCTCCCACCTCTTTGTGAATCTTCCAGGTGACCACCTGAGGACCATACAGGAATGCTCGCCTGTGCATGACAGAGAGTGCGACTGTGAGCCCGGTTACTTCTGCAGCAATCCGAAATGTGACGTCTGCACGCCAGTCAGCAAATGCCAACTGGGCCAAGGGGTCAAAGTTGAAGGTAAGCTTCTGGCGTGAAATACGATAAAAATCATGAAAAAAAAAGAGAAAAAACAAGCTTGCAAATGAGCCGTTCTCTGTTGCAGCCAGACGCACAAACGACACCATCTGCGAGGACTGCTTGGCTGGGACCTTCAGCAACGTCGTGGATTACACCTCACCCTGTGTGCCACACACAAGGTCAGACAGCCCCCCTCTCCCCCCCCCCCCCCCTCCCTCCCTCCCTCCCTCTCTACTACATACTGTAAACCTGCCGCCACTGTTGGAGCTGAAGGGAGGATGTTGATGTATGCGGCGTGACCGCCTGTGACTCAGTCATTCATTAGTCATCCGCAGAAACGCAGCAGAAATGACTGATTTTGTTTCGGTTCGACATCCTCGGTCTTACGAACCCTAAAAGCGACCCACATCAAGTCCCCTGCAACCGTGTATCGTGCACAGTGTGGGACGGTGCGATATGTTCCTCGGCTCGCTCGAAAACGACTTTCCCAGTCGGTGGGTATTCATTCCGCTGTCTCTGCATGTGCCCTTTCAGGTGTGAGCTCTTCGGAGGAGTGTCGAAGATTCCAGGAACGGATAGAAACGATACCGTCTGCAGTCGCTTTGAACCCGGTCAGTCGACTTTTTAATCTTTTGGACTTGTATAGAAAAACGTCTAAAATGAAAGGACCCCTTATAGTGACTCAGAGAGTTCCTGCTGACCTTCTGGTTCCACGCCGACATCATGTGAGCCAGGAAGTACGGGCAGCACAGACGGGAAGTTGTTACAAAGTAGTAGACATAATCTTTCAAAAAGTGCCCTATATTATTATGATCAGTAGTAGTAGTAGTAGTTGTTGTAACATCCGCAGTAACATTATCATACAGTAGGTTGGAATTTCACTAAGGCTTCACAAACTTGATATAATCTTGCAGTTTTTCAGAGCACAAACACAATAGAGCGTAGTATCATAGATCTAAATTGTGTGATAAGTTTTCATTTTTCACACCGCAGTACACTGTGAAACCGGTCGAACAAGCTCTGGATCTGAGCACTGGAGTTACAGTACGATGTGAGGTTAACTTCACCTCCACTTTATTCTAATGGCAAAGAAAGGTCAGCTGTGGGTGGAAATGTGCTGCAGTGAACAAAAGTGAGGGTTCACGATCTTACATTCAGCCAGGATCGAAACGCGACCCAAGCAGCTACACGGATAGTTGAGGGGCGGTTTGTGCCATTTTAAAGTCACGACTGATGCAACCCCAAAGAAACAGAAACAGGAAAGCAAGAAACAAAATCGGCATCTGGGCCTTTTTTGAAGGGAATCTGGTAAATTCAGCAGGGATTTTCAACCAGAAGCCAAATGAATCAGAGTTTAATTTTAAGATGAGGAGTTGCCAAAATTATGCTGCCATTCGGAGTCCGGAGTTTCTCCTCTGAATGAAACGTTCAGGAAGTGCTGCCAGGCTGGCAGAGCGGCGGAAATGAATGGCTGCTCTGGGTCTGTGTGGCTCCCGGCAGAGATACATCTCTCTTTCTTCTTAAAACAAGTCTCGCTGTCCAAAGTCCAGGATACGCTCATCTGTACCTGTCAACAAAAGCAGCCTGGTCACTGAGTTGATTTCCCCCCCCAAAAAAGAAGCATTTCAGGTAGAAAAAAATACAAATTACAAACAAGATTAGTTTAGACAGGTCTATAAATATGCCAGGGAGATCGAAAGAAAGAAAGAAAGAAAGAAAGAAAGAAAGAAAGAAAGAAAGAAAGAAAGAAAGAAAGAAAGAAAGAAAGAAAGAAAGAAAGAAAGAAAAGTAATTTCTCATAGCAACCTCCTTCAAACCCGACTTCAAACACAAACCTCGAGCTGCCCACTCGAGTTTTGTTTGTTGCTTTTCAGAAGTGAGGAGGATTTATCAGGTGTTTATCAGTAGGGATTGATTGCATGTAGCTATGGTTTTATACGTGTGTAACTTTACATTTAGGGGGGGAAAAAACCCATCTTTCCACACTGTTAATTTTTTCCTACTTGCGTGTTTTCTTCACCCTCTTGAGCTCTTCACCCCAAGTTATTCATTTCTGAGTGATCAGTTATACAAGTAGTGAAACATCCCGATTAACATATTATACAGAGATGAAAATTACCTGTGACTCGTTTTTACATGAGGAAAACAAAACTTTAGCTTTTCAACACCACCCGTTTCTACGTTCATTTTTAGAATTCATTTTTAATTCCTCTTTATAATGCAGCTACGGCCAGAACATTGAGATATGATGTTTATGTGACATTTAACGACAGACGACGTAGTGATGGCATAGTAATAGTACATTAATGGTACACATATACAGAATATACAGGGAGACAGAAAAACATGTCCACCCAGAGACCAGAGAAGATGTGGTCACTGTCAGGCAGAGAAGGTGGAGACAGAGGTGCCTTTTCTCTTTTACACTGCCAAAAATACGATTACATAAGAAAGATCAGCTTTCCTTAGTTGGATAAGAACATCCCTAAGTTTGAAGGTCTCTCTGAAGGGGAGATGGTGTCAGTCCTCCATGGAGAGGGACCTTCAGGTCCTGAGGGACTGTAGCCACTAGTAGGATATCAACCATATACTGCCACTGTAAAGCAAATACACACACACACACTATCTTACCTACTCACTATCATTTGTCCGTCTGTCTTGGCTTTGGCAATAATGTTATTGCGACGTCCATGCCAACAAAGCTGAATAAATTGAAAAAACTGAATATAGATCATATTCATATCATCAGTGTGGTTCTATACTCAGATATAACGTTAGTTTAATACTTCATGAAAGGTTTTTCATTGTTAGTGAGTGTTTCATGGTGACTGAGAAGTGAGTCAAATGAAAAACTCTCGTAAAGTGTGTGAAGAAACTCCATCCCACGACTACATTACGAACGACTTATCTGGTTTTGTATGACACTCGTTGTACTGCTGTGTTATCAATCCTGTGGAAAACCATGTATTTCCGGGAACTCCACTCACTCACTCACTCATTCACTCACTCACCAAAACGAGCGAGGAAGTCGTCTGAGACTTCTCTCGTCGTTTATTGTCAATATATTGGAGGTGGAAACGTGAGCGGGATCCGGTTGTTTTAACCGCACCGGTCTGGCCGTGTTTTACCAGAAGTTGTGCAGGGAGGAGACGCCGATATACATCCGACGAAACACATTCAGGTCCATCTGTGAAAACCCCTCTCTCTCTCTCTCTCTCTCTCTCTCTCTCTCTCTCTCTCTCTCTCTCTCTCTCTCTCCTCTCTCTCTCTCTCTCAGCGTGTCCCTGGATGCTACCCGCAGGCCTGTGGTCAGGACTGGCTGTGACGTTTATCGTCTTCATCCTGTTTGTCATCTTCTGCTGGTTGAGAAAATCCAGGTCATACAGCACAGGTGTGTAGCGTGCGCACGTCTGACCCGTCGCCCACGCCCGTCGGGCTCGCACGCGCCGTCCTGCAGGAGCGCAGATGCGGCGCGAGGGCTTTTCCTATGCGCGTCCACCGTCGCCTCGCTCCCTCTACGGCTCTGATTTGCTTTGAAGTGACTCGCCTTAAGGTCACCGCTTATCTCCCTCAACCAGGTCCGCCCACGCTCCCCTTTTCACTGTAACCGTGCCGACACACGCTCTCTTGCACATCTGATGCTTTTTATTTTTTTTTAATTAAGACGGAGCGTCGTCCCGGGGGTTCATTTACGTGCCGAGAGAGGAAGGAAGCGCCCTTCCTGCCGAGAAAGCACAGTTCGTCTTTAACATTGGCATGTAAAATAAAAAGCAGATTTTTACACAAGATCACGGAGATTAAGAAACTGAATGTGATAACCACATCCTCTGCGTGTCGAGCCTGACGCATGTTGCCGGGCGCGGTGTGACGTGCACTTCAGAGGCTGCGAAGTCAAAGTGAGAAACAGCATATTTCATTGTTTTGACTGACGTATTTCATTGACATTTACCATATTTCCTGCGAATCTGGGGGCCCGCGTGCCAGTCCGGGAACTTACAGATGAAATTACAATCAACGAGACTTGTCGGAGCCATGAAGCTGTCAGCTTTAAAAAGGTTGGGATAGATAAGAGGACGTCTGCTGGTTGATTTCTCAGAATTTGAACACGTTTCGATGTTCATATTGCAAATGAGTGTATGTTCTTATCACGGTATCTCTTGTATTGAACATATCAGCGTGTGGGTGTCTTCAGAGGGTTCATTTGGTTCTTCTGGTGTTGCCATATTTCCCTTACATGCTCTGCTTGTTTTTTGTATCTGAGAACATTCATCTTATCATCATCTTACCTGCTTTGTACCCAAGGATAAAGCAGGGGACAAGTAAACAGTCTCCAGTCAGCTTAATCGTGTTTTTAACTACCATTTGACAAAACACTGTGTCACTTTTGGGAACATCCTTAGGGTTTTTTACTCCACCAGGACCTCTGTCATTGAAAAACAGCCTCGTCTTCTACTGCTGTCTTGTTTTGCTCTGCTGCAGTCAAAGTGAATTTCGTGTATGTGACATTTTCAAACCACAAACCGCTCAGAGCTGATGTGTCGCATCGAACGAGGAAATCAAACTTTATTTAAAAAAAAAGAAAAAAAACATGACAGCGATGCAGCTCGAACTCTTTACCCTGTCGGATGACACTGTGCTACAAAGTGCCACCTCAGTGGAATCAGACGGTGAAACCGTGAAACCCCGTGTCGCGGTGAATCGATGACTGTGTGGAAGACGATGGAGCTGCACAGAAATGATGTGATCGAGCTGCAGGGGCGGCCTGACACGGCTGACCTCGCTGCAGTCGCTGCTCCTGCCATGAGTCACATACGATAACGTCCTCGCTCCCTTTGAGAAAGGAAACTGCAAACTTTGCGCAGCTAAACTTCTAAGTCTGCAGTCGTGCATTTGATACTCAGATAACGCGTTTGGAGTGGGAGGCTCGCGTTGAGAGACCCAGGACCACCAATCAGTCGACCGATCGGCTTTCTCCAGAAAACAGAACAGCACGGCATGTTCCCCGCTGAGCCGATTGTGATCTGACCTCTGCAGCAGGATCTGTCGCGTTTGAGAGCATTAAAGCGCCCCCTGTAGGCCAGTCAACATCACTGCAGAAGACTTGCATGTGGTTTTATTGAGATAATCCACAGATGATATCTCTCTTTCTGACTTGTTGTATCTTCTCTCTCTATATCTGTGTGTGTGTGTGTGTGTGTGTGTGACAGGCCGTCAAGGGGTTAACCCTGAAGCACCAGCCACCGTGTTCCTGCAGGAACATCACGGGTTCCTGCCCTTTCCCTCCATGGAGGTGAAAAGTTTCTGCCAAGAGTCGACATGCAAAGTGGACGGCTGCAATTTACCCCTTATTATCTCAGGTGACTAGAATGCACACACACACACACACACACACACACACCACATTTACAATACACACACAAATGCTGTTCCAAGTATTTGCCTGAGAAATCTTTTTAGTCTTTGTAGCTCATGGTTGGTGCTCACAAACACACTTAGATCCTTCACATCCGAGACATATGGTATAACCTCACTTTACAGATCAAACTGTGTGCCTGTGTTCTCGTATATTAGTTTCTGCTGCGCTATGTTGTGGGGAAACATGAAATCAGACGAGGGTTTTGAGAGACAGATGATCCTCCCTTTCCATGTTTGACATGCTGAAAATCAATACTGGACAGCACTTGAGCCTGTCACTTTAAATTGTAAGATCGAGTGAAAAAAAAAAAAAAATCGATCTCCCCTCCAGCTCTGGGTCACATTAAAGCTTTCAGCCGCATTAAGACGATCATAAACCACCGAGCCAAGGCCACGTTAACGTCTGACATCATACTGTGACCGATGATGACGCTCTGACTCTTCCTCCCTCAGCCGATAACTCCATCAACGGCGTCATGCGGGACGGCGAGGACGTCTGCAAGCCCTCGTCCAACCTCAAGACTTCCATCTCCTTGGTGGAGTCCAGCTATGGGAACGGGAACGCTGTGAACTACCCGGGCGACTTCCAGAGGATGTTCTCGGAGCCGCAGGAGGACGAGTGGTGCGACACATGATCGGACAGTTTTCCCGCTGCAGTATATGATGCAGGTCTACATATACTTCAGTATCCTGTCATACCGACCCTCTTTTTTATCTGCTCTCCAGATTGGAGATGCTACATCTATTTTTCATGTTTTTTTTAAGAATAAGTAAACCGCGTCCTGCAGGACTTAAATGCAGCAGATCTGTACGAGGAGACGTTTCCTCTGACGTGAATCAGTCCAGTGAAGGCTGAACTGCCTGTGGTTTTTACCCACAGGCCAGAGCCTCTTTAAGTATCAGTGTTGATATTTTGTACGTTTCTTTGAAGGCAAATCTCATGAAAAGACCAAAGCCAACAATCGAGATAGGATGAACCAAAAGAGCCGCCCCTCAGACCCGTCTGATAACATGATAATCTGACCGACCCACGCGGTCCGTAGATGACAAACAAGAGCGAACCAGTGCATATGTATGGGATATTCCCAGGATACCAAGAAAAGGAGTCAGTGCCACGCTCCATCTTTCAGAGATGCAGTGATCAAAATGACCACCAAGTCCTGTTAGGTCGACGCAAGAGTGTCTACACTACAACTACAGAGACTTGCAGGGAGAATAGGAATTGGAAATTGGAAATAAGTCCATCTGTATGTAGTCCAGTTTGAGCTAAAAGCAGACGTGCACAGCTGTCTGGACAGAAGACTTATTAACAGAAACAAAATATCTGAGGTGTGTTCATGAGAGTTGTAGATTAGAGGTAAGCTAGAGCTGGGTCTTTTCATGAGGTTTGTTAGAAATTCTTGACTTATCCTTTAAAGTCAACTGTATCTTTGTAGTTATATATCCTAAGCTAATTTAACTGTGTTTTTTCTTTTTAAGATTTGTGCTTCGAAAGCTGGTTTGATGTTGATGACCGCCAAGATTCAGTATTTATAAAATTATGTAAACTTTCAAGACGTGCACTGGTGATAGCACACAATTAAAACTCGGGTGAACGGACGTATTGAAAAAGAAAAGAAAAAAAAGCAGCAGGGACTCCCGGGCAGTTGTTTGATTTGTTTATGACGTTGTGGAGACAGATAGTGCAATATGAGGAGGCAGTGGTGGGAATGTTTACACCAGTAACTCTGCTCTCTTCTACATTAGTACCATCACACAGAGACAAGCACATGTACAGATCAGTATTATGTCACAGACATTCATTTTAGCCTGGTGATTCTTTTTCAAAAATAAAACAATACGTTTGTCAAACCTTGGACCGAGTACTTCACTAAACTCTATTTTGGAACACGTCCGCGTTTGTTTTGCTACTTGGGAAACCTTTGGGCAGCTTCAGTCGGCCTTCTTGAAGACTTGCTTGGCAACGATGCCTTCTACTCTCATCTCCTGCAGGGAGGGCAGAGGGGGAGGGGAGGAAGGGGTGAGGGAGGGAGGGAGGGAGGGGGTTAATGAATCGTGAGAATCAATAAGACAGTTTGGCAAATTAGAGGAGAGTTAAGCGAGTGATACACAAACCTGGGACTGAATCCAAAACGGACCCCCTCCTCCCTCTCTCTCTCTCTCTTTCCTTTGACCTTGTTCTCCGTCTCCCACTCTTTCACCATCTACTTACCCCCCCCCCCTTTCTCCCTTCCTTCCTTCTCCAGCTCCCCCCTCCTCCTCCTCCTCCCCTTGCTCGCTCTTCATCAGACTCTCCCTGCTTTGTGCAAACCTTTTTAGAAACATTTCAGCTTCCCTGATCCTCACTGGCATTTCTTTCCCAACTCTCTCCCGGAGTTTCTGACATGGCATCAACAACACGCTGCTTTGTCCCCGGCCCCGCGGAGGAATTAGAGATCCAGCGAGAACAATACTGACTGTTTTGCGTCTTAATCGGCACTGACACATAATCTATAATCTTAAATCTCTTTTGGAGCGAGAGAGAGAGGTACCACTCCTCTCCTTCTGGCTTGTAGGCTTATTATAGTTCTTTATTTAGAGTTGCATTCAAGACTCTTTTCTCCCTCTTTTGTGTGTGTGTCACTTTTTGTTTCCCCCTCCTCGGGCCTGCACAAACCCACACAATGACCTTTTAATGAAGAACTTAGTCCCCATAGTCCTACTGGTTCGGGCCACAAACAGCGTGCTCTCATTTGCATGCGTCTCGCTCATTTAGCTTATCAGTTTGGTGGCATCTTTTTGTTTTCCTTCTTCCTCTCCCTCCCTTCCTCCTTCCCTCCATCCATCCGTCCATCCACACATCCTCACCAGATGCAGCTTGTCTCCCTCCAGCCAGTGCGTCCAGCCGCGTCCTTGCTTCTCGCCGCGCTGGACGCACAGCAGCTTCTCCCCTTCCCAGCTCACCGTGGTCTGTGGACGCAGAGGAGACGCTGGGTTAACGTGTGTGTGATTTAGTGTGGGAGCTTTCTTTTTTTTAATTTTGCTTCGCCTTCACGGATTTGTGATCTGAGGAATTATCACGCATTCCTCAAAGCAGCCTGGAGCAGCAGGGGGTGACTGCAGCTCGCTGGCAGGACTCTGACATAACTCGAATAACCAGAAATCATACGGTACAATTAAAATAGGGCTGCACACACGTCCAAACAAGTCAGCACACACACACACACACACACCTGGCAGGTACGGCCGTCCACAGGCCCCAGGTCCTCTGTGAACTCTTGGCCGATCGTGAAGTCCATGTGGAAGTTTTTGAAGGTGGTCAGGGTGCGGATCTTCATGGCTCCGGAGGCTGGATCGTGGCTGATCTCTTTGGTCGGCTTCAACAGACACACAATCTTTCTCAGGGCGAAATTTATGTCTGCCCAGAGACACAGAGAAGGGAAAAAAAGCAAAGGAGGATCTTTAATGAAAAGGGGTCCCGGAGTCAGGGCAGATGAATGCATACTCCCTTTCTTTGTGTGTGTGTGTGTGTGTGTGTGTGTGTGTGTGTGTGTGTGTGTGTGTGTGTGTGTGTGTGTGTGTGTGTGTTGGGGTCACACAAAGGACAAGATGATGACTTCACTGCTCTGATATGTTTTGCAGATGCAAATGAAGAGGAGTATAAGATCATGGAACAATTCATCGAGGAAGTGAAGCAACAGATTGTTGTATAATCAACAAGTTACTGTTATGGAAGAGGAATATTTTCTTTTCTTTTTTTGGGAAGTCTGAGTTGTGTAGGACACACATGCACCCCTCCCACACACACACCCACCCACACACACACACACACACACACACACACACAGACAGCAGTCTTACCTAAAGCTGCGAGGTATGCGTCCATATTGTCCTGCTCCACCATATGAAAAGTGCCTGAGTAATTAGGTTTAGACATTTTGTTCCTTCCAACACACGAGTCGAGCTCAAATCTCTGCTTTTCTTCTCCTCTCTCCCTGCTTTTGTTCTCTCCTGCGAGTTCAAGTCCCAGAGCCTGGTCCCAGATCACTTTCACTTGCGCTTTGTTTTGTTGTTGCACAAAAAAAGGGCGTAAAAGGATCCGCGACAGGCTGCAGGAGAGACACAGAGAGAGAGAGAGAGAGGGGGAGAGGGAGAGAGGAGCAGCTCGGATGTGACTGACTGGACGTGCGAGTCGTGGAGGTGATTTCTGCAGGAGTATAGTCAGGGGGGAGGATCATGCATCCAGCTCAGAGGCGGTGCTTTGGCTCCTGATTGGAAACATGTGGTGGGTGAGTGGCTGTCAACCAGTCCCAGAGGAGGGATTGCAACAAGTGAAGAGAGAGAGGGAGGGAGAGAGAGAGAGAGAGAGAGAGGGTTCTGCTGAGGTAACATGACTGCTCTAATCCTCAAACACTGAGGAAACAGTGTCTTGTCCAGTCCAAAATCTCCTACGGTGGCCGACAAGTGCGAACGCACCGCAACAGGTAAAAGCTGCAATTAGAGAAACGATGCGAAACCAAAACACATAAAACTTGCTTTCTCTCCCTATTTTTATTTGATTACAGTTTGATGTAATATTCTAATTAAAATGTTAAAATGTGTCATTTGATTTTATTGTTATTATTATTATTTTGTTTCATTGTTTATTTAGTATGTTGTTTTTGCATTCAGTTTTTTTGAAAGTGCTGATGTGATGGGTTTATATTGTATACTTTCACAATCGTCAGTAAAACTGAAAAGCATTGCAAATACAGAAACGATGCAAAACCAGAAACATACATTTGTGAAACAAATGCGAAAAGAAAAATGCTGCAAATACACAAAAGCCAATAACAAAAGAAGAACTGCAATAGTCTGCCAGGCCACTAGGGGGCCCCACCATGAGGGATGGACCAGCGCTTCACAAAAGACATGAACGGGATTCTCCAAAAGTTTGCCAGGCTTTCTCCTGACAGTCCCGATTCTCAGTTTATAATATGCATTTCTCTCTCCATTACTTTTTTGGGGGATTTTATGTTTTTAGTATTTTCATAATTTGTCTTTTGCATTAGTTTTATTTATTCATTTATACTGAATAATAACTCATAACCATGCTTAAAGATATTAACTGTTGATAACTGTGTTACACACTCACATGGTGTCCAGTATTTGACACACAGGTTAAAGGCACAAATCTATTTTATTTATCAGGCTAACAACAACAATGATAACACAAATGATATTAGCATTACACTTGAATGATTTTAAGTGTTGAGCGCTTTTTGAACTTGAGGTTTAAAGTTTATTATTGACCTCGCAAACATCGGCCAGTAAAACCCCGATAAGCAGAAACAACTGTCTGAAATACTGACGTGATCAAACCCTTAACGACACTGCCCTGTTAATGTTAAACCGGCTCGTCAATCGTGGCTGTAGCGCTGATAACAGGCCGCTCTGTGTGGTTTGTTGACGTTTTAGAGAGCTGCACATTGTCCATATGGCTGCAGCAGCAGCTTGTATATGAGAGAGGGAGGACAGGTGACAGGGAGAATACATGTTATATTATCACTATCTAAAGGTTAAGTACAAGTGATGGAGCCTGCTGCAGATGCTGCAGAGAGAATTAGTTTCCACCCTTAATCATGAAGTTTCACAATAAGAAGTATATGAAGAATAAGAAGAAGAATGAAGAAGACAATCACACTGTTTGCCCATGTTCTGGCTTTATTCTCATTCAACACATCAACAAGCGTTCATATGACATATAAAATGTTGACAGATTATCTTGCCCTGACTATTTTTTTTATTATATAAGGGTCTCCAATAAAATACAAACTCTTGAAGACAAGAGTGCCTCCATAAATACAACAACATGACGTACTCAGACAAACTGTCCCGGTTGCATCTATTTTTTCCTCACTGAACCACTTTTCTTGTCCGACTTCTGCTTCTTCATGTCTTTCTTTGCCTTTGACAGATTTTCGTACACGTCCTCCTTGTTTCTGGAAATAGACAGAGCCGATTAGCGATTTCCTGAATAATTTTTACATGCCGGGCGACATCGATTCGACACGCAGTCTTGTTAGAAATGAATCACAGAGGAGGTTAACGAACAGAGCTGCTGCATGGGAACGACTCAAACACAGGCCCGTGAATCAAACACTCAAACCTAGCAGCCAACTACAGTGCTCAGCGCTCCAAATGGGTCAAAGTTGACAGCACTGGGGGGGATCAAACTGCTCGGCGATGTGTGACGTTTCATTGTTTCTAATTGGTTGATTAGGACGTGCAGTAGCTCTGTTCAGAGTGGCCAGAGGTCACACAAACAGGATTCAGACAACTGGGTAGAGACAAAGACAGGCTGGGGGACGTGGGAGTTGCTGGTTCACTTTGAAAATGTGCGTCATGTTGTTTGGGACTGTGATCGGAGGGGACGGGCCTGGTTGTAGTGGAACATCTGCATGTGGGCAAGTGCAAAATCCCTGCACGGGACTCAGAACTGGAGTGCACATGTTGCATAAGACTTACAGAGCCTGGCTCCAATCAGATTCTGTCATTTTTTTGGAAAACTTAACCATGGAGGTGCAACAGAGCTGAGACTCTCATTACATGTGTTAAAATGCAGTAAAAAAAAACAAAACCTTGGGTTTGAATCAGATTACAGTGGAAATGCCGGCTGGAGTGGACTACAGGCCAATTGACCTCACCTGACCCTAAAAAATGCTTTAGCTGCACACTTTATACATTAATCAGGCTTAAGCTGGGTGTCAATGTCAAAAAGAATCAAAAAGTCTTTATCATGGTTTTTATGAGGTATTTAAGCCTTTTCCACACAGTTTGACTCTAAGAAGTCTGGTGTGTTTATGGTGAAGAGTTCAGAGTCACTTCAGTCTAAGGGTATATTTTAACAAACTTTGCCTTTGTTTTAATCTATTATTAGGAGCTTTGTTCATTCCTGGCTGATCTGAGGTCTGTTGTATGTTTATATGGTCATATGCTTGGACTGGAGATGAGGTCCTCTTTAAGAAGGAGCCTCTTTAAGACGTCTTAAAACGGTGTTGGAATTAACGTCAGGTTTCCTGCTGCAAACCCATGAAAACTTAATACCCCTGCAGCATTCAGTGAACATAACTGGTGCTTGTTTTAAACTGTTTTAATGTTTAAAGTCAGTGTTGTAGTGTGGTCACATGGGTGACATTTCCCTTCCCCTCCACCTGCAGCTCCCCAGCTCCAAACCATCCAGCTGACATCAGGCGAGAGACGCTGACTAAGACATGTTTGTGAGAGGAAAGTAGGACGGCAGTGTGAGCTTCAGAGGAAGCCTGTGAATATGTCAGGCACATCGAACTCACACACTGAATCACACACACACACACACATACAGAGGCCTGGCTACTCACTTTGAAACCTTTCTGGTGGCTGGTTGTTTGAGCTGCAGGTTTCCATATTCTGTCTCAGTTTCCTGGGAGAGAGAGAGAGATAGATAGAGAGAGATAGAGAGAGAGAGAGGGAGTTACTCAAACACAAGAGAGGTCAGATGCCTGGTTTAGTCTGTGTCAGTGATTCTCCTCTCTGGCTCTGGGTCAACGTTCACCTTACACAAGCTGCTCTCTGATAACTTATCACCCTGGCATTGAGCGGCTAAGCTCGGGTGTTTGAATCAGCTTCAGAAGTGCAAAGACCTGTTGACACACATCTCTATGTGTTTTTTGTTGTTGTTTTTCTTGAAAGTTTTGCTCCTGACTTCCCTCAATCAATCTATATTTCAGCCAGGGTGGAGGACACGTTTCTGTTTAGTCTGTCCAGTCTGTTTTCTGCTCACCATGTATGCAAAGTCCTTGGCCTTGGTGGTCTGTATGTACTCAGACACGGCCAAGTAGATGAACTTATACTGGGCCTCTGTCTGCACCATGCCCGAGCGCTGCTCCCGCACCATCTGAATGTATTTGGGGATGTCGATATCACAGTCCAGACCTGCAGAGGGAAGTGAAAGCGTTGGATGGGGGCAGGTTGAGAAAAGGGAACCGTTTGTTTCCGTGGTTTTGCTTTAACTCGGTTAAACTGACTTTCTGTTAAAAAAAAAGGAAAGTTTTACCGAAAGTTTCAATCGTCTCCAGGATCATGTCAATCACCACAATCGTGCCTGTTCGACCAATTCCAGCACTGCACGAAGTCAAAGAAACAGAAGAAGTTACTCAATCAATAAAATGTTTAAAAATGAGGTAAAACTGGAAATCTATTCTTGTCTGAGACCATTATTACTACTTTAACATGTTAATATTTTGCATGAAGCGCTCAAGCATGTTGTTTAATACCCTGGTTAGGAAAATTATACTTTTGACCTGATGGTGGCGCTGGTTGAACAATTCACATTTCAATAAAAGTCACAAATGAGAAATTGACTGTGTTACTAAAGGAAACGAGTCAGGATTCATCCTCTGGGACCCGTGAGACTATACAACAACATTTTAACCCATCTGGTAATCACTAATATTAAACAGAAATAATCAGACAAAATGTATTAAAAAAATGTTTTTGTTTTTCTTTGTTTCATGGTTGGGCACATTAACATTTGTAACTCAGTCAGTTATGAGAGTAACTTAAAATTGATCAACTTTGCACTGAGTTTTTTCCTGACATTTCTCTATTCTTATTCTCCTTTTTTGGTTCTATATAATAAAGATACACGACTGTTATAATGCTTTATGTAACTAAAAACATTCTAGTGGCAAATGTAAGAGAGTAGCATCCCTTTAATTTTTGATTATTTCACGGTTCTTGTATATTTATTACCTTTTTGACAAAAGTGTTTTATAAATAAAGTTGTTTTCATTATTGTTGTCTCCAGCTTCACAGGAGGGGGGGGGGGGGGTCGGGGGGGGGTCACATGTCAAAAGCCTTGTGAGCAGGTGCGTTGCAGCTTTGCGAACATGCGTACATGCATAAATACTCACACGGGCGTCACACAATCATTAAAAACAACGAGCTCTAAAAAAAGCACAAGCTCAGTGTCACTCACGTCACACGGGAAACATTCCAAAAGGATAAACTGTCAGTTGACGTAAAAACCTCTTGTTCCGATTTATGTAATCTTAATCCCGAGACTACGATTATTATTTTTTTTAATCTTAAACCTGTGAGGCGTTATCACCTCGCTCACCATGACGGAATCTGATCTCGGAGAAGTTCGGTGACAATTTCCTACTTTGAAATGGATAGTTTTCTATATTTAGCCACGTTTGTTTGCCAAAAGGTGAAATTTGAAGATGGGAGTTGCTTTGGGGATATTTTCTTTCACCTTTTTCTGACTTTTTAATCCCTGTCTTCTAACCCGTAGATCAACCCAGACGCTAAACACTCAGCTACGATGTGGCCTCTTTGCATCGTCAAAACACCTAAATTCAGATTCATATCATATTGATAAAGATTCAAACATACATATGTGACAAAATTAAGGAAAGTCCTGCTCTAACTAATTAGTCACTGTAAAAAGCAGTCAATAAAAATGATTACTAGATGGAGTTAGGAGATGTTTAAAGGCGTCATATGTATACTAAACCCTGGAGAATGGTCTAGAACCCCAGTCAGCGCAGTGTTTTGGTCTGGAGGCTGCGATCCTCCTGCAGCCGTCACATACCTGCAGTGGATGATCATGGGTCCGGCGCCGGGATGCTCTCCCTGTTTGATGTTGACCTGGTTGAGGAAGCTGAGGACGCCTCCGGGCTCCTGTGGGACGCCGTGGTCGGGCCAGCTCAGGTACTGGTAGTGCCAGATGGTGCGGGTATCGTCCGGCTGAATGAGAGCAGGAAGAAGGAGAAATTGCAGTGAGTGCAACAATGAAAAAAAGCTAAAGGTAAAAAGATAAAAGGGTGAGAGGTTGGTGTTTGGAGCTCACCGTTTCCAACGGAGAGATCTCCAAAACTCTGACTTTGTAATCGGTCGCCTCGCGCTCTGACCTGGAGGTCACCAGGTACTGACCCATCTCCTTGGAGGGTTGATTGACAGGGTCTGGCCAGTACGGCACGCATTTATTCTGTGCCGAAATGAACAATAAAACCCGAGTAAATCCTCACTTTATCTGCAGGGTTCACATGTGCGATAAAATTAGCAATTGTAAATCGTATATTGCAAACTTTTGTTTTCAGCTTATCTCTCATACTCATGCATTGTTTGTGGATTTTAATGAACTTGTGGCTTAAACTCACTCTAGTATACTAATCCCTTTCTTTGTTAATCATCTATAATCTTGCTTGCTTTACAGCTTAATAGTCTTGCAGGGGGTCTACTGGTGCCTCTCTCAGAACCAGTAGGAATACGTATACACCCTGGACTGGTCACCAGTCCATCACAGACACATCACACCATGGAGCAATTTACAGTCTCCAATCAATCTAGACATCTTTTTGAACTGTGTGAGGACCATAGAAACTCCACTCAAGAAGACTCTGGACTTTCTATGTGACTGCACTAACAAATGATAAGCAAGAGGAGGAAGCGATTCTGGATGGAAATGCAGCCAAAGATCATCGATCTAGATATTCAACTCTCTAGATGAATTTAAATTCCACTTTTCTTTCCTTTTCTTTGCGACACTGACCCGGCCTTTCTCGACCTCCCTCGTTGTCATGACGATCACCCTCGTGTTCTCCTGCCACACCATCTGCCAGAAATCGTTGACGGTCGTCGCTAGGCAACCCTGCGTGGCGATGTAAACCTTCTGGTCCACGGACTCCTGCAGCGTGTTCTGGAGAGACGCAGGCCGCACTTGTCACGACAAATACTTATCAAAACAACACTATAACACCAGGAGGGATTGAGAAATAAGAGAATTAGGACGATCTCTCACTCGAACATAGTTGCCGTTGATGTAGTCTGAACCCACAACAGCTGGATCGCCGTTCTGCAGGATGACCCTGGTGTCGTTGACTAGTGGGACAGAAGGGAGGGGAGAGCGTTAATGTCTATGGAAACAGTTGATTCAGAGTCATTCAACCAGTCTGTTGAATTAGGTGGTGGAGACTGAGGGACCGGTTGAAAAACTCACATGGAAGAATATTCTTGTATCTGTTTTTGCTTTTGTTTTCGGGCCTCTGGCCTTCCTCTCTGCTCTTCTTCACCTTTGCCTCCAACTTTTGCAAAGCCTGGCGGGAAAATGAGACAGAAGAGAGAGAAGGAGGAGTGAGAGAAAGAGAGAGAGAGAGAGAGAGAGAGATGTTTAGTGTGTTAGGGTGTGCCCAGTTTCATACTAAACGCATATATTACAGAGTCTGTGTTGTACAACTTCTATACAAAAAACGGAACATTTATCAGAACAAACCACCTAAAAACTGAACTGATGAGAAGAGATTAGATAGTTAAATGTTAACTAATTGATTACTTATCAGCACATTTTACTTTTTAAGTTAAAAAAAATAAAAAATACAGTATATCAAAGTCAACCCCCCTATAAACACCAAATAGAAAGTAGCAGCAATATCAGCGATGCTTTAACCCACATGATCTATGCAAACACCACAAGATGGTAGTATACTACCTCTAGTCTCTTGTTTTTAGTTTCTAGGCTTTTGTAGATTCACCTTTCCTGAAAGCAGCTCTCGCATACGTCAGCTAAATAAATAATCAATAATCAATAATAAATAACGGTCACAGGTTCGAATCTTACGTCAAACTCCTCCCAGAAGCCGGCCTTGCTCTTCTCGGCCTCGCCCTCCTGCGCCTGCTGCGTCTGGTCCAGCAGCTTCACCCTGCTGTCGATGTCGGCCGCATTCACCCGGGTGGAGTAGTACGGCTGCCAGGAGGAGACAGACAGGCAGACAGGCAAACAGGCAGACAGACAGGCAGACAGACAGAGAGGAGGAGGAGGAGAGAGAGGAAAAGTCTCGCAATGAGATGAGAGGCAGGCAGAGACGAGCTCAAAGACGTGAGTGTGAGTGTTTCCTATCTGTGGGCTGCGACTTTTACAACAGTTCCACGCAGGCTTTTTTATTTTCTTTTGTTGTTGTTGTTGTCGTTGAATTGAATGTGCAACCAAAACAAATCTGATGCAACATGTGACAGACGTGACGGGACGGCAGCTCACCTGTTTGAGATAGACCCAGTTCCCAGATATCTCTTCGATGCCTTTGCGCTTGTAGTGGTCGACCAAGTCTGTGAGCGTGTCGAACATCTCCGAGCCCCCCACTGTGTACCTGTCATTCTGCACACACACACACACACACACACACACACACACACACACACACACACGCACAACATGGAGATATCTGGGTGAACACATCATCATTCCTGCCACATCACCTGGCGTTAAAAACAAGGAAAACTCATCAAAATGAAAACAAATTATCTTTGGAACTGAAAAACAAGCATGCTGCAGAAAGCCCCTTGTTCTTTTTTTAATCAAATAAATTATAGTTTGCTGATATCCACGCAGTTCCTCTTTCAGAAGGAGGACTGCGGCAGTGATGCATTCAGGGTCATCTGGCAGCTGTGGCGGCCGTGGCGTTCACCCGATCTGCGCCACGTGCTCATGAAAAAGGCCTTTGTCACCCGTCCCGTAATCTCACATTAATCTCCCGCTCCGTAACAATGGCTCCCATTTAAAGGCGGCCCTGGCGGCGTTTTCCAGCCACCGTGGGAAATAAAATGCAAAGAGCCCCGATGGCGACAGATGACTAAGAAAATGAGTCTGAGGAGAACTGACGCTGGCCCCTCACAGTCGGTACAATAACACACGATAAAAGTTTAGTGTTCACAGATTTTTCTTTTTTTTTTACAGTCAGGGTTACAGCTCAGCACTGGACTCTGGTTGGAACAGGAGCAACAGTCTTTAATTGCATAACAAAAGAGGAAATGAGACTGTAAAGCTATTTCAAAGAACACTGCACAACTCCGGGAATGCCCCTCGGTCTTTCTTCATGATGATGTGAATCTGCTGCAGATACTTTTGAGGCCAAACAGCGACGGAAAAAACGTCAGGACGTACCTGGCACATTATCTTGATGTGCGAGACCCTCTTTGTTCCGTTCTTGGTCCTCTCGTTGGTCAGGACAGACAGCACAAAGTCTCCCGGCTTGGACAGAGACTCCCGGACCAGGAAGGTGAACGGCTCATCTCGAGCCACCAGCTTCTTCTCTGCGTCGGGACCGGACAAGTGGCCGTGGAACCACCTGGAGCACAGAGCCAGACGTGACTGATGAGACTGAGGAGTTTGTGCGGGTATCTCTAGTTAACTGTCAGTCCATGCATCTCGTATTTTACCCACTTTGCTGGAGCAAGTCTCAAGTTATAGTTCACCTTCTTATTAGTTCACCTTCACACTCTCATCTCTAATCAAGTATTCACACCTCATTTCAAAAAATCCTGTCAAGTGCATGGATAGCTTATTTCACCTGTTTTGAAGTATTAGATATAGTGTTTTTATCTTGTCTCTAAAGGTCCCTTTTTTGCAGAGTGTACTGAACAGGTCCCCAGTCCATCACAGGACACACACTCAGATGTAGGGAGGAATTAAGAGTCTCAAATCATGCACACACAAAACATGCACGCTTTCTGGACTGAGAGAAGGAGCCTGAGAACCGAGGAGAGCATGCACTCCACACAGAGAGGCCCTTTGTCCTCCAACCAAGGACCCAGGTGACTCTGAGGGTATATATGTATATATATATGCTTTTCACCTGATTGTCGTGGAGACATTGTTGTTTTTGCACAAAACAAAGTGCGAGTGTGCGGCCCCATCGCTGCAGCACTGGAGTCTATTTGCAGCTGAGCGGTTGCCAGACACTCACTGATGTGGTAGGCTGGACTGCTGCGCGCACTACACAGTGAGCCAAAATAGAAAGCCGCAGCAGGATCAGCTGCACGGCGAGAAACAGCCAGAACCAGCGCGGACCGGCGTTTTTTTTTTGTGGCACGGTCTAGTTTTATTGTTGAAGCCGTGCGTGTTTGGCCCAACGTCTGTGGAGAGCGCGTATCAGTGAGCGTGCAGCCTGCGCTTTGGGTTGTGACTTAATTTTAGGCACAGTTCTCGATTTCTTCTTCTAAACTTCCTGCTTTGCGGTCGGAAAAATTTCTGATGACAGATTTCATGGCTGAGAGGACAACTTATTTTTAGCCTGACCCCCAACACCACTAACCCCCCCCCCCTCGATTTCGATAAGTTACATTGAGAGCTACTACCTGCTAGCCACTGTGGCTTTTGTACATGCTTTTAATGATTTAGCCGATTCACAAAAATGCCAAATCACGGTTTATGCTTTTGCATGAACTAGAGCTGCACTGAAATGCAAGTAAGACAGTTTTGAAGAGCACGTTTTAACATCCTGATCACATTTGGCCCATTTTAAGAGAATTACCAAGTGACAAGAGACAAAGGCAGGTGCAACAAAGAGTGACCATCTGAGATGTGCATGTGTGTCTGTGTGTGTGTGTGTGTGTGTGTGTGTGTGTGTGTGTGTGTATGGGAGCCACGATCCAGAGATGAGAGCAACAGATTGGACGAGATGAGGAAGACCGTGAGTGAGCAAGAACACGATGGAGTGCGCAATAGAGGAAGACGAGCAGGGTCTGGCCATTGCTTTCAAAAGTGTCAAAACTTCAAGTTTCCAACCGCAGAAACAAAAGGGAAGTTAGACAACTGACAGAAAGAACGAGGTGGGGGGGGTAGGGGGGGGGTTACAGCTTTCAGCCAGGGTGAAAAACAAAGTCACACACACACACAGACACACACAATTTAAAGTCGAGCCCTCCTTGACTCATAAACAGCCTGACTTTATCACCTTGTTGGACATTAACCCTGTTTTAATTAGGTGGCGGCTGTACAGTCTTAAGGTGGATTTACTCCATCAGCATTTACCCTCCTACACACACACACACACACACATACACACACACCACCTGCAGCCGCATTGTCAGGGAACCTGACTGTGCAATGAGGGAAGATACATAATATGAGCAGCATCTCGGACTAGACGTAAAACAGCAAACAGAGCAGTGTGTTTGTCTTGTTTTGCAGTAAGGAGCCTTTAATGTGGAGGCCTTTGCATGTATTCACAGGCGTTAGACAATGATCTATAACTGGAAGTTGTTTCACAGCTATATTTAGCAGACACACGCATCGAGACATTTACAGGCCGTGTCAGCGAGAGCCTCAATCGGACGTAATCGGCCCGGGGAAAAAACTGAAAGATCTCTAAACTGTCGACGCGATCTACTCTTGTTATGTTTGAGATGCAGAGACGCTGACGGACTTCACAACCTGATGATACAAGTTTATATATCGAGCATCGATGTTGAAGCAGCCAAAGGTAAAGCAAGGACATTTAGTGTGGAAATGCTCCCATATCTCTACCAAATGAGTGACTAAGCAGCCCAGAGTTGCAGTGAGACTCCTGCATCACTGGATCTGAGAAGTCAGACATTTAGCTGAACGGTTAAAACTGAGTTATTGGACCTTGAGACTAATCGTCGCATTTCAGTGAAGTTTGGTCTCTTTTTTTTATTTAGGTCAGGAACTTAACACTTTTTTTTTCCATCCTCATTGTATTGGTCTAATTTTCATAGTAAAACCACTTCGGTTTCCCATGTCAAAGGTTATTTTTGGTACCAGTTTTTCTCACTTATGTCAGACCTCCTCGCTGAACTTATATAACATTTCGCCTCTAATGAACGGCTTCTCGGCGCAGACGCCACAGAGCTGTGTTTTCACACTCGTCCGCTCTGCGAGTGGAAACTTTCTCCACGCTCACCTGCCAAACACAACGCGCCAACGTGACAACATCACAATCAGAAGGCCAGAAGCCCCAAAATCGTGGAGCCCGGTGCGCAACTTCCACATGCGAGATGTGGAAAGATAAAGTTCACATAAAAAGTGAAAATGCAACACGTTCATTTTGTAACGACGGAGGTCTGATTAAGCGTGAGTGCAAAAACAGTTTCCTGTTCAGACGCGGCTCTTATCGAACACTACCAGGGCCGGGACGTGACTCGATAAGAGAGATCGGCTCTCGTCCTGTTTCCACCTGTCACAGGCACCTCGTCCCCCTTCTCCTCGTGTGCACTGTGCAGGTGATGTCACCTGTTCAATTAATCTGGAAATTAATGCGTTTCTGAGTGTGATTCAGCTCACACGGAGGTACCGCTGATGGTACTGATGCAGCTTCACAGCATTTCAATGTGGTGAATGAGCTCCAGAAATATGTCTGTGAGGTTGCAGAATAGCAGAGAGGACATTTGCATAGCGTTTGTTCTCCAATGTTATACAAGGGAAAACCCCTCATTAAACAACAATTAACTGAGAGTTTCTGCATTTTGTTGCTTGACCATCCATCTAGCATCAATATAAATATAACAAAATGAGTAGACAGAAAAAGCAAGTCTCACAAATGGATAAAAATACAACAAAAGTGCAGCAAGTACTTTTCTAGATTAGCGTAATAACAGTGTAATAACATGGCGCTCAGTCACAATGTAGAGACTTTGCCGTGGGTCGACAGAAAGATGCTAAAAAGCTGTTTTATTTTCACCACGGAAAAATGTGTAACCCCCCCCCCCCCCCCTCGGGCGTAATCAAAAACGAGAAACGACTCTCTCTGTTTTTAGCTCGCCGCTGATTAAATAACTAGTGAATAAATAACTGAGTCTCGACTAAAACCACTGAACCAAACAAGCTATTTTAGCGCAGCTAAAAACGTGTAGGTGTGGCGCGTAGCGGCTACGGGCCACATTCACCAACACGCACACACACACACACACACACACACACATGTGCACACACACACACCTCTCTGTGGTGGGGTCGGAGCTGTTGAGGGGGTACTTGAGCTCGATGGTGGTGCCGTCCTTGTCCTGCAGGATGCCGTTCTCGGCCGTGTAGTAGTCGACCAGCTCGGACAGGGTGGCGAACTTCTCCCCGCCGTACAGGTCGTAGTAGTCGCCCGTGTTCTGGATGCGGATGTGGGTCACCATCTCACCCACCCTGAGAGCACAAAATAATAGAAAAAAACAGAGCCGGGCCAGGCCGCAAACAAACCGTCAGAATGGTGTTTGCAGTTATGAGATGGAAAAAAAACGAGAGAAAAAACATATCACTTCAGAGCACCTTCAAAAGGTGAAATAATCAGAAATGTTTCAGTTTCAGGCCACAAATCAGACACGCCATGTTCAATGAACAGCACGCAGCTGCTACTGTATGTAACCAGTAGTCAGATTACTTCTTTACTCTAGTGTAACTACTGCACCATAGTGTTTGACGTTCTCAAAGGTATCTGTTGTTTCTTCTGAGACGTTTCTGTCTCTTTGTTCTCATGCAAACATAACGTGTGGCTGAGGCGCCAAAACAGTAAGCAAGAGCCACATTGCACACATTAATGAATGAATGAATGAATGAATTAAACCTTTATTTAACCAGGAAGCTCCCATTGAGGTGAAGAACCTCACACACTTTTTCAAGGTAGGAACTCGGACGATTTCCAGTCATTTTGCAGCCTGTTCCATGTAAACGGTGCAGAGTAGACAAAAACCTTTGTACCCGCTCTGTACGTACATGAGGGACAGACAGCAACAAGTAGTGCTGTGAACGGAAAAAGTAAGGACCGGTGCTTCTCTATCTAGAAATACAGTAGACAGAGTATTACCTTATACTGAGTCCATATGTGCATGCTATTTTAAATTTGCAGGTGAACTAAAATATCTATTGACATCATTACTTAACCTCTGTAGATGCATCTGCAGACAGGAAACCTCCCATTGATTTTACTTTTAAGAGTTTTATTATATTTTGCTATATAATGGTATATAGTATTTACTGCAGTTAAATCATTGTTTGAACCATATTCGTCCTTTGATTTTACGTTTGGAGCTTTAGAGGGGTTGTGTCGCTGCCAGCGTGCCTGACTCTGAGAGGAGCTCTGGTTTCTGATAAAGATAAGAAGCGGAAACTCTTCAACGAATTGATTTTAAAAGCAGCCGAGTTGCAACGTGAAATCAGCCGAATCTGCCGGTCGCACACAAAGTAAATGTGAATTCTCTGTCACGACGAATTCTTCACACTGTTAGTCTTTTATGCCTTTTATCAGATCATTATTAACGACTTTCTTGATCTCTATTTATTCATGGTCCTCTGGGTTTTAGTCTACCTCACCTTACAGAAACAACTGCAACACTGTAAAGAAAATAAAATATCTGCAAAAACAGGAGGATTCATACAGTATTTCCTTTTTGTTTCCAGTTTCGTCTGATTTTAAAATGAATCTCTGTGTGACATTTAGCTGTTTTTCCACCAGTAGCGTGGTGCCTTTTATCACTTTTTTCTGTCCATTTTGTGGAAAATCTGTTTCGTGATCAGTAACTTATCGATCTCATTCGAGCATTCAAGCAAATCAATACTTTCTCTGCAGTACCACTTTAAGGCCAATATTAACAGGAACAGCAGCAGTTCTCAATTCTCATCAAACATCACTATAAATACGGATTGCGATATTTTTACATTGGTGAAGAGGTATTTTTCTATTTCCTGCAGATGTGGAGCACTGTGGTCCACATTTGGCATTCAGGTCTGCGTGCTGTCCATCAAACAGAATAGTTATTTTATCTGCTTAATCATTGATGCTTTACAGATACGTAGTATTGACTGGACCAGACTGGATTTTGCTCTCGGGCACGTTGTTCGCCTACACAGTGCAGGAGTATGCACGTTATCGGCACCTGTGTTCGTTACAAAGTACTAAATCTGACGTAATTCTGTTTTTATTGCATTTTATTGTATGTTGACAGAAAATGTCATTCAAGTGCGTCCTCATTCGAGGACGGACAGGTTGGAAGATCCCTGCAGGTGGGCGTAAAACGGAATCAAAAGGGAAAAGAA